>VBSM01003157.1:39886045-39903655 GCA_008086735.1 Cheirogaleus medius
TTCAAAATAGCTAGAAGAGAATAATTAGAATGTTTCTAGCATAAAGAAAAGATAAACATTTAAGGTGATGGATATCCCTATTTATCCTGATTTGATCTTTACACATTATATGAATGTGTCAAAATATCACGTGTACCCCCAAAATATGTAAATCTATTACTTATCAGTTTAAAAAATGAAAAAAAAATTTCTGTTTAAGCAAAAAAAGAAAAAGTCATTTCTTTTTAAGGCTGAATAATATTCCATTGTATGTATATGTCTTAGTCTATTTACTGTTGCTATAACAGAATACCTGAGACTGGGTCATTTATTATATATTAAGAGGTTTATTTAGCTCATGCTTCTGTAGACTGGAAAGTTCAAGGGCATAGTACTGGCTTCTGGGGAGGGCTTTTGTGCTGTGTCATCCCATGGTGAAGTTCAAATGGGGGGGCAGGTGTGTTTACGAAGGAACAAAACATGAGGGGGCAACCTCGATTTATAAAAACCTGCTCCTGCAGAAACTAATTCATTTCCGAGAGCAAGAACTCGCTCACTGCTGTAAGACGACATTAATCTATTCGTGAGGACAATGCCCCCCTCATCCAAACACCTCCCTCTGGGCCCCACCTCCCAGCACTACCATACTGGGACTCAAATTTCAACATGAGTTTTGGTGGGGACAAATCACATCCAAGCCATAGCAGTGTACACCACATTTTGTTTATTCATTCGTTCTTTGATGGACATTTGTGTTGCTTCTACCTTTTAGCTATTGTGAGCAAAGTTGCTATGAACATCAGTATTCAAATATCTGGTCTTGAACAACAAGTTCAACAAGTCATTTTCGACTAGTCTTGTTCAACTGTTTTATCAGTGATTTAGATGGAAACAAAGAAAGTTGCTTATCTGATTTGCTGATCAAAAGAAGGTAGAAGGCATGGCTAATGTGTTATGTGACAGAATTGAGAACCAAAATAAAGTTGACCACTTACACAGGGATTGACAAACTACACAACCTGAGGGAGAATCTACCTGGACACCTGTTTTTATAAATAAAGCTTTATTGGAACCCAGCTACCTACATCCATTTGTACATGGATGTCTATGGCTGCTTGGCACTATAATGGAAGAATTGATTACTTGTGACAGAGACTGCTAAAATATTTACTATTTGGCCCTTTCCAGAAAATTTTTGCTGACTTCTGGGTTATTTGAAAGAGACAAATTTAACCATACAATAGTTAATCTATGTAAGTATAGAATATTTGCTCTTAAGTAATAAAAATCAAGCATATGACAGGGATCCACTGGCTTTCCACCATGTAAAGAAGGACATGGTGTTTTTTTTTAAACAATAGACTAAATATGACTCAATATTGAGTCTAGCAAAAGTCATTTGTAATATTACGCCACATTAATATGAATAAGCATCTAGAACAGTGGTTCTTAACTTTGGCTGCACATCGGAATCACTTAGAAGCTTAAAAAATATTGATGTCCAATCCCTGGGGAACCTGATGTGTAAGTTCTGGGGTGTGGCCTGGTCACCGGGAGTTTTAAAAGCTCCTTAGGTGTTTCTGACATGCAGCTGTGACATTCCTATTCAGCTGGGCTCAGGCCCAGTCACACCTACAGCTTCATTCCATGTGTCCTACTTTAAGGGAAATAAAGACAAGCTTTTCAAGGAGGAGGAGTCAGAATTGTGAAAGAGCAAGAATTCACTTGTATAAGAGGAACAATTGCAGAAAGTACCTGTGGGAGAACTCTGGAGTGACAGCTAGAAGTTCATAACTGGCATTCAGCATTTGACGGCTGCCTCAGAGAAGAGTCAGATGTCTTTTACATGGCAGGCCCCAAAGGGAAGAGCGGAACAGGGAGTAGAATTTACCAGCTGTTATTATTCCTTTTCAAAAAAAAAAAAAAAACAGCACTAGTCAAAGACGGATGTTGCTGAAGGATCTTTCAAGGGACATGCTGAGGAGTCCTCCTATCCACCAGGCCACTGACAAGGGGGCTACAGAGCAGATCCGGGAGGGGAATGGGAGACAGTAACAGTGAAAACAACCCAATCCCAACGGCGAGCACTGACTGGTGCCTCTTCGTACAGCACACTGTGCTCAGACACTGCATTGTCTCACTTGTGAGTTCACACCATTCCCATGGGGAGGGGCTATGATTTTTCCGTTCTATATTTAAAGAAGCAGAGGTTCAGGGGCTCTGTCACAATGCGGTAGCAGAGCTAGGACCCATAAGCACCCTGATGGATGGTTTTCCAGCTTGGGCTCTTCTGATTTTAGAAGATACAATGTACAAATAACCAGAAATATAACACTGAGTTTAAGCAATAATGAGGCTATCTTAAAATCAATTCCTTCGGCAATGACTCATGCAGAGGGGAGGTGGTATTCAATGCAGTTACCTTAGAAAGCTTTATCCTTACAATCCAGAATGTCAGGACTCCAAGGAAGGCAAGAGGTGATCTAGTCCATACCTCCCACCCCGACATTTACAGACTGAGGACACTGAGGACCAGAGAGGGTCTGGAGACTTGTCCTGAGTTACATATTTAACATTCAGAGAACAGTGTTCTTACTCCTGCTGCCTTAATCAAAGAGCCTTTTGGATCTCAGCTCAGCTCAGACAATTGCTTTCCAAGTCCATTTAGCAGGCATACAAGGTAATCAATCCCTTCACTTGAGTGATACATTTTGACTTTGATTCAAAACATTACTGAGTACTCTGCACTCACATCATGCTCCAGACTTGACTCTCAATGACTCATGAATACTTGCAAGAATGAAATCAACAGACAAAGAATGCATATTGCCACCATTGAGGGATTTACAAAGAAGAAACTTTTGATTCCAAATTGCTTTAAAACTGATTTCCAAAGAAGAGCTGCCAAAGACATGTCGGGTATCATCAGTGTCACTGATATGGGGCACCTGCCCTGTAAACTCCACCAGAGGGTCCAGCACGCCCAGATAGGTGCACTCTGGCGTACTTACCACCAATCAGCCACTGAATAGCTTTTATGCCAGCTGCCACCAAGAGGGAGGCTCCTTTCTCGGAAGAGGCTGCCGAGCTGGGGTGGCA
Source organism: Cheirogaleus medius (assembly GCA_008086735.1). Classification (NCBI taxonomy): domain Eukaryota; kingdom Metazoa; phylum Chordata; class Mammalia; order Primates; family Cheirogaleidae; genus Cheirogaleus; species Cheirogaleus medius. Next base: position 39,889,124 of record VBSM01003157.1, read on the forward strand.
TTTCCTAGAACCCCACCCCCATCCACCCACCCAGATCTTGCATCTGGGTCTTCATCTGTATAACAGTGAGCAGAAGGGATGCATGAGACTTTTGGGCAAAGGTAATTAGGAGAAGCTGTGCCTTCTCTACTCTTGCTCATTTCCCATTAAGCAGCTGAATGCCAACCACCCCCAGGCTCCAGGAGGAGAAGGGAGCCACAAGAGGGAAAGAACCTGGGTCAGAACCAGTTTTATACTTTACCTGCACAAGAAATAAACTTTAATCTGTAAAGCCTTTGAACTGCAGAGATTTGTCTGTTAGAGCAGCTGTCATAATCCTAATGCAGCCACCCAAATCAGATTTCACCAGATTGTAACATATAATACAGAGCCTGACACAGTACCTGCCACACTAAAAGCACTCAGTAAATGTGCGTCAGCGAATGAATAGATGAGTCTAAAGCCTATGATAATGGTATACTTAGTGGAAAGGAAGCGAAAGAATGCTAATAAATGGCTTTCAGAATGCAGAGGGTGTTTTGCAACATGCTGGCCACTGGTTTTCCAGCTGCACTCAGGAATAAATGAGGGGAAATGGGTTGTAAGTGAGATAGCCACACCAGAGAATGGATTTCTGAATCAAATGAGGTCATTTTTATGCATAGAGAGCTCAGAAAACAGACCAAGGAGACTCTCCTATTAGATAAATTTCAGGTTCTCAGGTGGCTGATGGGTCTATCTCTACGCTGTCATCACCTTGCAACGCTGCCTCCTGAGCATCAGAGCTGGAGCAGCCACAGAGCACCTCGTCTGTTCTTCATGTCACAGACAAGGAAGCCAAAGCACAGGGAAGTGGGCCACTCACCCAGGTCTCTCAGTCATCACCCCAGGCAGGGTAGTGTGGCTTAAGGATAGGGGCAATAGAACCCAACTGCCTGGAGTCCTAGCTTTGCTCTTTGCAACTAGTTAACTTCCCCAAGCCTCTACTTCTTCACTTTTAAAATGGGGATAATTAGAATAGCACCTACTTCATAGTAAGCTTCATGAAGCTTAAAAGTGTTATATTTAAAGTGCTCACAATGGGACCTGGCACATAGGAAGTGCTGGGCAAGTATTAGAGTGGTTGTTGTCATCACTATTATTAATGAATTCAGATTGCCCTTTTGCTATGCCAATGTTCTTAGGCCTTCAGAATAAAGACATTAAACACTGTGCAAAATGGTGAACCATAATGCATCAGAGGATGCCAGGAGTTCTTATACCAGAGTCTCAGAACACACAGCCTAAAAACCCAAAAATTTGTTATAAAATAAAGTGTGAATTGCTATTTGGCACACGCAGCATCACTCATGAAGAGTGGTGAATTCAGGCCTCATTCATGTCTCAGCAATGCCCTAGTGAGAGTATAAATGTACCACTGTGCTTCACTGTGTAAAGGAAAAGAAAACGTGAGTGTAAAATTAATCCTAAACAAGACAGAGAATGGGATATGAGAAGCAGTCCAGTGTTTGAACATGGTCGAATACTGCTTTTCTCTGATAAGACCCAGAAAATGTTGACTGCTGTGGATTTAATATTGCAAAGCAGTTTATCAGGTTTTGGGAATCCTAAAATTGCCAGGCTTTTAGAGAACTGCCTAGAATCCATCAGGGATTCAATGAACAAAGCACATACATCCTCTCGTCAAGTTCTCCTGGCTCAACCTTCTTCATTCCATGGCGGAAGTCCTTAATATATTCAATGGCAGATGGTCGGCCGACTTCTGCTTGGACGCACCGTGATGGGAGACTCAGGGCGCCACGGCCACCCACGCGTTACCAGGCAGCTTTAACTGTTACAGAATTCTTCCCTAGGCTGGGCCAACAATCTGCCTCCCTGGAATGTTGGCCCAATGTTCCTGCATTTATCTTTTGGTGTAAAACATAATAAATCTCTTTGCTTTCTCCCTCTTGATGGTGGAGAGAGAGAGTGGCATTAGACCTTTCGGGGGGAATGCTGGCCCTGCCATTCACTTAGCTATTGGACCTCAAACAAGTTGCTTAAGATCTCATTGCCTTGATTTGTCTGTCTTTAAAGAGGGCCACTGAATTTTTACAGGAGGCTCATGAAGGTTAAGTTAAATACACATAAAGCAGGAAGTGAGAGCTTAGAACTATTTATCCAATAGATGGTAGTTCTAGTACCATTATTTGAGTTTAGCTCTTGGGACTCCCAAAGTCTTCTCTAAGCTGTCCATTTCCTCCAGCTGTCCCCACTGGCCTGGTGGCCAGCCCCCACCCCATCCGAATGCCCCCCTTGAACTGCTCACCTGAAGGCTTCACTTCTGCCTCCACTTGCCCTGTCTTCACTGGTCCACATCCTAGAGAGACAATGAAGGCAAGTGCAGCTGGCTCCTGAAAGAATGCAAAGATGGTAACTTTGGGGGCTGAGCCACTCTAGTGGGGAGGAGGCCTTTGAGATGCCCCAGGAGGAAGTCAGGGTCAAGGCGTGAAGCCCAGAGGTGGCTGCTCCAGGGTGTGGTGTGTGGATAAAGAGAATGCTAAAAGGGAGATTGAAGCTTTCCTCCCAGAATGTTCAAGGCATCTCCAAGGAGTAGGAAGCCAGCAAGGGTTCAATGAAGTCATTATGTCCACAAACAAGAAACTATGACATTGGAAGGTACTTACTTTATCTTGTGTCCCTTGCTGAGCTCAGTTAACAAGGTGCAAGAGGGAGCCTCTAGCTAAATTAGGTTTATTTACCACCCTCAATCTGGGCACTACAGTTTCATGAAAACTGCCTAAATTTGTGTCCCCTTTTTGCAGCCACACATATTGATGATGTCACTCATTTGCTGAGCTCGCAGTCGACTAAAATCTTCAGATTTTTTTCATGAGAACCACCTTCAAACAAGTTTTGTCCATCCTGAACATGTATAGCTGACTTTAGAAATCAAATATGAACATTTATAAGAAACTAGCACCCTGCCTAGCTTGTTGTAAGCATTAAAAAAGTGATAACTTTTTAGGATGGGTATTATCCTCCTTAGGTTTCATTTTCCTGGTTTCAACAATCTACCTTGTTGAGGTTATTGTGAGTACCAATTCTGTTTTACACACACACACACATACACACACATACATGCAACTTGACTCAGGACTCCTAATTCCTTGTGATTTCCTGGGGGGTTGGAGCATCTTTTGTTCTAATGAGGTGACTCTTGGTGGCTCCTGGCCGAGAGCTGGTCACCAGAAAGACCAAGCCATGATTAGAAGCTTGAAACTTTCAGGCCCGTGTCCCTAGCAGGTGAGGGCCTGGAGATTGGGTTTATAATGGGTCCTGCTCACGTGAGGAAGCCTCTATAAAAATCCCTACACTATGGAGTTTGGGGAGCTTCCAGGCTGCTGACCACGTGGAGGTGCTGGGAAGGTGGTACACCCGGGGAGGGCAGGGATGCTGTGCCTTTTCTCCCGACACCTTGCCCTGTGATCTCTTCCACCTGGCTGCTCCTGAGTTGAGCTGCATCCTTTTATAACAAACCAGTAATCTAGTAAGTAGAGTGTTTACCCGAGTTCTGTGAGCCATTCTAGCAAGTCACCAAAGCTGAGGAGGGAGTTGTGAGAACTCCGATGTATGGCCAGTGGGGCAGAAGCACAGGCGACAGCCTGTACCTGACATTGATGTCTGCAGAGGGGCCTGTTTTGTGGGTCTGAGCCCTTAACCTGTGGAGTCTGCACTCATTTCAAATGGATAGTGTCAGAGTTGAATTGTGAGGCACCCAACTGGTGTTTGCAGAGACTTGGAGAATTGCTTGGTGTGGGAAAACCTTCCTCCCCACCTGGTATCAGAAGTGAAGTGTTCTGGAAGTCCTGAGTGTTGTGAGTATAGAAGGAAAAACAGTACGTTTTCCCATACAGAGGCTAAGAGGAGACTAACTGTGAAGAAAGGGGCAAACAGGTCAAGCGCAGACTTCATTTATATCCCACAGCTGTCTTGAGAAGAAGTTTCCAGGAAGCTACACACAGAGAGTGTATATCCACATCCTAATCCCTGGAAGCTGTGGCTATGACGTTATTTGGCAAAAAGGTCTCTGCATATATAAATTAAGGATCCTAAGATAAGATCATCCTGGATTATCCAGCTGGGTAGTAAATCTGATGACAAGTGTCCTTATAAGAGAAAAGTGGGGCAGAATTTAGGGTGATGCAGCCCGGAAAGACCGGAATGCCAGGAACCAGCCACCAGAAGCTGGAAGAGGCATGGAAGGATTTTCCCCTAGAGCGCCCAGAGGGTGCAGCGAACTGCTGACATCTTGATTTAGGACTTCTGGCCTCCAGAACTGTGAGGGAATAAATTTCTTTTTTTTAAGTCACCAAGTGTGTGCTAATTTGTTATAGCAGCCACAAAAACTAACACAGAGGGTGTTTTCCTTCCCCGGGGAACCCTTCTCAGAGTCTGAAGGACCTGCCCAGGAGAAGAAGTAAATCACCTACCTGTGAGCCTTCTGACCGCCTCGGAACCATAAGAAATAGGAAGTGAGGGCGGCGGGGCAGTGGGAGAACTTGAACGGGTGATTAAGGAATTAATCGGTCACTAGTTGTAGGGTGACACCTCAGGGAGCAAGAGGAATCCAGAGTTCCTAACAGTCAGGGAGGCCTGACAGGCTCTGGGAGTCCCTGACAGGACTGGCACCACGGAGAAGCCGGAAGGAGGAAGCCAGCGCAGGCGATGGGCGCGGCCATCTTGGGTCCCAGGGAGGCAGGAGGGCGCCAGCGCACGCGCACTGGGCGTCATCCTGGGACCGCAGCCTTCCTGCCTGCCCAGAGAGACATTCGTTTTCTCTGGCCTCAGCTTACTGGAACTGGAAAAAATAATGATGTTCCAGCTCAGAGAGTACTGCTGTGGGCTAATTTGTTCATGGCTGTGACACACGTAAGTCCCTGGTGTGGTTTTTAATAGGGTCATAAATATGCACAGACCACTTGCAGAAGCTGTCATTTGAGAATACATGTGATGATTTCTTCATTTTGGTCAAGATAGTCTGGGTTATGCTGTGGTAACAGACAACACCCAAATCTCAGTCGCTTAAAATAATAAAGGTTGCTGAACTGTGTCCTCTCAAAAATCCATGTGCACCTCAGAATGTGACCATAGCTGGAGATAGGGTCTTGAAGAGGTCACTGAAGTAAAATGAGACCCTTAGGATGGGCCCTTATCCAATACTACAGGTGTTCTTACGAGAATAGAAGTTGTGGACACAGACACACACACAGAGGGAAGATGATAAGGTGAAAGGACAAGACTCCCATCTACAAGCCACGGAGAAAGACTTGGGGCAGAACTTCCCTCATAGCCCCAGAAGGAACCAACCCTGCTGACTCTTTGATCTTGAACCTCTAACTTCTGATGCAATAAATACCTAATAAGCCACATGATCTGTGGTGCTTAGTTATGGCAGCTCTAGAAAACTAACTGGCTTAGACTAGAGAATAGAGATTTTTGACTTTTTTGGTCTTTGCTTTCTCTCTAATTCCTAGAATTAACCATTATGTTCTAGATGCTTAATGGATGCTAAAGAAATATTTGCTGAATTATGTTGAATTAACGTTATAATTACACAAGTAAGGTCAGCATTGGCTATCTATGAGGCATTACTATCTTCAAATAATTTCTCTGAAATAATAGCTGCTGAAGCATGAGAAACTCTGCTTACTTGTGTCATTGAGTCTTTGGTGCAATTGCCTGGAGCCAAGTGTGGTCCTGGCCCTGTCTTTGGCCTGTAGCAGATGATCTATGCTCCTGGACACTCTGGGGAATAGAGTAACAACAGCACTCAATGCAGTTTAGAGAGTGGAAGGGTTTTTTTTTAAGGAGTTGAGCAACCACGTCATGGTAAGAGTAGGAGGTCCTTGTGGGCCTCAGAAACAGCCAGAACCAGGGATTTCAACGACACCAGGAATAATCTATCAGTCTCTCTCTCTCTTTCTCACTCTCGCTCTCGCTCTTGCTTTCAATTCTATCTGTGCTTCTTTCTTCACTGCAACTTGGTTCTTTCCTGCTATCTCACTGACTTCCTCTACATGGCTGGGACCCGGATGTTGGATCTTTTCCTTAACTCCAATTTAGAAAACCCCAGAGAACTTTCTGATAGGTCTATTTGAGATGAGTGCTTCCCTCTGGCTCCACAGACTATGGCCTGAGGACCGAGACCTCTTGCCCGACATAGGCAGCCAGAGTCCGTTACTCTAGCTTTATGAGTGCAGTGCCATTAGGTGTGTCAGGGGGATGTGGCCACTGGGCACCATCGTTTTAATATTCACTGAAAGAGACTAGGCACCCACCACAATTTACGCTCACAGGCAGACCCTTTCTTTTTCTTAGAGTCCTGTTGCTGCTTCATAGTTGATTCCTTGAGCACCGACACGGCCTGCACTCAGCAATTACTGTGCTGCACCTCATACTGATCCCTGTTAAGGACTCTCTCAAACTCCCAGAAGTGCTCGATTCTACTACAAAGCCAGACCACCCTCTACAGGCCAAGGCCCATGCCCACCACAGGCTGGACAAAGTGTAGGCTGGACAAGGTGCAGGGTTTGGAGGAAGAGCCACATCACAGCTGCGCACACAGCAGGCCCCAGCACATCGTGTTCAGTAAAAGGCTCAGAGCCAGAGCCCTGGAGCAGGTCCCTGGGCAGACACGGTCACAGGCTCTCATCACTTCAGCTGAGACCTGAGGTCTGAGAGCAGTCCTGATTACGCCCCTTGGTGAACTTTCTCACGTCCCCTTTCTTTCACTTTGGTGCACTTACCACGTTGAACTCTCTCTTTATCGCATGTGAGGTTGTACAGCTGTCCCCCAAGCCCCTCCCTTCCGCCTGTCGTAAGCTCCATGAGAGCAGGCGTTCTTCGTTTCACTGTGCACGCCCAGCACCTAGCACTTTGCCTGGCATGTATTAGCTGCTCAAGTAGATGAATAGATGAATGGGGTGATGGGTGATGAGGGCCTGGGGGGAGGTAGCAGGGGATCTAAACCAGACTCAGGGTCGCTAAAGGGATGTCTAAGGAATGGCTTTGCAGCTGGGCCTGATGCCTCGGGGAGAATAGTCTGGCGGGAAGGCGGGCCCAGGGCTCCAAGCAGGGGGAACAGCTTGGGGCAAGTCTCTGGGCAGAGAAGTCATATAGGAAACCAGTGGCAGAGCCAGGCCTAGAATTTGACCCTTCCCACCCTCTGTCACAGCCAGGAGAGTCCCTGGTTTAGTTTTGTTCTGGAAGATTTATAGCAAGTCAATGTTTTTTCAGCTCTAACATAGTTAAAATCACCACCCGAACACTTGCACCTAATCAGAGGACTCTTAATATTGAATATTCCATCAACTGTCAAGAGGAAACTGTAATTGCCTATGAGTCATAGTGCAGCTGGCACCAAATGACTTCGGACAGCACGTACTCTGTGTTTGTGTGTGTATGCGTGTCAAGGGCTGAATACCGAGAAAATGCAGAAACGCTTAGAGGTTGAGAAAATAAACAAGTGAAAAGATTAGTAAAGAAGGAAAGCATTGAGTCATTTATTTGAATTATTTGATGGATTCAGAATGGACTTAAACACCACAAATGGATAGAGCTGATCTTCTTAAAACCCCAAAAGCAAACTCTTTATCTACAGTGTTGGCAGTGTTGGCTCCAAAGAGTTCAGTGTTAATCCAAATACAACGTGAAACTGCCCAAATCAGAATTAAAGAATTCTTAGTTCAGCAAACGCCAGGACAGAGTAACAGGAATCCACCACCTACCCAAAGCTAAAAAATGCTTTGTGCGGCTAAAGCCCTTCTCGCCAAAGTGGAAACACCAACGCGTTAACAAATATTTAATGGGGCTTACCGCATGCAAGGCACTCATGGAGAAGTCTCTAAAATTAGCAACCACTTTTGTGGCTGCCCTGAAAGATCCTTTCACATCGAGTAATTGCACCTCAGACCCATTGTCAGTGAAAAGCGCCAAGCAGACGGGGGTCCTCTACCAGGAGTTTGCAAACCCGCCCTCTTGTGATTTGGCTTTCTTTTCTGGCAGCATCCAAAACTGGAGGCTGAGCTCATGTTCTCCTCCTCTGCTCCCTGTTCCCTTCTTCCCTCTTTTCCCACTACCATTCAGGGAGCAGGTTTAGGAGATATGACTGCAGATTGCCCAGCCCAGCTGGGCCCTTTTAAAAGTTGTCATGTGGCCTAGAAAATTGTCCTTCCACTATACAAAGTCCCTCTGAGGACACTTAGGATTCAAGGACTCCCTTACCATAAAGTGACACCCCTGGCAAGAGCAGTATTTGATGAAAGAGTCTTCCTTGCTCCCCCAGGGACCGACAGCATTTCTTCCCAGGCCAAGTTCTAGAACCCACCATCCTATTCCTGTATCCTTACCACCCTCTAATAACAAGTATCTGAAACATTTTTCTCCAGATGCCTGGGAAGACACCTAGAGTTTGAGGGGCCATCAAGTTCATCCAGTTGAGTATTGCTGGCAGTCAGAGGTGGCAATACACCTTTAGGAGCCCACAGGCCAAGCCCACAGAGGAAGGGTGTGACCAGACATCACACAGGGGGTAAGTTTCAGTGACTGGCGAACAGCTCATTACAACCAAGCTAATGTCACCTCACCAGGTGTAGTGGTGGAATAATGGCTTCCAAAGATAGCAGGCCCTGATCCCCTAAACCTGTAAATGTTACCTTATTTGGGGAAAGGGTCTTTATAGAAGAGATTACATTGAGGACCCTGAGATGGGGAGATTATTCTGGATTATCTGGACCCTAAATACAATTTAGTTTACCTTAAAAGAGGGGGCTGAGGCAGGTTTTACACACACATACATACACATACACACGAGAGGGTGATAAGGAGGTGAGATGGAGGCAGAGACCAGAATGATGTGGCTATAAGTCAAGGAATGCTGGCAGCCCCTAAAAACTGGACGCGCAAGAACAGATTCTCCACTGGAACCTCCAGAGAGAGTGCTGACACTTGATTTTGGCCCAGTGATAATAATTTCAGACTCTAGCTTCTGGAATTGTGAGACAATATCTTTCTGTTGTTTTAACTCACCCAGTGTGTGGCGCTTTGTTAGGGCAGGCACAGGAAACTAACACACCGGACAGGGAACATAAACAGAGGCATCATGTGTGCGAGACACGCCTTTCTCATTTGGCCTTTCCCAGAATCAGGTGTGGCTAGGAAGTGTCAGTGCTTGATGTCAGATGTTGATTGCATGTGACCCTGGAGAATGAGGTACGAGGCTTTATAAATCCAACCAGTAAACCAGGGGCGGGAAGTCATGGAGGCGCCTTGGTGGCTGCCCGTGACCAGGGTAAGCCGGCATTCCTGTTGGAACATGTGTTTTGTACAAACAGGCCAGACATACCTGGAAGACAGGATCCCTGGGTTGACAATGGGCTCGAGTCACTTACAAACTTAATAACACCAGGAGACCACTGAGTTATAATCCCAGAGCTGGAACATAGGTTCGTGCTCACTTTGTTCAACCCACCTGTCTGCAAAGCCTCAGGGCCACGCAGCCCGCTGGGAGGGGAGCCTTTCCTGGGACCCTATGAGTCTCACGACTCTTGTTCTCTGTTGGTTTTATTTCTGGCTCTATCTTCCTGGTATGGACCAATGGTTCAAACAATTCAGGTGCCTTTGATTCTCTGGTGCTGTGTGAGGCGCAGTCAAGTTCAAATCATCCCAAAGGGCTTAGAGTGGGTCAGAATTGACACAATCAACATCTTGGCGAACATAAGCCCCTAGCGGGCACCTCCACCTGCTCTACAGGAGTTGGGAGCGTGAGCTTCCACCTTGCATTCCTGCCTCCACATCCCTTTTCTCTTCTCTCCTTCCCAGGCCCAGAGATCAGCCCCACATTCTGCAGAGGGTCCAGTGAGGGAGTGTTTCACCTCAATCGTGAAAAAGACCATCTCGTGGTCCCAGTGCCATGAACAGCAGGAGCCACACAAAAGGGGACTTCTCGGACCAAGAGGACCATGAGCCATGGGGTGGCAGACAGAGGGCATGACTCCTCGGGTCTCCTCCATCACGGATTACAATAGAGGGGGAAAGGGACTGGGAATTTCGGGGTTCTCATTGTTACTGCCCGAGGGCCCCGGGGCCTCACCCCACCTCTCCTCCCACAAGATCCAGCCAACTCTCAGCCACCCCTGAGGGGTCCTTTCTCACCTAGCCCTGATGAGCTCTCAAGCCGAGACATTAAAAATACCTAAATGTTTTGAAATAATCCCAACACCTCAGTCCCGCCCCTAAGGCGCTGATGTGCTTAGTCTGGAGGGGGACCCAGGCACCAATATATTTTTTAAAAAATCTCTCTAGGTGATTCTGATGTGCACCCAAGGCTGAGAACCCCTGAGCTGCCAGTGGTCTTCAGAGTTTCATTTTGCATGCCCTCTCGACAAATTACAGAAAACCACATCCCTGTCACCCTGTGATCACAGATCATAGCTTAATAAGTAGGTGCACAGGATGTTATTTCTGGCTTATTTTATATATTATAATATGAACATTTAAAAATGAAGCTATATTAAATTTATTATTGAAACATATCCAATGACCTCCAAACACCATAGTGATTTTATATCTATTATTCATAAAATACATAAATAAGCTCCTTATAGCAGTCTAAAATTTTACACTACCTCTTTCTCTCTTTGAAGTCATATTTTCATTGCCTTTCCCTAATGTATTATTTAAATGTAATATATTTTTACACTCTAATGCCTGGCATTGATCACCCTGTTTTACTTCTCTGCCACAAAAATATCTGTACAAATTGTAATTTTATGAATAAAAATTTTTTCCTCTATCTGTAAACCTGTGTCAAAAAGTTTCTTCTTGGTTATCACTAATGTAATTAGTACACATTAAACAACATAATGTAAAGATACCACAAATCAATTATTAAACAGGAAAGGTCAAGTTGTATTTGAAATGCATTTCTTAATGAACTAGATGAAAGTATTTGCTGATGGTGGTGCATTCCAATGAGCTCATATATATGAGGATGAATGAGACAGTTAGCAACAGTTTTATTTTTATCCTTCATTTTATAGATTCAAGTGCTGGTAAACATTGGCTTCGATAAATATGTAGGTAGAAATAAAAAGATTTCTCTAATAAGAGTGGCACTTGATCCTTTTTAGCTCTTTCTAAAACATGTGACAGAAATCATATTTTCTATTAGTTGAGAGTTCAGTTAAGTACTCTTTCGATTTTGCTCCAGGCAGAGAATTGGGAACCACTTGACTTGCAAAAGGATTTGTTATTCAGTCATTTCTCTCACTCTCTAAAAAAAAAGTTTTACTTGCCATGTGACTCTTAATTAAAACAGTTACTCTTACTTTGGAAACATATTTTCATACCTGATATGTTCAGAAAAGGTTGGAAAAACCTGAACTATCATTAATTTCAATTCTTGTTTATTAATGTAATTTTTAAATATATAATTTTTAAACTACATGCTTAAACTCGGAAGTTTTCCCCCCAAATCTTGCAGTTACTAATTTAGCTCATTAAATACATAGAAAATGTCTGCCATGTCATCTAAATGAAAAGGCCAATACTCACCATCAAACCAGACTGACTTTCTGTTAGAAAAAGTCCAAATTTACTTTTTAATCCAAATCATTTTATTAACACATGTCCTCCAAACTGGCACCCTTGCATTTCTGACTCATCAACCAAGACAGATGGGGAGCTGTCCCACAAAGCTCTGGGATGGATGTCATGCCTGGGTGACACAGGCATAGGAGTGCAGTCTTTGACAGCCGGGGAGGGGACGGGTTATGGTGGAAGAAGCGATGCGTGTTAGTCTGGGTTCTCCAAGAAGCAGACAGCAAGATGGGCTTGTACACGCACAGACTTCACGGGTGAAGACTTCATTATTAGAGGAATTGAGGATGAGAGACATTGGAGGTGAGTGTGGGGTGGGAGTTCTGGGGAAGGCTGAGTCACCTGCCAGACCACAATGCAAGTCTGAGGTCACATAAAGGAAGCAGGGTGGAAGTGTCCTAGGTTGTCAGGTGGTCTCAGGAGGGTCCAGCAAGCCATCAGGGAGTTCTCAAAGGTGGATGTTGGAGGGGTGCCCAGTCTCCCAGTAGCAGATCTGCCTCAGTTTCCTGCTCACACTCACTGGTTGGTTGAGAGCAGCCCATGGTGCTGGAATTGTCCACATTGGTGCCAATGGATGTCCGAGGGCAGTAACTGAGGCCTTTAGTCAACTGAGCTCCCTGGAGTTGGATCTGTGAGGAGCCATCTGCTGGGCACTCTAGCAAATGTTTAAATGAAACTTGGCATCTCTTCTGCCCTCCTGGTCTTTAACAGATTTGAAACAAGAAGAGGATGACACAGACCAAAACACACCATTTCTTGTGCCATGATTTGACCCTTAACAGCAACATACTTAAGACTGAACCAATCCTGGGTGTGTAGTATCTTGATTAAAGAAGGCCGATGCCAATATTTCAAATTGTCCTTTTTCGGCATCTGGGACATCTGTAACACCCCTGGGGCAATGTTCCTACTCGGACTCGGATGAGTGAAAGGTTGCTCTTTGTTCTGCATGGTGAGAGAGGCTGTGATGAAAGGGCAATGGGAAAGGACTCCGTGCACATAAACCAGGACGTTCCTACAGAAGACATTCCCTTGGGCATCCCAGAAGGGCAGTGGCCGTTTGGGTTTCTTTAAGAAGCAGACACCAAGAGAGAATTAGAAATACAAGAGATTTATTAGGGACACGTGTGCAAGATAAAGGGCGCACCTTCAGAGCATGACTCAGATCCAACGCCTGTGGAGGGAGAGAGGGGAAGGAAGAAGGACGGGGGAGGAGGTGAAGCAGGGCAGCCGGGCAGAGGGGCATCCCCAAGGCAAAGGAGGGTCCACCGGCTCAGTCAAGGACTGGAGCAACCTGGGGACAGACACACTGGGAGAGGGACTTCATGCAAGGGCTGAGACCCACCAGAGGATGCAGGATGCCGTCCAGCAGCAGGTTGCACAGTGTCCCCTCATGGGGACATCTCTTTCCTCCCATCGCTTCCATCTTCTCTCTCTCCACAGTGTATGTGGATCCTTCAATATTTCCTCTCCTGTAGGTCCCAGCGGACCCTCTTCCTGGGCTGTCCCACTCCGCCCCACCCCAGCCCCCATTCGTGTCCTAGAAATCCACAGGCTCCACCCAGGTGCATGTAAGTCAAGGCTGGTCTCTCTCCTGCCCTCTCTGCTGTGTGCAGCGGGAGTGGGAAGCTGAACCCTGAGGATAAGAAGAGTGGAGAAAAACAAATGAGATGGTTTTGACACAAGTGACAGTTCACTATTCTTTTGCCGATTTTTCTTTGTCAGCCTTGGGCATCTAAAAATGCACTGGTCCTCCGGCGATGAGAGGGTTCATTTCTGCCGTGAGCCTTCCCTGGGCCTGCAGGAACTATGTCCTTCCTGCAGGAAGAAACTCTGGGACAACATGTCGCTAATAGAGAGTCGGTATCATTACCTGGGTTGCATTACAAAGCTGCTCCAGTAATTTAGCCGTGGGAAGTGCCATGCCCAGTCCCGGGTACTTTTTCCCTTGTGTGCAGCAGGTGGAAGAGGGAAGGGCTGTCCAGCTACCGAGCGGCTCCTGGAAACCTTTATCTTCCACTCAGAAGGCTGGACTAAAACTTTGTGTCTTTTCATGCTTTCCCACTTGTAATCCTAAATAGATTTAATACAAAAGAAATCTCACCCAAGATTAAAATATTATACTATTTGTGCCTTGTAGGAGTCTCGGAAATCAGTGTCAATAATCTCTGTATGTGATTTTTTAAACCTTAAACTAGAGTTAAACTTGTGGAAAAGAAAGAAGCAAAAAGCCAACATTCATTCACAGCAGATATGTTACCTTGTAATAATACAGTTGAATTTTTTTTTACAAAAATGTATATGCATTTATAATCCTTCTCAATTGATGATCACAACAACCCCTTGATTGTAAAATTAAGTTTATGAGATGTATTACTGAAAACTTAAAAATGAGGCAGCTAGAGGCCAGAATGATTAAGCAACTTACCCAATGTCACACAGTAAGTAAGTAGGAAAGCTGGAAGTACAACTCTTGTTTTTTGGCTTTCTAGATCAGACTTCTTTGCTGAAGAGGATCCTAAGTTTCAAGTCTGGAAGACAAAGAAGGAAGCAGTGATGTTTGGGGCAGATTTTGCCATCTGTAGCTCAAGATAAAATTCTGTTCAGGAAAAGGTTCAGATTTCTTAAATACCAAGATCTGATCACATGTCAATGACTGATGAAAGTTTATTGTCTGCAGTGATGTCAGACTCTGGTCCAAGTGTTTAATCTTTCTAATCATCTGTTTTATACATTATTTAAAAGAAAAGAATCCAAAAGAGCATCCTTAAAGATGCAAATATTGCAAGGAGCAAAAAGTATGGGCAAGGTAAAACTCTGAAGACCGTGGAGGTGCAAAGGGCTGTCAGATGTCATGGGAAGGGAGCAGATGGGTTTCCATGGGGCAGTGACAGACCTGTGAAGAAGTCACTT
>VBSM01003157.1:39903755-39947023 GCA_008086735.1 Cheirogaleus medius
CAGCAAGACAGGCCATGCCAGATATAGGCACCTTGACCTGGTACTTCCCAGACCCCAGAACTATAAGAAAGAAATCTGTTCTGTACAAATTACCCAGTCTTTGGTATTCTGTTATAGCAAAACAGACTAAGATACCTACAGAGCAGGAGACAGAACTCTAAGGAGAGTTGTCTGGGGCAGTTTAATACCAGGGCAAATTGACCCACTCGGCCCAGTTTCCCCGACGGCGTCATTGTATTAGAACAGCACAATAATTGGTGTTCAAGACTGAGTCATCCAGCAGGGGTGAAGTTCTGTTCCGTCTACACTGTGTAAGGAGTCACAGGAGTATGGGCAGAACACTAGGCTTCCGTAAAGCTGGCTATAACAGGCTGCCCTGACTAGAGCTGTGATTTGTTTTTAGAAACCCTGATGGATTTAGTAGTTGGTAAAGCATCACTTGGAAGTCTGCAGCAGAAACTGCTTCCTAAGAGAAACGCTTCCTAAGAGGTAGATATGACATTTCCCATTGGGGCAGGCTGTCTGTCCCTCTGTCAGGGAATACCCCTCTCTGGCAACAGTGGAGCTAGTGGTTGATAGACCTCTTTGGAGAGAAAACCTGGACTGAGCAACGTGGTCCAAATACAGATTTCTTAGACTGAAGAGTTAAGCTTTTTCTTAGTTTTGCAAATTAAATGTCTTCTTTAAGCAGAGATTTGTTATTTTCTTCAAAGAGATTTTATTTTCTCAGCAGGGAGTTACATTGCTCTGGGTCTGTAACATATTGCCTTTTCTTAGGAGTAGTGTATGTTCCCAAGCAAGCTGGAGAGCTAGATATGAGTTTCCATGGGAACAGGAGGGCTCTGTTGAACTTGACCTCAGGCTAAAGGAGACTGTGCAAAGGAAGTAGCTGCATCTTGGAGGCAGAGCCATCTAAGCCTGAACGCCCCAGATCATGGGGGTGTTGGGTTGCTACTTTCCAATGTAACTTCATTCCTCCCACTCAAGCCCGTAGTGCAGACTCTTAGGGTGGAGGAGAGACTTCCCCGAGAAGAGTGGCCATGGCCACCGACAATCCTACTAGCCCAGCTCTAGGTCAGGAAATGAAAGCTTGAAAGGTGAGCTTTACACTGGGGGAGGTAGGGGGGAAGATTCCCTTATCCCCCTGCATGTTCATGGCAGTTTTTCTGCCCCCGGGGCCGTGTACAGCAATGTGGGAGCCGGCCCTTAGAGCTACCCAGTGTTAGGAACTCTCAGGCTGTGTCTGGGATGGAAGCGCAGAGTGTTGCCACATCTGTTGGCAGGGGTCAAGTACCAGCTGTTCTTTGGGTTGCATTTCCTTTTTCCTGTCCCTAAACAACACGTGAGGGAAGTCGGGCTGCTGGCGGCCCCTGAGGTGCTGTGGGGGGAGTAGGGAGGGCAGGTGGCAGGTTGGAATGAAGCAGCGAAGGTGGCCAGAGAGGGGCTATGAGCAGAGGTCGCCAGCAGAGGGCAGAGGTGTGCAGCGGAGCACAGCCCATCTAATGGTGGATGGTGGCAAGGCAGGAGTGGGGTCCCATCATAAGGCCTTCGAAATGGAGGCTTAGGGGGACCTGCTCCTGGGCGTGTGGGGAGCAGCCCCGGGGGGCTCACAGAACTCTCTAGAGCAGTGATCTTCCACCTTTTTGGCACCAGGAACCGGTTTCATGGAAGACAATTTTTCCACGGATGTGGTGGGAGGGGGGATGGTATCGGGATGATTCAAGTGCGTTACATTTATTGCGCACTTTATTTCTATTATGATTACATTTACTATATAATGAAATAATTATACAGTTCGCCATAATGCAGAATCTAATGCTGCCGCTGCTCTGACAGGAGGCTACAAACCGTTGGGCCTTCAATACTGGGAAACACTTGAAATCAGATGACTTGTGTTCAAAACTTATATCTACCATCTACTAGCTATGTGACTTCAGGCAATCCACCCAAGACACCACAAAAGGGGTATCTAATATTTATTCTCCAACCTCTTGAGATTGTTTCAAAGATCAAAGGAGATAAAACTCAAATATATTTTGTAAATGGTAAAATACTATAAGAGACTTAAAGTATTATTTTATCTTTGAATGTTTTCCAACTAAATGATGAAACATGTTAAAAAAATCTTTCTGTTTTTATTAATAATCTGTTTCCCTAACAAATACTCTAGGGGATTCTATCCGACAGGTGTGGGGAACACAGAGGGCATCTATCCCAGCTGTTAGTTCCACTGTCACCCCCATGGGGGAAAGGACTGTCCCTAGGAGGCCGTGCGCGGGGGACGGGGCAGAGGCATGGGGTGGCGCACACATCTCTGACTTACAGGAGAAATAGAAGCTGCCTCTTATGCAAATAAGTCAAATGCAGAAAAAGCAGCTCCGCATATACCCAAGATACCCAAACAGAGAAAAATATTTTTTTAGTCACGAAATGACAGTTTAAAGAATATTACAGTTCTGAATAAAAATTCATAAGACAATCAGACAACTGATTAATCAACACATTCTTATTTGATTAACTTTAATTGGCCAGTATCTGACTACAGCTGTTTTAGGCAGGACGCTGTGGAAGGTACAGCGTTAAGTAGATACCTGCCTTGCGCTTACGGAGCTGCAATCTTCAGAGAAAAATACACACGTGCAAAAGCAGCGATGGGCCAGACATGAGCCATGAGGTCCTACACCTATGCCGTCTAACGTGGCAGCCGGCCACGTGTGACCACCGTGCATGTGAGACGCAGGCAAAACCGAGAGGGGCTGCACGTGTAAAATACACCCTAGAGTTCAAAAGGCTGGTGCAAAACAGAGAATGTAAAATGTCTCACTAATTATTTTCATGCTGGTTACATGTTGGAATGATATTTGGGGTATATTAGGTTAAATAAAATATATCAATAAAAAATTTTAATTGGCTTTTCAATAGATGAGCACCAGTAATCTGTTAAATTTATTCATGTGGGAATCCTCACACCCAAATGAAGTTTAATGAGATGCTATGGTGTCCCCCTTCGAGTCAATTCTGTCGGGCTAGCACCATTCTCAAGAGCCTCCTTCCTACCTCATCTCTTCTTCCCACATAAGCAGCAATCCTCAAATTGTAGTTAGAAGACAGAGACTCTGTTTTCACCTGATTCCAATCAAGATTCTAAAATGCTTGTTCTTTATCCCAAGAACTAGTTTCCCAGATTCAGGGAGCAACATAAAACACATGCCTAACAACAGCAGGTATCTAATGTTTCCAGTGCTCTGGGCCAGGGGCACTTTTGCCACTATTCAGTGTCCTCCTACAAATGAGAACTTCTCCTTAACCCCCTGGTATGGATGGTTGACTAATTAGATGAAAAACAGCCTGGTTAGAATCCTTTAAGCTCCCTGATGATGTGTGCCATGCAGCTACACCTTCACCGTGCTTGAACCATGCCTGATACGTAGTCAGTGCTCAGTAACCGGTTGCATTGATAAATTCTAAATGTTGTTATCCTTTAGGAAAGCTAAAATCCAGTCACTGAAAGAAGCATGGGCGCTAAGGTTTTCTCTTTTAAAGGGTGAGCGGTGAAAAGTTAGTCCTTTGGAGATTCTGACTTTATTCTGCTTTTAAAAGCTGCACAAAACCTGCTGCCCTTATGCAAATGTCACCACATACACTCCTTGGCCCCACAGCTCAAGCGCCACCACCCTTCCCCCCGCCCCTCACCGCCACGTGCCTGGAGCTTCGACCTCTCTGAGTTTTTTTCCTTTTGCACACTGAACCACACAAAGAAGGGCTCTGGTAGCAGCAGGTATGTTCACCTCAGCAATTCTAGAAAATGCTTTGTAATTACTAAGCAGAAAGTGTGAAGTCTGAGGCGGCTGGAGGACTGAGTCTTCAAATACAAAATCTGCTTCTAATTGGTATTTCATATTTATCTCTTCCAGTTTGATGGAGAAATGGGAAAGCTTTGAACAACTGACCAGATGAATTTTCATTAAGAATTTGTAAAAATTGGACGACTAAAGATTTTGAGCATTTTTTGTGGGTTTATTGACCATTTGTGCACCTTTTATGAAGTGTCTGTTGAAGTCTTTTACCATTTTTAACTGGGATGTTTGTCTTCTTATTGTTGATTTGTGAGCATTCTTTATATATTCTGGATACAACTCATTTGTCAGCTATATGTGTTCTAAGTATTTTTCCCAGTCTGTAGTTTGTCTATTCATTTTCTTAATAATACCTTGTCATGAGCTGAAATTTTAAATTTTGGTGAAATCCAACTTTTTTTTATGGTTTGTGCTTTTTTGTGTTCTGTCCAAGAACTCTTTGCCCACCTCAAGTTCATGAAGTTATTATGGTTCCTTCTAGCAGTTGTGGCTGTGGGTATTTCACGTAGGTCTATGATCTATTTTAGGTTAACTTTTGTATATGGAGTGAAAGAGGGATTGAGGTTAAATTTTTTCCACATATATCCAGTTGTTTCAGTAATATTGTTAAAAAGACTTTTCTTTCTCCATTGAATTAGAACCAACAACTGGAAACAACCCAAATGTCCAAGAACAGCTAAATGGATTAAACGAATGTCCATTATTGAATTCCAGTTCCAATAATGGAATACATTCATGGAACAATGAAATACATTCAGCAATATTTTTTAGAAAAGAGCAAACTATGAATACGTGCAACAACCTGAATGAATCTCAAAAACATTATGCTGAATGAAAGAAGCCAAACACAAAAGAGTTCTTACTGTATGATTCTACATACATAAAATGCTAGAACAGACATAACTCATTCCTTTTTTTGTTTGTCTTTTTGAGACAGAGTCTCACTCTGTTGCCCAGGCTAGAGTGCCGTGGCGTCAGCCTAGCTCACAGCAACCTCCAACTCCCGGGCTCAAGCAATCCTCCTGCCTCAGCCTCCCGAGTAGCTGGGACTACAGGCATGCGCCACCATGCCTGGCTAGCTTTTTTATATATTTTTAGTTGGCCAATTAATTTCTTTCTATTTTTAGTAGAGACGGGGTGTCGCTCTTGCTCAGGCTGGTCTCCAACTCCTGAGATCAAACAATCCACCCACCTCGGCCTCCCAGAGTGCTAGGATTACAGGCATGAGCCACCGCGCCCAACCCCATAACTCATTCTTTATTAACAGAAAGCAAATCAGTCGTTGCCTGGTTGGGGTTAGGGACAGAAACTTTCTGGTGTAATGGAAATGTTCTAGATCTTGTTTTGGGTGTTGGTTAAAATATGCATTCAATTGTCAAATTCATCCATCTGAGCATCCAACATCTGTACATTTCACTGTATGTTAATTACACCTCAATTTAAAATACATTAAAGAGAAAAATGGACCTTCCTGGACTATGCCTAAGAAATAGCAAAGTTCCTCTCTCTCTGCAGATGGCTTGCTGTTGAAAGCTGAGAAAGAGACCATGCCCTTGACTTCTCCCTCTTCGTAAGACTGTGGGATAGATTTTTCAAAACATTGGCTAGGAGACTTGCATTCAAAACCAGCTGAGTAAATAATGGGACTTTGGGAGCTGTTTTTTCCTCCTCTGTGTTTGGAAATTTGAGGCTGGTGTATCTTTCTCAAGCACATTTCATTTAGAAGATAATTTACATTTGCACGGCATCATGGCGACAGCCCATCTGCTCGATGGTTATGTAAGATCCAACGCTCATTAGAGTGTGACGTGCATTGATCTTAGTGAGCATATGAATTTGCACACTTGGGATTCAGGTTCTTCTAAAATAACTTCCAGCTCCAACCAACTACCATAGCCTGTTGTTTCTGACATTTTCTTTGCAACATCACAGTTAATATCTGTTTTAAGGAAATTGAATTATTGGGGGACTTTAAATTCCCAATCACTATAGCAGACTTTCTGCTATAGTTAAGCAAGATTGTGTTGGCAGTTGTGGAGGGGTGCATGCTAGAAGAAGAGCTGTTTGTCATTTATACCTGATGGTTTTATCACTGAAGATTATTTGTAACAATGAAACAGCTGGAACAGTAACATGATTCATAATTAATATATGCATGTAAATGGGTTAGGAATGGAATTAACATAAATTCTGTGCTTTGGTTTTCCCTTAGAAGTTTAGACTACTGGTTTATTTACAGTCTGCAGTAAGCACAGCCAGGCAGTGATGTTGCTGGGCAGATGGCAGGAAAGGGAAGGCCATGTGCTATGGATCCATGGGTGGATGCTAACATTACAGTGCATGGGTGCAGCTCCTCAGAGAGGAGGAAAAAGCAGATGAAAACAAAGGCTCCTTTTGTCTTCCAGAGTTCTTAACCCTTTGTCCTAGTTTCACCTGCCAGGACTTTAGAGAGAGGTGAATGGGGAGACACGGTGAGATGCCAGGACCAGGGTTGCCAAAGCAGAGCCTTGTAGGAGGAAGGAGCTAGAGAAGAGGCCACAGCCACCCGACTCCTGGGCTCTAGCAGGCAGCGGGAGTCGTAGCCAGGTGAGAAGGTGGGCTGAGAGATACTGGAGACAAAAGACAGGTCAGAAAAATGGTCCACAGCCAGATAGTTTCTCAAAACTGGGGTGTAGGGGTGGTGGCAAGAAAGTACAGGAAACACTCTGCTCTAGAATAGGAATCTGGCCAGGGGGACGGGAAGTTGAGTGTGCTGCACCCAAAGACTTAGAGGTCTCTGTAACTGAGAAGAAATTCTAGGCCATTTAGGAAAGAACAGAATTCAGCCTCAGGACAGAGAGGCCTGTGGGTGGAAAGTGAACGCACAGCTAGAAAATAGGCCTGGGATGGCGACTCCTAGGTAGTCTTGTGTATTTAGGGTATGTACCTAGGCGTGCAATTGCAGAATCATATGGTAACTCTCTGTTTAACTTTTTGAGGAACTGCCAAGCTGTTTCTCACAATGGCTGCACCATTTTACATTCCCACCAGCAATGCACAAAAGTTCCGATTTCTCCACATCCCCGCCAACACCGTTTTATTTTCTGTCTTTTTTATTTTAGCCTCTTCGTGAGTGTGACATTGCAGGTGTGATTTGTATAGCCCTAATGACTAAGGACTCTGAGCATCTTTTCATGTGTTTACTGGCTAGTTATATATCTTTTTGGAAGAAATGTCTGTTTTGCCCATTTTTAAATTGATCTTTTTTATTGTTGAGTTGTAAGCATTCCTTATATATTCTGGATATAAGTTTCTTATCGGTATATGATTTGCAAATATTTCCTTTCATTCTGTGGGTTATCTTTTCACTTTCTTGACAGTGTTCTTGAAGTACACACATTTTTTAATTTTATGAAGTCCAGTTTACCTATTTTTTCTTTGGTTACTGTGCTCTAGGTGTTATATATAGGAAATCATTGCCTAATCTAAGGTTACAAAGATTTGCTCCTATATTTTCTTCTAAGAGTTTTACAGTTTTATCTTTAATATATAGTCCTATGGTCCATATTGAGTTAATTTTTGTATATAATACGAAGTGGGTGTCAAAATCCAGTTATCTCAGCACCATTTGAATTGTCTTTGTGACCTCGTCAAAAATCAATTAACCGTAAATATAAGGGTTTATTTCTAGACTCTCAAGTCTTTTGCATTGATCTATATGTCTGTCTTTACACCGGCATCCTCTAGAGGCAAAAGAGCAGCAGAGTGGCTCTAAGCAATGGGAACCCCTGAAGAGCCCACCAAGCACCCCATAGGGACAGTTGTCTTAGTGCAAAGCCAGCTTTCCATTGTACCAGTTCAAGACCCTAACAAGTGCTAGAGGATTTCTGGATGCATCATGAAAAGGGAATGGGAAACTTGGAGGGGAATAGAGTAGACTTTTTTGTACTCCCTAAATCCAACAAGGTGTGGGAGGGGAAGCCTTTGCACTCAACGGTAACCTGGGCACATTAGTTGTTCCCTAAACAGTATAAAGGGCTGTCCTCGTGACATATAAGGTATGTATAGGACCTGACTACAGTCTTGCTTTTACTCTTGCCACAGGTACTTTCCGAGATGTGTCCTACACTTGTCCTGCCCCCGTCTTCCCGCAGCTCTCAGGCTCTCCGTCCCAGCCTCTGCCTGGCTCCACGCTGGCTGCTCTGGGGTCCCAGCCCCCCTGAGCCAGAGTTGTGATGCCTAACTCCTCTCATGCCTCCAGCCCTCCCTTGGCTCCCTGCAGCCTGATATCCCCAGAGGTATTGGTTTCCCGAGTCTGCTGTAAGACATAATCACAGACTTAGTGGCTTAAAACAACACAAATTTATTCTCTTACATTTCCGGAAGTCAGAGTTCAAAATCAGTTTCACTGGACTAAAATCAAAGTGTTGGCAGGACTGGTTCCTTCTGGAGGCTCTAGGAGAGAATCTATTTCCCTCCCTTTTCCACTTCTAGGTGGCACTTGCCTACCTTGGCTCATGTCCCCTTCCTTCATCTTCAAGGCCGGCAGGGTAGCACCTTGCTCCATGGTCATGTTACCTTCTGTCTTCTCCTGTCAACTCTTCCTTTCCTGTCTCTTATAAGACGCTTGTGATGACATTTAAGGCCCTTCTGGATAATCCAGGATTATTTTTCTATCTCAAGATCCTTAACTTAATCCCACTGCAAAGTCCCTTTTGCTGTATAGGGTAATATTTACAGGTTCTAGGGGTTAGGACAAGGGGCTGTTATTCAGTGTGCCACACCAGGGGTGACTCGCGTGGCTGCACTGGCTGACTGTAGCTGGTGTCTGTTCTGACCGGTTGGGGTCTGTGCCAGTTGTCTGTATTTTAACTGTAGTTTCACTCTGAGCAGTTGTCAAATATTTTGATTATGATCCCCATTTTCATCCATCTTTGTTAAGGAGATGAGTGGATATAAATTTGTAGGAGGCTAGAATAGATAGCAAGTGAGCTCAAAAATGTGTGAAATGGTTTGATTGGTGTTCTGCTGTAAGAAAGTCAAGTGTGAATCCAGAAAAGGAAAACCACACACTAGAAAAGTCCAGAGATGGATGGGTCAGATGAATCTGAATTATCAGAGACAGTTAAGACAAAAGCCACAGTAAAGAGGTGTGACCTGCTATGACCTACAGTTTCAAGTTGACCTGAATCTCAGGTAGAGATGCAGCCCAAGAAACCAACAAAGAAGGGCCTATTTCTGTGCCAGAAAGATAAGGCAGCCCCCAGGATAGCCTGAAAGTTGGACTTCAGATAGGACTGAACAGGAACAAAGTTCCCAGGCAGGAGTACTGTGACTGTCACATTTGAGGAAATTTAGGAACATCGTTTTTTCATAGGATTCTGTACAAATTGTTTTGAGTCACCCAGGAGTGTAAGTGAAATAGTCATAACTGTCATGGGAAGAGACCCTAAAATCATGGAAGACCTGAGAGGGCAGACAGGTTTCTACTTCACTGGCCATCTGTGATTGTTTGGTAGTGGCTGCCTGGATCGTGGAATTGAGATGAATGATGAGGCCTTGCCTGAGATTGGATAGGAAGAGAGCGGTGATCAATTAGTAATGTCTGCCATGGCCAGAGGTTGGGGACAGTTAGTGGTGGTAAATGAGTGCCTCCTTCTGCAATTTCCCCCTAGAAAGACCTAGCTGTAAGAAAGACCTTTTGTGGTAAGATATAATGTACATGCAAAATGCTGGATGGAAACATGTATGTACAGTTTAAAGAACAAAAATAAAACACATCCTTTAAAAAATTTCTCTAGAGAGCAGTTTCCAAAATCTCCTTGGATAACATGTTGGATTGTCTCACAACTTTCTTAATGTCTAATTTAAATAAATCCCTTTTGGCACAATCTAAGTCCAGTCCCTTTTATTCTATTCTCAGAGAAAAACAGAACAGCTGCTCCTGCTTTCTTATTCAATATGCCTCCCTATTTTAAAGAATTCAGTTCTTCATAAAAAAAAAATTAATGAGAGTCTTCTATTTTAATGAGTTACTTGTTTGGTGGATTGGCATTTTTTCCTCCCCCAAGCTCAAAATTCTTGGTTACAGAGACAAATTAGAATAGAACATTGAGAGTAGAAGGAATTTAGATGTCATCCAATTCTCTCCTTTCACAGATGGGACAGAGGCCCAGGGAAATGGAGGGCCTGGCTTGCCCTCACAGCAGAATCACAACTAAGACCCAACCGTCCTACCTCTTAACTCAGAGTGACGTCTACCAAACTATGATATTTGGACAATCAGTGTGTTTTGAAATAAGAGGACAAACCTAGGACCAAACATGTGTTGGGGTTCATTTTCCATACACATCAATGGCTTCCTAGCTCAAGTTCCTGGGTCTTTTTTGCCAGAAGGCTTTAGATCCACACCTGAGGCAGGCCAAAAGGGGTACATTCCCCTGGGGCAGCCCTTAAGCAATGAGGGACCTGAACGATGGATAGATACCTTGGATTCCTCACCCCTTCCTTGATGAGACAATCAAGGTCTTTGTTCCTTGGTGACTCAAGGAACCAGGGGTCTTTGTTCCCTGGTGACTCAAGCTCCGCTGCTCAAGCAGCTCAAGCTGGCTGCTCACCCCAGCCACTCCCACTAACATGCCCATTATTAGCTTTGGTCTCATCTTCCCCCAATGCCCTACTTTCTCAATATGCTTCTTTATCACCTCCCAAATAAAATATTTGTACCCAAATTCTTATTTCAGGATCTTCTTTTGGAGAAAAGCAACCTAAGACCAAGCTTTACAAGAAAAGAGCTTTGTAAGAAGCTCAGCAGGAGTTGTGAAGTCAGGAAATTGCCCATGAATGGATTTCCAGTGGTATAATCTTTGGAACCAGCTCCACAATTTAAAGAGTGCAATGTGCAATGAAAATGTGGGGTCCTTTCTTGTTGAAAAGGCACTAAGAATTTCAAGAAGATGCTAGCAGAGCATTAATACAAGGGTAGCCCTCTTCTCAGTGTGGGCCCTGAGTGATTGTGTAGGTTGCACATCCGTAAAGCCGGCCCTGGAAGGCTTCAATGTAAGAATCACTATGACAATAAGTGATTCTGAATCTGTTGAGTCATTACTATGTGCCAGGCACTGTGCTGAGCCCTTTAGTTTGCATTACGCCATCTATTCCTCATGACTGCTGCAGGGGAGGAAAAGATTTCTTTTCCTCGCCCATCACAAGGTCCATAGCTGAGGCCCCTATAACAGAAGGGAGATGAACAAGAGACAAACATTCACATTTATTTCATATAAGTTCTACATGACCAGGGAGGCTTCAGGAATGAAGACCCAGAGAAACAGGTAAACTTGAGCATTTTTATGCATGGGTTTGATGGAGTGGTGGACAGCCATGGGAAGTGTACCTGGGCAAAGGGGATCTGATCTGAAACTGGGGAGGAACTTAGCAAGGCCTGTGTGTGCAAGGTTTTCTCTGCCCCTGTTTCTCCAGAGATGAGGATGCCCCTTTCCTCTTTCTCTCTGCCCAGTGGGAGGGCACCTCTGGAATGAGGATTTTATGACCTGCTTTAGGGGAGAAGGGGGAGGGGAAGGTGAGAGCGGCCTTCCTGCTTCTGCTGTTTTCTCAAATGCCAACTTGCCACATTTTGGAATAGCAGGTCCTAAATTCCTCCTTACTCCATGGACAAGATGCCATTTATTAGAAAATCTATCGTGCAAAGAGAGGAGCACGTGAGAGATGCTTAGTGGGATTCTTCCTGTGGTCCTGGAAGCTACCGAAACATGTTTGAAAAGGCACCAAGCAAACTCACAGTGGTAGGCAGTGGCAGGGTCCATGAGCCAAGGAGTGTGGGCAGCTCCAGATGCTAGAAAGACAAGGAACCGGGTTCTGTCCTGGAGCCTCCAGGGCAGAACGCAGCCCCACCGACACCTTGGTTTTAGCTCAGTGAGACTCGTGGTGGATTTTTGACCTACAGAACTGTGAGGGTATACATTTCTGTCATTTTAAGGTGCCGATTTGTGGCGATTTATTACAGTAGCCATGGGAAGCGAATACATCCACATTCTAAAGAAAGCAGCCAACAGTCAGCAGATGCTTTCTTGCAGAACCAGGGAGGATGCAGCAGCGTGGGCATGATCACCACGCGTAACCCCGTCACGCTCCTGCCTTCAGCCGAGGTCAGGTGGGGCTGGGGGAGAGTGGCCGTGCCCAGGAGCCTTGAGGGGCAGACAGTGTCCCCCTCCCTCATGAGGGGCTGCTTTCTCCTCTCTCAAGGGGATGTTCTCCCTCCTCCGAGCAAATGAAGGAGAGGCTTCCAGGAGAATCACGCTTCTGGATTGGGGGTGCCTGCCAGGAGGAGGACTGGCCTCTCTGGGGACTCGCTAAGCCGGAGTCCAGGCAGATGCTCGGCGTGTCTCCAGCTCCACGCTCAGGCTTGGTGGCACTCTGGCCAGGCAAGCACTGCAGCCCCTCTAGCGTCTGCCGACTATGCTCGGGGACACAGTCATCATTGAGACCATGACAGCAGCAGGCTGCACACACTGACCTGATGGACCCTCCAGGCTGCTTCGGCCTGAGCCCCAGGACCAGACCCTGCCGGCTCTTCTCAGTCCTGCGTGCTGGGGCGTCCCTGCTCTCGGCCGGGCTGGGGTGGGTGGGGGGCCCCACTCGGGAAGGGGCACCGGGAGGGCAGGGGTAGAGAAGGAAGGTGGGATGCGGTCGAGGACAGTGTCCCAGGGCCAAAAAGCAATACAAATTATTTTCGAAAAATAGAACAGATAATCTTATTTTTTCCACTGTAAATAATGTTTCTTCTCATCATCAAACTAACACATGTTCATTTGTATTCACCAAAGTATTTGTAGATGTAATAAATATTGTGAAAATAAAATTCACTGCTACCCAACAACGGTCACTGTAAATATGGTGTTTCCTTTCAGCTTTTTTTTTTAAACATGAGCTCTTACACATCTATCTTTATCAAAACTAAGAGTATATGTAGTTTTTTTAAACAATGAGGTTAAATTAGTATTTTTCCCACATGATTGTTGGTTTGGGCTCTAGAGGCTGCTTTGGCCTGTAGGAGGGACGGACACTGTAATTTGACCCATGGGACATCCAAGAGCCGGTAAGCCTCTGAATGGTGTACTGGATTGAATAGTGTCCCCTGCCCCCAAAATTCACATTCATCTGGAGCCTCTGAGTGGAACCTTATTTGGAAATATCTTTGTGATAGATGTGATCAAGTTAAGAAAGGTCATATTGGATTAGGGTGGGCCCTAGAGCCAATGTCGACAGCCCTGATGGGGCAAGAAAGACTTAGAGACACAGACACAGAGACACACAGGGGAGAAGGCCATGTGACGGGGAGGCAGAGATCGGAGGTGTGAGGCTGCAAGTCAAGGAACGCCAGGGATCGCTCGTACCCACCAGACTCAGAAAGAGGCAAGGAAGGGTCCTTCCCCAGCGCCTTCAGAGAGCATGGCCACGAACACCTTGATTCAGACTTCTAGCCTCCAGAACCATGAGAAAGTAAATGTCTGTCATTTTAAGCCACTCAGCTTGTGGCACTTAATGGCAAACCAAGGAAACAAACATATAATACATAATAATAGTAATACGTAATTCTGATACCAACAATACTAATCCATAGTAACAACCCTAGTTCTTGTGGAAGGAGGTATGAAGGAGTAAGTAACATCATTTTCAAGGGCAAACAAGAGTGAAAAGAAGCTGAATTTTAAGTTACTAAATTTAGAGAATCAGTAGGAATTTGAGTCACCCTGGGGTGTCTTCTACTGTCAGATCAGCAATTAGAGCAGAAGCTTGGGTCAAGTCCAGCTCCATCCCTTACCACCTGTGTGACCTTGAGGACGTCACTTCACTCCTCTGGGCTTCAGTGTTTTCTCATCTTTAAACCTAGAATAACAATAGTTTCTACCCAAAGCGTTGCCATGAGCATGACATAAAACCGCGGTCGTGAGCGTCATGCAGGGCCTGGCCCCTTGAAAGTGCTCACCGGTAGCAGCTGTTATTATTGTTGTTAACTTATGGACACGATGATTTTTCTTCAATAAACTTGACTCAGTTGGTACAGGAAAAAAAAAATCTTGACCAGGCCAGCAAGTCTCCCGGCAAACACAATCTTTCCCAAGTTCCTGAGATGCCAAGATCCCTTTATTATAATATTAAAGTCACGTCCAAGAGATTCAATCCGCTCGTCAATATCATCCGTGTAGACAGCCATCAACATTCCCATCAACATACCCATCAACATTTCCAAAGATACAGGTGCTTTTTGGTTTTCTACCAAAAACAGCCACATCAGATGACTCCACGGTGTCATTCATTCCCTCATGAATCAGTAGAAATGTAGTGATCAGTGGTTGGGGCCATGACTGTCTCTTGCAATCCATTCAGCTCACACTTCGAGAAGACGAGACTCAGTTGGCCAAGCCGGCTTGGATATCTCTGGCAGATGTATCATATATTCCAGGAGCAGTGACAGGCACATTTCTGCTTGTCGAGGACCCCGAATACTCAGCATTCTTTAGACTGTCACATGGCACTTCTTCCTCTCAACATTCGGAATCCTGGCGGGGAAAGAGCCTTATGCCATTTCTTAGCTTCTTGGAGTTTGTAATCACTTACCTTTTTTCTCTATTGGGATATATTTTTCTATTGCCCATTTTTTGGGCTGAATTTCCTGAACTTCTTTATAATATTTTTCCTGGTGAGTCACCTCTTGAATGACTCCAGCACTTTCGTCTTCTCCGTCCTAAAGGGTGGCTCATATTTGCCACCAGTCTGTTGGGAAGATCTGGGCTCAGCACACACCCCACAGGTTACTGTAAGACTTTCTAAAGATTTGCATGTATGCTGTACCTGTATGTAATTTAAGGTCTGCTTAAGCTCTGAAGAGTTTAAATAGATTCCCACCTGTTAGGCTGGATTCCAGAAAAGACACAGGCTTACTTAGTTCTCTAATTGATCGAAAGATAAGGGCCGGGCGTGGTGGCTCACGCCTGTAATCCTAGCACTCTGGGAGGCCGAGGCGGGTGGATCGTTTGAGCTCAGGAGTTCGAGACCAGCCTGAGCAAGAGCGAGACCCTGTCTCTACCAAAAATAGAAAGAAGTTAATTGGACAGCTAAAAATATATAGAAAAAATTAGCCGGGCATGGTGGCGCATGCCTGTAGTCCCAGCTACTTGAAAGGCTGAGGCAGAAGGACTGCTTGAGCCCAGGAGTTTGAGGTTGCTGTGAGCTAGGCTGACGCCACGGCACTCTAGCCCGGGCAACAAAGTGAGACTCTGTCTCAAAAAAAAAGAAAAATAAGTACTAGTACTTTCTCCCTCTTTCTTTCCTTCTTAATCAAAAGTTCAATAATTTACGTGTCGGGCACCCTTGTAATCACCACCAAGATTAATAAATGTTAAAATATCACCTTCTGTGCTTCAAACATTGCAGATAGAACTTGAGGAACCTTCCCCTTCCCTCTTTCTTACACCCCCAGAGAGAAATACCATTATTAATATATTTTCCAGAAATGTTTTTGTTTCTTTGCCCCACTTGGTGGCTGGGGGGCTGGGGAAATAGAACCATATTCGCTGCCTTTTCCTCTTTCCACTTCTTTTGGGGCTTGGATTGTGCTTTTTGAATGAGAGGAAATAGACCCTGAGAGTTGATTATTTGAGATGTGGCTTGCAAGCATCCTTGTTCAAGCTGCAAATAGTCCACATTTCATAAAAACTACTTAAGTTATAGTTGAAGGGTCCTTTTGACAGATCCATCTAGCTCTAGAATATTATCTATTTTGCATAAAGCCAAAAATTGAGTTTATAATCCTAAATTAGCCTCTGAAAAGGGAATCAAATCGATTCATGCCCACAAGATTTTTCCAGTGTAAAGTTTTTGCTCAATGCTGGTATGAGTGCCTAGGCAAAGCACCACTTTCTGAAGAGCTGATGTATCAATCAAAATAAAAACATTTTTAGAAGAGAACAACAGGAGACACTATCATCAAGTTTGAAACGCTGTGGGGTGGACTGATCTGAGAGCCAAAGGCAGTAAGAAAAGGGTGAGTTGGGGTGAAATCAGGATCCGAGAGAGTGATGGCAGAGAGAGGAAGCAGCAAAATCAGTGCAAGATAGTTCAGAGCATTAAAGTCCTGCGGGAGGCTTGCTGTCAGTTTTCTAAAATCTTTTCTTTCAATAATTCACACAGCACTCGGCAGAGTGTCATTTTTGTTTTTAGACCACTTAATAAATATTGATTGTAATGGCAGAAAATGTAATTAAAAATTGAAATGCTATTATTCTTCAGATACTGAACCTAGCTTCCTAAAATCATTTGGTAAAATATGGTCACAGTCTTGGACATGGACTTCAGGGTGACACAGTGAATCCTTCAACATCACCTGGGCAGGTACGGAATTCTTAAGATAAAACCACTAAAGGAACAAATTTCCCCCCGTAGTGCACCTGTTTCTTTTACATTTTAAAAGGCTCTTTTAGGAAATTTTCAGGGGAATCCAAATATAAATTTTTCCTATAATTTAAACTATTTTCAATTAGCAGCTTCTTTTACGATGACTAAATCAAAGTTTCGTGCATAAACTTTTTTGTTTACTTTCCCAACTTGATTGTAAATTTCATTAATATCAATCTTACTTTTTACAACTTCTTTTTATGAAATTACAGGAGCATTCCTTTGGAGAAATGCTTTTAATATATAGATTTCCAAACATCATGTTCACGGGGACAAGCTAAGGAGCTACAGACTGTTGCAAGCCAACATCTTTTAAATTCGCATTTAATTTTTTTTCTGATATTAAAAATGATACATGATAATGCTAGAAAAATTGACAACATAGAAAATTTTTTCAAAGAAAAACAGAAATAACCCATAAGGACTACAGATAATTTGTTGTAATTTAGTATATTTCCTTTTAGTTTTTTCCTCTGAATATATACATTTTCAGTAAGTTGGGATCACATTGCATGAACAGTTTTGTTTCCTGCTTTTTTTCACTTTTCATTATATCATATAATTACCTATATTATTACATATTATTTAAAAGCATGATTTTTCAGTGACCGTATAATATTTTCTAGTATGGATTTATAATTAATTTAAATACAACTATTAATATATTATTGGGTATTTAGGTTGTTCCTAATTATCTGTTACAACAAATAAGGCATGTCCTTTACATAAATATCTTTGCAGCATCCCTGAATATTTCCATAATATATATTCCTAGAAGTGGGATTATAGGGTCAAAGACTGTGGACATTTTATAGACTTTTGACAGGTATGGCTGAATTGAATTCTAGAGAAGAGGTACTAAATTACTTTCCCACCAGCAGTTTATAAGACGCCTATGTTACTGCACCCTCACCACCAACAAATATGATTTGTAAAGTATTTTTCAAATCAAAGGCTTGAAATGGAATCAAAAGTCAGAGCTTCAGAGATTCAGTGCCAAGTTCAGCAGATCCAAATGGGATTGTGAATGGGGACCCGAGAGGGGAAAGAGGCTGGGGACACACAGGAAGGTTTGGAATAATTCCCACAGGTACCGTGACACCCCTGTGTGTCTGCAGAGTCCCTCCAAGAGCCAGCAGGTGGGTGGTGTGTGCGTGGGTGTGCCGGGCGAGCTTGAAGGTGCAGAGTAGAGGTAGCACCATGGGCGTTTCTTCTTGACGCCTCTGCCTGATGATTTCCCGCCTCTGCCCTCGCCATAGGTCCTCACGGCATGACCTACTGCCAGCCCTAAAGCAACCAAGGGCCCAGTCTCACTTCCGTTTCAAGCCAGTCAAGCAAGGACAAGATGAATATAAACAACCTCCATTCCCTTGGAAGTAATTCTGGACTCAAGGCCCACTTCCAGGCCCAGGAGCCAGTGAGCCCCCAAATAAAGTGATGTTTCCATGTCACATCTTGAATTGTCTCCCTTTCCAGCCAGATCCAGCGCTCACAGATGAGGGAGAGATGCCTCCCAGTGCCCACCTACCTCCCTTCTGCTGCTTCTCCACTGTCTATACCGCGCCAGGGCTGTGCCAGGCTGGCTGGCTTATACCCGCTTGGGAAGACCTGGTGGCTAAATGTTTGGGAATTTTAAGAGAGAATTGTTAAATATAGTTATTTAAGAATTAATCGATGTAAACTTACCACTGAATAAATTATATTAAAAACAAAAGTGATAAATCCTCAATACTTACCACTCTGTAATCTTACTACATTTTACTATTATTTACATCTGTCAAATCTGTAAGAGAGAAGTATGCAATGGTTTGCTGCTATGTATCTTTTTCAACTCCAAGTTCAGTGATGTCACGGTGGTAGCTTGAAATTGGCCATGGTAAAAGTGTTTGCACTGCAGAAATTGGCCAATGCTATAAGATGGGGCTTGATTTACTGTTTTGTTGATTGTGTAGGCTTAGGAATATAATAGAAAAATGTTAATAATGTGGATTAAACTTAGAGGTGTGTCGTGTATGCAGCTGTTACATTCTGAATAGCAAAACAAAATTGAGGAAACAGTGTTCTAGTATTAAAAACTATTGCCTGATTCAGCAAAGAAGTCACTCATGTCATGATGAATTAGTAAAATTCTAACATTTGCCTTCCTTGTTTCACTTTCATCTTATGCATTAAAGAACATGAAAATATGAACCATATTCATGTCATTACCACACTCATTTGTTGATGATGTGAGGGACTTCTTTGCTGGATTGGACAATAATCAAGCATTTTTTTTGTAGTCTGATTTTATGACACAATTGTTGTTTTTTTTTTTTTTTTAGACACAGTCTCACTCTGTTGCCCAGGCTAGAGTGCGGTGGTGTCAGCCTAGCTCACAGCAGCCTCAAACTCCTGCCTCAGCCTTCCGAGTAGGTGGGACTACAGGTGTGTGCCACCACGCCTGGCTAATTTTTTCTATTTTTAGTAGAGGCGGGGTCTTGCTCTTACTCAAGCTAATCTCAAACTCCTGAGCTCAAGCCATCCTCCCGCCTCAGCCTCCCAGAGTGCTAGGATTACAGGCGTGAGCCACCACGCCCTGCCATGACACAATTCTTGACAGAATTATTAAAACCAACACCAGGTTTTGAAGAAATTGTAAGTCACAGTGATGCAGAGGTATAAACTGACAAGCAAGGTAAATATTTTAGCTTAAAATTTTTTTCTAAAATTACATAAAGAAATTATTAACAGAAAATTTTACATCAGCCCTTAAGCAGTCTTGTGACTATTACTAATGCAACACAAAATTATTTTTCAGATTCCAATCCCTAAAATGCCAAAACGACAGAGCAATACTTTTCAGTTCAATAAATACAATTTGTATGAGGGTGAGAAAGGCTAATTGTAGATCACATATCAGATTTAATGAAAATAAATTTATTGGGAAATAGGTATCAGCTCAGGATGCAAATCAACTTATTAAATGATCATTGACTTACAACCACAGGTTGACTACAGATACAAGAATGTGAAAAAAACAACAAAACTTTCTGTGAGGATCAAATGGCTACATGGAATTTTTAATGAAGAGTATTGCATGTTACTGTTATTTGTAAACTGTGTGCTACTAATCCCTTATATCAGTAAAATTTATAACAAACACGTGTTTTTCGAGAGAGTTGGTTGTTAAACCTCTACCAGCACACCACTGCCCCCACTCACCCCCACCCTATGTGACTGCCCAAAAGTTTGAGTTTCTATCTAGCCTCCCTCTCCTCAATTATGATCGTGTCCAAAATTCCAGGCTCTTGCCTTTAGACCAGCACTTCAATGTCATTGCTATTGCATTTGGCAGAAGGTTCTGTGCACGTCTTGGCTCTGAACAGCATCCTTCCCCAGGTTGGACTAGCCCCCAGTGTCCCTCGGGTCTCTGGCTGGGTTCCTATCACTGCAGAGGCTCTTCCAAGACTCCGTCATTGATTCTAATTGCTGGCCTCTGAAATCCTGGACTCAATTTTAAAATAGTTATACAAATGTCATATCACATTTTTTCCCCAGAAGGAGCTGCCAGCTATATATTCTCTAGCCTTGGGAATTCTTAAATTTGATGCTTTGACTTTTTTTGAATGCTGAGTTCTAAACAATATATGATGAATTTGCCTTATATGAATGTTTGTGGGATTGAGCAGGGTCTATTTAGTCCACATGTGCAAATATGTGCTGGTGTAAAAAGAACATTTTTTTCTACTGGGCCAATATGGCTTTGTTAGCTTATTCCAACAGTGAAGTCTTATGGGTCTTGGTAAGAAATAACTTCTCTTCTGACCCGTTGAAAAATGCTAAAAAAATGAGGAAGGAGGGCAGGAATGGTCACAGTTATTACTTCAACAGCCTCTTCCTCTGCACTAAATTTAGCAAAGATCATTGCCTTAGACAGCCCCAAGTTCTTTCTTCTTTATTCTTTTTGCACAAATTTATTCCCCAGATCATACATCCCCATGCTAAGCCCCAGAGAACTGATTGTGTTGGAGTTTTCAAAATTAATTTATGGGCCTCTGGGGGCACTCAACACAGTCTCCTTTGCTCAGGTAACACAGGAATTGGCTGAGATTTTGCACCAGACAGATGTTGTCTGGAATACAAAACAAAGTGCCTGTGCTACTTAACGAACGCAGGGGCTGAACCAACAGCACGAACTTACCGTTTTCACTATACAAACATAATGGGGGAGTGAGGCAGAATTCATCTGGCTTCTGGACCATAATCATTTTATTTTTGTTTGAAATTATTATATTACTCAGAATCATTTCATTTTAAAAAAATAGTGCATGAGAGCCATCTTAGAGATCAACTTGGGGGCATAATTGAGCATCCTGAATACATTTACATCCCTTAAAAATACCCGGTAGATGCAAATTTGACCCCCTTTCTCCCTGAATCTAAAATTTCTTAAAAAACTTGAAACACCAGAAGGAGGGTACAGTGTTGCTAATTTTTGTCTGGTCTTAGTAACTGAATTAAGGTGAACAAAACTCAGGGTGCGTGACAAGCTATAAAGATAAATACCTGGGAGAGTAGAGTTTCAAAAAGAGAATTCCTGCAACCGTTTCATTAAGAAAATTAGCCTAGTTGTAAATATTACCTACTGAATCCTCCCTTATGTAACTCTTGGTTAATCACACAAAGAGCCACACATCCATATTCAGAAGCTAAAAAGAGAAAACAGCATATGGCTGACAAAAGGCGTGTACCCAGTGCAAAATGTTTCGGAGAGCATGTTCCCGGCAAACACAATGTCCTGCTAGCAATTCCAAAAGCCTTAAAGTAACAGGCCTTCTTAGGGCCAGGGCTGGCAAGCCTCAGGGACGCTCTCCACCTGGCCAAGATCCGCAGGGCAGGAGGCCGCTGGCTTCTTCCCCACCTGCCCTGAAGTCCCCCCTTCCCCCGTCCTCCAGCTCAGCTCCACTCAGCGTAGATGTGGACAACCCCAGGACCAACCGACCAACTGTCAAATAAGTCACTGCCTCCTGACCAGTGCTGTCGAGGGAGACATTTCCAGCATTTAGGGTTGGCAGGGGAAGTTCATAAACCAGCAGGTGAATGAGCTTGCTGATTAAGTGCTAAAAAAAAAAAAAAAAAAAAAAACACCAAGATTTTCTGTTCCTCTTCTCCCATTTCTCATCATATACTGGCATTATGCAAGGGTGTGCCAGGGACTGGGCTTTCTGCCACTTCTCTGCCAGTTACAAACTGTGGGATTTAGAACACCCCCGTACAGATGAGACCTCAGTTTCCTCTTTTGTAAAATGAGGAGGTAGGATTAGATGATCCCTGGGGACCATCCTAGCCATAACAACTCGGTGACCAGGGCTTCATCTCACGCATGGTAGAGGAAGATTCCTTTAGAGCAGCGGTCCCCAACCTTTTTGGCACCAGGGACCATTTTCATAGAAGACAGTTTTTCCATGGACGGGGCAGGAGACGCGGGGGAATGGTTTCAGGATGATACAAGCACATTACATTTATTGTGCACTTTATTTCTACTATTATTACATTGTAATATATAGTGAAATAATTATACAACTCGCCATGGGTTGGGGACTCCTGCTCTAGGGGATTAAACCAGCCCAGACATGCAGAGGGTCTCTGTAGTGCAGACGATGAAAATGCCCCTTCTGGAACCCAAACAACCCCACTGATGAATTGTCATCTCCTGTCAAGAGCCAGCAAGTGGCCAGCACCGGAAAGTCTCCCTGGGCACTGTCACATGGCTCCCTCCTCCACAGAGCACCCCCACTCCCTCATCCCACTGCCTTTCCTCAACGTCTAAGTTCAATTAAAACAGCAGTTAGCAGATAGTCACTGAGGAAGAAAGGCATGGAAATTTCCCTGGGAGAATTTTTTAAGGAGTGATTGAAGAGGCCAAGGCCTGTGAAAAATAGAATTTTTCTTACTGAAATTCCCCAATCGGGGAGCCCATGCACTTCCCAGAGGTTTCCCCACGATTCTTACAGATGCCAGAAGGAAGCTCACCAAGTAACGAAGCCCAGCAACTTCTCTACCCAAATAAAGAGCAGCTCGTGTATAAATAGACATAGCCCACTGTTCCAGTTATCTCTCACTGCATGAAAAGCTAACCCAAAATGTGCTGGCTTCAGACAGAAACCTTCTTGTTGTATTTTCCAATGATGTGGGGCAGGAATTCAGGCAGGGTGTGGCTGGGGGATTCTTCCACGTCCTGCACAGAGGTTGTTCAGTAATTTCCGGACAGACTGGCCTGGAGGCTCCTCTTGTATGTCTGCTGCCTTGGCAGGGACAGCTGGAAGTCTGGTGAGTGCTGTCAGCTGAAGCACCTACACACTGGTGTCTTAATGCTAATGGTCGGTCCTTTGGTCTATTTTCTCCTTGTACTTGACCCAACCTCTTCCTCCTTCTCCTCATTCTTCTTTTTGTATTAATAATAAGTATTATGGTATTTGTCTCAGCCTTCTTGGACTTCTAAAACAAAGCAGTACACCAAGGGGTGGCTTAAATCACAGACATCTATTTTTCACAGTTGTAGGGGTTGAGAAGTCCAAGATCAAGGTGCCAGCAGCTCCGGTGTTCAACGGGGGCTTCCTTCCTGGTTTGTGTTCTCACATATTTCAGAGAAAGATCATCTTGCTACTGTGTCTACCTATGAGGGCACTGACCCCATCATGAAGCTCTGCCCTCATGACCTAATCACCTTCCAAAGGCCCCACCTCCTGATACAGTCACATTGGGAATTAGGCTTTAACATAGGAATTTAGGGGCACACAAACATTCAGCCCATAGCAACGTTTTTTTTTTTTTTGAGACAGAGTCTCACTCTGTTGCCCAGGCTAGAGTGCCGTGGCGTCAGCCTAGCTCACAGCAACCTCAAACTCCTGGGCTCAAGCGATCCTTCTGCTTCAGCCTCCCGAGTTGCTGGGACTACAGGCATACGCCACCACACCTGGCTAATTTTTTCTATATATATTTTTAGTTAGCCAATTAATTTCTTTTTATTTTTAGTAGAGACGGAGTCTCGCTCTTGCGCAGGCTGGTCTCGAACTCCTGAGCTCAAATGATCCACCCGCCTCAGCCTCCCAGAGTGCTAGGATTACAGGCGTGAGCCACCACACCCGACCAGCAACATTCTTTTTAATCCCAAAGTAATACATGCTCTTTGAAGAAAAATTAAAAATAAAGAAAATATAAGGAAGAAAATGACTCATATTGCTACAGTCTGGAAATAACCAAAGTAACATATTCTTCCATTCTTTCCTCTACATGTGTGTCCTTAGATTTACAGTTTATATTATATTTAGTTCATGACCATTTTCTTAAGTTGTCAAATATCCCTTGCAAACATTATTTTTCAATGCCCACATACTATTCTATTTCATGGAGTGCCATGATTTATCAATTTCCTAATTGTAGTACATTTGGATTGTTTTCAAGTGTTGACTTTGGTAAATAATACTCTGAACATTCTCACGTATCAAACTTTGTTCACATTTTTTATTACTTCTCATCAGAGATATTAAAAAATTAATTTTTTTTTTGAGACAGAGTCTCACTCTGTTGCCTGGGCTAGAGTGCCGTGGCGTCAGCCTAGCTCACAGCAACCTCAAACTCCTGGGTAATTTTTTCTTTTAGTTGGCCAATTAATTTCTTTCTATTTTTAGTAAAGATGGGTCTCTACTCTTGCTCAGGCTGGCTTCGAACTCCTGACCTTGAGCGATCCACCCGCCTCGGCCTCCCAGAGTGTTAGGATTACAGGCATGAGCCACTGCGCCCGGTCAAGAATTAAATTTTTTTAATTGTAAAGACCAACAGAAATAGAATACAGAAAAGGATTATTAAAGAAAGAGACTAGTAAACATTTTTCAATAGAAATACTTGCACAGAAAAGGACATTTTTAACAAACTCATAGAAGATTGGGGAGAAGTCTATTCTATATGTCACTTTTAAGGGAGAGAATTTGTTATTCCATGATCTGGAAAGTTCTGGATATTGGCATGCCTCT
The DNA here is from genome assembly GCA_008086735.1 of Cheirogaleus medius. Lineage (NCBI taxonomy): Eukaryota > Metazoa > Chordata > Mammalia > Primates > Cheirogaleidae > Cheirogaleus > Cheirogaleus medius. Next base: position 39,928,078 of record VBSM01003157.1, read on the forward strand.
GGGTCCTGGGGAGAGGAATAGCTTACTTGCAGGTGAGTAGGGTGTATAAACAAGGGATAAAAACCTGCCTGTTGACTTTTCCACTGGTGACAGGGGGACCTGTCCAACCAAGATCCTAGCATCTAACACAGCGTCGGTAGCCAGCTTAGTGTTTGAGGTGTTGAGTTCCACGATAAAGTGGCTGCTATCCCAGGAAAGAGAAGAGAGATCAGCAACGATGTTTGTGAGACAGAATTTCTTAGGAGACCAGGGAGGTAGGCAGCAGGAATCTGTGGGTAGTACGGAGGGCCTTGGAGGAAGATTATGCCACTGGAATTCAGCTTCAGAATGCTTGTGCATTACACCTCTTAGGAGATTCCAGGGTTCCCCTGAACCTCAGGGGCAGCTCTGGTGGTCAGAGCTACTATGGCTAGAAAAGGAGCCAGGACTGTCACAAAAAAGAAGCCACAATTTACTGGTTGTCTTCCCGGAAAATCTGAGGGTGTGGGGTGCCAGCTCTGTTGGGAACCAGGCTGGATCCTACCCAGGTTGATCCCAGCAATAATCGTATGCCTACCAGATGGCCAAACATCACTCCTTAGCCACTTCCATTATTGTTTGAAAAGGAGAGAAAAGTGGAGAAAATGCATGTGTACAATTCCCCATCTCAACAGATATCTTTAAAAAGGCAACAGCTCCACCTGTAAGAACAACACATATTTTAGGAGGCCTACATTTCTTTATGTATTGCATGTATTCTTAACACTGTATATGTAAACACATTTTTATAAGAGGGCATTTTATTTTAAGCACACAGAGGGGAGCTGACTACATAAAGGAATCCTGTGGTGAAACCATTTGTAAAGCAAATAATCACTTCCTGAATAAATCTGTCTCTAAGTCTGGATTTTCATATTCTATATCAGATTTGCCTGAAGGAAGTGCTCTCTACAAATTTATCCTCTGTTCAAATTAGAATTCATGTGTATCCATGCAACCTTTAGAATGTTATTTCTATAACAAGTCCCCAAATGTACGTGCTATAATAGTCCAACTCTGTCAATAAAACTTTAGCTCATTTTTCGCCTTTTATCCACATTTCAGAAAATGCAGATGTCTGTCTTAGTCAGTTCAGGCTGCAATAAACAAAGTACCATAGACTGGGTGCCTTACAAACAACAGAAATTTATTTCTCATGGTTTTGGAGGCTAGAAGTTCAAGACCAGGTGCCAGCATGGCTGGGTTCTGGTGAGGCGCCATTTTCAAGTTACAAATTGCCAACTTCTTGTTGTAGCCTCACATGGCAGGAAAAAGGGTGCAAGCTCTCTGTGGTCACTTTAATAAGGGCACTAACTCCATTCATGAGGGCTCCACCCTCCTGACCTAATTACTTCCCAAAGGCCCCATTCCTCATACCGTCACCTTGGCAGTTAGGATTTCAACATATGAATTTTAGGGGTTACAAACATTCAGTTCATAATAATATCTTTAAATTTTTTCTTTTTAATTATTATGGGTACATAATAGGTGTGTATATATTTATGAGGTGCATGTGATGCTTTGATACAGGCATACAATGGGTAATGATCAAATCAGGGTAATTGGAGTATCTAGCACCTCAAGCATTTATCATTTCCTTGTATTGGGAACATTCCAATTCCACTCTTTTAGTTATTTTAAGATATATAATAAATTATTGTTGACCATAATAGTCACCCTGTTGTGCTATCAAATACTAGATCTTGTTCATTCTATCTAACTGTATTTTTCCACCCATTAACCATCCCTTCGTATCTTATTGAACAGAGATATGTTTTCATTTTTGTAAAATCTTATGACTTAATCCACACCCAAAAAAGATACAAGTGGCAATTAACATGTGAAAGGAAACTATGTCTCACTAGCAGAGAAATGCAAATTAGCCAAAACAGTGTACCGTTTTTATTCATTATACTAGCAAGACATTGATAATATCCAATGTTGAACAAGTTGTGCAGACAGTGTCTAATTTGGAACAGGTTTTTTTGGAGAACAATTTTGGCAGATTTTTTAACAGTTTTAAATACACATACCTTCCCACCTGTAATCCTAGTGACTTGGGAAGCTGAGGAGGGAGGATTGCTTGAGCCAGGAGTTCAAGACCAGCCTGAGCAAGAGCAAGACACTGTCTCTACTAAAAATCGAAAAATTAGCTGAATGTGATGGCATGTGCCTGTAGTCCCAGCTACTTGGGAGGCTGAGGTAGGAGGATTGCTTGAGCCCAGGAGTTTGAGGTTGCAGTGAGCTATGATGATGACACTGCATGCTACCAGGGGAAACAGAGTGACACTTTGTCTCAAAAAAAAAAAAAAAGGAAAGAAAGAAATTAAAACACTAAAATTATATAAGAAATAGAGATGATGAACAGATAGATAGATAAATGTAAGCATATATTGAGATATTGATAGGAATATATGTTAAAATTCCAAGTGGTTAACCTTTGAGAACTGAGTGGGAGAGGAGAAGTAGAACTATACTTTTTAATTCCATCTTTGATATTGCTTTATTTCTTATAAAGGGCTTATATTTATGTAATAATTGCATGAATTTTAATTTATATAAAATTTAGGACATTTGTCATATTATATGCAAAAGGGAAACAAATTACTACTGAAATAGACACTAGGTGAAATACACACTAGGTGGAAAATACAAGAATTCCTCTCCTTGCCCCAGGTTTCCCATCGTCATAGCGGGAAAGCTAATCCTCAGTGCTATGGACGTGACAGAACCCTGTGCACTAAGGTCCCAGTGGAGGAGAAGGCTTTTTTTCACCTCTATTTTTCTGTTACCTTAGGAAATATAAGCTCCAGAAGATCACACACTCGTGGACACCTGGGGTGGCGTCCCGTGAGCTGACCAGGGCTTCCAGGCGAGAAAGGCATCGGCTGGATGGAGGATGGGGCAGAGGGACTTATCTCAACTAAACCCCTCGATGGCACTGGGGAAACTGAGGGAATCGTTGACTTTCTTTACTGCCTCCTCCCCCTTCCCAGCTTCCTCCCACCTTGCAGTTCATTGATTTCCAACTTCTCCACGTTCCTCCCCATCCCCAGATTTCCCACAACCTCAAAGTCAAAGCCCCACCTTGGAAGGGGACCCACCTTCCCCACCCTTCCCTCCATCTCTTTTGTCCCCTCCTTTGCCACCATCGTGGAGGGATTCCCTCTGAGCGTGCTCTCCCTGCTCTGACAGCCCAGCTCCCGCTCGGCTGTAATGATTGGAGCAGAGACAGCCCCGTAGTTACTTAAGACACACTCTCGGCATTAAGAGACTAGAAATATGGAGAGTGAGAATCTGAAGCACTAGACCTGCCCTGCACACTGGAATTGGAATGTTCTCTAGGACGACCTGGGTGTCCCTCAGATCCTATCAGGGAGGGAATCTGCTCTGCCTTTCAAGTTATGTGATGATAGAAAGACCACTTTCCAAGGACCAGACTCCAGCCAATTCCCACATGGCAGGCCAAGGCTTCTCTCCTGGGGCACATCAGTCTCAGCACTTCTTCAATGAGGAGAGTTGGGCCAGATAATCACTTCCAGCTCTGATATCTTGTCATTTTATTTTTAATTTTTTTTTACCCTGAGAAAACATAGGAAAGACCATTTAGCCACACTGGAGGCAGGAATGTAGTGTAATAATTAACCACCTAGGTTCAAATCCCATCCCTTCCTTTACTTGCTGTGTGTCTTGGGCAGGTGAACAACCTCTCTGAGTCTCAGTTTCCTCATCGATAAAATGCAGCTAAGAATGGCAGCCACCTCCTGAAATTGCTTAGAGCTGAAAGACAGAAGAAAACTTATCATAGCATCTGGAACAAAGTAAAATCTCTGTGCACTTGCATAGGGCAGGCAGTAAGGATACATATCTTAGAGTTGAACTCACTTTAAATACTGATAGTTCAATAATATTTTACCACTTGTAGAAGCTCACAAGCCCAGGCTCATTAGATCCCTAAACGACGCTGTGAAAATGTGGGCGGGCATTAGCATCTCCCTCCTATGAATAAGACAACCAAGGCTCAGATGTTGGCAAGGGTCAAATGCTGGGAAGTTGTGAAGCCAGAACTTCGACATGTCACTCAGTACTCATTTATTCAAACCATCCGAAGGCCCACTAACCGTTGCACATTGTGCTAAGTGTAGGGGTAAAAACATGAATAAGACCAGGTTAGAGGAGGAGGTGACAGCTTCCCATGGCAGAGCTATAAAGGAAAGCCTGTTACATTGCAAAGATGGCCTTTGGAGCCACCTGTCCTGTGCCTGAATCCTGGCTCTAGCACATAGTAGGGTATAACTTGGGCAAGTTACTAACAACTTACTGCCTCGGTTTCCCCATTGTGAAGATGGCAGACATGATTTTTACTTGGGGCTCAACAATGCAGGAATATTGTAGGACAACTTTGCAGGAAGATATGCAAAAAAAAAAAAAAAAAAATTCCCAGGGACATCACCTTGATGAATTCACCATGGTCCAGGCCAGAGTCCTTAGCACTGAAGTCTTCAATCTGATTTTCTCAGCAACATGAGATCTCCCATCCACGTGCTAACCAGGCCTGACCCTGCTTAGTTTGCGACATCAGATGAGATCGGGCGTGTTCAGGATGGCATGGTCATAGATAAATAGCATGAGATCTGGTTCTTAGGGGTGTCTTCATAATTGGCCAAGCCCCTGGAGACTGATGGAGAACACTCATAGCAACTCATAATGCATGGTGAGAAATAAAATGACATATATCTGAAAACACTCACGTCACCGTGAACAGTGTGTATGGTCCCCCCCGGACAGACCAGCATAGGAAGCTAAAAACAAATGAGTTATGGGAACTGAGGGCTTAACAGCATCTGATCTATTTACCAATTACATTTATCTCCATGACAGAGAAGCAGCTTCCCAGGGGTGCAGACCGTGGTATTTAATGGGAGGCGCACTCCCAGGATGGCTCTGGATGCAGACTGCACAGTATCTGCACTTTTCCTGATGCTGTTTTCTCTATGTTCCTTGTTAGCTTGTCCCACTTCTGACTGCCACTGTTTTTTGTTTGGTATGTCAACACCATCACTGTGATCTCAGCCACCGGGTATTTTACTAAGCAAGAACAGAGACCATTTTCTAAACGATTCAAATTAGAACCACTGCTTCTTTTTCATGTGACAGTTCCTTAGGTGTTTGTGAGAACAGTAAGAGTGCCTGCAGATGACAGCTGTTCCCCAACACCACCCACGGCAATGGAAACACCGAACAAAAGCCACCAAAGTGGCCAAACATGGTCCAAAGCTCTCACAGCCGGGGGCAGTTCTAAAAGTCGGAGCAGAGACATTGCAGACACTGTGGTGGGCCAGGGGAGATGACGTATTAACATTTATTTGAGTATGTATTTGACATGTGTTTGGACTTTTTGAATCCTAAAATATAGAAGGTTAACTGTGCATTTGCACCACCTCCTCCATGTGTAAAACCTGGTATGCTCAAGATATTATCTATTTTAACACATCAGTGAAAAATATCAGCTCTGTTTTATTTCCCACATTGAATGAAAAGATCATGTCATTTGGACTTGGACCTCAGCAGACAGCACTCTGTCCTTACAAGGCTGTAAAAACAACCTTCTCTTCCTCTTCTCCATGGTATGGTCCCTGGACACCTTAAGTTCTGTGCTAGATCGCTGACATTTGAGAAGAGAGACCTCAGGGTACTTCTTGCCCTCTCTTTAAGCAGGGCACTGCATAAATACCTTAGCAGCATTCTACACTAAAGCTCTGTTGAAACAATTGCTGAGTAGTTTTAATTTGTGGAAAGGAAATGTTATTTGGAAAAATAAAGTTCTTAGTGTTCTGCAATATTTTTACATTGTGGTGGGGCTCAGAGTGCCGGAGAAAGCACTCCGAGCCCAGAAGCCCAGCCCCGTTATTAGTAATTCATTTGCTTTAGCACATATGGGAGATAATGCGTTCCCTGGCTCTGTGGTCCAGGTGGGCAGCTCTGCAGGCAATGATTTGGAAGCACTTCTGAGCTGAGTGTCACGTGGCCTGCTGCAGGGTGGCAAGGAGGCCACCCTCCTGCTGGAGCTGCGAGGGCAGCTGGGATGGTGCTTCTCCTTCTGTCTGGTTCAAGTAAATCTCCAGGTTTCGCTGACGATAATGTATTCTGCAGCCTAGATGCTCTGAATGCCTACGGGAATGTGCTAAGATGCCCAGCAAGCATATTTTGGTGCAATGGTGCATTTTCATTTTCTTTTTTTTTTTTTTTTTTTTGAGACGGGGTCTCGCTCTTGGTCAGGCTGGTTTCGAACTCCTGACCTTGAGCTATCCACCCGCCTCGGCCTCCCAGAGTGCTAGGATTACAGGCGTGAGCCACCGCGCCCGGCCTTTCATTTTCAACATAAGACTCTTTTGAGCCCAGTTCTCGAATTATCTAATGGTCACATGGTGTCGGGGCCAGGGGTTTGGGTGAGGCATAAGGATCACAGGTTACAATCTAGAGTGGGTTCCTGTAATTCTCAGCGTTTCCTGTGCCAGACTATGGGAATGAACACTCTGACATGGGAAGCACTAATGTGTCGTAAGTACACATGTAAACTAATCAACTCATCTGTCAATCGTCAGCCTTTGTTTAATGTCTCTTTAATTGTCAGTGGTAATGGAGAAGAGTAATACTATAAGCTACCTATTTTGGACACATAGATATCCAACAAGTACTTTTTGTTAATTGATTATTATACAAATAATACAAGAAGTAGTCTTGGCGGGGGTACGTGTGGAGTGGGAGGAAGAGAGAGGGTAAAGGAAAGCTAAGGATTGTCTTGAACATGGCAAGTTTGAGATTCCTGTCTCGGTTTTGGTTCCCAGAAGCAAATTCTGAGACCAGAGTTTGAATGCAGTAGTTTATTTGGGAGACGATCCAAGAAAACACAGGCTGGAGGTGGGGAATTAAGACAGGGAAGAGGAGGCAGGCAACAGGGTGTACTTTATTAAGCAAGCCACCCGTGTGTAGACAACTGGAGCTTACTGCCACGGGGGAGCTCTGGAAAGCAGTATAGAGCACATTCTTCAGAGTGGTCCCCGCCAAAAGGTAAGGATGCTGGGGAGTTTATCAACAACTCACATCAGTGTTCTCGGGACTTCTGCCAGCTGGAGGCTGCAGCAGGGCAGGCTCTTACAGCCAGAGGAGGTCCTTGGGCAAAGAGGCAGGCGTGGCAACTGGAAGTAAGGCTGGCGGGCACTGATGTGACAAGGGCTAAAGGGATACTGGCAGGCAAGAAGGGCTCCAGAGTCAAGGTCTAGTTAGGACACCAAGTGCAAGGGCCAATATCATAGTTCCGTTGGGAGTCACAAAGAAAAGACAAGCAGCAAGTGAAGTAGTGCCTGGACCAGAGTGATGCCTGTGGCCAGAGCTTATTGGCACTGGTACATCTTTGGAAGGCCCTGAGTCGATATTAATCATGGGTATCTCCAGCTGCAGCAGCTCAACGGATTGATGGAGATTGAGTGCATCATCAAAGCATGTCAGAGTTGCTTCTGTGGGGAACCTGCCTAAAGACTGATTAGGTGACTTTTCAAGGTTATCTGAGATTCTATCAGATTCTACATTTAGAAATGCAGAAACTGAAGTATAATACAAGAAAGATAAGGGTTTTTCTTAGATTCTAAAAGTTTGCAGGCTCCCCTAGCTAAAGAATACTGCATTTTTTGGGGGGAGGGGGACACAGTCTCACTCTCTTCCTTGGTCTAGAGTGCCATGGTGTCAGCCTAGCTCACAGCAACCTCAAACTCCTGGGCTCAAGCAATCCTTCTGCCTCAGCCTCCCGAGTAGCTGGGACCACAGGCATGTGAGTAGCTGGGACCACAGGCATGTGCCACCATGCCCAGCTAATTTTTTTATATATATTTTTAGTTGGCCAATTAATTTCTTTCTATTTTTAGTAGAGATGGGGTCTTGCTCTTGCTCAGGCTGGTTTCGAACTCCTGACCTTGAGCGATCCACCCGCCTTAGCCTCCCAGAGTGCTAGGATTACAGGCGTGAGCCAAGGAATACTGCATTAAAAAAAGCTTATCTCAGTAACTTTTTCCACAAAGAGGGCTTAAATATTTTATCATTACTCATGAAAAATGAATTTTTAAGATAATAAGCATATGAAAACATCTCAAAACTGAATGTCGCCTTTTTCAGAATTATTTTCTTCCCATATTAGGCTTTAATGCAGTGTCATTTTCTCTATGACAGCCCAGCATCCATTCCCTCAGGCAATGGTAATTACTTATTACTTAATTGAGGTCCTAATTAATTAGGATCTATTGTCAAATGTAATCATCTATTTATTTTAAATAGGCTCTCTTCGCTTCATTAAAACCATAAATAAATGGAAGTGTTGGAATTTTCCTACAATAATAGTTGAACTTAACTTCTCAATGTTCCTTTTCCCAGCCCTAGGTCATCCTACCTTTTTGAACTGGTGACTATTTTCAAGGTATGAGATTTTTTTTTTTTAACCAAAAAAAGCAGGAGCTTTGTGATTGAAATATAAACAATCTCCAATCTGGGAGGTACTCCTTAAGCATCTTCATGACACCCTGGGATACCTGCTACTGTCCTATTGGCTCTAATTACTGCAAATTTGTGTCCTTTGTGATTGTTTAGGGTTAACTTTACTCTTAAAAAGTGTTTATGACCTTACCCGAATAAACTCCATCCTTTCAGTTCTCCCAGTCAGGGGTTCTTAACCTGATACTCACACACCCTAAGAACTTATATCAATAGAATGGCTCTAAAGATTCCATGGACCATTGAAATTACAGAAAATTTCCTGTGACCAAAGTGTTTGTACCCCCATAGTATACTGAAATTTAAAAAAAAAGTAAAATAAAATAAAATAAATCCCCCAAGAGATTTAAAAGGAAAAAAAAAGAAAGAAAGAGGAAAGCCCAAGAAAATTCTTTTACAAGATGATTATCTTTTAGAATTACATTACAGTACTCGGGGAAAGCCAATGTCTATTATTAAAATCAAATCAAATGCATGTCCATTATATTCTTGCACAGTATAACGAAAACCTATTACAAGGAAAAGGAGACTAAATAAGAAAGGAACCAAAAACCAACAAATAAATATATTCTAAAGAACAGATGCAGATACAAAATAGCAAGAAATTAATAAGCCTATCTCAGAATGTAAAGTTTTAGAGGGCAGAAACCATGACTTTTTTTCTTCCTTCTGAAAAATCTAAAACAATATACTCCATTTTCCAAAGTAAATGCCTGTGTCCTGTGCTACATAATAAAGCACATTCCTTACCAAAAAGAAAAAAGAAAAAGAAATTATAGAAAATTCGATGTGGTTCTGCATTTGGGCCTCTCCAGGTTAAAGATCTTCCTATAGCTTCTCAAAGGAATAGGTAACCAAAAGCCAAGCTAAAAAACACTTTGTGTTTTTTTTTATTAATCCCCATTTTTAAAAAGGATTTGTACAAATAATTTTTCTTTGTTCATCTTTCTCCCCTTTAAGCCAGCTGTTCAGGGCCCAGGTCTGGCTGCTTCTCTTTATTGGATCATCCTGAAATAGCTTTCATGAACCTTCCTTGTGCATTCAGACCCGATAGCTCTCATTTTATACTCCAAACTCATGTAATGAGGTAAAAAATTACATTCTTCACCCTCTGATTCTTAAAGTGGTTAATTTTGTTTTCCAAGAATGGAGATTATTAAGATTTTAAATTTGTCCTCATTTCTTTATAAACTGAAACGTCGGTCCTGCTCACATAAAGGTGTCCCCGTGAGTTAGTCATGCCAGAGAAGAGAAAACCTCAGGGACGATCAGAATGACAGCCAGAAGGGAACAGTCCTTTTCCCATCATACCTAAGACTGCGACTCCTGCTGTTTGATGTGACATTCGTGGACCTGTGGTCAGTTATGTGGCACCTCGGTGCCTGCTCACCAGCTCATGAGCCAACTTTATCAGCTCATGTATGCTAATTAGTTATCGGCTTACCTGCCTCCTTGAAGCGGCAGGGACATAATCTCCTAGAATTTGTCTTCTAAACTCTTCTCCTGACCCAGGAAAGAAAAGCTGGATGCCATTGCTATAGGCGTTCCATTGTTAGAACATGATCTGAAGTTGCGTTTATGGGCGACCAAGAGGAGCCACGCCAAGAAGCTTGGCCATTTTACCAAAGGCAATGGGAAGCCTTTAGAAATTTTAAGTGGAAAAGAGTGATGATCAGATCTGCATTTGAGAAGTACCGTTTTGAGGAATGAATTAGGGAGGCATAAGATTTGGAGGCAGAGAAGCCAGTCAGAAGGCTGTATTTCAGGCTAGAGAAGTGGTGTTCTGTCCTAGATTAGATGCAGGAGGTTTGGAGAAAATGGGTCAGATACAAGGGTGTGCAGGAGGTAGGATAGGCTGACTCCCTGGGGAGGGGAAGGGGGTCAGAAAGGAGTCAAAGAGGATGTCTTTACTTCTGGATTGTGTCAAGGTACGTGGGTGGCATCAGTCCCTGAGATGGGAAACACAGAATGAGCAGTTTATGCGGGAAGAAAGAGATGAGGAATTCAACTTTAAACATGTGGATTTTGAGTTGCCTATAAATCATTCAAGAAAAAAGCCCCACAGACAGTTGGAGATACAAAGCCTGGTGCTAGGGTAGAGGTCTGGGCTGGACACACAGGTCTGTCCCTATTAGTGTGTAGATGGTAATTGAAGCTTGTGAGCGACAATTACGAAAGGACGGGAGTTGATGAAGAAAGAATGGGGCCCAGGACAGATGCTAAGGAAAATCAATGTTTCAGACATGGGTGAACAAAGAGGAGACTAAAAAGAAATCACCAGGGGTTTAGGAAGAAACTCAGGAGTGTGTGTTGTCCCACAGGTGAGCCATGAGGACATTATGCTGAGTGAATAAAACAGTCTCAAAAGTACAAATACTGTATGAGTTCACTCATAGGAGGCACCCAGAGTGGCCAGATCCATTGAAACAGAAAGTAGGATGGTGGCTCCCAGGGGCGGCGGGGAGGGATCATTGGGGACACTAAGTTTAATGAGCAAGATGTTAAGAGTTCTGGAGATGGGTGGTGGTGACAGCCACACAATGATGGGAATGAACTTAATGCAACTCAACTGTGCACTTAAAAATGGCTATGATGGTAAATTTTATGTTTTGTGTATGTTATCACTATTTTTTATAAAAAGTGTGTGCTGTCAGGGGAGCCAAGAGAACAGAGAATTTCGAGAGAGAGAATGTAGCCAATAGGCAAGATGCCAAAAGGCCATGCATGATTATAACTGAGACATCTTTATTTAATTTAGCAACGTGGTGACCACAGATGTTCTTTTAAAAAGTAATCGTATGGGTGTGGTGGCGACAGAAGGCAGATTTCTGTGGATTAAAGAGTGGAGGGCTTCCAGCCAAGACTGCTTTGTAGGGTTAGGACAATAATATAACTGTAATTTGCTACAATATAACAATAATAAATAAAACATAAAAACATATAAAAATATAAAAACAAGCCACTAAAAAGAATGCAAACAATATTGTTGCAATAATACCAAGCTACAAAGGGCTTGACAACTGATCTTAAATATTTGTAGTATCAGTATAGGGTAGTATTTCCAAGTTGCAAGACCCGAGTCTGGAATGGGCCAGGGGTGCAGGCAATTGTGAAAATAGACAGGGAGTAAAGAGAAAATGAGAAAGAGAGACAGAGAAAAATAAGCCAAAATTCCACTGCAAATAAGCCAAAATTCCAAAATATATGAAAAAGTTTTAAGAAAGGCATCCAACAAAATCAGCAGTCAAAAGATAAATTTATCCTAGGTGGTTGCAGTAATAAAACATTATTAAACATTTTAAAATAAGTATAAGATCTACAGAATGATAAATGAAGAGATCACATACCTAATAGAAATTTTAGCAGATCATAACAGCAATTCATGACAGGAGTAATGAAGAAGAAATAACAAAGAGGCAATATTTGAAGAGATAATGGCCGAGAATGTTCCATAATTGCCAATAACTTCTTAGATCAAAAGTGTTCTCCCCATACTGGAAGATTAAATAAAAATAAAACCACACCTAGCAATAACATAATGAAACAGCAGAATAAAAATTCCAGAGAGAGAATCTTAGAAACTACCAGAGAGAAAAAGTAGTCAGATTACCTAAAGGGGAATAAGTAAACAAGCTACACTGCTTACATCAGCAACCACAGAAGCTGGAAGACCCTGGGGCAGGACCTTCATGGTGTCAGGGTAATGTAAATTATTTTCCAAGCTATTATTCAAGAATGAGGGCAAAATTAAGACATCAGGAATTTACTACCCACCAATATTCCCTATTTTATTTTTTAGACAGAGTCTCACTCTGTTGCCAGGGCTACAGTGCCCTAGTGTCAGCCTAGCTCACAGCAACCTCAAACTCCTGGGCTCAAGAGATCCTTCTGCCTCAGCCTCCCCAGTAGCTGGGACTACAGGCATGCGCCACCATGCCCGGCTAATTTTTTCTATATATTTTTAGTTGGCCGATTAATTTCTTTCTATTTTTAGTAGAGATGGGTCTCTCTCTTGCTCAGGCTGGTTTCAAACTCCTGAGCTCAAACAATCCTCCCGCCTCAGCCTCCCAGAGTGCTAGGATTACAGGCGTGAGCCACCGAGACTGGCCAATATTCCCTATTAAAGGGCACACCTTAACAAGGAATAATGTGAACCCACAGCAACAGTATGGGATGGGACAATTGTTTGAAAATATTTCAGAACATCGTTGTTTAAAAAAAAATCTTTAAAAAATTAAAATTTTTAAAAAATTATCTTTTAATTTTTAAAAAGATGGAATTAAAACTCTAAAAACAATTACTGGCATGTAGTGGCAGCTTTATTTATAGTGGCCAAAAACTGGGAACAAGACAAAGGTACAATCGACAGGTGAATGGATAAAATCTATGATACAACGAAATATTACTTAGCAAGAAGAACAAAAAATATATTGATACCTGAATTGACATGGACAAATTTTTCAGATATGTTGAATGAAAAAAGCCAGACCCAAAGAGTACATAAATATTCTATGATTCCACTTATATGAAGTTCAAGAACAGTGAAACTAATTTATGAAGTCAACACAAGGGTTATATTTAAGAAGGGAATATTTATTGGGAAGGGATATAGGGAATACATGGAATAATGCAAATGTTCTATATTTTGATCTTTTACAATTCATGGAGCTGTATGCTTAAGATTTATGCACATTATTTTATGTAAATTATAACTCAATTTTTAAAAACCCTTCATCATTATAATGAAGTTATGGAAGGGATATTGGGTCCAATCAGTAAAAGTCCTGCAATTGATCATTTTAAATTTATGATTTCTAATAACCAAATAGTGAGAAGTAATTATGACAAAAGAGACCATGATGTAAAGAGTAGATGAAAACTAAAAGCTAAAGCAAACTAACAAACAAAACAACCTTTTGTTTATATCTTCAGATGATAAGAAAGGATATTGCATATATGAAGCAAGATCAGGGATGCTAAAAATAAGGGAAATTTTGAAAATAAAAAAGAGTTGTTGGAAATAAAAAATATAATTTAAAAAAATTCAACCAAAGAATTAGAGAATTTTAAAAAGTCCGATTTAAAGAATTTTAAAGAAATTTAAAGAATTTTAAAAATTCCGATTTCCTGGAAATTGGAATAAAAGGACAAAGAAAAGAGATGAAAAATAAGAAGAAAAGATAACAAAATTAGAGGATCCATTTAAGAGATTCAACATCTGTACCAAGCATTCTTAACCTAGAGTCCATAGACTCTGAAAAAGACTGTGGAGTGAGTTCATCTATGAACTTGGATGGGAAAAAAATTGCAACCTTTATTTTCACTAACCTCTAACAGATATGTAGCATTTCCTCTGTTAAAAATGCAAGCAACAAAGCATAGTCATATCAGCAACATTGTCGCCAACAGAAGTCATAGATATTTAAAAATCATATAGCAGTTGTTACAGATATCTTGAAGCTAGTTTGCATTCATCAGTACTTTAAAAATGGGCCAGGCACGATAGCTCACGCCTGCAATCTCAGCACTTTGGGAGGCTGAGGTGGGACGATGGCTGGAGCCCAGGAGCTGGAGGTTGCAGTGAGCTGCGATGACGCCACTGCACTCTACCCAGGACAACACAGCAAGACTCTGTCTCAACAACAACAAAAAAAGGAAACAGAAAAGCAAATTATAATGAAGACATAGGAAAATATCTTAAGAGACAAGAAAACACAAATCATAATGGAAATTATTTAGTCAATTATTGACTAAATTGAGATTCTAAAATTCTTACAGCTGAGGACACCATACATATGTAGAAAAGACAAAGTGCTGTGGAAGGAGAGACACTTGGGATGCATACAAGTGACAAAGGATTAGTTTTCAGTGTATTTAAGAACTTTTACAAAGCAATAGGATAACGATAAACTTGACTGAATAAAGGAATAAGCGAATCATTTTAGAAGGGGGAAATGTGAATTGTCAGTAAGCATATGGAATGGTGCTTGCCCTTATTAGTCAACAGGGAAAAGCAAATTAAAATCACAATAATCTACCTTTTCATACTTATTAGATCCTTGATTTTGTTCTGATAACCATTCCTTCCCCCATGGCTCAGTAAATCATGGTTCAAGGCAATCTCAGCTAACAAGGTGCTGTGAGGCAATGTCTCATGGAGGGTTCGGGGGAGGGGGGGAAAGTTTTTAATTATTTATTTACTTTTTTGGTGCTAAAAAGGAAATGTATCCAGGGAAATAATACTTTTTTATATTTTGGGGTCTCCTGGTGATGCCTGGAGCAATGGCAGTCATCTTGTGAATGTGGGTGGAGTGGGCTTGAAATGAAGACACTGAAGACGACACAGGAGAACGATGGAAGGAAGGTGGTCCTTAATGACATTGCTGAGCTGCTGAATTAACCAACCCAGGAACTGCCCAGTTGTCATGTGTTCTGGGGTGTGTGTGTGTGTGTGTGTGTGATATGTAACAAATTCTTACAGTTGAGGACATTTTGAGTTGGGTTTTCTAGTACGTGCAGTTTAAATTATCCTACATGTCTCTGACACTGAACTGTGCACTACTCAAGGTAAGGGTGCATCCTGTTCATCATTATTCTCTGCACGTCACACAGATGCTGAAAAGCATTATTTATTGAATAAAGGAGAGAATACTCAGGCTGGCTCTAGACAGAATTGTAAAGTAAGAGAAGTTTCTTTATATTTTTCTTTCTTGGTCCCTTTTTCTCCTTCCTCCATTCCCACTCACATACCCCGCCATGCCCACAAGGGCCCCCTAAGTTCTTCTCATGCAAAATGACTGGGGATAAAAATCTTTCTCCATGACTTTCATCAAAAACACACCTGTTTTATTCCCATTCTTCCCCAGCCTCACTCATTGCAAAGGTTAATATTACCAACCATTGCACCAAAATTATTAACTCCTTAATTTAGATTCCTTCCGAGATCACATGTCCATTTTTACAGCTACCTGCAAAACCGCTTAACCAAAAAAGAAGCCAGCTGTGGGCAGAAGGAGCCCGGTGGCAGTGAGTGGGTGAGGTGTTGAGGGGTATTGGGGTCTTCCAGCGCCCACCATGGAGGCAGCCGTGCCTCTCACTCCCCACCTTCCTTTAGAGCCCACCCCAGCCTAGACTCACGAACCAGGGAGTGATTCAAGCACCTCCACCAGAACCACCTTGAGGCATGAGTCAGGCAAAGTTCAGGCTGCACCCAGGGGTGGAACAATAGTGTGTTTTCTTCTCAGAGCGAAGAGGAACATGAGATTAATTATTCACCTAGAAGGGGCCAGCATTTGGACCATGACTAGCCTATTACCCAACACCGGGTGGCTCCATTCACAGGGAATTTTATTTACTGGGGAGCCTGTCATGTAAAATATGGTGCATGGTGCACCCAGTGTCAACTGCAGTCATGCAAGGATGCCCTACTAGTTTGGACTCAGCCAACAGTTAAGACGGACGTGGTGGCCTAGAGATGATCTCTCTTTACCTGGTGAGTGGGAGAACTCTCCAGAACCTTCTAATGCAGCCTCTTGCCCATCCATTTGTAGAGATACGGAGCCATACAGGTGTACAGTAGAGACCAGAACCAGGAAACATCCCTCTAAGGCAGTGATTCTGGGATTGACTGCATAGTGACATCCCAATACCAGTGCCTGGGTCTGATATAACCGGTCTGAGGTGGGGGGAGGTGGAGGACAGCCTGAGCAACCAGGATCTTGAAATACCCTCAGGTGAGCCAGTGAGCAGCCACTGTGGCCAACCACTGTTCCAGGTCTGCTCCACCCAACCCCCACATCCACCTATCCCAACCCCGTCCTCCACCTGTCACCTGAGTTTATGTTTTTTCATACCTCATGTTCATTATTTAATCTACATAACACCCTGTAGTGCAAGTCAATGCCGTTTGGCCATTTTTTGGTAGGAGGAAACCAAGCTCTGAGAACATATGTGTTCATGTTTGGGATTTACAAAGCACCTTTCCTCTTAGGTGGTTATCTTTTTTCATTTGTTTGTTTTGTTTTGTTTTTTAGAGACAAGATCTCTCTCTGTCACGGAGGCTGGAGTGCAGTGGTGTGATTATACCTCACTGTAGCCTCAAACTCCTTGGCTCAAGGGATCCTCCGGCCTCAGCCTCTGAGTAGCTGGGGTTAGAAGCGCATGACACCACGCCCAGCTTTAGGCAGTTGTTTTGATTCTTAAAGTGAAAATGTTCTTTCTGCATATCTCCTGAGGACAGAGCAAGAAGACTAGAATTTTAGTCTATCATGAAAAGATATGGTAAATATTGGAAAGGACTTTACAACTGGAATTGTCAAACATTGAAGTAGTTGTCTTAGGAAAGTGTGAATCTTATTACATAAGGACCCTTATTTGGGATGGTTTAAGTTGTTCCTATTTAAGGCAAGAGAATTAACCAAATAATCTCTAGTAGATTTTTCCAAATCCGTGACTCAAAGAACACTATACATGCAATTTCTATTGCCCTTCGAATTTCTCTCCAAAATACATCCATGGTGTGCAGGAGTTTATACACACGTGTTTGTATGCACGTGGGTCTGGATGTGCTTTCAATCGGCATGAACAGCCGTCTACAATGAGTTCAATATACTTTCCCTAAAACTATGCCTTTACGTCACTGGATGTCAAACCTTTTGTGTTTCAAAGTAGAATAACAAAATCTTACATAAACTTCATAAAACAAATACATTTAATTATGAGTTAATTTTAATGTGTAATAAAGGCAATTGATCAGTAGATTAAAGCTGGTTTGATGAACACAAAACATTGTATCTCTTTATTTGGAAATAATGACAAACTTACTAAAATTTGTAAAACAAAAAGCACAGAGGATACTGATATATCTTTTACTCAGATTCACCAATTGTCAACATTTTACCCCGTTTGCTTTGGCATTTGCCCGCATGTGCTCTCTCGTGCGCATGCTCTCTCTCTCCCCGTCTTTCTCTACACACGCACACACAATTTATTTCTGAAATATTTGTGAATAAGTTACATACATCATGACCACTTACCCCTAAATACTTCCATGTGTATTTCCTAAGGATAAAGATATTTTATTACGTAACCATAGCACAGTTACCAACTTGATAAATTTACATTGATTCAATATTCTACCATCCTTGTTCCAATTTTGTCAGTTAACCTAATAATGTCCTTTATGACATTGCCCCCTCCACTAGGGGATCCATTCTGTAATCAGTTATTTCATTTCCTTTTTATGTCTTTACAGGCTCCTCTAGTCTGGCGCATTTCCATAGCCTTTCTTTGTCTTCATACCAGTGACATCTTTAAAGCACACAGTCCTCCCTCTGCCTCTCCCTTGTTTTCATTTGTTTTTTCTTAATAGGACATTCCTTGTTTTGTGTTTGTCTGATGTGTCTTTGTAATGAGATTGAGGTTGTACACCCTGGGTCAGAATGCTGCATAGGTGCTGGCGTGTCCTTCTCTGAGCATCACAAATGGAAGTGCATGATGCCTCCTCCGCAATGTTAAATATCTATGACTTCTGTTGGTGACAATGTTGCAGATATGACTGTGCTTTGTTGCTTACATAGAGGAAATGCTACATATTTGTTAGAGGTTAGTGAAAATAAAGGTTGTATTTGTATTTTTTTCCCATCCAAGTTCATGGATGAACTTACTCCATAGCTTTTTCAAGAGTCTATGGCCTCCAGGTTAAGAATGCCTCGTACAGATGTTGAATCTCTTAAATGGATCCTCTAATTTTGTTATCTTATTTTTCATCTCTTTTCTTTGTCCTTTTCTTCCGATTTCCAGGAAATGACTGTTTTATGAATTCTCTAATTCTTTGGTTGAGAGAAGGTTATAGTTGGAAAAATGTGTTATTCTACATTTAGACTGCAAAATTCCAATGGTACATTTAACATGACCAGAAAACATTTTGTATGCAGAATACATTTTCCTGCATACTTTAGGCATCTGTGAACATCATCAACAAATCACAGGAACATTTGATTGAGTCATTGGAAGCCAGCATTCACGGGTGGCTGAGTGGCTGATAGTGTCCTGAGCAAACGGTATTAGGAAACTGCAAAGGCAGGAAGAGCTCTATTGTTTCAATACAAACAGGATCTGAAGAGCCACGGCATCATGAGCAATAACAGCACTGCTACCTTTTCTCCGTGGTGAGAAGTATGAATTTAGCCAGGGACAGCACTTTTGACAATGCAGAACAGGAAGAGATGGTGCCTGGATACTAAGAGTAATCTTCATGTTCACTATTTGAATGATCAACATATATAAGATATTCTTCTCTATCAGTTAGTCTAAATAAATCGCTATCCCTTACCTGGTCTCATGAATTTCCTAATACATATATATATATATATATATATATATTTTT
>VBSM01003157.1:39962799-39997341 GCA_008086735.1 Cheirogaleus medius
CACCTTGGCCTCCCAGAGTGCTAGGATTACAGGCATGAGCCACCTCGCCCAGCCCTAAGTATTCTCTTTTTATAACATTTTGTTCTTGTTTCATGGTTGCAATATCTTCTTTATCTCTCTAAGAATATTGGTATATTTTTAAAAGTCTTCTTCTATCTGCATTGTTTCTGTTTCCTCCCAATTGCATATTTTCTATTTACTTGCTTTAGTTTCTATTTGTGTCATTCTAGGCTTTCCTTGGAAGCCGGTAAACCAGTAATCCTTGATTGTCAACTCATATGTAAGAGTTGAGGAATAAAACATTCTTAGAAAGCTCTGGGCATGTGCCTGGGGTTTGTCACCCATTATCCTCACTGTGGAATGATTTAGCTTGACCATTTAATTGGGAAACCTGATACCATATATGTCTTTAGGCATTTCCTCCTTTTCTGGTGAGTTTCTTCCCAGCAGACTCTTCCAGTCTCCTGCCAGGTGCGTGTTGTCTGGCTGCTAGCCTCCTGCTACCCCAGAGAAGAAAGAAGGCAGAGGTTTAGCATCCAGTACACTTGGGCTTACGCAATCCCTCCCCTTGTCAGTTCAATATATATGTACTTAATCCAGAGAGTATCTTCAGAAGAAAAACTTTTAATCTTCTGCAAAAGTGAGATAATTGTAGGGAAAGATCTACTGATCGGATTGATTTTTAAAGAGACATTCAGGTAAGCCTCCTTACTTTATTTTCTTTTAAAATTTTTTCTGTGCAATTTTGTAGGGAATAAGGCCTCCTTACTTCCTTACTTTAGCAATCTTTTTCTTTTGTTTAAGGGACAGGATCTCCCTCTGTCGCCCAGGCTGGAGTGCAGTGGCTTGATCATAGCTCACTGTGACCTCCTGGGCTCAAGTGATCCTCCCACCTCAGCCTTCCCAGTAGTTGGGACTACAAGCAGACACCACCACACCCAGCTAATTTTTTAAATGTTTTGTAGGGATGAAATCTCCCTGTGTTGCTCAGGCTGGTCTCAAACACCTGACCTCAAGTGATCCTCCCACCTCAGCCTTCCAAAGTGCTGG
This sequence comes from Cheirogaleus medius, assembly GCA_008086735.1. Classification (NCBI taxonomy): domain Eukaryota; kingdom Metazoa; phylum Chordata; class Mammalia; order Primates; family Cheirogaleidae; genus Cheirogaleus; species Cheirogaleus medius. Next base: position 39,963,850 of record VBSM01003157.1, read on the forward strand.
GATTACAGACATGAGCCACCGCACCTGGCCACAATCTCTTTTTATCCCGCAATTTCAAAGGTATCGGATGCCACCAATTTTGGAGCCTTTGGGCCATCCATTCTGTGTTACAGAGCAGGCGGGATCTTTATTTTCCACAGCACCAGCTTAGAATTCAGGTTTTTTGTTCTGCTAAGTCCCTTTACCAGCCATATCTCCAACCTGCAAAATGTAGTTGCTGTTGTCTTCTCTTCCCTGCTCCCCATTCTTATGGGTTTATGTGTTTTTTAATCATCATTTTTGTGAAGTTTCGAGAGGAAGAAAAAGTAGGTGCATTTGTTCCTCATTTTTTAAATGCCAGATGGCAAATCAATTTCCTTTCCTCCTCCTCTCCTCAAAACTGGCTGATTCCAAAGCACGGTACCTTTAATTGCACAAACATTTATTGAGCAGCGACTAAGGGTCAGCCCTGTGCTTGTCACTAACCAGAGCCACCCAAATGAACAGACATTGAATGAATTTTGCTGAATTGCATTGTGGCAACATGAGAATTCTAAAGCAAGATATTTAGGTGACTGTCTGGGGTCTCCCGGCTTCTGAGCTCAGACTCTTGCTCACTACCCCATTGCGGCCATGATTGGCTCTTCTGGGCTAATAGCCTGTCCCAGGTCTCTGCTTGTAGGCATTAAACACATTTGACCTAAACCTTAGTAGCACTCAGCTCTGGCTAAGCATTCCAGTGAAAAAGAATAGACTTTGACTTCTTGCTCACTACAAATATTTTCCACAAACATCATATGAAAGAAAAGGGCAGAAGCAAAGCATATGAAATACGTCTGTTGAGTCACTGTCATTAGTCGGCCCAATTCCCCTTCATCTCTAACCTTATAGAACTGAACCGAGTTGTTCTTAGCCAAGGTAACCCATATGGAACTAAAGATCTGTCATGTGTAATTAATATAAAACACTGATGATTCACTTGCTGAAATGGCATATTCAATGTGACATGAAACATAAACAAACCTGAAGCTAGAGCTATTGCTGCAGATTGCGGGCCACTCTCAGAGGGCACTTTTAGTCCAAAGTATATTTTTATACATTTTACTATAAGCCAGGTACTGTTCTAAGTACTTTACAAATATTGTTATTACCCTAATTCAAACTCTATAACAACATCATGACAGAAGTACTCCCTGTATCCTCATTTTACATGTAAAAAAAGAAAACAGGCCCAGAAAGCCTAAAGAACTGCACAAGCTCACACAGTTAGTAAGAGAAAGAGCTGAGACTCAAACCTTAGTAGTCTAAATCCAGAGTCTAGAAAGGTATGGACTCTGACATGCATGACTCTAAACCAGTGGTTCTCTGCTGGGGGCAAATTTGCCTCCTGTCCCCAGGGAACTTTAGCAATGCCTAGAGACATTTCTGATTCTCATAACTTGGGGAGAAGCCGCTACTTGCAGCTAGTGGGTAGATGTCAGGGATGCTGCTAAATAAACATCCTATAATGCCCAGGACAGTCCACAACAAAGAAGTGTCCAGGCCACATGTCAGTAGTGCCAAGGATGAGAAGGCATGTTGATATGCCACTCACTGAGATTCTTCACTCAGTTTTGCCAGTTCTTCCTCCAGGCATACGGTACAACTTGCATTTCTTCAAATTAGCGTGGCCATATATCTTGCTTTGGCCAATGTAATGTCACTAGATGTGATATTTTTCTAGGCAAAAATTTAAAAGCCAGTGGATGACACCATCGTTTTTGCTTTTTTCTTTTTCTACTTTGATCATCTTGGAAACCTTGGACACACAGAGATGGAACTTCCCTCAGCCCGTGTCCTCACATGAGGATAAAACAGAAACAGAGCCTTTTAGATGACCCGTGACGGATAAGCAGCGTGAGCCACAAATACTCTTTGTAGTTTTAAGCCACTGAGATTTGAGGTGGTTTCTGCGGCATAACTCAGACGACCCTGACCGATGGGGGTGCCATTCTAATGCGGGTACCTTTGTCCCTGTTTCCTGAAACCTGACTCAGGTCCTTCCACTCAATTCCCAGCTCCCCTCCCAAAGGCAAATGGTTTCCTGCCCCTGTACAGTGTGGCCTGAGAGGTATCACTCTTCCTATGCTGGATGTGTTGCTTCGTTGCTGGGCTAAACGTATCTAGATTCCATGGTGATGGACTTGCTTCCTTTTTTATTTCATGGTAAAAAGCCTCTGACATAACTTGTACAGTACTTGTTGCCATAACAACCATGCAACTCAGATTTTCCAAGTTAATGCACACACTTTTCAATCTCGCTATACCCCAACCAGCTCTGGTGAGGTCAGAATGATTAATATTGTAATACCTGGGATTACATGAACCTTAAATCGCAGGAGGTGTGGGCAGCCTTGAGTTATAGTATTCAACTTTATTCACAGGTCTTCTCAAGGCTTAAGAAATCTAAGTGTTCAGACTTTGCAATTTGGAGAACTTTCTTTTTTTTTTTTGAGACAGTCTCGCTCTTTTGCCTGGGCTAGAGTGCCGTGGCATCAGCCTAGCTCACAGCAACCTCAAACTCCTGGGCTCAAGAGATCCTTCTGCCTCAGCCTCCCGAGTAGCTGGGACTACAGGCATGCACCACCATGCCCGGCTCATTTTTTCTATATGTTTTTAGTTGGCCAATTAATTTATTTCTATTTTCAGTAGAGACGGGGTCTTGCTCTTTCTCAGGCTGGTTTCGAACTCCTGACCTTGAACAATCCGCCCACCTCAGCCTCCCAGAGTGCTAGGATTACAGGTGTGAGCCACCGTAGCCGACCAATTTGGAGAACTTTCTTCATACATCAAACTAATCTACCTAGTGATGAACCAGAATCCCACTGGAGTTTCACATAGTAGGGATTGATATGGAATGAATCATGGCAAGCGAACAATATAGATTAATAAACTAGCCATGTAACAGTTTATTGTTTCAACCAATGAAAAATCTGGATACTCAATGTAAAATATATCTAGATATGGAATTAGAACAAAGTAGATAAGCAAGATCTGTGGGATCCAATAGCCACATAAAGGCAGTAGAAGTAGGACCATTACTAATACTTCCTCCTGGCAGAGAGCTTCTGCCAGGAGCATCTCTTTGAGGCCCTTAAAATGCCAGTCCTCACCCCTCCACACCCCCACATAATTTTGTCATACTCTTCTTATCTCCTCTTCTCTCCCCCAAATCCTACAAATCCTTCTGTGATGTCAAGTTCAAGTTTCTCCTCTTCTATGAAACCTTCCTGGCCAACTGTACCACTCTTTCATAGCTTTTATAATTTAGGCATCTATGTTGGTACTGGACTGTAAGTTCTTTAAAGGCAAATAAATGTCTTACTGTACAAATCTTTAATTCCTATGCAGCAAAATAACTTATATTCATTCATCAAACAGATTGAGCATTTACATCCTGACTTAGACTCAGAATTACAAAGACGCTGATCTAGAGGAGCGCATGGTCTGATGGGGCTAATAGGTATGGAAACACATAAATACGTTATGATACATATATAGAAGGGGTAAGGCTGAGTGCTGTGTGGCTGTCTGAATTCCACCTCTGTTCCAAGAATGGTTCTGTTGGATCAGGGTGGGAACAGCATACAAGGCATGAGGCACACAGGGAAGCCTGACAACCAAGTAACCGAGGTTTGGAAGCCAGAAAGCAAGATCTGATGAGCAATCAATGCCTAGAGGCTAGAAGCCACCATAGACATCATCAAAAGTTATAGAAAGTCAGCCAGGTGCGGTGGCTCACTCCTGTAACCCCAGCACTTTGGGAGGCTGAGGTGGGAGGATCACTTGAGACCAGGAGTTTGAAACCAGCCTGAGCAACATAGCCCAAGACTCCGTCTCTACAAAAAATACAAAATTTACCCAGCCCTGCACCTGTAGTCCCAGCTGCTCGGGAGGCGGAGGCAGGAGGATCACCTGAGCCCAGGAGTTTGAGGCTACAGTGAGTATTAATATGATGACACTGCTGCACTCTAGCCTGGGCAACAGAGCAAGATCCTGCCTCGAAAAAAAAAAGTTATAGAAAGTCAAGGAAACAGACCAAGAAAGTCAGATCAAGGTAAGAGGAGCAGATCTGAGCAATTACCTATATCTGTTCTTACTATGGCTGCATAACAAATTATCCTAAAATTTGGTGGCTTTGAACAACAACAATTTTAATTTTCCTCATGAATCTACAATTTGGACATCATGTAGTGGGGATGGCTTGTCTCTGCTGCACCTGGTGTCATTTGAGGGGGCTCGAGGGCCGGAAACTGGAATCAACTGAAGGTCCATTTCCACATCAGGTGGTTTGATGCTGGGGAGACTCAAACAGCTGGGGGCGGGACCAGCTGGGGCTCCTTGAACTGCCCCTTTAGCACAGTGCGACCTTTCCGTGTGGTCTCTCCAGCGTGGTGACATCAGAGTAGCCAGGTGTTTGGGTTTCCTATTGCTGCACAGCAAATTTCCACAAACCATGGCTTAAATAACACACATTTCTGTCACAGCGCCTGTGGATTAAGTTTAGGCCACATGGCTTAACTGGGTCTTCTGCTTAGGGTCTCGGAGGCTGCCATGAAGGTGTTGCCAGGTCTGCGCTCTCATCTGGAGACTCAACTGGGCCAAACTGCTTCTAAGCTTATTCAGGTGTTTGGCAGAATTCATTTCTTTGTGCGGTAAGCCTGGGAGGCCCCGCTGGTTGTCAGCTGGAGATCATCCCCCGCTCCTGCCCAGATTCAAAGGAGCAGAATAGGCCAGGCGTGGTGGCTCACGCCTATAATCCTAGCACTCTGGGAGGCCGAGGCGGGCGGATCCTTTGAGCTCAGGAGTTTGAGATCAGCCTGAGCAAGAGTGAGACCTCGTCTCTACTGAAAATAGAAAGAAATTAATTGGACAGCTAAAAATATATAGAAAAAATTAGGCGGGCATGGTGGTGCATGCCTGTAGTCCCAGCTACTCGGGAGGCTGAGGCAGTAGGATTGCTTGAGCCCAGGAGTTTGAGGTTGCTGTGAGCTAGGCTGACACCACGGCACTCTAGCCTGGGCAACAGAGAGACTCTGTCTCAAAAAAAAAAAAAAAAAAAAAAAAAACCAAAAACAAAGGGGCAGAATAAGACCTCACCTCTCAGTGGGAGGACTACCCATCACGCTATATGCAAATCACATGGCAATGGGAATCTATCGGTGTAATTCTTTTTGGAAAAGATGATCTGCCACTCTTTGCCCTGTGACAACAACAATTCACGTCACTCCCACATGTGACATATATTTATTTCCTCTCTCCCCAGTCTTTTATTTGCTTACCATGATACGGCACAAGGGAGTACTGCTACTTGTTAAGAGCCAAGTGGAAAAAAATTGCTAATATAATCTGGGAGAAAACATTTCAAAAAGAATGGTTTGCATCTGAGCTGAATTTTGAAATGGGAATCAGTTAGTGCTACATAGGAGTTTTTTTAAATGAATGATACTCTCTTTGGCACCGTAGTTTGTAAGGTCTGGTATTGTTTTCTGCTTTATTTGTGTCTGTTTTCTCTCCCTGACAAGACTATAAACTTTTAGAAAATAGAGACGTTGTATTTTGTGTCTTCTGTATTCCTTGAGTGGTAGCGCTGGTCCCGCGGGAGGAATTCAGCTCGTTCCTACTAAATGCATGAATTCCTCAATTCCCCCGAGCCCCCAGTGTATAAATTACTGCCAATCTTCAGGAAAGCCTAGCTTGAAAAGGTCGCTGTTTATTAACTTTGCTATCACAACAGTCCTTTATCTCAAGAAGCCCTGGGTGACTTTGAAAAGGTGGCTGGATGTCCATTGAAATGTCTTCCTTTTAGGAATGTCTACAAAAGGAGTGGAAGGAAAAAAGAAAAGACAAACCTACTAAAGCATGTGGCTGTGCTCAGACATTTGGACAGCTCAGGGGAAGGTCTAGTCTTGGAAAACGTGCTCAAGGGACATTCTTCCGGCCCCACCCCGCCCCACCTCCAGTGGAAGTAATTTCTAGTTTGAAGAGTTGAGCTGGTGGGTGAGGTGGCCTAAGGAACAATTCCATTTCCTCATTGTGTAGAAACATCTTATAAAGCATGTTTGGATTCTGAGATATCTTTTATTTATTTATCTTTAATTTTTATTTTTTTTTAGACAGAGTCTCACTCTGTTGCCAGGGCTAGAGTGCTGTGGTGTCAGCCTAGCTCACAGCAACCTCAAACTCCTGGGCTCAAGTGATCCTCCTGCCTCAGCCTCCCGAGTAGCTGGGACTACAGGCATGCGCCACCATGCCCAGCTTACTTTTTCTATATATTTTTAGTTGGCCAATTAATTTCTTTCTATTTCTGAGATATCTTTAAAAAAATTTTTTTTTAAATCAAAGCAAATCCTGAGCACAGTTTTGATAAAAGGATCTTCCCCAATGCATCCTACCTCCCATTTGTGCCATTCTTGCCAAACTCGCCTCTCCCCAGGCCATTACAAAATACCCTCCTGTGTTTAACCATAGTTTCTCCTCTTTCTTCCTCTTACATACATACCACCTGCAGTGAGGAAATTATTCAGGTGGAAGTGGGAAGGACTGCAAATTGCTCAAAGCTCGGTTCTCAAACTTGTGATGTCCATGAACCACCGAAGCAGCATGGAGAAAACACAGGTCCCTGGCCCTACCCCCGATCCCTGAAGGCTGATGTGTGCATGAATCCGGCTAAGTGTGCATTTTCAACACGCACTGATCCAGAGGTGGTCTTCTTCTCTGTGTTTTCCCGGGGCCGACACTAAGGCCGACGGCAACGGCTTCCAATACTTGCATAGCAAATTTTCTTTTCCCTTTTCCACTTCCCAAGTTTGCCTTTGAGAACAGAAAACAAAGGGTAGGAAATTGATGAGGAGCCTTCCTGCTCTAACATCTATGATTCTATTAATTATATCTGCCCACAATTCCCAAACGTTCATAGAGCTTCCCTGGAAGACTGGATTTTTCTCTTGAAACCAAGCTAGGTGGCTACAAGTGTGTTCTAATTTCACAGGCTCTGTTCTCTGTGGAAGCACTTCTGATGAAACCCAACTCCCAATTCAAATTAAAATTTAGCATTAGGGATTAAAATGAGAGCTAAAGAGGATCTCAGATTTGCTAATTTCTCTTCCCTCCCTGGGTTCTTAGCACCATTGTAGTTTTGCTAATAACACCCTTTCCTGACTCATCTTGCATCTAAGGTAATATGGGCCTTTTGGGGTTCAGGGGCTGCAAATGCCTTTCACTGCCCCTCTGGCCAACAGCTTCTGTGCCATCCAGTGTAGACCTGTGTTACAGCTTCTGGACAATCTCGTTGACAGCACTAACCTCAATATCCCTATTTCCTATTGGTCTGGTGGTAGCAACAGTCATTCATGCGTTCATTCATTCATTCATTCATTGTGCCAACTATTCCAAGCACGATGGCAGAAGTCTAGAGTAGGAGGTGTCTTTATTCTTTAGTTTACAATTGCTCCATCCATAAGGACAGAGGGTATGGTTGGGGACCCACTCCCTTCATCATGGGTAAAGATAGGAAACTAATGAAAAAGGAGAACTAGATTCAAGAATTCTGTAACTGTTTTCATGTATAATATGGATCACTAGGACCAAAATGGACTTAGAGCACCAATCCCATCATTTTTTGTTTCATTTCAAAATCTTAAGGGGGTACAAATGTTTTTGGTTACATGGATAGCTTTTGTAATGCTTGAGTCATGGCTGTAAGTGTGCCCATCACCCAAATAGTATTCATCGTGCCTGTCAGGTAGGTTTTGCTCCTCCCCTGCTCCCCGATCGCTCCCCTGTCCCATCATTTTGCAGATGACGAAACGGAGACCCAGAGAGATGAAGTAACTTGCCCCGCATTATACACTCTGTCCGTGGTCTCCTCACCCAGGACTCTGTGAGAGCAACAAGCAATCTGAGAAAGCCAATAATTGGCTTATGTTTGCCAGTTGTTTTCATTAAAATCTTCCTGGTATCCAAATAGAAAAACGGCTTTCTGTTTCTTTGGTAAGCATTCTACATTTTGTGGTAGAAAAAAAGATGCTAATCATCACCAACCATGAGACTCTAGAATTTAAGAGGCCTCTCTTCCAACCATTCCCCTTATAGATCTGGACCGTGAGGCCTCGGGGGCTGGAGCCTCAGCTCACAGGGCCACCGGGGAGAGGCAGAGAGACCTGGGAATCAGAGATCCCAAGCCCTAGTGAACAAACGACCACTTCCACCCGGCTGTATCTCTGAATAATACATCTCCGTGTCGACCCAAAATGTATTTAAAAGGCTCTGTCAGGAATTTTTCTAATCTTTGTGTATTTGTGCTAGGACAGTGTTGTGCTTTTATCTGCCATACTTTGGTCCTTAGTGCTTGCACATGTCTCAACAGTGGCAGGAAAGACATTACAGGAAAAACGGCCTAAAGACACTTAAAAATGTCCCTGGGAAGATGATCTATATATGAATGTCTTCAGCATTATTTCAGAACACAAGAAACTGCAGCAGATTTCACACTTGATAGAAAGTCACAACCGGTGCAAAATCTACACACAATGAGCTAGAAAAGGGCCCCACTGATGACGACAACATTGAGCTGGAGAGGACGCAGCGCACGTCATCATCCGGAGCCTTCTCACACACTATGATGGGTCCCCAACAGCGCTGGAACAACTAGGAGCTTGTTGGAAATGCAAATTCTTGGGTCCACCCCAGACCCGCTGAGTCAAATCTATTTCCACAAGATCCCCAGGGGACTTGCACGCAGGTAAAGTTTGGGAATCACAGGTCCGAAATATTTCTCCATGAATGAATAGAGCAATGGGAGAGCAAACAGGAGGCCCAGCAACTCAGAGTTCTACGGTTCCTAGCATGGCCCTTGGAAATTCTGCCCAACCTTTCTGAGTATCAGTTTCCTCACGTATAAACTGAGGCTCTGGTTGAACAGGCTGTTGTAATGAGCTGCTGGCAGAGAGCTTTTTTTTCAGTCCCAAGTGCGTAGGAGGGTTTGTGTGATGAGAGTTGAGTGACATGCATATCACGCCTTTGGTATGCTCTGTGAATGCTATTTATAAAAATGTGAATCACAAATGTTACTCCCGTTTACTTCCCAGCTCAGTGAAGAAACGGGATGCATGGCACAAGTCATTGAATTGGGCAGCCAAAGTCTAATTTTTCCTCTGAGTAAATCCTGACTCATGTTTCGAAAGCAAAATCGCTGCCGTTAAAAGGCAACATGTGATTCTTCTCATGACATTGCTTTAGTTCCTCCCTGTGTGAAGCTTGTTTAATCCGAAGGCTTTGGGCACCACCTTTAAAGTTTTGACTTGTACATTGATCCCAGAGTAAATACTGACTAAGGTGGTAGCAAAGTCAACATATTCTTTGAAAGGCAGTTATTCTGGGTGTTGAATGAAATCAGATGCCAGCAACATACACATGATTGTTACAGTTCTATTATACAACAGGGCTTAAAAGAATTTTTTTTCTCCAAGTAGCAACTACCTCGTATTGTGAGTGAGGAATGGCATCTGTGTTTGGCAAGGACCAAGGAATATTTGGCTTCATAAATCAATAACTATTCTCAAAGCTGCTAAGTGACCTCTGATCCGCAAGCCTGTCAGCAAGGAGAGATTATGGTAGCTATACTGCTGGTAAAATGCAAACCTGCTGGTTAAACATTTGCTGAAAGCCCTGCTAGTGACCTCTGATAAAAATGAACCTAATTTGGCCACGTGTCCTTGCAATGCTCTTGAATATCAGAGAAAAATAACTGCCTGAACCAATGTATCCTAGCTCCTGGAATAAGAGATTTCTCTGGGCTAAAAGGGTCATTTGGCAAAGATCATTCTCTTCTTGGCCTCTCTCTTCTACCACTTGGGCCTAGGGGGTGGGATCTGTGTTAGGAGTGTTTAAGTAATAACTGCTATTGGTAACCCTTCTGAAAATCCTTAAAATTATTTATTTTTCTACCCCTCCATAGAGAAAAGATTTAAGAATGGTTTTTCCTATTCATCTCCTTCAATGCCTAACATAGTGTTTGGCACACAGTAGGTACTTAATAAATACTTTTAAAATGAACAAAATATATTTTCCACTGTGCTACAACTAGACATTGTACAATCATCTACTTCAGTGGTCCTCAACCTTTTTGGCACCAGGGACCGGTTTCGTGGAGGACACTTTTTCCGTGGATGGCAGGGGTGCAGCGCGGAGCTCAGGCGGTGATGCGAACGATGGGGAGCAGCTGTGAGTACAGATGAAGCTTCTCTCGCTTGCCCACCACTCACCTCCTGCTGTGCGTCCCGGTTCCTAAGTTTCACGGAAGACAATTTTTCCACGGATGGAATGCGGGGGTGGAGCTCAGGTGGTGATGTGTGGCCCCGTTCCTAACAGGCCACAGACTGGTAGCCGGGCCAGGGCCCAGGGATTGGGGACTGAAGATCTACTTGACCACTTACCATATTGAATTATGCGATTCATTTCTATCGCTATCTCCCTTTCAGTGCAACATCCTTTTAAAGGAAGAGCTTGTGTCTTATTCAACATTGTTTCTCCGTCACTTGGCACAGAACCCAAGGGTTGTGGGTTTGGCTTATTTTTTCTGGGGAAGTAGAGTAGCAGATGAGAGCAAGATAATCCTGCTTACAAATACCTTAGTGATGGATTTAACAAGCCCTTTTTAAAATATGTGTGTGCAATAAGACCTTGACTAAGAGGGTAGGATCCAGAATTTCCCCATAAAAGGAAAATTAGAAAGTTAAGTAGTTTCAGCTACATGGTAAGGGGAGAATCGGATTCCAAAGTTTAAAGGGAGTCTATGAAAGCCCTTATTAATATTTTCTGTGCTCACTGAAGGAAAATGAGCAGCTGAGAGCATACTAAATAAGAAAATACCAATCATGCATTACACATCTTTAATTAGTACTAATGGGTACTGTGTAATTAATTCAATTTACCATCCCTTCTTCAGTAGAAACATCTCTCTTCCCCGCAGTTTCCATTAGATGCCGTAAATGTGTCCTGATTTACTGCAAATAAGGTGCTTTCACTTCCTGACTGTGGTTCTCTGACATGCCAATACTTGCTGCCTTCTGTTCTTATGAGCTGGGGCTGGCCCTGTTGGTCATTTACAGGAGAGGGACTCAGATGATTTGGACCTTTGGGGTAAGTGTGGTTTCCTCTAGTTGGCTCAGCTCAGGAGACATTTCTCAAGCCCCTTTTCCAAGACCCATGACTATTTAACTCTGTCCCTGCTCACTTAGAGTCCAAGTACAGAGTCCACCCACTTCTTTTTTTTTTTTTTTTTTTAGAGATGGGGTCTCGCTCTTGGTCAGGCTGGTTTCAAACTCCTGACCTTAAGCTATCCACCCGCCTCGGCCTCCCAGAGTGCTAGGATTACAGGCGTGAGCCACCGCGCCCGGCCAGAGTCCACCCACTTCTTAACCAGATCTTAGCTCCTACCTCCCAGTAGACACCAGCATGAACTTCAACTTCCAGCCTTATGTTCCTTCAGCATAATTAGCACCACATAAATGCCTGTCTTTGTTTTCTACCGTTAATTCCTGTTCTGAGAGTTGTAAATGATCTCATTCTAATTGCTCCTCTTTCATAATATTTCAAGTTGGGCTATTAACCAACCACCATCCCTGATTCATTAAACTTCATGTATTATAACGTGTCAGCTGATGAAGTATTGAATTGCTCTTTTGCTCGGGGACTTCAGATAATACAGTACACAAAGTCATGAACAATGATTATCTTTTAGATATGGTAGTTAAAGAAAATAGCTTACATGCTTCAGAATGCAAATTGATGTGCATATTGCATTGCATACTCCACCAAGATAAAAAAGAAGATGAAATTCCCTTTTCCACCCTGAAATGTATTCAGGAAGGATGAGAAGAAAAAGAAAATGACAATGGAGGAAGACAATAGCAGAATTCTGGGTAAGGCAGAATCTAGATCAAGGACTATAATTGGCTATAATCAATCTCACGTGAAACAAACAAACATGGATGTGTGTTAATTGTTTCTTAGTGTGACCTTTTGGCTGTGTATGGAGAAGAAAAGTCTGGAAGTATGACCTTTGGAAGAAAAGATGAAAAACTGATCAGATACCACTTTTTTGGGGGGGAAAGCCATTCTCTACACTACACCTGAAGAGCAAAAGTTGAAACCTGTTATGTCGAGGCCAGGGCTGTGCCTAGCCATGCAGTGTCTCTGTGGGAATCAGAAAAATGCCCCCCTCCCTGCAGGCAGCTACAACCCCCCATCAGGCACGTGGCCCGAGAAGTTGAACACAAATTGCATTTCAGCCCTTTACCCCTCAGCCAAATACCGTGGGGCAGTGACTCAACTGCACCATCTTTTGAAGCAGCCCTCACCCATGCCCTGCTCAAAGTCTTTCAATAGTTTGTTACTGTTCTCAAGATTAAATTCAGGTTCCATGTTACAGCCCCAATCTCACTCTCCTTTCTGTAGTAACTCTGATAGACAAATGTGAGACTTTTTAACTATGTCTTTTGTATCTTTTAATGCCCCTTTTATATTTTCACCTCTCTGTGCTGCATGCAGTCTGTGTAATTTCTCCAGACTTATCTTCCAGTTCATTAATTCTTTCATCAGTCATGCCTAATGCTTGTGTCCATGAAGTTTTTAATTTCAATTACTGAATTTTTTATTTCTGTAAGTTCTAATTTTAAAATCTGCTATCTTTTTTTGATTATTTCCTATTCCCCGAAGATAGTTTCAAGCTTGTCTATTTGTTTACTTGTTTTTAATCTAGTAGGCTTAGTATTTTTTTTTTTTACATATTTTTTTTTACTCTGAGTGCAGTGGCATGATCATAGCTCACTGCAACCTCGAACTCCTGGATTCAAGTGATCCTCTCACCTCAGCCTCCCAAGTAGGTGGGACTACAGGTGCTCAGCAACACACATGGGGTCTCACCACTATGTTGCCCAGGCTGGTCTCAAACTCCTGGCCTCAAGAGATCCTCCCATCTGAGCCTTCCAAAATTCTGGGATATGGGCATGAGCCACTTATTTTTTATTCATATATATTCATGGTATATAAGTGCAATTTTGCTACATTGATATAGAGGCTTTTTAAAATTAGTTTCTTTTGGATTATTTAAATATCTGAAATGTTGTGGGTCTGTTTTGCCCTCTACTTTTCTATTGGTTGTCTTTCACTCAACTGGTACCTGGTTTCCTTCAATGTTCATTCATTCATTCATTCATACATTACTGTGAGCCTTGTATTTTCCTTAGGAAATTATTAGAGGGAATTACTTGAGGCCTAAGACGAAAGTGATGTTCCCTGATATTTACATTTGCTTCCACCAGGTTCCCCCAAATGTTAACAGTCTGGAACAACTCTAAAATAAGCTTATAGCTTAAGGTTTTCTGGGTGATGAGAATTTGGGCTATAAATTCATGGGAAGACTTGTTTTCCATTACAGCTTCTCTGGGCCAGGGGTTTAATTCCTCCTGAAGGGCTCAGGTCCAAAAAGACTTTCTTTGGGGGTGAGGTTATTTCTGGTTCATCATTAGACATGAAGGGTAGGACCCCAACTTTGTATATGGGAGATCTCCTGTTAGATTCCTTGCTGGAGCAAGCCCTGGGCTTTGTCTTTTATGCCCGCTTATCTAAGTTGTACCCCTTGACAACTGGAGTTCAAGTTCAAAAAACACTCTCAATGTTCTGCTTATTTTGGGAGTTTTCTAGCTTTACATATATTTTAGCCTAATAGCTCTTTATTATTAGGTCAGCTCTTAAATGCTTTCAAGATTTAAAAAAATATGTATTTTATCCAGGCTATTTATAGTTATTTTCAGCAAGAGGGCCAGTCGCAACCCCTAGGTAGCCTTAATACTAGCAGCGAAAGTCTGATCTCAGTGTGTGACCTTGGGCAAGTTACTTAACCCATCAGTGCTCAGTTTGTTCCTCTGTAAAATGAAGAAAATAATAGTACCTAGCTCAAAGAACTGTTGTGAAATATCCACAAAATGTTGTGAAATATCCACAAAATGGCATATATAAAGTGCTTAGAACAATGCCTATCCCATAGTAAGCGCTTATTGGGACTTAACCCCTACTTTTCCAACCTGCAATTTGCACCCTACCCACTCTCAGCTGTTCCTGCCGTCACTCTACTTCTCTTCTTAGCTTTTTATCACAGTTGAACTTAAACAATGATTTCCGTGGCTATTATGGAACACCTGTCTTTCCAGTTGGGCTGTCACCTCTAGGAAGCAGGGCCCATGACTGTCTTATTCAATTCCATAGCTTTTTAGTACATGACATGACATGCATTGGGTCCCCAACATATATATTTGTTGAATGAGTGGATAGCTACATTTTTAAGAGAGCACGAGCAGAATGTGTACTCTCCCTAGATGGAGAGGGCTTAATGGATAATTCATTACGTCCCCAAGCACGTAAGCTCTGGAATTGGGTCAGATGTGAAGACCCTAGCCTTTTGTATCTCAGTTTCCTTTTCTGTAAAATGGGGACAACAGTAGAACCTACTCGTAGGCGTGTAGTAAAGGTCAAACCTATAAAATATTTAGTACAGTACCCAGCATGTGGCAAAGAACTCAATTCATGCTAGCTGCGATTATTTCTACTTTGCTTTTGTTGTTGTTGTTGCTTGTGAAAATGATCCACTTTAAGAAAGCATAGGCTAAAAAAATAAAGGCCCCAGAGTATCTGGAAAGGTAAAGGATGTCAATGTTTTAGCTTGTTTTATTTCTGAAAATGTGTGTGACATGTGTTTAGATGAAAACCAGAAAAGGGCTTCTCCCCGCGCCTGTGCCGTTACTCTTTTCGTTCTGCGGGGTGTTACTCTAGCACTTAACTAGAGAAGATGTACACATGGTTCCAGAAAGAGCTCGGGACTCCCCATAGCCGGTCAGGCTCCGCCATTTGATTTTCATCGAGTGAAACGGATTATAAACGTTTATAAAAGTCACCAGAGCAAAGGAAGAAAATGTCCCAAGGAGATCCAGGAAGGGAATCAATCTTTTAGGTTGGGAACGTGCGCGCCAGGCATCTGAGGCATAAATACCAATTGTGCTAAGTGCAGATTGGAGATACTGCTGTCGTTTTGTGTATCAGCCTTCAGACAGGTCTCATAAACTTGCAGACCTGGGTGCTCGTGGATTTCCACTCACCTAGACCTTATTCATCATAACTGCACGTTGCTGTCACTATATATCACCTCCTCGCCCTGCGGTGTGCACATCCTGGCGCCTGGTGCACGGATGTTGCAGAAGGGAGTTTGGTCCTCGGGTGTATTTCAGGCCAGCTTTTCCCATCTCCTGTCTAAAGCCAAAAGGAGAGATGATGATATAAAATAGATAGCACTGCCCTGTATTGAGGCTGGAGTGTGGTGACCGTGTGAGTGGAAATAAGCTACAACAACAACAAAAGAAATGAAAACATGTTTTGTTCCCACTGGAATAATGTCCCCTGCACCTTGCAGCTGGCTGTGGAGTAACTGCCAATGTGCCATCAATCCCATCGGAAGGGAGAAGCAGCACACGGTGTTTGTTTGCATAACTTTTTAAAAAATGCTGATTTAAATGGAGGAATCGTATTCAAACCAAATGAGAACTAGGTGTTTTTAAAATCAATCAGCTGAAGCGTTTCTCACCTTAACCGCACATCGAAGGACCTAGGGAATTTAAAAATGCTCTGGTGCCCAGGTCCCATTCCTGATGGAATTAAATCAGTATTCTAGAGGTAGGGCCCTCGTGTAGGTACTTTTTAAGTCTCCCCGGATTATCGTAACATGCTGCCAGGGCTGAAACTGGCTGACCTAGCCTCTCGTTATTGTAGTATAAATTTTAACAGGGCTTAGGCTTGGCAAAACATTTTTCCAGCTGATGATAGGAAAGATATTATTATCTCCAATTTACAGATGGGAAAGCCAAGGCCAAACTCATTTAAAAGTTTACTGGAGGTTTAAGATTAACCACCCATGGCCCAGCAAGGTGGTGCACGCCTATAGTCCTAGCACTCTGGAAGGCTGAGGCAGGAGGATGGCTTGAGCCCAGGAGTTTGAGGTTGCTGTGAGCTAGGCTGACACCACTGCACTCTACCCAGTATAACAGAGTGAGACTCTGTCTCAAAACAAAAAAAAAAATTGTAAAAAGATTAACCACTGCTCAGGTATCAGATGCAACATGCCTCCTTAACTTTTTCTTGATTTTGAATAAAGGACCCTGGAATCAGACATTCTTAGACTGTGGAAGGACCGCAGCTGAAATGAGGAAACTGGGAATTAGAGAAGAATATGAGATTGTCTCACCCACTTTATGTTCCCCATGTGAAAGGTGCCGGTCCCTGTGTGGCTATGGGGACCACATCTCCTAGATTGTATGGGTGAGTAGAGGTTTTAAATGGTCTGTCTCCTTCTTCCCAAAGCACACTTATTTTGTTTTTCAAGCATGTGTAATGACTTTTTCACTCCCAAAATACAGTAGCTGTCTATAGGACAGAAATATGTTTCTAAGTTGGACTCTAGATTCTCCCCACCCCTGCCTCCCCCTCCCATTCCATTATAACACTTTTAAAAAGGATAGGAAAAGCAAGTTCATGAATGGCCTTGGTTTTGTGCAGGAATCCTTTTCTCTTTCACCCTGGGACCTGTCTTTGCCCTAGTTACTAAGAGCCATAACCAGCAACATCTTCATTCAGGGTTTTCTCAGACCCTGTCATTTTCTGGTTTCTTTCTTCTTTTCTTCTTCTTCTTTTCTTTTTTAAGATAGGATCTTGCTATGTTGCCCAGGCTGGTCTCAAACTCCTGGGCTCAAGCAATCCTTTAGACTTAGCCTCCAGAGTAGCTAGGACTGCAGGCACACTCCACAGCACCAGCTTCCTCTAGTTTCTGATTAGTGGCATTTCTCCTGAGCCTTTCATGTTTTACTCAGTTTCTTCCTGCCCTGTCCATGTGCTGTGTTCTCTCTTATTCACACTCTTTTGTGCCCCTGGGCATTGTTCCAACCTCAACCACTGCCCCGGTTCTCCCCCAATTGCCAGCCCTGACCTGGTCCACCTAGTTCTGAGGCTGGTGGGAGTGAGGCTGCACCTGGAGTCGTGACTGTGGTAAACTGGGTGTCTCTAGGACTTGGGCTATGGGGACAGTGAGGGGCGGGGCAGTCAGAGATCAAAGAGGGGGACAGAGGCTGAGATTGGATCCTAGGCTGTGAGGTGCTGCCTGGGGTTTGGGAATGTGAGGGGGAGCTGGAATATTCTGTTGATATTGCCATTGAGTGCAGGGCCTTGGGTAGGGAGCAATAGGGACTTATAGGTCTGGGTGACAATGACACCATCAATAAGAGATGAGCCAGCCTATCAAAGAACCCGGAGGAAAGTGGGAGTCCTTGCCTAAGAAGACAAACCAGTCTTGGAAGGAGGGAGACCTCTCAACATGGAGATGGCAGTCACGGTACTGTACACGTGTTGTCACTCACCCTCCATCACAAACTCCTCCAGGACAGGGGCTGCTCGGTGCTGGGCACATAAGCTCAGTGAGTTGTGGGGGAATGTGCATGTCACAGAATGCAGTCACTCTGCCGTACAGACATGGAGACAGAAACACCCACGGTGTAAGCTGCACGAGGCAGTGTTGCATCAGACTTGCCTGGGTTCTAATTCTGACTGTGTGACCTCAAGTTCCCTCCTTAATTTCTCTTGGGCTCAGTTTCCCTCTCTGTCAAATAATACCTATCGTATAGGATGATTGTTGCTGCTATTATTTTACACACAAAAAATTATTAAATTGCCCATGTACAGATTTTTGTGTTTGGTACTAATAAAAGGGATTTACTAAAGAAAAGACAAAGTGAACTTTCTTTTACTATGTGCTTTATTATCTGGAAGTCCACAGTAGAGTATGAATATAATTAATATTAATTATGACCCCTAAGAATACATTCTTGTCACTATGTAGAATAGCATATTCGGTATCACTTACTAATTGTGACATTTCTACTGAATTCTCATTTAAAAAATTAATAATCTAAGTATATTATATGATGTTTCCATGCTTGTTTAAATATATAATTAACAACAAAGTCAAATCTTGGAACTGTCCTGAAGAATTCACAGTTGCAAATGTGGTCTCATTTTCTAAATTAGTGAAAAATGGGATAGAAGAAAGAAATGCAATCAGTGCGTGGATTCTGGTCATCTCCCTGGAAGGCTCATAGTATGTTGTGCCTTTGCGGTTGTCAGGTTGTGTGTGTGTGTGTGTGTGTGTGTGTTGCTTAAACTAGGACTCAGGAGATACTAATAAAATCAATTCAAAATGGCCTTACAGCTACTAAATTTTAGAAGAGCTAAAGCCCATAAATTTCAGGCACAATGAGAACAAAATACAATAGATTTTGTGTTTTTTTTTTACGAAACTGGTAATGACATTATAAAATCTTATAATTTTTTTTATTTTACTACCTCAAAACTTTACCAACATGAGCTAATCAATCTTAAAACTACTCCTACATGACATTATTATTATGATGTCTATTTCCTGCTGGGAGAATGGAAGATAGAGTCATTAAATGACATATTTAATGAGGATCCAGGAGTCTTGGATATTAGTCCTCAATTTTAACTAATCATTGGAACATTATTTAGGTTAAAAAAAAAACTAATGAATAATCTTTTTGACCATTATTCATTTCAGAACAGCCTGGTCATAAAAAGAATTCTAGCATTTTCTTCCTTTAATAAAAACTGTTGTCATGGAAATATTTTAATTCCCTCTGTCCTCCAATTGCTTGCATCTGAACAGGACATAAACAAGCAGATTAACTGAGGCCAGTGGAGTCTTTTATGATGGAAGCATGGTTTGTAACAGGCTGTATTACAAGTCTTTCCAAAGTCCATCTCTCAGGATAAGAAAGAGTGAATAAAAGAGCTCTTTGGAGGCTGGGCTGCACTAACTATGACTCCTTTCCTAACTGGCTTGGTTCTCTCTCTCCTTCTAAACCAAATACACTAAATCCATGACTATTCCTTGTGCAGAAGGCTTATGTTATTTTGATTAGAGAATAAAAATGAAGTTCTGCTGCTTACTATTAACGCTATGGTATCTCTCTGAGACTGCTTCTCCCAAACATTTGACGATGTTTTTCAGGCAGTTCAGGTCTATTGTTTGCTTTTATCTGATTAAGTCATTTTGTGAGCCAATGCAGTTACTCACTTCCTTTAGGTTGGAGGACCTGAGCAATGTATGATTTTATATTCGCAACAAAAATATTCTCCTTAATTCCCTCCATATAGGAGCTATGCATCCCATCACAGTGCATGAATTTGCTTAAATGCAGCAGAGTGTGAGAGCAATTATAAAATTTAACTCAGAACAGGAATGATTTATATCTTGATTGTATAAGAAAAGGGAGATGGAAGGCACTATCTGAATTTGTACCTGGATCCAGGATTCCTAAACATGCTGTTGTTTGATTTCATTCTGATGCCATGTTCCTCCCAGCTCCCGAGCTCCATTTGGCATGTGCCTTTTTGCGGAACTGGAGAAAACAAGAGATGAGTTTTGTTATGAGAGTTCCACAACCACCCTAGAAGTGGGTGATAGCTTAGGAGTGAGCGCAGAAACTGCAAGATTGGCTTTTGAGACCATGAATCTAGAAAGCTTATCTACTACTTCATAGATTTTCATACTTAGCTGTATGGGAAGACCAAACGTGGGATGAAAAGATTATGCATAGCTGCAGGCGTACAAACACATGTGTACACACATAGCTGGTCTAGAGGGTCTGGAGCAACATGTGAAAAGGATTGCACTTCTTTTTCAAGAGAGACACAAAGACAGTCTGTCTGAACTTGGAGCATTTATAATGAACACGATAAATCATTCATATAATTTCTTTTGTAATGCTGGAATTGAAGGACAAGAACAAAGAGCTCATCATACAAGGTCAGACTGGTGGTGACTCAAGCCAGTATTCTGCCAGCAGCATGAGGGGACCACGTCATGAGTGTAAATCTCAAAACATTAAAGGACCCTAAGTGAAATTCCCATACCTTGTGCCTCTTACTAAGTGTTTGCTGTAATGATAAAAAGCTCTCTCTAAATCTGTTGCCCACAGACTTAACTAAACATTTTCTTAAATTTATTTTCATTCTGAGGCTCTATCACTTCTGGGGCTAAGTTTCATAAGCTTAGTGTCCGTGGTATAAAGTATAAAATGACTTATTTTAAACTTCAAAGGATGTTCTCCAACTTGGGTGTTTCAGAATTTAATGAACAGACTGAGCCAGTCTCTCCTGTGTGTTTATGATTTTATAGCCTTTCTTTATTTTAACCTGACCCTTCATTTTTCCAGGCTGGAGACTCATGATTTCCAAGGGTTAGTCTCGTGTGAAAACACATCTATATCAAGCTTTTACACAATGTAGTTATTACATTTTGAAGAATGCGGTTGGATGTATATTATTAAGCACATCCTAAAGTCTACTGAGTATTCAGAACTTATAAGTACAGTCAGCCTTCAGAAATATCATCTATTTTATTCACATAACTACTTTGTATGGCAGGAAAGAGTAGGCTTATGTGAATACCCTTATTTTCCTTACTTCAATTGGAAATTCATCCTGGAGGAAGAGTCTACAGGAGAAGGACATTTTTCTCTTCCAAATGAGTCTCTTTGAGTCACAGAAGTTATTTGCGTAAAGAGGGTTTATATCAACTGAGAAAGACGGTGAGGTGGGTTGGGGAAGGCATGACAATTTGAAGCAAGACAGAGACCATGAACTCACTGACTTTAGTGATCGTCAGGCCTGTTTTGCTGCTGGGAGTACACCAGAATACTGTTCGGAACCTCCTTATCAATAATTTTGTAAGTTGGACCAGAATTTCAGAATGACATTTTCCCATATCAGTTGCCAACATAATATCCACTCATTGACTAATGATTTAATAGGTGCCTACTACATGCAGGGCAAAGGCTCCTCCTCGCTGGGGCTATAGGGCTCTCCCGTCCCTGATGGTGATGGCTCTCCCCATCTATAGAGTCCCTGCCCTCCTGGAGCTTATACTCCAAGGATAAAATCTGATGTTCCAGTCAGAAAATAAAACTTGTATTTATAGGTAGTTTTAATCTCCACACATCAGAGGCTCTTCTTTAACCAATTGCCTATTTGCAGTCTGATCTAAGGCCAACCCATCCTCTTAATGACGTCACTGGGGCGATCCCAGGGAGAAGAGGTGGGCCCGGCAGGCGATGCTGTATTTAGGAGTCAGTGATACTACGTGGCCAAATGCTGCCTCTCCAACGTTCTCTTTTCCAACTCTATTCTTGGTCATTTCTCTCCTGGCAAATGAGGGCAAAGACATCTCAAGTAACTCTGCTAGATTCCATCAGAACTGTCCGGAGGGGATTAGAATGCAGAATACCATGATCACATGGTCAGTGTGGGGCGAGGGGAGGACAAGTTAGTTTGCACGTCCTTTCTTGAGGAACTAGGATAGTGCCAATGGAGCGAGGAAGAAGGAGACGAACAGAAGATAAAAACCAAGGCATTGGTTGTAGGGAATACGGAAGAGGAAGTATCTAGAAAGGCTCCTTGTTTTCTGTGCAGCTATAAAATAATGGAACTGATTCATAAGGAAGCAGGTTTTGGGTATAGGAAATGCTTACTTTATTTTGGCTATGTTTGTGTTCACATGGAAATGTCTAGTAAGTGTTGATATGAGTCTGGAGCTCCTAAGAAAAGTTTGGGCTGGAGATTACAAATTGGAGACCTTATACTTCTTAGTTCTCCTTACCCAGCTTCTCTGATGCCAGCTATTCCTGGTTTTTCATCTATCTCTTTGGCCACTGCTTTTCATTTTCTTTCATGAATGTGTCTTCTAACACCTCCATTTATGTGTCCTTCAGGCACCGCAAACCTTCAAACCCATCCGACCAAAATTAAACCTGCCATCCCCCATGTCACTCCCAGCCCTCCCTGCCCGCCCGCCCCTGCCTGCCCCTATAGCCTCTACTGTTTCCATGGTCTCTATCTCAAGAATGTCAGAATTACCTGTTCAGCTACTGATCCAGAAAACCGGAGGGATCCTCAACTCTTCCATCTCCTGTATCTTTCATATCTAATCGGTTCTCTACTCTTAGGAGCCTACCACCCTGATATCCTTTCAGATATCCCCTCCTCTTTCTGTATCTACTGCCACCACCTTAGTTCAAAGTCCTCACCTGGGTCACTGCAACAGTCTCTTTGCTGGTTTCACTGTCTCCAGATTACTCTGTGGTCAGAGTAATCTTTCTAAACTGCAAATCTAATCTTATCACACTGATAGCACCTTCTTAGATAGGTTATTCCTAGATGGTGGTAGAGAAGAATGCCCGTAACACTAGACTTCAGTCTATTGCATCATCTTAGAAACCTCAGTGAAAAAACTGAGCCATTTAAACCACATTCAAGTAAAAAGTCCCACATGTGACTCTCACTGATCCACTTGAGTCACATGCCCCTTCCTAAACCCCATCACTCTGGCTGGGTGGTCTGGAACTCCAGTTGGCCAACCTTCGGTCAGGTGCCCATCTTCAAGGGATGGAGTTAGCCGCATCCAAATCAGATGGATGGGGAATGAGGAAGTGTTGATTCACTCTAAATAAAGAAGGATTTGGCTATAGAAGAAGGAGTAATGGCTGGAGGGTAGGAAAAAATTGCAGATGTTACAAAAATCTTTTATTTCACTTTTTAAAAACCATTTCCCAACATGTCTACCATCATAGATTCACTTACAGCTCTTAAGTCTACTTCTTTCATTCAGACCTCTATGTCTCTGATCGTACTACTTGTTCTCTTGGAGTTTATTTGGGAGATGGGTGGATGGGAGAGAGAGGGGATAGGTTCAGTGGAGGACATACTGAATTTGAGTAGCTCCAGAAATATCTATGTGGTCAGTTGGATATGAGGGCTGTCTGGAAAGTATCCGGCCATGTAATATGTTCTTGTTATATTAACAATGTCTGGATACTTTCCGGATAGCCCTTGCGTACATACACACAGGTTTGGAGGTCTGGAACAGAGATGTATATTTTAGTCGTTAGTGAAAAGATAGTAATTAAAGTAACTAAAGGTAGAGGAGAAAAGAAGATCATAAAAGACATAATAAAAGGTAGAAAAAAGAAAAGGACCTTGCAATGAGGTTCTTGGAGCTCACTGAATAGAGGAGAAAGAGCCATGATGGAAACTGAATAGGAGAAGCCACAAAGGTAGAAGGAAAACCAAGTGACTGTGGTTGGTATCAGTGAGCCCGGGAAATACAATAGCAAGTTTCCAGAGAAAGAAAGAGATCTCTATGGCGGGTACCATTAAAAAAGCAAATAAAATAAAGACAAAAATGTATCCATTGGCTGAAGTGCCTGTATGTTTTTGTTGGTGAATGAAAGACATGTCAGTGAAGCATTGAGGGTGAGACTCAGACTGCAGTAATAAGGGAACGAATGGTAGTGAAGAGGTGTAGACAGCCAGTGTAGACAATCGATTGTGAAAAGAAGAGGTGAGATAAGGTCATCATTAGAAAGATGTGAAGTCCAGGGAAGGCTTTTTCATTTTTTCTTTTTTGTGTTTGAAGAAAATTTAAATGAAAATGCAAAAAAGCCAGTGGGCAAAGAGGGGATACTTGGGAGGGGATGGGGTCCAGGCTTCCCTGGGGTGACTGACTCTAAAAGGAAAAGGACAAGGAAGGAAGGGTAGGATGGGTGCGGCTGAGGGTATGTTTCTAGGTGTGGCTGTGAGAGACCTGTTTGATGGTTTCTGCTTTCTCCTCGAACTAGCACGTAAAGTCATCCACTAGAATGAGGAAGGAAGGGGGAGCTGGGGAATTTGAAAGCCCAGCTGAGCTTGGCAACTATGAATTCACAGTGGGTGGAAACTATTGAGCTTCTTTATTTTCTTCAATGATTCTCAGCCACTTCGGTTCAGGCTTGGATGAAGCAGAAACAGCAGAGGACAGAGGGAGAAGTACTTTGGGAGTCATCGCAGGAGAGGGACTGAAACGTGAGATAGTGGGATCTAAGCTAGACAAGGAAGGTGGTGCAGTCAAGACCAAGAGGTGGCAAAATGAGGGGAAAGTGGAGGGAAGAATGCTCTCCATGACGTCAGAGAACATGTGAGACTATAAATGGGGTGTGAGGAGTTTGTGGTCAGAGCCTTGGTGTTTACATCACTGAGTTTCGAGGTGGAGCAGTTTGGAGTGTTGACAAGGTCTAGGACATAGAGAAGAAAAGGGAAAGTCATGAGAAATGAGGAGGTCAAGGACCTGAGGAGCCAGGAGGTTGGATGGCACAACCTGGCACATGTTCATTACATCCCAGGTGGGTTATATCCCAGGAGTCGAGCTGAGTAGAATCGTGCTGAACCAGGTGCCAGTCCTCACTCAGCGTGGCTGTGTGGAGGGAGGGGGGAATCTGCAGATGGCATTACCCAGAAAGAAAAAGGCTACGATGAGACAAACCTCAAAGAAGGGCCAAGGGCCTTACAGTATTAAACTTTAAATTGAAGAAAGAAAATGCATTTGCCATGTGCTGCAGTTTTAACATAAGGCAATCAATGCTATAAAATAACAGAAGATTTCTGATCTTTAAATTTTTATTATTTTTTTAGAGATGAAGTCTCTAGGCTGGTGTGCAGTGGCTATTTACAGGCATGATCATAGCTCACTGCAGCCTCAAACTCCTGGGCTCAAGCGGTCCTCCTGTCTCCGCTTCCCAAGTAGCTGGGACCATAGGCATTCGTCACTGCAGCCAGCCAGGATTTCTGATTTTTTAAAAGGACATGAGTTTGCATGATTATGAGAAATTTATGCTATCCTAAAAGCATAGGGGCTGTGTTTGTTTTATACTAACTGAAGTTGAGGCTTCACTGAGCAGATCTTGAGGAACTTGTGGAGCTAATAGCCATTAGCCAGCAGGGCTTATTGGTATTATCCCTCAAAAGGTAACAAGGCCAGTTCCTCAGGCTCAGCTCCAATCATGGAAGACAGAGGATTCCTCCAGCTACAGCCCAAAGATATTTGGTTTGGGGAGAAAAAGAAAGAGAGGAGGAGAAATTGTCTTCATAAAAGTTTATCGCAGTAGTTGGTCTTAGAAGTCTTCATGCTGAAACAGGTAGGAGGCCCCAGAAAAATCTGACTTTCTTAGCCATTATCACCTTTTGATGGCCAGAAATTTTGCTTTCATTTTGGATACTTTTGCCTGTCTTTGGAAATGCTAAGACTGGGCAGGCAGCCTGCGTGTATAAGGCCAAAGGAAGCGTCTCTGCTTGTCTCTCGATGCTTCTGAGGTCATTAACCTCCTTCCAATAAGCAACACCCACTGTTTCCTGGCAGATCTTCATTACAGCTGGCTCCAGGGAATTCCAGAGACAGCCACACACTGCACCGGGAAGCAAAGGCAGAGCTCCCTGGGAATGAAACATAACACCAAAAGCTGTTTTGTCCTAGGACAGGCATGAGTCCTGATGTTTTTATTCCATTTTTACAGATCAGAATTCACTTTTTAAACTCTTGCTTTGTTTCCTGGAGATAGGCTTCAGATTCCCTTAAAAATCTAGTAGGTGAAAAATCAGCAGCAAATTACCAGGCAACCCCCAAATTAATTCAATATATTGCTATGAGTCTTTGCATAGGAAGTTTTAAGAAATGTTGATAGCTACTTCCACCTGATACCCCAAGATCAGAAATCTCACAGTGTCCATTATCTCACACATTTCATGTAGAAATTCGAAGTCTGGATAAATGACATCATCTCCCATCTTCTTATTCTTGGAGGTCTGAGCCTGTAGTGGGTAACTCTTGCCCTTGTGTGTTCAGTATTCCCATTTCATTTGGGGTCCTTTCCTTCCCTCATGCCATATGGTCCTTGGGGGGCTGTCAACTGTCAACTACCTTGCCCTGTCCTCTCTTCCCCACAGGGCTGGGCCTGTGATCCAGTCTGGCCCTTCCTTGTTTGACAGAATAGTTTGGGAAGGACCAGTTCTTCCCTGCACACCCCTCCCCCCCAGCTTTATTAAGGCATAATTGACAAAAACCACTTCTCTTTTGCAGGGAGGATGGATAGCTTGGGCTGCAAGCAATTTTCTTATTTATTAATACTATACGGAAAGAACCAGGCTGCAGCAGGGAGCCAAGGGGAGACATTTGGAGCCAAGAGACAGAGCCTGATGATATCATCTGCACTTCTAGACTCAGGCAAGTTTTTTCATTTGCATACAAATGGTAGCCCGTGATAAACACAGTTCTGCATTTTGACTTTTTTAAAAAACTTAACATATCCTTGAGATCACTCCATATCGGTGTAGAGAGAGTGTCCTCACTCATTTGTACAGCTACATATTACTCCACTAAGTGGCTGCGCCAATAATTGATTCAACCACCTCTCTATTGATGGACATTTGAGGTTGTTTCCAATTTTTTGATATTTCAAATGCATGTGTCACTTCATATTTTGATAGGGCCAATAGTCTCAAAAGTGGGCATGCTGGATTAGTGAGTAAATAGCAGTGTGATTTGCTAGATTCAGACAAATCCCTCTCCATAGGGGTTGCTTTTTACTCTCACTAGCAATGTATGAAAGTCTCATTTCTCCACTAGCCTGCCAAGAGTGTGTTGTCAAACTTATGGCTTTTTTTTCTCTCCTGTATTTTAATCCTATTCTCTGAAGTTTTGCCCTCTTTGGAAAGGCAACGCAGTGGCTCACCTCCAGCTATAGAAATGACTTGGTAAGACTCTGGAGCATTCTCAGGGGATATGTTTTCAAGATGCTGGTGAACAGAATCTATAGGCTAGAGAAGAATCATCTGTGCTTCGGATCAAATTTTGACACAACCAATGATACCTAAAGAACTAGATCCTATAGAACTAGAATTCCATTCCAAAAGGGGTCAGAGTGGAAGTTGAAGTGGGTGCAATGGAGTTTGCATTTGGGGATGGAAGATAGAGAAAATTATAGAGAAAAACATAGGATGTTCATTCACCATTATTAGCTGAAGGAGTTGGTTTTGTTATCTCAAGCATTAACTCATAAGTTGTGAAGCCACCATTGGTAATTAAAGAGGATTTCCATCATGTGAATCCTTTTTCTCTTTTCCAATATACTCCCCTACACACACACACACACAGCAGAAAGCTACTTCAACATTGTTAGTGACATCCTTGGATTGTTAGTTGAGTCATTTAATGACTTTGTTTTGGTCTTTCTTCTTTTAATACAAATAATAATAAATGTAGAGAAAGTAATTTAGAAGCATACTTTTAAATTTTATTAGTGGAGCAGTAAGAGTTCTAAAATGAAACATTTTTCATCTTTTATTAAGTAGAGATTTTCAGGCTACTAAAGAAATTATCATTTTTAAAATAATGAACTTGTCAAAATTGTTAATTAAAGCTGCTGTTTTAGAATTTCTCCCACAGAGTTGAAGGACATCATTTATTTTGCCTCTGGAAAATATAAATGCAAAGGAAGTAGGAAAAAGCCCAAAACATTCCCTTTATCTACCAAAAACTTGAACTCAAATAATTGCACAATTTCAACATCTAGAAAAGTATGGACTAAAATTTACTACTGCACTTCTTGTGGTTTGCTGAATAATGGCCTCTAAAGATATCCAGGTCCTAATCCCTGGAACCTGTGAATGTAACATTACGTGGTAAAAGAGACTTTGCAGGTGTGATTAAGGATCTTCAGATAAGAGGTTATCCTAGATTATGTGAGTGGTTCCTAAATATAATCACAAGTGTCCTTATCAGAGGTGGGCAGAGGGAGATGTGACTGCGGATAGAAGAAAGCAGGTGACTGATGACCTCAGCAGAGAGAGGAATCTGAAGATGCTACTGGTTTTGAAGATGAGGGGAGGGGCAGCAAGCCAAGGAATGTGAGGAATTCAGCTCTAGAAGGTGAAGACACTGATTCCCTGTTATGACAGAGAGGGCAGAGCACCTTGGTTTGGCCCAGTGATCCTGATTTTGAACTTTGGACTCCAGAATTGCAAGAGAAAAACATTTTTGTTGTTTTAAGTCACCAAGTTTGGGGTAATTTATTATAGTGACTACATGAACTAATACACTTCCCAATTTCTAAGAAACAAGACCTTGGTGTTTGATTTTAAACTTCATTAAATGGGTTAGTGGGGATGAATAAGAACATAAAGATATTATTGAAAAGAACAAATTTGGCTGTGCTTGTTTTATGCAAAAAGTAAATAAATAAATAAACCCTAACTGTATTACATTTCCAGTGCTTTATCTGTAAGGAAGGCCAATAGAACTTCCTCAGCTGGCATTGTGGTGGCCTAGCTACTCTGAAGGGTCTCCCTGCTATAAATCATCCTAACCTTTAAAATATATTGCTAGGCTTGCAGTAAGTAAGGGAAATTCATCCCTGAAGGTCTTACATATTAGTCAGCTTTGGCTGCTATAATGATGTGCAGCAAAAATCTCAGAATCTCAGTGGCTATGACAAATATTTATTTCTAGTTGGCATCGCATGTTGGCAGCTGTACGTTGGGTGACCCTGCTTCAGGCTGAAGGTCAGGTTCAGGTCTGTTTCCTGTGTCTCCTCATTAAGATTGAAGGAGCAACTCTTATCTGAGATGTAACGTTCTCACAGTGGAGGGCAGGAGCACAAAAGAGGTGGCAGAAACGTGCAAATTGTCTCATGAGGTCTGTTTTGAACTGACCACACTGCCACTTCTGCTCATATTCCATTGGCCAAAGTAAGTCACATGATTAAGTGCAACATCACTGCAGAAGGAAACTTTACTGGGAGGGGGGAAAGTGAATATTTGCCCAACAGTAATACCATCTATAATACACGTGAAAGAGTTAGCTAAAACCAAAGACTGATGCAATAAGCAGCAAATAAATGCTACAGCAGTGCTGCAATAGAGGAGAGACTACCCCATTAGCCAGTGACTAAACCTGAGACTTCCATATTAAGTCCAGACTTAAATGAGCCTAAGGTGGTCCCAGAGTGGTAGTGTCTCCTGGTTCTTAGCAGGCGCAAATGCAAATTCACTTTGGATTCCCATAGACTAGGATTAACCAAACAAAATCACAACCAGATGAATTCCCAATA
Organism: Cheirogaleus medius; assembly: GCA_008086735.1. NCBI lineage: Eukaryota > Metazoa > Chordata > Mammalia > Primates > Cheirogaleidae > Cheirogaleus > Cheirogaleus medius. The sequence continues at coordinate 39,992,958 of VBSM01003157.1, forward strand.
AACACACACAGGATGAAGTCACTATGAGTGAGAGTCAGCAGAAACAATGAAGACATATCCCAAACTTTTAGATACTAGAATTAGCAAAATATAAAGTAATTGTGATGAAATGTTTAATGAAATAACATTTGAAAACATAAAATAGGAAACTATCAAGAATAAAGAGGCTGATTTGAAAAAGAATGAAATAGAAATTTTAGGTACAATTATTGAATATAATCATTGAATTAAAAACTCAGTTGATGGATTAAACAGAAGAATTGATTCAACTAAATAGTTATTTAGCAAAGTAGAAGAAAGATTTGAAGAAATCACTTGGAATGTAACACAGACAGACATGGAGATAGAATATGTGAAAGAGGGTAAGAGTTACAGAGAATAAAATGAGAAGGTCTAACAAATAATTCACTGGAGTCTCAGAAGGTCAGAATATAGAGAATGGAGAAATGACAATCCTTGAGGAGATAATAGCTGAGCATTTTCCAGAAATGATTCGAATCCACAGATAGAAAAAGTACAAAGTATATTAGTATATAAAGAAAAGAAAAGCCACCTGTAGACAAATTATAGAACCTTAAGAACACCAAGAAGAAAAAGTAGCTAAATGCAAATGACTCACAAAGGAACAATAATTTGACTAAGAACTGACCATTCACCATCAACAATGGAAGCCAGAAATCAGAGGACTAATAACATCGTCAAAGTGCTGAGACTGAGACAACAATTTTACCTTGGATAAGATGACTGAGGGGTGTTCTGTCCCTCAGCACCCCCAACATAAGTTGATTACAAACCTGAGACTTCAGAGTGATAGTGATTGCGTAGAACTGATCAATGACACTAATCACATTAAGAACATTGATTTACATCCTGCCACATTCCACAACAGCTTGGAATCTGCTTCTAATATATAATTTCACTCTCTGTCATGGGTGAGGGTAGGTATTTTCAGATAAATAAAAACAGAGAGCTTATTACCAGTGGACTTTTACTAAAGGAATTGAAAAGAATATCCTTCAGGAAGAAGGAAAATGATCCCAAAGGAATGTACAAGAAGCAACATGGAATCCTTAGGAAAGAAACTGCAAAACTTATTGGTAAAGCTAGAAGAAATCATATAATAGAATAATATCTGATTTGAATTTGATGGTTAAAAAAAGAACAAAACTAGATAGCAATATCCCATAAAAAATTGATCGAAAACAGTTTTTTAAGCTTCTTTTGCTGTTAGGTTGGGAGATTAAGATATTAACTTTTGATTTGTTATGTTAGGCATTGTTAAAAGAAAAATTTCAAACAAATTAAATTTAACAGAGTTTAATTGAGCAAAGAATGATTCTTGAATGGAGAACCCCAATCCCCAATTTCAGAATCGGTTCAGAAAGAATCCCATGCTGTCATGTGGTGGGAGATTTATGGCAGGTAAGAATTCTACCACTGAAACACCAATGCAAGATTCATGGACAAAAAAAGGAAAGTGACTTATAGAAAACAGAAATGAGGTACAGAAACTGCTGGATTGGTTACAGCTCGATGTTTACCTTATTTGAACATGGTTCAAACCTTTGATTGGCCAAAACTCAGTGATTGGTACAAGAGCAGTTTTTAGTTTGTTTACATATCCAGTTAGGTTACGGTTCATTATGTATGGAGAAACCTTTAGGCCAAACTTAAAATATGTACGGAGGCAGCTTTAGGCTAACCTTAATTTAACAGCATGCATGTAAAATGTCAAGTGTAACCTGTAAAAGAATAGAATTGCAGTGATTAACATCTCAATCATAAGAAGGAAACAAATACAATAAGAAAACAAAGAACAATAACATTATGCAATGAAAAGGCTCACTAAAAAGCAGGAAGAAAGGATATAGTAAAAATATAAAAACAAATCCAGATATTTTAGAAATGATAATGATTAAGAAAAGGTAAATCATGGCTGGGCACAGTGGCTCACACCTGTAATCCAAGCACTTTGGGAGGCCAAAGTGGGAGGATCACTTGAGACCAGGAGTTTGAGATTACAGTGAGCTTCACTCCAGCCTGGATGACAGAGGGAGACCCTATATCTAAAAACAACAACAACAACAAAAAACAACAACAAAACCCAAAAAGATAAATCACTAATAGCCAGTTAAAAGGCAGATATTGTGTCAGATTGGAAAAAACAGGAATCATATATCTGTATCTTATGTAATATTTTATTTTTAAAGCACCAAAATAAATAGCACATAGGTGTTCAAAGTTTATTTCTTAAAAAGCTTAGCCATTTTTATACAAAAAGATGAGCTATTTACAAGTCATTCCTTGCTACTCACCTCTACATTTGTCAAAAACATAGAGGTGGGTAGCACCTTATATAATCATCAGCACAAAGAAATTTGTGAGATTTATTTATGTGTCAAGGAATGTTGCTAAGTTCCAAGATGACACCAATTTTTACAGGTACATGGACATCTTCAAAATGTCTGTTTAATGGAATTTCTTTTTAAAGAACACAAATCATCACTAACAATTGAAGAGAAAAATCTAGTGTTATTTATGTGAAGCTTAAACATGTGACATTATGTATTATTCTGCTTTGGGTACTTCCCAGATGTAATTACGATACACACAGTTTTGCTAAGACAACGCAATAATTTGTAAAGAAACTTAGCATTAAAATGTTCCCTATTTGTGATTACCCATTGTACTTTGAAATTGTTCTTGCTAATTTTTCATTTCTGATGATCCAAGTGAAGAGTATTTTCCAACGCCCATGGTATCACATCTAAGATGTTAAAGGCAGCCTCCAAATGGAACAAAATGGAACAAATTCTAGAGAAGAATCTACAAGTTAAGGTTCTATGTAATTGTTGGGTAGATGTAAAAGTGATTGAAGGAAACTGATCGATTTGGATGAAACTGTTGCCCTCCCCCACCCCCAAAGAAATTGGGTTATTAATCTGAGACTTCAGAGTGGTAGAAAGGGGGTAAACTGATTGATTATACTAGTCACATTAAGTATATTTGTTCACATCCTACCTCATTCCACAAAAGATTTGAGTGTATTTATAATATATAATTTCCTGTAAATTAAAAAAAAAGCCAGAATCACAGAAAATACATAAAGAATGGAAATATAAATCTAGGCCAGAGGTCCCTAAACATTGCAGTACATTAGGATCATATGGGGAGCTTTTATTTTTTTTATTTTTTATTTTTTTGAGACAGAGTCTCACTCTGTTGCCCTGAGTAGAGTGCCGTGGTTTCAGCCTAGCTCACAGCAACCTCAAACTCCAACTCCTGGGCTCAGCGATCCTCCTGCCTCAGCATCTTGAGTAGCTGGGACTATAGGTGTGCACCACAATGCCCAGCTAATTTTTTTATTTTTAGTAGAGACAGGGTCTCGCTCTTGCTCAGGCTGGTCTCAACTCCTGAGCTCAAGGATCCTCCTGCCTCAGCTTCCCAGAGTGCTAGGATTATGGGGTCAGCCACCTTGCCTGGCCACAGGGGGAGCTTTTAAATTCCTGATGCCCACGTGGCACCCCATACTAATTAAATCAGAATGTCTGGGGGTGAGAGGCAGAGAGCAGTAGCATTAAAGATCCCTGGATGTTTTTACATGTAGCAAAATTTGGGAACCACTGACCTAGGTGATGTTCTCAACCTTACGTGCATATTAGCATCCCCTGTGATGCTGTTGCAACCACTGTTGTCTGAATTGATTAAATCATAGTCTTCCGTGCTGGCTACTGGGCACTTAATCTATTTTAAATCTCTCCAGATGATTCCAATGTGTGTCCAGGGCACAGAACCACTGCATTGGGAGAAAGTTAATACATAGTTACAAAGGGGATTGCTTTTTCCCCCTTTTTAAAAAATGGGTTCTTTTATGGCTTAAGGTCATAAAACTGGTTCTTGAGTTTTCTGGTGGCCAAAGTAGATAGAAAACCACAATCAGTTAAAACAATTTTTGTCATCCACAATGTAAAGCTTACCAGCTTCTTGAAAAAAGCAATCTTTTCCTCACAGGTCTGAAACAAATGTCTTGAGTCTTCTCACAGTGGACGTTGAATGAGGTCATGGATCACGCTTTTATAAACACCCCACAATAAACGACATATGGCAAGTTTCGTATTCTAGCATCTAATAACTGACCCTCAGGGAAAGCCAAAGACATGACCCCACAGTTGGGGAGTACAGGCTGTGGTGGAGGGCTGTAGGAGCAGGTGATAATGGACAGGAAGAGGCACTGCCACACCCCTCTACAGGTTTCACACGACACAGCATCACCCGAAGGCTAAGCCTGGAACTGTGTACCTCCTGGGTGTCCTGTGTAATCAGAAATCATAATTTTCTATCAGAAAATTTTAAGAATATCGATGACTTTTTTTTTTTTTAATAT
>VBSM01003157.1:40006789-40022247 GCA_008086735.1 Cheirogaleus medius
ACTTATGACTAAATAGGTTATGTTCCTCACAGCATCCAGCCTGCAAAGGGGAAGACAGAACAAGGTAAATACAATAACCTTCTGTTCAGAGAGGGGAAAACAAGACACTCACAGTGGGGCAGCCGGCGGAGCAGGAAGAGCCAGGAGCGCCACCTTGGTCAGCCGGTCTGGTGGCTCTGGTTCCGCTGAAAACGTCCAGCGGGAGCTTGTCCCTTGGTCAGTGTCTTCTCCAGCCGCACCTGGGTAGGATGGCACTGGCCAAGTTCCTTTTCTTGGGTCCTGTTAGGCATGAGTTTGGGGCTTCAGGATTGATTGTCTTAGGGTTGGAGAGCCACCGGCTGGTGGCAGCCAAGCTGGGAATTTCTTTGGTAAAATCGCTCCCATGAACACTTGGGTTCCAGGTTTGTTTGCTTCTAGTCAATTCTACAGGCCGATAACCACAGCCAGTGAATGATCTTATCTTGATGGAGTTGCTGGTTCTTGGAATTTCTGGGTCTTAGCAGCAAGTCTCAATGCTCTGCTCTTCCCCACTGCTTCTGCCCTGGGGCGATTTTAAAATAGCCTGGGATGGGGAGCCGCATAGTTTGGCTCTAACAGACAATAGGGCAGTTGAACTCTCTGCTTTTGCTTTCGCATATTGTAAGTGACCATGACCAACTCCCCCAGACTGTGGGACTCACAGTACCCTCCACCCTTCCCTCTACTCAGCCATTCCAGTTTTTAAAAACAATTTTTTAAAATGCTGGTAATAGAGACAAAACACAGAATCTGCTGTCTTAACCATATTAAAGCGCACACTTCAGTGGCATTAAGTGCACACTCGTGCCACCGTCACCACCATCCATCCACGGCACTCTTTTCATCTTGCAGAACTGCCAACGCCATGCTCATTGGCCAGTAATGTCCCCATGCCCAGCCGTTCCCGTTTTATTAGTAGCACCTCTTTTTGATACAAAATCTGTGATGGGGTTCTTGATCTCAAGCAACAGCAACTGATTCTGATGAATTTAAACAGAAAGGGAATTTATGGAAGTACTTTTGGGTAGCACAGAAGTACCTGTAAAGGTGGGGAGCTAGGCCTGGGAGTCGGGGACCACGGAAGGCTGGGCACCTGGAATTGTAGCTATTAGCATATTTTATCTTTATTGAAAACTCAGCCTGGAGGCCACTGTTCAAAGCTTGGCACTCTCTCTCTACGCATCCATCTTTACGTTGCAGACTCTAGCACCTTCCTGCATAGTTATTTCTACTAGTACTTCACTGACAGCTCTGAAGGATCATTTGTTTATTTACCTGTCTGAAATAGGTTAGACACCTCCTCAGAGCCAAATTCACATCCCTTTGGTCTGACTCCAGACCCAAGCACCATGTCGGCCCCCTGAGTATTTACTCCATTAAGTGAAGATCTCAGATAAGATGATCTCATGAGATCTGTTGGTCCAAATAAAAAAAAAAATCTTTTAAAAAATCTTTCTGAATTCTAATTTGTTTATGTAATACAGAGTACACTCCTATTTTCTAGTCTGTACCATTACTTAGAATTTAACTCTTTACTATTCTCCTTCCCCAGAGTTCTAAGAGAAAAGACCTCCCTCCTCTCCAGACCCCAAGAGAAGAAGGGCACAGACTTACCTTTGCTTGTTCTACACCATTTTCCCCCCACGGATTCTTGATTGGGCACAGAAGTTGTTGACGCTGCCACTGTCCGTGCTAGAGCGTCTGCTCGAAAGCGTCGCTGCGTTTCAGACTCAGGATTAATGCCGCCTGGCTAAGCAGGGCAGTGTCCTTCCTTGTTGCCCAGGTGTTAAGCCACGACAACAAACCTGGAAAACTGAGAAGTCGCTTCTCCCCCGGAGCGACAAGGGTGTTACGAAATTTTGGATCTGCCAACCCGACCTCTTCCTATCCACAACATTGTCCACATGCTAGGTGTGGACATAGATGTGTTACAGAAACTAACCTATTGTACAGCATGGTGACTGTAGTTAATAACTGTGTTGTCATCTTGAAAGTTGCTAAGAGAATAGATTTTGTGTTCTTACCACCAAAAAAAAAATAGTAAGTATGTGAGATAATGCATAAGTCAATTAGTTTGATTTAACTATTCTACAATGTATACATATTTCAAACTATGTGGTACATGATAAACATGTACAATTTTTATTTGTCAATTAAAATAATAAAAAAAACTAACGCCAATCTTCACAATAGCCCTTTGAGGTAGGTACTGTTATCTCCATTTATAGATGGGGAAACTGAGGTACAAAGCGGTTAAATAACTTGCCCAGGGTCGCAGAACTAGTAAGTGGCTGAGCCAGGACTTGAACAAGCAGTCTGGCTCCAAACACCATGAGCAGGACCGTCACACTGTGGGGTGTCGGGGGTTCTTCAGGCCTGAGGGGGGACAGGGAGGGGAGGGCACAGCTGGGGCCTCCAAAAGCCAAAGGAAGAAGTGGCTGGATGTACACGGCTTTGTGGACCCTATCGAGGAACTGGGACTGTGGAAATGAGCCAGGGGGATAAAGGCAGGAGGTATTTAGGAGGTGATTCCTTTGGATTTGGTGACTGACTGGGTGTGAAAAGGGGAGGCATCTAGAATAATCCTTCAAGTTTCTTGTTTCAGAGGACTATGTGGATGAGAGGAGGGGAAAAAAACCCTGCATTTGTTAAATACCTAGTAGAGTAGTTCTCAACTGGGGGCTTTTTTGTCCCCTCTGTCTCCCCTGGGGGACATTTGGCAAGACATTTTTGATTGTCACAACTTGGCAGGTGCTACCGGCATCTGGAAGGTGGGGGCCGGGGATGTTGTGGAACACCTTACACTGCACAGGACAGCCCCCGCGACAGTGCCCTGGCCCTGGTCGCCGACAGTGCTGAGGCGGAGAGACCCTGCGTATTACTGTGTCAGTTTTACACGGTCATCTGATTTCATCCATGAACCAATCCTGTGAGGTCGCAAATAATATTTTTCTTGTTCTTCAGATGAGAAAATGGAGGCTTAGAGAGGGTGGGTCACTTGGCCAAAGCTACGTAGCTAGAAAGTGTCAGAGCTGGAATTCGAACCCAGGTCTTCTGTATGTCAAAATCCAGACGTGCCCTTCCTGTTCACGCTGCCGCTTCATTTGTCACCGTGATGCGAGGGAGGACACGTGGTGGATTGTGAGGTTCTTTTTCTGTGGTGGTGGCTCCAGACTAGAGGAGGCAGGAAGGAAGGTGGCTATTTATAGTCAGCTCTGCATAGGATCGAATTTTTCAATCCTGAAGGACTTGCAGCGGGTAGTTCAAAGAAATATAATCATTTAGATGTTGGCTTCCCCCCACAGATAGAAATATGGGAACATTTACCATCTTTTCCTTAAAAAAAAAAAACAAAAAAAACCTCTTATAATTAAGGTAAGATAAAATGTAAAAATTATAATTTAAAACCCTACTTATTCCTTGTTGATGTGAACTATTGCAACCTTCTCCTGTTAATTACTATTTCTTTGGGAAGGAATAAGAGGAAAAAGGGAATTTGGAGGATCATATAGGAATATTTCAGATTTAGAGTTAGTTGAACTATTAAAAATATTTTGATTTGCTAGAGGTAAGGAGCCCCTTTGAGATTGGTTTGTTTTAGTTTAGTCTAGAAGGATTAGAGGCTTTTGATAGCTCCAACTAGAGTATGGGGTTTATATTATTACTTCAGTGGCTCTCCACTTTTAATGGTTATTTTCCAGTTCCTGGAAAGATTTTGGATGTATATAGCAGTCCTCCTTGGTGACCTGTGATATTGGAGCTTTAGGGACAGAGTCTTCCCAGTTGAACTCCTCATACTATCTCATCATTGGCATTTTCAAAGTTACGTATATCCTTTAAGATAGTCTTTGGATGGTGCTCTGAAGGAGGCTGCTTGACTGAGATTGACAGAGTTGCTTTTGTGGGTATGATTTCTATGTGTAAAAAAAAGTCTTTTTGTCAGTTCTAGGTCTTATTTTTTTTGCCTGATCCCATGGTGCCCTGGCGCACTTGGGCTGGTGGGACCTGGTGAGCCTGTAGAGTTGGTTGTCCTGAAAGGTGTTGGGGCTCCACGCCAAGACAGTGGTTCTTTGGGGGAAACTTGTTTGCTGCACCTTCTAATCTGCTAGGAAATGGTTGCTTCATGGGGCATTTGGGGATAGGGTCCCATCATGGCATTTGGTAAGCAAACAAGGCCTCAAGCTTTTGTTGGGAGAAATAAAGACTGATTTATGTTTTAAATATGGCACAGATTAATACAAAATCAGATAAAAATGGAGAAAAGGAGAGCTTCAGACTTTGCTCAGGTATTGCTGCTGTCTGAGTGTAGCTCGTAGCCAGCCTGATTGTACTACAACATTGGACTCAAGCTCGGGTGCTTCTGTTTAGGTTCCTTGTTGTTTAGATTCACGTACAGTGTGAAAGGAGTAAGGGAAATTTTTGACAAATTGAAGAGCTTATAGGTTAAAGAATACTTCTAAACTTAGCCCAGTATTGAAGGATAAAAATAAAAATAACAAATGTTTATCTATTATATTAAAGTTACTCTTACTCAGTGTTTAATTGATTTTTCCCCTCCCCCTACTCCAGAATTCCCTGTTAAAGAATATCTTATTCCAATATTGCTTTCCTTGGGAAGAACAGTTAATCGTGTGTTTCCTTTCTGCTGTGGGAAGACAGCAGGCAACATGATACAGTACAGTATTTTTTGAACCTTGAATAAGGATGACCCCCTTTAGAGAGAAAACATCAGTGAGGAGCCATGTGTTGCCTTAAATTATTTTTATTATAATATTTCTTGAAATATATCCAAACATAAGAATAAACATGTTTATAGCTGGTATATCACCATAGCTATCGCTATAACACCATAACGAACATAGAAATGTGTTACAAATCTAATTCCCAAATGAATACAGTTCATATCAACAGCATGACTTTAATGTGACAGGTGATGCTGTTTTGTTAAAACTACATCTGACACCTATGCTCAGAAAGTGCAGGCTGTTGGGACAGCTTTTTTTCCCCTGATCTATCATGTGCTAGGTGGTGGTGACTTATTGTTTTCCTTTATTTCCTTTATTCAGACTTCTATTGTACTATGTGCTGGAGCATGAAGACGTCATTGAGCTAAAGTCAGCCAGAGACACAGTAGAGCTACTGTTGCCATCTTGATCATGAATACAAGGACAATGAAAGCTCCAGAAATCCTGGGGAAGTACTCAGTTACATAAGGTGGTCATGTAGATGATCTAGAATATGCTTGTATTAATGTATTAAGATCATCATTGCCAGAGACTTCCTGTGACAGGTGTGGTCTTTGCTCTCAAAGAAGTCATATCCAGCAGGGAGAGAATCTTCACGGGTAGGGGAGCCTCTTTGGACGGCTTGTGTGTTTTGTTTGCCAGCTTTACCACTGCACAGTTGTGATTCCTCAGAATAGGGATGCCTATCATCTAGCCCCAGTACTTATCTACATTGAGATTGTCAATTAGCTCTAAAACGTGTTGTGCATTTGTTGCTCTTTGATCTTGCAGAGATCTTGTCTGTTAAAGGCAGTTTGGTACTGAAAATCTCCCTGGTAAATTAACACAATTCATTTAGTCTTTCCATTCCTTAGCAACCTTTATTCCATTGTCACCGTTAGGTGACCTTGCTGATTTTCCAAGTGGTAATTGCTTTTGTTATATTTTTCTTTTGAGGCAAACAAAAATCAATTGTTATTGGTGCTGGAGTGTCTGAGAAGGTAGAGCTCAGAGCTTTGTGCACTGCTCAGGGTGCAGCCGGTGCCTCAGCTACTCCACTTGGGGTTGCACTATTACCTGTCTAGGCTTGGTGTTCTTGTCTTTCAAAAATTCTTTTAGCTTTTCTTAGCCAGGGATGACAATAAAATATGGAATGACCTATTTATTTTTTTTTAAGAGCTATGCTGGATGTTGCCCATCCAGATTCACATTGCCATTCAAGGTGGCTTCTTGGGAGGCCTCACATTTGCTCTTAATCAGGTGACCATGGGTCATTGTATTTTTTGGTCATCCTTACTCTGTCAAAACTGCCACTTTAGCCAGGTTATAAGCCATGTTAGTCTCATTACCTTATGATAACACCTTGTTAAAATGGTCCTAACTGGGTTGAATACTCATCTTAGTTAACTGTAGTTGGCTTTGAAGCTGTTTCTAGAAGTGAAATTTATACCCCCGGAAAGCACGCTTGCCCACCACTCAGGGTGTTGGATGTGGTGGGATATACAGGCTTCAGTGGCAACTATTGCAGCAGAGAAGGTCTAGGAAGGTATTGAAAGATGACTTAACTGTTGAAATAAGTGTTTAGGGTCCCAAGGTGGCTATAACGGCATGCCAAAGCTCTTAGTGTTTAAAGAATATTCAGAAAGAATCAGTCACACTCTTTAATATTCATGTCTTGTGGAGTTAGCATCAGGAAGGAAACTTGATAGATCTGACTCTAACCAAAGACAATAACAGAAATGACTGGTGAATTTCTGTACAGTAGAAATGTATACATATTTTCTTATTCCATCCCACCCCCATAGTCACTTCAGTTGCTTGTCTATTTCTTGTTAATATCTTATGACTTTTTTTTTGGTGAACTCTTTTTTGAAGCCTCCATTTTCATAGAAGTTAGGTGGTTTTGGGTTTTACTTTTGGAATTGATTTCTAGGCACTAGGAAATTACATAACTGGCTGAGAGATTTTTCTCATCGAATACTGCAGCCTGTTTGGGGATTGGGTGTATTTGTGTGCAGTTTATAAATTTAGATCCCCTCATACAATCCACAGTGTAATTCAGAATTCATCATCTTTGAATATTTTCAAATGTGCTTATTAATTTAAAGATTTTAAGCCCTGAACTCTTTTGAAGTGAACTTAAGTGAGTTTTTGGTTTTGTCAAGAAAGAACAACAGTGGAACAAAAACGAGAAGCGTAGTAACACTTAGCTCCACAAAATAAATCGATGTGGAGAATTACGTTACTGGTTTATGGTTTTGATCAGTTAAGCAGATTGTAGTCTTAGTTTAAACTAGGTTTGGGTAAAAGTCCAAATTCCAATAACGTACTTACAAGTGTTTGAATCTAATTTTGTCTGATGCCTTGGTGACTTGAGGCTTCACAGAGTGAAAATCAAGGGAAATGACAGAGAGTCCTAGTTCAGCTGTTCAGCTTTGTGATGCCTTTTTGCTGTTCTCACAGGAGAGATTATCAGGGAATGAGTTAATTGGACATTTTCTGCTTAAAGCAATGGTTGGGGCTGGGGTGGGGAGAGCCAACAAGGGCTCACCTGGATTGCCTGGTATGCCTAGCACTCCTGGTGCACCTATAGGTCCCATGGAATTGGATCTCAGTGAAGAAATGGAAGTGTGAGGTAGGAAGTAAAAGGAGTGGCTCTCTGGGGACTTTGTCACACTTCTAGTGCTTCTGTAGCTGCCACATATATTGTCCTTTATAATATGTATTTAGTGTCCCAATGGAATTCTTGAGTAGTGGGAGCTGGATTAAGGAGTGTTGTGCTATGTCGTGCAGATTGGAGGGGAGGTCATCTGGGAAGCTGGCATGTCTTAGTTGGCCTGGGAATGCATAGATCCCCGATGACAGCTGCTGGTGGCAGTGAGGTGGGGGCGGGGGGATGCAGGCCGGTCTGTGTCAAGGTGGGGGATTGAGCTTGGAGGGGGATGGAAGTTTCTGAAGGCAAAATGGGAGTGCACTGTTTGGCAGCAGGGCTGCAAGTTCTTAAACACAAAGAGCAGAAACATCTCTGTTCCTGTTCTCAAACATGATTTGCTTTTAGTCTCGGCAGATGGAGAAACGATCGTTACTTGCAAAGTGAGAGAGCTAGATGAGGAAAGAGTGAGTATGATTCTGGGCCACTCAGAATAAACTGAGCACATTCTCTAAATTACTGTCTTGTGGTTAGGTGCTAGCCATTGATTCACAGTCGCTCCGCAGGGTAGGAGAAGCTTGAGCGGGATGAGGTGGATGGTCCAGCTTTGACCCTGAACGGGTGGGAATACTCTGTCATTGGGGGACAATCCTGGGCCTCTGAGTCTTTTATTCTCCTTTTGAAAGGCTGTGTTCTCCTGTGGCTTCCTGTTACACACCCTTCTCTAGAACAGTTTATCAGAAGGTACGACTAGCTCTGCATGCCCTTCCTCAGCAGGTGTTAATAGTGTGATGAACACAATGGTCAAAGCCTGCATTTCTACAACTTTTCAAGTAGCGGAGCACCGGCAATGATAGAATTGAAATTGAGGCCATCTCACCAGGAACCAACTTTCAGGTGTCGCAGCCAGTATAAATTTAGTAATGTGGGAAACTTATTACTAAAAGTATTCCGGATTCTAATCATTTTTCTCTTTGTTAGCTCAGTTTTAGGAAGCATTCCCAGGGAATCCCCTGGAAGAACGTTTGGCTGGATAGAGGGCAGTGATTGTGAATTTTCTAGATTCTTCTTGGACTGCTTCAGTTGTTAAAAAAAAGGAGTCTCTTGGGACATGAATAAGAAGCATTAATGCTTTACTGCTGTGTGACAGTAATCCTGAGTTTAAAATAATGGTAAATATCCCTTTAAAATTTCATGCAGAAACAGAAAGGCTTTGGAATTCTGATAGTGGATAAGGCCATCTGAAAATGTACTCCATAAAAGTATGAAGAACACTGGCAAAATCCATTAATATCAAGTTTTTCAGAACAGTGGAAATTAGTAAAAGACTTACAATAATCTGAGGAAGACATTGGACTCTCAGTAGGAACACTGAACCTACTGAGTATTTTAACTTGCCCCAATCACATTTCCACTTTCCCCACCTCCTTGATGGCCTTGAAAACCAGCAGCCTCACAACCGTGGCAGATGTGAAAACCAGCAGTCTGGCAACCAGTGGATGGGAAGAAAAAAATTGGAGGGGTCCCCAAAAGGACCCTCCCCCAAGAAATGTCACTATTTGACCTGCTTGGCAGCTCGCTTTTAAAAGCTCCTGAGGGCTTGTCTTTATTTGACCTGACTCAGCTCACTTTGTGCAAACAGCTCTACCCACTGAGCATTTGTTGAAAACAATCAGTGATAATTATTTAATCACAGCTGCCTGAGGTGGCGTTCCTATTTGAAGCCAAAAAGTGGCTGATGAAAAAAATGGGGATTGAAATATCCATTGAGGGTTTTGAAAAGTTCCCAACATATTCCTGGGAATCTAGAAGGCTCTGTGTTTACCCAGGAAAGATCTGAGAAGGCCCTAAGTTCTCACCTGTGGCTCACCTTGAGGCTTTATGCAAGCAGGAAGTGAAGACTAAGGTAGAGTTACAAACCATCTGGCAGAATGTTGATGGCATGTTCCCGCCCACCCCCACATACATACACAGAAATCCTTGATAAGGCTGGAAAATTTATTAATTCAAGTCATTTAAGGAAATCTCTGTCCAATCATTAGTGACTCACTAAACTAAGCAGAAACTTCATTGGCCACACGTGACTAAAAAAATAAAGTACAGACCTTACAGAATTGGTTCAAGAAAGTTACTGAATAAGCAGTAACAAAACAAACCTTGGGGTAGGGGGAGGAATCTGATTTTCAGAATTGACACATTGTGTTAAAATTTCTGGTTTTGGAGAGAAAATTGGAAGACATCTAAGAAAATCAGGAAAATATGGCTCATACACAGGAAAAAATCTAGTTAGTAGAAACTGCCCGTGAGGAAGCTCAGATTTGGGGCATATTACACAAAACTTAAATAAATTATGATAGATATGTTTAAAGAACTATAGAAGAGCATGTTTAAAGAATTAAGTTAAAGTATGGAATGATGTATCCCTAAATAGAGAATGTGAATAAAGAGGTTATTAAAAAAAGAACCAAATAGAAATCCTGGAGGTGAAAAGTACAGTAACTGGAATGAAGAATACATAAGAGGGGCTTAAGATCAGATACGAACTGGCAGAAGGAAAAAAATCAGTGAACGTGAAGACAGTTCAATTGAGATAGTCCAGTTTGAGGAACAAAAAGAAAAATGAACAGAACCATAGAGCCCTGTGTGACATCATCAGACATACCCATAATGGGAGTACCATAAGAAGAGGAAAGAAGTAAATGGGCATAAAGAAAGTATATTATCCACAGTTGTATGCCAACAAATTAGATAACCTAGATGAAATGGATAAGTTCATCTAGATATAAGTTACAATAACTGGCCAAAGAATTTGGAAATCTGAATAGGCCAGTAACAAGTAAAGAGATTGAATTAGTAATCAGAAAACGTCCCACAAAGAAAACACTGGGCCCACATGGCTTACTGGGTGAATTCTGCTAAGTATTATCACGAACTTTTTGGAAAAAAAAGTAGGGAGGCAAAGCTTCCAGATTCATTCTGTGAAGCCAGTATTAACCTGATACCAAACCAGACAAAGACGTTACAAGAAAATAGCAGACCAACATCACTTATGAATATAGATGCCAAAAATCTTTAATCCTAGCAAACTGTATGCAGCAACATATAAAAAAGATTGTATACCATGAGAAAGTGGATTTTATCCCAGAAATGAAAACTCATTTTAACATATTATACAAAAACCACTCATTGTAATAAACCATGTTATTAAAATAAAAGGCAAAAACCACATGATCATCTCAGTAGATTCAGAAAAAGCATTTAACAAAATTCAGTACCTTTTTGGGATGAAAACAGTCAACTAGGAATATGAGAAGACTTTCACAATTTGATAAAGACCATCTGTGAAAAACCCACAGTTAACATCATACTTAATGGTGAAAAACTGGATGCTTTCCCCTAAGATCAGGAGTGAGACAAGGACAGTCATTCTCACCACTTCTATTCATCATTTTACTGGAGATTCTAGTTAGAAAAATTAGTTAAGAAAAAAAATAAAAACCTTTGAGATTAGAAAGAAGTAAAATAATCTTTTAGTCACAGATGAAATGATCTTGAGTATAGAAAATCCTAAGGCATCCATACGTACAAAAAAACTTGAACTAATAAATGAGATCAGCAAGGGTGCGTATACAAGAATAATGAAAAATTCAGAAATTTAATAAAACAATTCCATGTACAATAGTATCAAAAAGAATAAAATACTTGGGAATAAATTTAACAAAAGAAGTGTGCAACTTGTATACAAACTATAAATCATTGTTGAAGGAAACTAAAGACTAAATAAATATACATCCCATGTTCATGGATTCGAAGACTTCTATTGTTAAGATGGCTAATACTCCCCAAATTGATCTACAGATGGAGTGCAATACCTATAAAATCCCAGGTGACTTTTTTTTTCTTTTTTGCATAAATTGACAAGTTGATTTTAAAACTCATATGGAAAAGGGGCCCAAAGTGGTCAAAACAATCTTGAAAAAGGAGAACAAAATTAGAGGACTCACACTTCTCAATTTAAAACTTTACTGTAAAGCTACAGTTATCAAGACAACATGGTTCTACTATGTGGATAGCCGTAGAGATCAGTGGAATGATTTGAGAGTCCAGAGATAAATCCTTACATTTATGGTCAGTTGTTTTTTGATAAGGGTGCTAGGACATGAATGGATAAGCAAGATGTGGTATATCCATACAATGGAATATTAATTCAGCCATTAAAGAATGAAATTCAGATATGTGCTATATAACATGGATTAATCTTGAAAACATGGTAGGTGAAAGAAGCCAGACACAAAAAGCCACACATTTATTTGAAATGTCCAGAATAGGCAAATTCAGGGACAGAAAGTAGGTTAGTATTTACTGGAGGCTGGTAGGAGGGAAGAATAGGGTGTGATTGTAATGGGTAAGGAGTTTCTTTTGGGGTGGTGAAAACTTACTAGGATTAGTTTATGGCGATAGGTGCATAGCTTTGGGAATATATTGAAAATGAAGAAATTGTATGCTTAAAAAGGATAAACTTTATGGTATCTAAATTGAATCTCAATAAAGTTGTTGAAAAATAACAGATAAGCATTAGGAGCACCCCTCCATTCCTGAGATAAAGAGGTTAAGAGGGCATTGTGCGCTCTAGGGTCAGGAGTGCCGTCTTATCTAATACGTGAGCATAAGTTTCCATCGATGGACATTTCAGATGTTTCCTCCCATTCTCACTATTCCTTGTACTCTTTTGCTCTTAATCCTCCCAAAATTATGCTAAGATTTTTTTTTTTTTAAGTAACACAATGAGGAGAAAAGCCATATAGATGATCTTGGGCAATTTGAGGTTATCCCAAAGCGTCTGCCTGGTAGATGGTGTGAGACACTAAAGTGGAGTGTATGATACCAAAGGAAGGAAGGATGATCTGTTTCGAAGAATAAAACAAATTCTAGTCTCTGATGGTTAAGTGGAGGGAAAGAGATAGTGCTACACGTTAAGACAAGGTGACGAAGCCCAGATGGCAGGCAAGTGGGAGAGAAGATACACGGTGCATTTACGCACAGTGTTGGCTGTAAACATTTTAATATGTGAAAGACAATTGGCTCAAAGGAATAGGACGGTGGAAAATATGGAAGAGGAATTGATAATTCAGGAGGGTGGTGAGTGAGAGAAACTTCTCCATAGGTGAAGAGTTGGATGGACAGTAGTTGTTAGGAAAAAATAATAATAAACTTCTGCATGTCCCAGATGTTTCTGTTATAGATTCATCGTATCCACCTTTCTCTTGGGAGGGAGTACGCTTTGCATAGACCCAATTTAGGATAGAGTTTTAGGACCAGAGAGCATCACAGTAGCAGGGACTTTCTGCTCCTAGAGAGCAAAAGGGAAGTAGTTTTAAGACCTTTTTTTTTTTTTTTTTTCCTGTGACAGCTAGAGATTAGGTATTAATATTTTGTTGCTGATTTTCCTCTGGATTAGCAGCACAAAGTAATCATTAGGTTGGCACAAAGCTCTGTGGAAAATAACCCTTGTTGACATCAAGAGAAATGCTTACGCCACTTGATAAACATAGTGAATTGTGTTACTTAAGAGTGTTTCTCTTAATTGCTTGAACCAGGGTTCAGTGGAAGTGTGACCTGTCCATTCTTCTGTGGTCAGGATGTTTTGAGAAGCCCGCAAGTATGCGAGCTAGAAGGTGGCGTGTTCTGGGGCTAAGCCAGACTGTGGCAGAGTGTTAGTAATTCGAGTTGTATAAACTAAGCTGGGGTGGCAGAGTGGGTGGCTAATGTCACATGAAGAACAAACCCTTCACTTTGTTCATAATACATAACAGGGCAGTTTTCTATCTAACACTGGGTGCAGTAAAGGATAAAAAAACCTTAGTAGCCTGTGAGGGACTCTGCCTCAGCCTTGGGACTATTAACGAGAAAAACTAAAACAAAATTAGGCAAGGTGGTAAGTTTTTTATTTATTGTGATGGACTGTTAGGCTATAAAGCAAGTAGCAGGGCCAGCAGACTTTTAAAAAATCCAGTTTGGGGTTTGGATCCATTTTCTTGAATTTCTCATGTTACCTCTGGGTAACCACATAATGGGTAAAGTGAGAACTCGGTGAGATTAGCCGCTGTCTTTCAACCCAGGTGGGAGCTGGAAATCCTGTCTCAGTGGTTTTCAAATCCTGCTGATCCTCAGAAATGCTCTGGTGTTTCCCCTCAGTGTTTTATAATGACAAATTTCACATCTACAGGAAAGTTGAAAGAATGTACAGTGAGCACTTATGTACCCCCCGCTTAGACTCTACTGTGAACATTTTACTGTACTTGCTTTGTCATGTATTTATTCCCTCTTTCATTCCTGGGTGGATGGATCCGTTCCTCTGTATCTATCTGTCTTTTTAAAGATACATTTCAAAGTATGTGGTAGACATCATTACCCCTCAGTCCTAAACCCCGAGTGTGCATGTCATTAACTGCATGTCAGTATTTGTTTGTGGATCTCTTCCAGGAATTTTTTCCAAGATTAAATTCCAGGTGGCATCAGAGAGCTTCTGAGTAGAGGATGGGGCAGGCCCAGGAATCTGTACTTGGAAAAGCTCACAGGGGCTTGTTGGGATCCTCTGCCCTGGGAGTGCTTCTGGGGTTCCTCGTGGGTAACCCTAACCTAACATGCAAAGCAAGATTACTACCCTTGACCTGACCATGCAGCTCTATTTTGGGCTTTCTTGGAATCTTTTGCTTAGAACAGTGGTTCTCAACGGGGGGCATTTTTGTGTCTCAGGAGACTTCCGGCAATGTTTGGAGACATTTTGGCTGTCACACCAGGGCGCAGGGGTGGCACTGGCATCTAGTGACTAGAGCCCAGGGGTTGCTGTGCAATGACCTGTGGTACACCGGGCAGCCCCCTACAAAGAGGACTTATGTGGACCAAAGTGCTGATAGTGCCCAGGCTGAGAAACTTTTTTTTCCCTAGAAGAAATTGCCTAAAAGGAAATTGTAACATGAAGTAAGTTTTTAAGCACTGAACGGGCCCTTTAGTGATCATCCTCCTCAGTACCTACCTGCTTTCTGCCAAATACAGATTTACGCTCCAGCAAGTGCCTGATTTCAAATGAGCTGATGTTTCTAAAAGTTTGTTAGAAGGTCAGTGATCTCAAACTTTGAGCAAATTCACCAGAAAAAGCAATGTTGCCTGTAGCCTTTAGTTTCTTTTCATGTATTTTAAAATACTATAATGAAAAATAGAAAACAGTGCTTTGGGATCGCAGTAATTAACATAAAACACAAATCTTTTGCAGGTAGCTGTGTTCCAGGTCCTGTCCTGCAGGTGGGCAGAGATGTGCTGAGGAGGGCGAAGGAAAACTGCGAAGGGCGTGTCTCGGTAGTTGTTCCACATAGAATGTTCCAAGGGTTCTCTGAGAATGGGACCATTTTTCACAAACTCTCATTTGACTCTGCAATGAATGGCTCTCCTGTCTCTTGATACAGATGCAATTCTAGTAATGCTCTGACTACTTAATCCACATTATACTTGTTTTTAAGAAAACAAAATGGAAAATGGAATAGAAAGCTTAAAAAATGGGCAGGTCTTTTCTTCAGGTGAGAGTGGTTGGCAGGAGCCTGTGGATGAGGATGACAGGGTTTGCTCTGGCCCTCCAGGGAGGAGGAAGATGAAGGTGAAAAAGTGATACCGGTCAGACCTTCCCTTGCTTGGTTGATTTCAGGGACCAAGTGAGACAATATATGGTGGTGAAAACACACTGCTGGATTGCTCTGGGTCGAGCTAGGCTTGGTTTCTGAGTTGATCAACTCATTTCCCATCTCACGTCGAGGAAAAGCAATACCTTGTATGGCTGTCGGAAGATTAAATGATACTGTGAATGGGAAGAGTGTTGATAAAGTTCACTGTGTGGTGCAAATGCTAGAAGGGGTTCCTGTTACTTCTGGGTGTGGCAATCTGAGACGCCTGTACCTGCAGGGTGTGTGTAAGGTGGACACGCATAACTCAGGAGTGAATAACCCATTAGTTACGCCACAGCTGGTGCTGATGAAACCATCTCCATGGGAGTCCTGGCTTGGCCCGGGGGGGGG
>VBSM01003157.1:40023911-40064773 GCA_008086735.1 Cheirogaleus medius
GGTTTTGAACTCCTGACCTTGAGTGATCCTCCCGCCTCGGCCTCCCAGGGAGCTAGTATTACAGTCGTGAGCCACCACACCTGGCCTGTCTGGATCTTTTAAAGCTGCTATATGATGATGTCTACTGCTTGCTTTCTTTTTTCTCTTTTTCTGTTTTTTTGATACAGTCTCACTCTGTTGCCCAGACTGGAGTGCAGTGACATCATCATAACTCACTGCAACCTCCAACTCCTGAGCTCAAGTGATCCTTCTGCATCAGTCTCCTGAGTAGCTGGGACTAAAGGCACGTGTTCAGGCTGGTCTTGAGCTCCTGAGCTGAAGCTGTCCTCCCACCTCGGCCTCTTGGAGTGTTAGGATTATAGGCATGAACCATGTCCAGCCCTCTACTGCTTTCAATGAATAAAAAACATAGCTACATCATGAATTAGTAGGCGTTTGTGGGCTAGCTTTATTTTGTGTTTGGGCAAATGGATTCCAAATTTCAAACTACTAGTTTACAAATGAAATTTTGGAATACAACCCATTTTTAAAGCAGCGAATTTATTGTTGTTTGCACAAAAGGATGTTTGAGCACTGGTTGCTGGAATTATCTTCATCAAAACAAAACACAGAGATAAACTCTATCTTCTCCTGCCCCGATGCTGGACCACAACCTGGGTTTACTTTGTTTTCCACTCCTGCTTCTGAGCCTGTGTGGTGCAGGCTGGCCACTTGGCTCTGTCTTAGAGCATTTACCTTAATTATTATAGAGACAATTAAGAATTGGCTGACTCTGTGCTAAACTTTCTGTTTTTTTCCAGGCAATTTCTCCATAACAAATGGGTTGTGCACAGAATTTCAATTTCTTATTTCCCTCAATGGCAGCATCCTCATAGTTGGTGGTAACTACCTAATTTACTAACCTCTCATTGTATTTGACAGGGCTGTTTATTATATTTTAGAGTGAAGTAATGCATTTCTTTCATTTTTAGGAAGGAATGGTAGAGAAAATGATGTTAACTCCAGGACTAAATATGCAACTTGAGATCTTTTTTGTTCTGGTTGTTTTGTAATGAATAGTCTTTTATACACTGAGATAGTACTGTTTATTCATTTTTCACGCTACCTTTTCAATTTATAAAATCAGCATTTCCTTTTTTTAAAAAGCGCTAGTAAACATCATACATGATTGGAAAGCATTCCATTGTGTGGATGTCCACTCAGTTTGATACATATTTTTGGACTCTTTGGTTGTTTCTAATATTTCCATATTATTAATACAAAGAAGTCTATGGGAAGCATTTTTACTCATCGAAGTCTTTCTTCTTCAGTGTCCCTTACTGTCAGTTTCTCTTAATGAGTCAAAAAGCATATATTAACACATTTTTAGTAGGAACTTCAATTCTAAGTAGAAATCTTAATAGATTAAGACTTATAAGAGAAGAAAAGGTACCTGTTTTGTTAGCAAAAATGTAGATCTGGCGTGGTGGCCTAATACAGTAAAGGCTCAATAAATGTTTATTGACTGCCTGATACAGTTTTGAACCTTGACATTCGTAAATGTGTTCATGTGGAATTAGGTAAATGAAATATATGTCCCATTGTTGAAAAGATATGTAAAGTGCCGTTGATACTGCCTTTACTGTGCTGTCTTTGAGTTAAACAGCTTTCATAGCTCTCTTTCAAACTGAATCGTTGCAACCAATTCTTTTTCCTCCCCTCTTAACAGGGAATCTTTTACTTTACACTTTTAATTAACCACAGATTCTCTTAAGACACTTTTCAGGAACCTAACCTTTGAGGTTGGGCGGAGATAAGTGTATCTGTTAATCATTTGTGTTAGGTCAGATTATACAATTTTTAACAGATTTTTATAGCTGGTTCTTTGGCCAAGGGATGGTTGGGATTCCTGCTAATTATTATTTTGAGTTTTACCTTGTTTATAACCATTAGACCATGGGAGTGTACTCCTTGGTTTGGGTAGATTTTGCTTAGAGATATTGAAGCTTGAGTTGTTGAATTTCATACATATTTTGACTTTTGATCTTTTGAAACATTTGACTGTAACTTCATCGAGCTGTATGGAACATTTATTGTCCAGATCTTTGTCAGAGAATAGAGCCTTGAATGGGCAGCTCACCAGCTGATTTAAAGATTCCTAAGGTGCAGAATAGGGTGTAAAATATACTACCTATGGTGTCAGAGGGAGAAAATAAGATGAGATTTTCATATTTGCTTGTATCTGCAGGAAGAAACTTTGGAAGAATTC
This sequence comes from Cheirogaleus medius, assembly GCA_008086735.1. Classification (NCBI taxonomy): domain Eukaryota; kingdom Metazoa; phylum Chordata; class Mammalia; order Primates; family Cheirogaleidae; genus Cheirogaleus; species Cheirogaleus medius. The sequence continues at coordinate 40,026,160 of VBSM01003157.1, forward strand.
TTAAGAACGTAGTGGTTCTGTGTGGGTGCAGCAGGGCATCGGGGAGACTGGCCAGGATGGGTGGGTGAGAGAGTGATGCTTTTATAGCGTATCGTCTGATTTTTTTTTTAACTATTTGGATATATTATTCATATAGGAAAACAAAATTTTACCATCTAAAAATGTTAGGGAAAAACTTTTGAGTCCCTGGTGTTTAGCCATTTGCTGTTGTGAGATATCACCCAGGACAGGTGGTAACCAGGGCTGTCAGTCGGCTTACTTCGCTTTACTCTTTTCTAATGAAACCATTTTTTTGAATCCAAGGGAGTTAGAGGAATAATTTTGAATCTCTACTCTGTTTTGGGGAGAAAGTATATTATCAACACATTAGTTATCTAATGTTGGCAACAAATAACCTCAGCATTTAGCATTTTCAAACAGGAAGCATTTATTACGTCACACATTCATCCTTCCTGTTTGATGAAAGTTAACCTGTGTTTCCAGCTGAGTAAATTTCTCATTCTGCTTCTTGCCAGTAGAATTTTATTTTGTTCTGCCTCTGTGCCTTTCAGTCCAAGCCAGTGAGGGTCTGCTGGTATGCTTCTTTTACAGACATTGTGGGTGTCTCGTGAATCTTACTGGGGTTCACTTTATTTGACAGAAGCCACACCCACAGATGTCTTCAAGATAAGCCATTCTGTACATTGGACTTGTGCTGAGGGACAGCACTCTTACTTCTTAGGAGCCTTTTTGTTTGTCAGAATGGGTCTCTGAGGCACTGCTTTGGATTTTTTCCTGAGTTCTTATGAACACAGGATTTCTCAGATGGCACCTTCAACACCGTCTGGAAATCTCCTTAGCCAGATCAGCCATTTCATTAGTTATGTTTTCCACCTTGCACATGGTAGTGGCAACAGTGTTGGTAAACTTTCTATCATGAAATAACAAAGGTCCCTTTTCCAGTTTTCCAAACACCATCTTCCTCTCTTTACACCGTCAGTCACAGCCTCTTGAAAGGCGTCAGTGTTCTACGAGGCTTTTCCAGGCTCTGCAGGGGTTTGCTGACACTCTTTAAGAAGAGTCCTTCCAGCTTCTGCCCATGGTCGGGTTCCAAAGCCACTCACACATTTTAGGTTTTTTGTTTGTTTTTTATAGTGGCACACCAATTCCAGTTACCAGAATCTGTTTTAGTTTTAGTTAAATGTTGCCATAGTTCACGTAGCCCCGAAGCTTAGTGGCTTCCAACAATGAACATATGTTATCTCACACAGTTTCTGTGAGTCAGCGACCCTAGAGTGGCCCAGCTGGGTGAATATGGCTCAGGATCTCTCAGGGGGCTGTTGTCATTATGTCAGCCGGGACTGCTGTCATCAGAGGGCTTGAATGGGGCTAGAGCACCTGCTTCCAAGTTGCCTCACTCACATGCCTGGCAGGTGACTGCCTTGCTGGCAGGAAGCCTCAGTTTCCTGCCAGGTGGACCTCTCTGTAGTCTTGCTTGAACGTCCTCACTAGGTGGCAGCTAGCTTCCCTCAGGACGCATGATTCAAGAGGCCAGGTGAAAGCTGCAGTGGATTTTGTCACACTCTCAGAAGTCACTGCTGCAGTATCTATAGGTTACATGGCAGCATTACTCAGTGTGGGAGGTGACTACATGGGGGTGTGTGTCCAGAAGGCAAGAATTATTGGGGGCCATCATGGAGGTTCGATTAACAAAATTTGTATGACATTTAGCGATAGACTTCATAACTGACTGTGGCACACCACTGTGTTGTAAAACTTGCATGAGAATCTTGCCTTAAAAACAAGAAATCCATCTTTAGTGTCTATTCTTATGGTAAATTGGAATTGCTATTTCCTTGGCCCTTGTATTCAAAGCTTCTCATAGAACAGGTCTTACTGGGTGGAAGTTTAATATTATGTATAGACCCTCTGCTTGTATTAATAGATGCTACTGAAAGGACCATATGAACATTATTATTGCATTTATATATACATGTAGCTGGGCACGTTGTTTTGTTACTCAATGTCCATTTTACAAATGTTTAGGGGAATGTTCCCTCCCCATCCTCCCCAAATCAGTATAAGCAAAAGCTTGGTTTCCATTCTTGCCTTGCCTGTGAGGAAGCAGAGAGTGAAATCTGTAGTTCAAGTGTGGCAATTATGTTGATCCTACTGACTGATATATTTATATTCTCTTCTACTTGATATTTTGCTAGGAGATGTTCCAGTTTATTTGTGAGAATAAAAGCCAGATACTCTTGAACGCAACAGATATTTGTTGAACTCCACTCGCTTGCTGGACACTGTCGCAGGTGCCGTACTCACAGCAATGGACAGGTGCATGACCCCCCCACTCTCCCACAGCTCGCACCTGGCAGGTAGAAAACACCTTAGCCTTTGCTCCCGTGTGCAGAAGACTTGGCCTCAGGGAAAGCTTGATTCGTATATATTATCTTCCTATCTTACGCCTCTTCAGGCTTGATTTCATAATTCTATTGTTTGTTGAAAAAGTGGCTGGAGAAAATATAGCTGGTGTGAGTTACTGATTTTGGAGAAAGCTTTTGGAAGTGGTTGATGGGCATTGAATGAGATGGGATGATGGGGGGTTTAAAATAACACTCCGATTTTTGGATTCAAATACATCTCAGAAAGGTGAAAGGTGAATGGGAGATGCTGCATCCCTTGGGAACAAGAGCTCCTACGAAGTGTGTTAGTCAGCTGGGGTTGCCTTAAGTAGGCACCACGCACTGGGGGGCCTGAACAACAGACAGTATTTCCCCACAGTTCTAAGGTCTAGAAGCCTGAGATCAAGGGGTTGAGTTTCTCCTGTGGCCTCTTTCCTTGCCTTGGAGATGGTCATCTACTCCCTGTGTCTTCACGGGGTCTTTGTTCTGTATGTGTCTTTGTCCAAATTGCCACTTCTTATAAGGATAGCAGTCAGGTTGGATTAGGGCCCACTCTAATGACTTCATTTTAACTTAATTATCTCTTTAAAGACTCTATCTCCCAATGCAGCTACATCCTGAGGCACTGGGGCTTAGGACTGCAGCATATGAATTTGGAGCCCAGGGTACATGTCGGCCCATACAAGGAGTTGCTAGCCTTTTGGACGTGACCCTGAACTTTTTGAGTGTTTGTGCTTCAGTTCTTGGTGTGTCCTCCTGCCACGGCTCTTAGTATCACCTTTCATCTCCCTCCCTTTGGTGTGTGTTTATACCTGGTGGTCATTGTTCACTGCTCTTGGGGAAGATTTGTTGAAACTATGTGAATAGTTTAGGAGCCCAGTAGAAGGTTTTACTGTAAGTGTAAATTAATATGGGATTGGGAGGGAGGACCCTTAAAGTCCTTGTCACTGGATCATGAACACTGCTTGTGTTCTGTGGCGTGTGAACACCTGAGTTTTTGTTGGTTCCTTCCATTTTCTCCAGTGAATTACACTTTTCCATCACACTGATATCGTCCAGATAACACTCATGGTTTATTGCGTGTGCGATTTCAGACTTTGTCGCGTGTTTTCTCCGTAGGATGTTTTTCATAGAGGCATGCTGTTTCAAAACCTTCTAGTAGTAGACTGCTAGCCTGGATGAGAGTCTGAAGGTGTCTGAGTCCAGCATCCAAGTGGGTCACCTCTCCATAAGTGCTCATCTGGCCAACGCTTGGGTGTCCCTGCTACCCGGGAACTCACTACTGCCTGAATCACCGTATAGTAACATGGATGGTAAAAGTTCTTCCTTATTTTACTCACTGACCTTTCTTTCATCATACAAGCTGAAAAAGAGCCAGGTTGAACCTGTGTCCCCACGTCAGCCTTTTCTGGACCTCCTGCTGCCATTTCCCATGCTCCATGCTCTCCACTGACTAGGTACCAGAAGGTCTGTGTGTTTCTTAAAGTGTGGTGGCCAGAATCTGGCACAGTAAGGGAAGGTTCCAGAGCCTTCTGGTACAGCAGGTGGATGGAGCTCAAGCTTTGGAATCTCTTAGATTTTGAGTTGATTTGCACTTTTGGTCATTGGGCAAATGATTAAACCTTGGACTCTCATCCCTCGTGAACAAAACGAAGGAGAAATCGAATGAGATAGGATAGGATGTGTACATTACCTGGCAGTGCCTGGTATGTGGGTGGTGCCATTGCATGGTGGCTGCTTGTGGAACGGTGAATTGCTGACACCTGCTTTCTTTACTGAGCGCGTCCTCTGTGCCGGGCACTGTTGCCCAGGGCTTTACATGGACATACTTGTTTCATCTTCACTCCAGCCTGGAGTGTAAGTATTTGCTTTAACCCCCTATTAGAAATGAGGCATTTGAGTCTAAAAGAGGTTTTGTGACTTGCCCACACTCATGCAGCTAGTGAACCAGGGTTTTCATCTGGGTAGAGGTCCTCCCGAATCTGCTTTCTTAGCTGCCGTGCTGTGTTCTGCTAACAGAAGGCGGCAGGAGACTTTGTCTCAATGTTAATACATGTGTAATAGCTGCCTGCGACCATAGCAGCTCCTTTGGCAGTCACATGCTACTGGGGGCTCATTTCACGCTTCTAGAAGATTCGAGACCCCCCATGCCCTGAGAGCCGTGTTGCTCCCCTACTGCCCCTACACTCCTGCTTTTCAGCTCTGAGTTTGGGATGTCCCATTCATCCGTTAAGTGTCATCTCTGGAACTCATGTTTCTCTCATTCCAGATACTAGGGTTTTTTTTCTTACAGCTTTGTGTCGGCTCCAAGCCTGGTAAGCACAGATGTGAGTCAAAGATGAAATGGCACAGGGCAGAAGTCAGGGCAGGCCCTGTGACTCACCACCAGCATCTTCCTTTCATGTTGTGTTATCTTAATCTCCACGCCAGCTGGAGTGGGTTGGCAACGTAGGAGATAAAAGCGTGGACAGACCAACTGAACATTTTACCCTTTCTCCCATTTCACATAGAAGATGGATGATAGGACGTTAGATTTAGGTCTGTGTGTGTGTCATTTGGGAGTTGTGGATGGGGGATTTGGAATGGAGGTTGGAGGAGGGTCTGGCAGGGTGGCATAGTCCAAGTCCTGGGGCATCCTAGGGGCATAGCAGAGATCACAGGTGTTTAACAGGCAGGTAAAAAGCAATCAGCAGGGGATTTCTGATCAGACTCTGATATGGCAAGTAAGAAAAGTCTTACGAGGAATGTTGCTAAACTGTTTATAATAAATGGAACTGAGTAGAAATTGCTGTTCGTGTACCGACTCCACAAGCCACTCGGCACAGCTCTGCATCTGCTGCTACGGAGAGGAGAAGACAAGTAGAAGAGAACATTCTCGATCTAGAAGGTCTGTGAGTTAATTTAAAAGCATAATAGCAATAGCATTTGAGATGCAGTGCAAATGGCCAAAATATCAATTTATGTGGAATTTTAGATTCACAGATTTAAAAAAGAGAAAAAAGTCTGTTCCTGGTACCAGAGGGAAGAGATGCATATATTCCCTCTTTTGAGTGGTGTTTCAGCAGTGTGTGGACAGATTCCTTTTTTAAGGTAAATGGTCAGGGGTTTATAAAATGAGTGTCCCTTATGAAAAAGGACATTTCAATGAAACGGTGATGGTGGTAGGTTCTTTTATAGCTTGTGAGCTCTTGAGAGCATAGGTTTTGCTGAATATAGTGATTTTTAAATTTTATGACATCTAGCGTGGTGCTTTTCACATAATTTTTTTGAAAAGTATTCATTCTGTATGCATCTTGAATAATAACGATATGTTTGATAAGAAATGCATAAGACAGTGTGTTAAACACTCATTCTTACTCAGCTTTCCAATCTATCCTAGTTGGTTAGTATTAACATTTCAAAATTACCTTTGTCCCTCAGGCTAGCTGATACTACAGTTTAGCAGGTTTTTCTTGAAATGTAGGAAGAGCAGACTAGAGTTGTCTACAGGAGGGGTAAAAAATCCACCCCGCCCCCCACTCAGAATGAAGTTGGATGCCCTGAAGTGACTAGTGTGGGTGTGTTTGTCTTTCATGGTGAGAAGTGCACTTGAGGAAACTTTCTCATGTAAAGAAGTGTGTTACCGTTGGTGACAGTCTTCTTTTTTGGCACGTGCTTATTATATGTTATCTAGTGATGTAGCGCAGAGGTCAAATGTTGCGCAATTTCTGCTGGGGGAGGAGAATTTCTGTCAACTTTCCAAACATAATAAACACTTTGTTCAGCACACTAAAGAAACTGAATTTTTTTTAGAAGAGCGATATATAAGATTTAGAATAGGTTAAAATTGGAGGAATTATAGTGTCCATTATAAAATTGGATCCATTCTTTAAAAGTTGCTTTATGGCCCAGGAAATGCTGGACAGGGACACAGGGTCCCAGCCCCACTGCTTCCCGAGTGGTCGAGACAGGACTGTGACAAGGCTTCCTGAATCCTGACTCCTTCTCTTGTCACTCCTGATACTGCCACAGACAGTGGCAGATACAGCACAGATTGGGACAAGCTGCTCTCCGCTTCCTGCAGAATAAAGGCCCGGTTTCCTGGTGCAGCTTTCAAAGTCCTCATCTGCAGGCCGTCTGCCTTAGCGACTTCTCCAGTGACTCCTGCACCCTCATCTCTGGCCATCCTGGCCTGCTGGACAGCTGCACCCATCTGACCTGGTGCTAGCGTGCCCCACACGGCTCTGGCCATTTCCTCCGCCTGGAATACCCACATTCCCCCAGGCCTGGCCCCAGTGGACTTCTGCTCTTCCTGAATCACACTTCAGAGCCCTCTGGCCTTCACCTTCTCAGCGCACTCCGCCCCTGCAAAGTGGATGGCTCCACCATCATTTTGCCAAGTGGAGCGCTAATGCCAGGCATCTCGTGGCTGGAGCCCAGCCTGGGTAGGGTGGCTGTACCTCGAGGGCCTTGGAAACTGGCATTTGGGGTCCGGGTAGGAAGGCAGATGTATCTGAGTTATAGGTGAGAAACGTGTAGGCTGTAAGACTTTGCGGCTTCTACCTTTTACAGGAATGCCTGGAAAGAACACTTTTAAAAAACAAAGAAGGGATTTCCCTGTTCATGGCCTGTGAGTTTAAAAACAAACGTCCAGTGTGATTTCATTTAGGCATCATTAGCGCTTTCTTGACCACTGTCATCAGGTTGGATTTAGGTGTATCGCTGTGATTTTGGATGCCCATTAATTGTATATTCACCCAGACTTTAGCATTTTTCTGGATGTTTTATAAGTCGCGATGTTGTTAAGAGTTCATTATTTTATTCTGTATATTCTTTCCTTCCACCTACTGTGATGTCACTCACGTGTGTTTTGTGCTCCAGTGTGGATTGGTTGTCCTGTAGTATTTGTGCTGTGAGCAGCAGTTGGTACCCAGGGCCATGGAGGGGCACATCTATTGGGCCAGTTCTCCCCTCCCCTCCCCTCCCCTCCCCTCCCCTCTCCTCTCCTCTCCTCTCCTCTCCTCTCTCCCTTCCTCCCTTCTCTCTCTCCTCTCCCCCTTCCCCCCTTCACTCAGACTTCCCCCTCCCACTAGCGTGGAAAGGAATTGGAAAGGTGAGCAGATAGGGGGAAGCCAACTCCAGGCCGAGGGGGAGAGTGCAGGTGTGACGGAGAGTGCAGGTGTGACGGCCTGAACGTGGTTGCTCCCACTCCAGGTGGGTCACTGAATTTGCAGTAACAGAGAGGGGGGCAGTAGTACAAGGCCCTGGAGGGGTGAGGGTGGGACCGGAATGCTGAGGGCCCCCTGGGGCTCCATCTGGCCAGAAGGGCAGAGGGGCAGGGCAGGGACAGGGCTTAGGGAGAGATGCAGCGCCCACCTCTCTTGGTCATTGAATGACATCCTGTGGGTGTGAACATCTCTGCCTGTGCCCTGTAATCATTTCCACAGTCTCTTCTCTTTCTCAGCATGCACATTTTCCAGTATTTTTATTTGAGCACTAAAAAAAGGTGTGCCCATATACTTTAATTTCTGCCAGAAAGCTTTGACTTACATGATCTAGAGTTTTAGGCCTTAGCTTTTAGGAATGCCAATGTTTACATTTTGGGGCTTTTTCTGTTGGGATGAGCATATTTCCTAATGAACTCCTTGCTAGAATCTAATGTTAGTGTTTGGCTCTTACTATTCATTTGTTTTCATTTCTACAGGGTGTACTCTATTGCCAATAGCTATGATTCTGAAAATCTGGGAAAATTATTTTTGGATATTGAATGACCTTTTCAGAGTGGTTTGATGATAGAAAGTCATTCTGTGGTCATCCTGTCTAAAACTAATCTGCTGTAGTGTGATTCTAGATTTTATATTTTGAGTTTTCTTTAAAACAAGGAACATCAGTAAGTTCAGAAACTAGTTCCATGCTTTCACTTGCTATAATGGATTTTTCCTTTACAATGGAAAAATACCATTGATCTGTCAAGAAGGCCCACAAATCATGGAATGCATTGTGTTGGGATGTGATTTCTTTTTAACCTTGCAAAATCCTCATGACTGTGGTAAATTGACATGTGGAAGAAGGGCAGGTGGCAGTTATAACTTTGAGATTTTTATTCTCTACGGATTTTGCATTAGCCATTTAAGGTTCTGCTCTTCAGAGCATTAAAGTCAATGCTTCATAAAATTTCAAATCAAACTTTGGCATCTCAAGAGGCAAAAACCATTTGGAATTCTTCCTTAAATTACAAAAAGGAAAAGAAAAAAAATGAATGCATGAGGACTGTTTTGTTCCTAAGACTCAGGACACAGCCCTCCAGCTCTGTGGCTTTTTATTCTGATGGGAAGGAAATGAAACCATTGTAAATTACTGTTCAGAATAATATTTTAGTGCCAGCTCTGTGCCAAGTGCTGTTGAGAACATAGAGAAAGCAAAGAAAGTGCTTCTGAATCTTCGCCCAGGCCGCAGTCTGCAGTCGGGCTGCAGGGGCCATTCCAAGTGGGAGAAGCATTCCATTCCCTGGACGGGTAAATACAAAAGCTAAAACAAACACGTTTAGTTGAACTAATGCAGCACCAGGCAAAGGCTTCTCCTTTTAATTGGTGCAGGACATCACAAACCAAAGCTCAGAGCCCCTCGTTGCATCCTCAGCCATTTGTAGCTCAATAGCAGGAATCCTTAGCTCTTTACCTAGGGTGAGTTGGAGAGTATGTGAGGCTTCTCTAAAGTTTAAAGTTAATTGAGTACAAGGACCTTAACTTCTGAATAGACACACACAGGAATCAGACGTGCAAATGGAGCCAGAAGAGGTGAGTGGATGCTAACCTGGTATTAATTGCATGCCGGAGGAGATTTAGAAGAAGACTTTAGCAGTATTAAAAAACTACAGTTGCAGAGAGTGGCTTTTCCCCTTTAGTTTTGTCCAGAAAATTGTCAGAATAATGGGGAGAAATCTGGCGGTTGGCAGGATGCAGAGCCCTGAGAAGGAAGGAGAGTTCTTGCTTGAGGTCAGGGCTGAGCAGAGGAGGGTGGGACCCGAACTGAAAGGGGATCCCTCTCCCGGGTTTGTTGAGAGGGCCAGGCACTGTTGCACCCGCCTGCAGGTGTGGGAAGGACCCTGCCAGGAGACCCCTGGGCCGCTGCCTTCAGGAGCTGCTCCCACTTTGCCTGACGAGGTTCAGACTCCTGGGCCTCCGAGGGCTCCTGAGGCCTTTCTGTTCTTCCCCTCCCCTCTCCTCTATTTCCTATCATTTTCTGAGCACGCTCAGCCTCCAGGTCTTTGATCTTGGAGTGCCATGAAGACAGGGGCATTGTCCTGCTAGGTTAGGAGCAGGGTTCCCGAGGCCAGCTGTCTGGGTTTCAGCTGTGTGACCTCTATGCCTCAGTTTCCTCATCTGTACAACAGGAATAGTGATAGTACTAATCTTATAGTGTTGTTGAGCTGTATAGGTGTTAGCTGTTGCTATCATCGTCATCATCATCATTATCTCGTCACATCTTTTAGGCCCAAAGTTTCACACTTCCCTGAATCATTTCCAGAGCCCCCCAGAGCGAGTTGATCTTCTTTATTTTAGATTCTACAGAGGCACAGAGGGATGCTAGGGTCAGAAGGTGATGAATCACAATCATCACTCTGTGCTTACTAGGTTCAAAAACATATCAAATCACTTACGCCCCTGAGTCTTAGTTTCCCGATGTGTTAAGGATGGTGATACCCTGCCCATCTCTCAGGTTTTGTCAGTGAGTGCCACACCATACCATGAGCAGATGTTCTCGGCAGGTGCCAGGTCACTGTCATTGTACTACTTGCCCCAACAAGTTTTACTTGGTACCTTATATTATAGTTGTGATGGCTACCTTGTTTCCAGCCCCAAATTGGGACACATGAAATGATGAGGTCAAATAAACTTACATGTAAATACTTGAAATTCCAGCTATGTTTGAATATCTGGTACCTGCTTTTGTCCAGATTCCGGTTATTTTGACTGACACTCTAGTGCCTTCAAAACAGACTTCCTGGAGGCCAGCACTTGGCATCTTATCTCGTTTACTTCTCTCGCTGCACCTAGCACGGAGCAAATGTTTGCTGAATGCATTTGTTTTTACTTAATAAATATGACACTTTTTTCATGGAAAGATAAACAGGCTTGGGTTCTCATGCACATGAGTGACATTTGTTGAATGTCTGCTGTGTACCAGTGAGCAGCTTTCTTCTCTTAGTGTTACTCTCTATTTGACTGGGTTAGTGACACTTCAGGTTATCTGTTGACCATTTAGGACAGTCACTTGTTAAAAGGAAATTTAATTTATGCACTAAACAAGGCCACCACATTGTACAACACCAGGGGGTGCTATCCACATCATAAACAGAGGGCCTGCTTACTTGGTTATTTGGTTTATTGAGAGAGTTGGAGAATCTGACCCCAAGGGGGAGTATAAGGATGGCCGTTTGGTTTTGAGATTTAGAAGCCATGTGAATGAATGGCAGGTACTACTTTAGTCTACAGACCTTTAACAGAACACGCACAATGCAGGAAAACTCTTCAAGGAAAACTAGCCCCGGGACAGATAGGTAATGTTCCTTTTCTGTTGCTTTATTTATATTCTTCCTGCTTTACAGAATAATCTGAGACAGCTTATAATAAAAATGCAGGCCCAATATAATGAAAATGATTATCACAGACTCAGAAAGGAAGGAATAAAAATTGGATTTCAAGGAGACAAATGGTACCTCTGAGCTTCCTGGCAGCCAGAACAAAGAAGGAAGCTAGCTGGGATGGTGCATTCTCAGGCTGCTTAAAGGAGGCAAGGGCCCCATCTACTGCTGTGGGTTGGTTGAAGTGGGTGCTGGAGGGGGCATTTGTCTGCAGTAGGGTGATGAGAGGCTCTCAGTCCGTAAGGCCCCTTAGCACCGTGACTGATTCTGCAATCACCCTCTGAAAGGTTTGTTTTTTATTGATTGATTGAGACAGAGTCTCAGTCTGTTGCCCAGGCTAGAGTGCCCTGGCGTCAGCCTAGCTCACAGCAACCTCAAACTCCTGGCTCAAGTGATCCTCCTGCCTCAGCCTCTGAAGTAGCTGGGACTACAGGTGTGTGCCACCACACCCGGCTAATTTTTTTCTGTTTTTTAGTAGACACGGGGTCTCGCTCTTGCTCAGGCTGGTCTCGAACTCCTGACCTCAAGGGATTCTCCCACCTTGGCCTCCCAGAGTGCTAGGATTACAGGCATGAGCCACTGCACCCTTTACCCAGTGGAGGTTTATAATTTAGACTGTAGCTTTCTGAAGCCAGTTCTCCTGGAGGCCAGAGTAATGACTGAGTGTAATGAACATTATCTGTCACCTGCTTGTGAGAGATAATTGGAAGGTCATAAATTGTTGCTTTAATGAACAGACCTGGAGGGCAGATCCTATCTCCTGACCTATGTATGCTCTTCTCATGCCAACATGTTATCTTAACCCGAGTTTTATGAGTAGGATTAGTATATTCTTTGGGGACCCTTCCCACATTGAGAGCATAGGCTGGGTCATAGCTTAGCTGAAATATTCCAGGTCTCTCTTCTTTCTGGGCAAGAGATTTCTACTCTTTTGTAAGCCATTTCTCCCTGATGGCGGGAAAGGCCTTACAACAACAACAAAAAACCAACTTTTTCTTTTGCTTGTTTTTTTGTTTTGCTTTCCCCGTGAAACCTGAAGGAAATAAACCTACTTTGCTTATGTAGTAGTTAATGGAAATGGATGTTGGACTATGAAGCCCCTTTTAGGGGGCAAAAAAGAAATAATGAATTTTAAATTAAGGAAATTTAGCGATAGCTTCAAAAAATGTCAGCAGGAAGTGTACATCTTATTCTTTTAGGTGAAATTTCAGTTTTCATCTAAGTGGGGAGAGCTAACCAGGAGGAGGAAAAATACTAAGCGGAAAGACTTTGATCAGTGGAAACGAACATTTCTGGGCTTAAAAGGAGCATTGCTTCTGGAATATTCAGCACGGCCCAGCTGTGCTTCTGTGAGGGCGATGTCCTCCTCAGGGTCTGTGAAAGGCTGAACTTAGAGCAAGGCCTTTGCAATCTGCGCCTTCTGAATACGGGTTTTGTTCTGTTGGCTTAATTTGCATTTGGTGTCTGGAGTGCCTGGTCATGGAAAGAGCCCATTCTTTGTTTTGGGTAATGAGGGCTGAGGTTTCCAATAAGTATGTGTCGGTTTAGTCAGTGTGTGGAGTGTCATTTGAGTAACAAGTGACTGTTGCTCATTGCACTGGTCCTGTGGGCCTCCAATTGCACACTAGGTTTTCGCATATCCCCCTCCCCCATTTAGTAGATTACAGAATGACATCATGAAAAAGAAAGCTCTATTTGCAGATGGAAATTTTGTCCCTGTTTTGTGCATTTTTATTCTAGGGCAGATGCCTTTTTAAGCCTCTTCACATGGTTGGTCCTGCTCTTGTCTATTACTTGATAGCAGTTGTCAACTGTAAACCAAGAGAAAGGAACACGCCAGGATGGAGAACTTTTTTTCTGTTTAATTGTCATGTCGGGTGCTTCTTGGAAAGTGGGTGAATTATTCATGATAAATGGGGGTATTATTTTAAATTAGTATAGAAGCAAACGGTTAGCAACCCATTTATTAAGATTCTAAAGTTGGCCCGGCGCAGTGGCTCACGCCTCGTAATTCCCGCACTTTGAAAGGCTTGAGCCCAGGAGTTCGAGACTAGCCTGGGCGACATAGAGAGGCCCTGTCTCTACAAAAAATAAAAAAATTAGCTGGGTGTGGTGGCGTGCGCCTGTAGTCCTAGCTACCCTGGAGGCTGAGGCAGGAGGATCGCTTGAGCCCAGGAGTTGGAAGTTGCACTGAGCTATCATGACGCCACTGCATTCTAGTCCAGGCAAGAGAGTGAGACATTGTCTTAAAAAAAAAAAATCCTAACGTTGATCTGGCTACCAGGAAGCTTTAGAACCAGCAAGAGCCGATGTGTTGTGTTCATTGCTTGATTGGTTTTTTTGTTTGTTTGTTTGTTTGTTTTTGGAGACAAGAGTCTTGTTCTGTCGCCTGACTAGAATGCAGTGGAGTCATCATAGCTCACTGCAGCCTCTAATTCCAGACTCAGGTGATCCTCCTGCCTCAGCCTCCCAAGTAGCTGGGACTATAAGTGTGTGCCACCATGCCCAGGTCATTTTTTCTCTTTTTAGTAGAGATGGCGTCTTGCTCTTGCTCAGGCTGGTCTTGAACTCCTGAGCTCAAGTGATCCTCTCACCATGGCCTCCCAGAGTGCTAGGATAACAGGCGTGAGCCACTGTGCCCGGCTGGTTGATTGGTTTTCCTATATCAGCTTAACTCCTAGCCTAGTTTATTTTTTTCTCTGTTTTTCTCTTTTTAAACTTTTATTTATTTATTTATTTTTAGCTCTGGTAATTCACTTTGGAATAAGTTCGGGTGTATAGTTTCCTTTCTTTCCCTCCATCCCCTGAATACATTCCCATTATGTGAGAGGCAGCAATGGATAAAGTTTGGTTACAACGAACCAGTAAGGTTGAAGACAGCAAAGTGCATAGTTATGTGGCCTTCTTGTCTGCCAGAGATAAACCAGTGCAACATTTTACAAAATTGTCAAACTGAGAGGAAATTGGCCAACAGAAATAAAAGTGCAGCAAAGAAGCTAAAAGTGATAATGCTGGAAGTGAAACCAAAACCGGCATGGAGTTAGAGAAGCACTGGCTGACGGTGGGAGTGCTGGCGTTGGGTCCGTGGGGGAGGCGACTCAGAGGAGGCGACTCATGCAGCCCCAGGAGCATCGTGATGCGGGTTCAGCCACATCTGCAGGGAAGGTGGTTGTGAAGAAGAGTACAAAAGTGTCCTAGAGGAAGTGACGTTGGCAAAACCAACTTAAATGTTAAGGGAACTATCAGAGCATTTCCCAGCATAGAAAATGCAAAGGATAAACCGTGTGCTTTTCCAGACTTACAGCTCCTAGCGGCAGCTCACAATAGCTGAAAGATGGAAACAACCGCCTTGTCCGTCAGTGGATGGGTAGAGGGACAGACAGTTGAAGAGATAAACAAATGGATGAATAGAGTAAAAAAACAGATGGCAATATATCCATACTAATGGAAAATTAGTCATAAAGTGGAACAACGATACCGATACATACTACATGTGGACAAACCTCAGAAGTACTATGCTAAGCAAAAGCCCAGACACAAAAGCTTACGTACGATTACATTTATATGAAATATCCAGAATAGGTAAATCCATAGAGACAGAACACAGATGGGTGGTTGCTAGGAACTGGGGTTGGGTGGGGGAAGGAGGACTTCCTGCTCAATGGGGACAGGGATTCCTTTCGGGGTGATGAACGTGTTTTGGAATTAGATAGAGGTGGCGGCTGCACAACATTGTGAATGCGCTAAATGCCTCCGAATTGTTCACTTTAAAATGGCGAATCTTATGTTATATGAATTTCATCTCAGTAATACAAAAAGTATGACATTTCACCAAGACATAGAAAAGATGCTGCTTTTGTATTGTAAGTTATGCAACAAGAAGGCGGCAAGCACTTTTAAACTATTCTTAATAAGCTTTTTACAAAGAAATAAAGCACTTCTCAATACTTCCAATGTTTTAAATGACAGTGTGCTCTTTTGCTATTTTTTTTTATTTCCCTATACATTTATAACTGACTGTAAATAGAGTTTTTAATGTGTTGACGAAAATTTTTAAAGCTCACAGAACAATCGCGGTTTTTTCCTTTGATTACTGAGATTGCTTAGTACGGTTTCAGCGTGTATGGTCATTTTTATGGTTTTGTGCTACCGCACAAACCGACGACTGCCTCTATGCATATGTTTCCCTGCACACACATCCATTATAGCGCGTGGTTGCAGTGTATACCATTCACTTTGCCAGGAGGGGCCTCTGCAGTAGAAAAAGTTGTGCTGGGCTTGCTGTAAAAAAAAGCAGAGGAAGTTATGGGTGGGATATTAACAGTTAAGTTGGTGGAGCCTCAGCATCGTCTAGGAAAGAGAAGATCAGTAGGCATTTGAGAGTGGTGGCGTCTGTGACTTACAGGTGTGGTCAACATCAGAGCAGCTTGGCGATTGGCTGGCAGCTGCGTGGCCAGCAGCTGGAAGAAACAGTGGCACTGGATGTGTCCTTGCTTAAGGAAGGAGAGCACGAGAGCCGAATGCGTCATGGGCCATAATGACAATGTTTAGCGTGAATTTATCTGATGCTTTCAAGCATCCGTCCCCTGCCCCTCCACGTTCTCCCTGCACAGCCCAGCGTTCCAGTGGGGCTAGCGTGTTCTCATCCCCCCAGGCTGCACGATGATACAGGCTGTGCTGGGATTGCAGTTGGGTTAGTGTGTTCTCATCCTCACCAGACAGCAACTTCGTAGGGTAGAGAAGTGTGTGTTAGTCATTTTGGAGGCTCCTATGCCTGGCAGTGCATAACAGCTTAAATGCTTATTAATGAGCATAGTATAATATAAAAATCAAGATTTTAATCTAAATCTTTTAAATTACCAAGGGAATCTGTTTGTTTTTTGCCTAGGATCATTGGTAATGTTTTCTGGCCAAAGCTGCTTTTTTTCTGAGCCGTGTGTTAATTTCCCATTCCTTTCTCTTATTTATGTTGTGAAAATGATCAAGAAAAATAGGTGGTATGGATCATGGCCTGATATCCCAAGTCAGTGTGTTACTGTGGAGCCAGCCGACTCCACGCACAATGGCTCAGATCCTCTGCCTACATCTTACTTTTTCATTTCAAGCTGAAATTGGATAACTCTAGCTTTTCTCCATCAATGTTGCTTGCGTATTTCAAATGGTATTTTTAGAAGGAAGAAATACAAAAGCCAACTCACCAGAAATCATCTGGTGGAGACCATAGTCTGTGATGGTGGCTGAATTCTCTTGTAAAGCACACTTTTTTGCCTTTTCAAGGGGCCAGCCTTCTGGAGTGTTTAGATTTCTGGAAGAGGAACATTAGAATGCCCAGTACCTAAATAGCAGTGTCAGCTAGCAGCTGAGCCAGGGCCATTTTGTCCTGTGGAAAGAAATCATTATTGGGCCAGCTGTAGGTGTCTCCACAGAGAGGAGAGACCTTTCTTTCACCTGATCCAGGTATCAGATGGCTCTCATGCAGGCACAGGTCCTGCGTGGGGACATCCCTGCTGCAGGGGTGGCCCAGGATGCTGGGGCACCACCCAGATCATCTTTCAGGATGGGAGCCTGTGTCCTGAATTGTGGTTGGAAGTCATTCTGGGGTTGCAGAAGTTCCTTTTTTATCCACTCTTCAGTTTTCACTCTTTCAACTGTAGCTCTGGTTTTTTTTACCCTAGTAGAAGCCTAATTTATCTTTAGGGATTTAAGATAATTTTGAAACGGTTATTAGTGAGAAGGTACTAAAAACTAAAAACTGCAGCTCTTGGAGAGCTTATAGGCTCCCCATTGTTGAGGGTCTCCTGCGTGCCAGGCCCTGTGGATTTAAGGGATCGAGAGACACAGACCCTGCGCTCTGGGTGAACGAGTCCCATGCAGTGGTCAGTAGTAGTACAGATCAGGAACCCGCTGCCTGGTTTGAGGGCCAGTTTCTCTGCTTCTCAGATGGGACTTGGGGCAAGCTGCTTACCTCTTGGTACCTCCCTTTCCTCATCTGTAAAATGGGCTAATGAAGGACCCATCTCATAGGTTTTTTACGAAGATTAAATACTGTATGCAGAGTGCTAAGAACAGTACCTGGCAGATATTAAGTTAAAAAAAAAATCACAGAAATACAATTCCTGCTCACATGTAATCCTCAAAACAGTCATGCAGAGTGGGTGGTGTCACACTTATTTTGCGCTGAGAAACTCAACCGCTTGCCCAAAGTCACAATGTCAGAAAGGAGATGAGACAGGATATGAACCTGTCCCCTGAATCCTTCACCCACTTTGCTTCTTGACCTGGCAGGAGAAGGATGAGGGAGATGTGTTGGTCTACTAGGGCCTCCCTAAAGTACAGACTGTGTGGCCTACACAACAGACATTTATTTTTCTCATGATCTTGGATGCTAGAAGTCCAAGATTGAAGTATTGGCAGGGGTGGGTTCTTCTGGGGCCTTTCTCCTTGGCTCTTAGGTGGCCACCTTCTTCCTGTGACTTCAGGTGGCCTTCCCTCTGTGGGCATCTGTGTCCTGATCACCTCTTCTTATAAGGGCACAGCTAGCTGTGTTGGATTAGGGCCCACTCTGATGACCTCATCTTAACTCCGTTACCTCTTTAAAAACCCTAACTCCAAATCCAATCACATTCTGAGATACGGAGGGGTTACAATTTCAGTGTATGGATTTGGGGCTGTGGTAGGGAGACACAAGTCAGCCAGTAACAGTAAGTGATTAGTAATCAAAGCAGGGATAGAATGCCTGGGTATTAACGATTGGAGTGAGGCAGAATCAGGAGGCAGGAGAACTGATAGAGGGAGGTACTTGATCCAGGTGATTTTTGAAAATGGTTTCCATCAGAGTCAGTCCTGGACAAAGAAGAAAGGACTTTTTGTGTGGTGAGAAGAACATCCCCAGAATACAGAGATCTGGGATTGGCGGACCTGTTGTGGAATTCTCAGGCATGTTGATTTTGGTCAAAACTTGGGGGCATTAGATGAGGTACGGAGTTAGCTGCCTGGGTGATAAACGCTAACCTGAGAAATCAGTATTTGGACAGGCATGTGAGCCATTTTTGGAGTGCCAACGTGCTGGGCACCAGGGCAGAGTGAGAATCTGAATCTCACATCAGATCCCTAAAAGTAGTTTCTTACTCTAAAATTTTTTTACTCTGTGTTTGTAAAGAAACAGATCATGTTAATCTTTTTAAATTTCTTAAGTATGCCTCAGTTTTATCCTAGTATTATTGTTTTAGCCAGCAAATCGTGGTCTAATATAATAAATTGGATTTTGACTTAAGACTATCTGGATTTAAATCCTGGCTTTGTCACCTATTAGCTTTGTCAGATTTACCATATGACATAAATAGGCAGAGCTTCAATTTTCTCAGCGCAAAAAGTGGGTAATTACACCTATCTCATTGGGCTGCTGCATGCAGTAATGTGTGTGAAGGTTCTAGCATTGTCTTTCCCGTGGTGTGGGCACTTACGATAATGCTGTCCAAGACGGAAGAAAGTTAAAGGAAGATAATGTATAGGCAAAATAGGGGACTTCTTAGAAGTTTTTCTTTTTTTTTTTGTGATAGAAGAAAAGAAATAGCAGGGATTTTGGGTCTATTCTTTCATTCAACAACAAAAAAGTCTGAGAAGCAGCTGGTGGTTAAGCATGGGATTAGAATAAGGCGAGGCCCCCGCACCCTGACCTTGCAGGCCAGGTGGGGAAGCCCACCTGTGTGTGTACATGCACAGGTAGGTCAATACAGCTAGGACCAAAAGTTTGTATTTTGTCACCATTATCTTTTTGTCTGAGGTATTTTAAATGAATTAAATGTCAGAAACACACATGCTTTAAAAAAATGCTTCTTGAGATATAATTCACATACCATGTAGTTCACCTGTTTAAAATGTGCAATCCAGTGGCTTTTTTTATATTCACAGAGTTGTGCAACCACCATTATGATTTTAGAATATTTTCGTTACCTGAAAAAGGAACCCTGTACCACATAGCCATCACCCTGTCTCCATCTCTAGGCAGCCTCTAATTTACTTTGTGTCTTTATAGATTTGCCTATTCTGGATGTTTTATATAAATTAATTATGCAATATGTGGTCCTTTGTGACTAGCATCTTTCAATTATAGTGTTTCAATTATAGTGTTTTCAAGGGTCATCCATGTTGTAGTATGTATCAGAACTCTATTCATTTTTATTGATCAAATAATATTCTACTGGGCAGAATACAATATATTGTAAAACATGGATTCTAAAGATGGAGGTCATGGTGACCCCTGTAGAATTTTGTTTATTCATTTATCAGTTGATGGACATTTGAGGAATTTCTACTTTTTGACTGTTAAGAATAATGCTACTGGCCTGGCGTGGTGGCTCACGCCTGTAATCCTAGCACTCTGGGAGGCGGGAGGATCACTCAAGGTTAGGAGTTTGAAACCAGCCTGAGCAAAAGCGAGACCCCGTCTCTACTAAAAATAGAAAGACATTAATTGGCCAACTAAAAATATATAGAAAAAATTAGCCTGGCATAGTGGTGCATGCCTTTAGTCCCAGCTACTTGGGGAGGCTGAGACAGAAGGATTGCTCAAGCCCAGGAGTTTGAGGTTGCTGTGAGCTAGGATGACACCATGGCACTCTAGCCTGGGCAACACAGTGAGACTCTGTCTCTAAATAAATAAATAAAATAAAATAAAAATTAAAAATGTATTAAAAAAAAAAAAAAGAAGAATGCTACTATAAGCTACTCAGGAGGCAGAGATGAGAGGATCGCTTGAGCGCCCAGGAGTTTGAGTCCAGCCTGGGCAAGACCCTGTCTCTAAAAAAAAAAAGAAAAAAAAATCTGCTATGAACATTTACATACTACATTCTCATACAGGTTTTATATGAACATGTTTTTATTTCTCTTGGGTTTATACCTGGGAGTGGAATTGCTGGGTCATGTGCTATAACTCTGTTTAGTCATTTGAAGAATAGTTAAATGATTGCCATACTGTTATCTAAAGTGGCTACCCCATTTTCCCTTCCCACCAGCAATGTATGAAGGTTCCAATTTCTCTGCGTCCTTACCAGCACATGTTGTCTGTCTGATTATAGCCATCCTACTTGGGTGTCACATGCTGTTTTATGGCATTTAACATGAAACTTGGATCACATTTCTGCTTTGCTGACTTTGCACATACTTTCTTTTACTTGCAACTCAAGCTATCACTAATTTGTACAGATTTATCAGTATTTAGTTGTTTATGAAGAATTGTCTATGTCAATATATATGTTTGGCGAGGCAGTTTTTATGTTCCATTAGCAGACCCACATTCTCACTTGAAGATTTGTTATTTTTTCAGTATCTGGTTCTTCAGCTTAATTCATTGGCAAGTCCAGTGGCTTTTATTTGAGAAACTTTCAAGCTTAAACTGAAATGAGAATCACGGTTTAACACAAAAATCATACCTTTTGCTTATTTCAATTGAGGAATTTAGGTGGTGTTTCCTATTTGTCTTAATTTTTTAGCCTATTTCGGTTTGGTCAGCAAAAATCAAGTGTATTTTCAGTATCTATATTTGAATATTTATATTGTAAAACCATATGATTTCTGCTATAGACTGAATGTTTGTGTCCTCCCGAAGACTCAGGTTGCAATCCTAAGCCCCTGTGTAATGGTATTAGGAGCCTTTGGGAGGGTGAATCCCTTATGAATTGGATTAGTGCCCTTAGAAGAGGTCCCAGGGAACTCCTTTGTTCCGTCCGCTGTGTGTGAGGACACAGCAAGGAAGCTGCTGTCTGTGGACCAGGAAGTAGGCCCTCGCCAGACACTGGGTCTGCTGGCACCTTGAACTTGGACTTCCCAGCCTCCAGAACGGTGAGAAATAAGTTTCTGTTGTTTATAAGCCACCCAGGCTTTGGGAGCTTGTCATAGGAGCCCAGATTTACAAAGCAATTTCCAAAGACAGGAGAGGAGCAACACTGACCCCTAGGAGTTTCTGTATTTGGCCAATAAGTTTTATTGAGCGACTAGTCCCAGTTTCATGCTTGACTGGTGTTCAGTGGTGACAGTGCAGACAGTCCCAGCCTTCATGGAGTGTATGGTCTGGTTGAGGGGATAGCCCTTAAACAAACGGGAGCGGATGTGGTTACAGATCGAACAAGGGCTGTGGAAGGAGAGGGTGTCCTGAGGGAGATTGACGGGAGCTCCTAAGTTGAATTTTACTTTCCTTTTGGTGGGGGATGTATCAGCAAAGACCACTGTGAGGCAGAAAGGCCTTCAGCTGAGACCCAAAGGACAGGGAGGAGCTTGCCAGAGAAGGGACAGTGGTGGCTGGAGGGGGTTCTTGAGGCAGGATGCCTCCGGCAGGTTAAAGGAACTGAACAAAGTCTGTGTTGGAGTGTAGAGACTGCGGGAAGAGGGAAGAGGGAAGAGGGGACAGGGAATAGAGGAGTGAGAGGGCCTTACAGCCAAATGAATAATGCAGGCATTAGTTAAGGGGGTGAGATGTCACTGAAGGCTTTCAGCAGAGGGGAGGCACCACCCAATTAAAAAAAGACTACCCTGGTTGCTGTGTGGCAGATGGGTTGGAATTGGGGGTTTGGGGGTGCTGGCAAGAATGAATGTGGGGAGACAAGTTATGAACCAAGACAGGGACATCAGGGGTCTGCCTGCCCGAGGACCCAGCTGGAGGGGCGTGGGGGCTTTCCCTGCGTCTGGAACACCGAGCTTTATGTCCTCTGCCCTCCACGAGGGTGTCCACATGCCCAGGCCAGCAGCAGGGTGCTTCTCTTTCTTGCATTGCTTGGAGAGATCTCCTTTAGTGTTTTTTATTTGTTTGTTTTAAATACGAACACATTCCCTGGCAAGGACAAGGCAGAAACCATCTTTGAGCTTTTACGGCCGTGCTTGCTTAAACAACTATCTGAGTGACCCGTCTGTAATTAAAATTCATCAACTAAATTAGAAAATGTGTTTTCACAGGTTTCTAATATTCAGGCAAATTTGTTATTTACATTGGAAGCCAAAGTGTTGCTTCTAGTGATAGTTTTGCTGTTGGGTAGCATTTGTGTAGCGTTAAAGGTGTTTTTTCTTCTGGAATCCATTGGGAGATTTTTAAAAGCCTTTATCTTTTTCTCTCTTGCTTTTTACTTTCTCTCTCTCTCTCTCTCTTTCTCTCTCTCTTTTGTACCACATGAAGACACAGCAACATCTCTTGCTTTTTAAAATCCCGTAGATCTTTGCGTGGCACTTGATTGACACTGATTAGCAGAAGTCATTCTAGCACATGGAGAAAGGAGCCATAGACTTTCTGCACCATCCCGGGTAGATTTCCTGTGGCTTGCTGTAACAGATTACCACAAACTAAGTGGCTTAGAACAATACGGATTGATTGTCTTGCAGTCCTGTAGGTGAGAAGCCCTACGTGGGTCTCACTGGGCTAAACTAAGGTGTCGCCAGGGCAGTGTTTCTGCTGAAGGCTCTGGGAGAGGATCCCCTCCCTGCGTGTTCACAGCCAGCAGAGCACCATCTCTAGCCGCTCCTCCTTAGTCACATCTTCTCTTCTGCCTCTCCGCTTGCAAGCATCCTTGCAGTTACATTGTGCCTACCTGGGTCATCCCAGATAATCACTCTATTTTAAGGGCAGCTGAATAGCAACTTTAATCCCCCTTTTCCATGAACCTAACATAGTCCCAGGTTCTGGGTAATTAGGATGTGGGCATCTCGGGGCACCATTATTCTGCCCGCTACCGTGGTAGACTAAATCTTAGGTCTTTACCATCGTGAACCTGGCTCATTGGCATTTGTCTTCTCATTGATTCCTACTGGTATTTGCACGAGATTTTTCTCTGATCTGAGCACACAGTAAGTGCTTTAAAATCACAGTGTTGAATTGCTTTCTGGGAATGTATGTAAGCCCCACTGGAATCCACTGTAATAAACGGTGGATGTTTTTAAAGCAATCTTAAGGGAGATGCAATTCCCTGCTCCCTTGGGGCGGGGAACCTGCGGCCTTCTGATTTCAAGAATGTTCTTTTTTAAGCACCAAAGCAAGCAAGAAAGGCTTCATCTTTCTCTGATGCACGCCTTTTAATGAAAGGACTTGTTCTGTAAAATTTGGATTTAGTCAAAAGGCAGCGCTTAAGGACCTAGAAGGCCACGTGTGGCCTTACCGCCGCAGGTTCCCCGCCCCACTTTGTTTTTTCTCAGTAATGCAGGATATTAATATACTAAGAGGGATGCCCTGGAGTCCTCCAAAGATGAACTTAAGTTTGTCATAATGGTAGAGGTTGTTGAGAAAATACTGGCTTCTAATTTCCAGGGCTTTGGTGGAGAATGAGGCTGTGAATAGAGTCTAGAGTAAGAAAGGGGAATAGGATTTTTAGGACTTTTGGAAGAACGACTCGCGCTTTCCTTGTTAGTTCTGTTTAATAGCTGCTTAAATGGAGAGAACATGCGTCCTGGATGTGTTGTACAACATTGTAATGGGGACAGTTGGGACGTGAGCCAGACGTTGACAGATGGGAGCCGTTCCTTGAATATTACTAATAACAGAGTGAGTTAAGTTTTAACTTCATCTTTTTTGCAATATTGACATTATAGATCTTGGAATAGGATTATTTTTCCCTTGCTAGGAGGTTAGAAAAATCAATGTAGTGTGTCTATTTGGCAGGCCCTAGAAAACATTCTGCATTTGTTAACTTTATATTTGGGATGGAAATTAAGGTTGTTGGAGGAGCGATGGAGGTTTAGGCTTAATGATTTTTAGACAGCTTGGTCGTACTCAGTCCTGCCAGATTTCCCCCCAAACTACTGTGTCCTTCCCTGTGGGTCCTGTGGCTCTGCAGGGATCATGCACACCCCCCCAGTGTGTCTCCTTGGGCTGTGGCTGACTTAAGCTGGCATCCTGACTGAATAGAGTGACCAACTGATCATTTGGCTACAATGCCTATTCCAGACAACACACTCGGAATTGCATTTCTCACTTGTAGTCTTCTTGCCCTGTGAGCATTTTCTGTGGGTCACCCAATCAACCATAAAATCATTTCATTTTATGGAAATGGAAAATCAGACTTACTATTAAAATGCTGTATTTTTTTTTTTAAGCTCAGAGGTACAGAGAGCCATGAATTTTTCCATGCTTTCTCCAAATGTGGTTTTGGTTTGTCTGAGGTTCTCCCAGGTGCAGATTTCTGAGTCCTGCCCAGACCTGCTGCATCAGAATTTATGGGCCTGGGTCTTAGGAGTTTGCATTTTAAAATAGCCTCTTCAGGTGAGTCTTAGACACTCTAAATTTAGGGCCAGCCCATGCATGGCTTGTGAACTCTTTTGCCCTATATGGTAACCCAGTGCAAGGCGTCTGGTCTCAAGGGGGCCCAGTAAATACAGCCCACCAGAGAAATAACAGAAGAGTTGCAGAAGAAGACCAAAGTACCATCTTTCTTAGTGCTGAAGCTTCACGTAGGAGAATGTGGCTTGTATGGCCAGGCCAGTGGACTTTGTAATACAGAATGTGGATGGAATTAGGCAGACTTAACATCCCTTATTGTCCGCCCTGGTCAAGCCAATGTGTGCCTGGGCTGCCTCCACAAGCAGAGAGTTCATCCTCGGACTGGCCTCCATAAGGAGGACAAGTGCAACAGGAGGAAGGGGCTTGGCTTGGCACAGCCCATTCTTCATCCAAACTCGTGCCAAGCCTGGCCATTCTTTCTTGACCTGGTTGGAGTGTGTCAGAGTGGGAAAGGCTGGAGGAGTGTGCTGGCCGGAGCTCCCTCCATCTAGAAGGGAATTTCAGGAGTAGGAAAGAAGCATCTCTTAGCATACCCAGGATAAAGCAAGAGCTTAATAAATGGTTGAGGAATGAACTAAGAATTTTAAAACAGATTTTGCTAGTCCAAAGCATTTGCAGAACTGCCTCTTCTTTGTTTGAGTGCTTTTTTTTTTTTTGATACATTTAAGGTTATGATTCTAGACACTAATTTAAATCAGCACATATATTATTGAGGATGTAGGAATATATCCAGACCCAGTTGCCTTGGAGCAGGAAAAACAGCCCATCCTTATTACCATCTAGAATAATTTATGTCCAAGATAATATGCAATCAATTTATTTTTTATCATGTTCAAATTTGATTTGAGTACATTTTTGAGTTTGGATGTCAGCCACATTGCTCCTTTGCATTAATCTTTATTTACGGGAATAAAGATTAATAATAAATGGGAAGCAGTCAGCCATGCTCTGCTCTTTATTGGGAAGCCATATGGTAGTGGAAAAGGTAAAAATCCTAAGCTAACGAGACTGGGTCTGTAAGTATGAAAAATCATCCTCATTGCTTTCCGGTCACCTTTGGATGTGTTTCCCTGGGATTGTTTGAAATGATGCACGGTAACCCCGACACCCTTGCCAGTGACATGCAGTGTATAGAGCATTCATTTCCTGTCTTCCTTGTTAATGCTGTCAAGAGAAGCTTTCTCTCTGCTAACCTCTGGGAAATGGCTGCCTCTGCTTTATGCAGGTGTTGTTCTCGATTTTTAGAGTAGCTGCTCCAGATGCAGTGCGTCTGAATGCCAACCCAGCAGAAGGAAGGTACCTGACACTTGAGGCTGCACAACCCCACGACCCTTTGTCTCCCCCAGGATGATTTAACCAGCTCGCTTTACTTCCCTTTTCGTTCCTGAAACAGTCCCCGAAGCTCAGCAGAATTTTGGAGAAGTCCGATGAACCTTAACCTTTACATGACTCATAATTCACATCTGCTCCGTTAGGGAGCACACGGGTTTGTTCACGCACACGCCACTGTCAATATGTAGGTGCTCTCCTGCATCCTGCTAGAGCCAGCCACGTCATCACAGGCGTGGGGACCGCTGCCTCGCAGGCGCTTGCGCGTGTGGCGGGAGGCCGGGGACGCAGAATTCGTGATCTAAAAATTTATGAGTAGGTAAAAGTGGAACTGAATTGGTGAAGCAAACTTGTGGCTTTGCTTATTTTTTCATCTCGTTTCCTGGTATAACCAGAAGTCCTGCTTCATCAATGATTGTGCTAATAAAACAATCTGTTTACAGAAAGAAATTGATTGAAAAAAATCAGTCTTGAGGATGCTGTGCCGATTTCCAGGCCTGTTCACCGCCCTAGAAACTGTATTCCTCCTCTTCCTCCTCTTCTTCCTCCTCTTCCTCTTCTTTTTTTTATTTTTTTTGTTATCATTTGGACAAATAATCTTTTGTGCCATATCTTTGAGAATGTCCTGAAATACTTACCAAACCATAAGCCAGTAGAGCTGAAGGGAAGCCCATCTGCCTTCTTTACTTCCCAGCTGAGGAAGTGGCTGTCACTTCCACCTAAAATAACTGTCACCCGAGGACACGCTGTCTTCAGTGGAGGCCCCTGGTCCCACTGTGGGGGAGCTGGCCTCATACTCAGCACTCATGCTTTTTTCTTGTTCCCTGAGTGGGCACTGACTCCAGATCCCTGTTGGCCCCCACTGCCTGAGCAGGGTTTCTTTTGAAGATCTGACCTCAGCTCACACTAGCTGCACCCACCTTTCTGGGGCCACACTTCAGCATCTGGGTCTTGGTTTTTGGCCTTACTCACCACCCAGGTCATCCTAAATAAAGACCTTGGATGTCCCTGTGGGTCTGCTGCTAGTACATTGGCCTCGTCCTTTCTCATGTAGTAAATCCAACAGTGTTTCTTTCCCTGTAGTCCAAGCTTGTATCTTAGTTGATAATGTTTTACCTGTGGCGATTAGATTCTACAGTCTGCCCTCTCTGACTTTACCCCTGTGTCCCGCCTTCCTGTTGTCCCCACCTTCCCCTTCTGTTCCATGCTTCTACTGAGGCAAGGATATCTGAAGCATCTGGAAGGACTTTGCTCAACTCCAGTTGCCTACTCATGGTTGCCAAGGACCAGAACAGTGGGGGAGGGAGAAGGAAGGGGTGGGTGCCTGTATACATCTGTGTGTTGAAAGAAGTCCCCAGGCCATTCAGATCCCTCTCCCTGCCCCTAGCCTGGCCCCTTGGCCTGCCTAGACCCTCCCATTCCAGTGGTTGTATTCTAGAATAGCTTATCCCCATATTCAGCCTGGATGCCTTCATTAGCAGCTGCCACAGTGCCTTTGCACCTACACCACGTGCGTTTACCCCTGATCTTTTTACTGACCTGCTGTCTGGCTGACCCTGGTGTGCTTCTAGCTGCAGAAAATTACTGGTCATTGTCACCAAGCTAAACTGTGTGGCTTTATGACAAGTGTATGTTGCTAATTTGGGCTGGACGACTACTGAGAGTTTGCAGTCAAGCCCGACAGTCGTTTCTGTCCAGTCCTGGCTGTTGGTCTGGCCCAGTGGTGTTCAGTTTTGGCTGCACATCTGAACCCCCTGGGGGAGGTTTGAAACCTCACCAGTGCCCTCATGCCCTGGGGCTCACACCTGGACATGCTGATTTCATTGGTCTGGGGCCAGCATGCCTGGCCATTGGCAGGTTTATTTAAAAGCCACGTAGGTAGTTAGTTCTAAAAAGCAGATGGAGTTGAGAATCAAGGTCTGTTCTCTGGCTCCCCAGGCCTCCCTGAATCTCACCTTGCAGCAGAGTGTTGCCCATCTCACCTGCACTGTCTAGAGAGCCATCCTGCTTGATGGGCAAAATCTTTGAAGATCCTCCCTCTGCCTGTTCATCTTCTTGCCAAAGTCCCCCCTGCCCATCTCTGGGTCTCCCCCTCAGCTGCTCTCTCTGCAGGACCCTCAGCCTGTGAACCGTCTTTCTGCCTGACTTGACCATCAGCCAGACTAGACGGCCCAAATAGAAACGCTGGAATCGGGTCAAGGCCAGATGGCGAGGAGGGGAGGCCTGGGGAGTGAGGTGCAGGAGGGAGAGTAAAGGCCAGGCCTTCCTGTGTGCCCAGCCATGCGGAGGTGTGGCTTTGCGCCCCCTTCCACCCCCAGATCAAATCCTGGCTGTGCTGTTCACCGGCCAACTGTACGGGGTTAACTATCGTCACCATATCGCGTTCTGTGAGGATGCAGCGAGGTAGTGTTGTATAATAAGTCTCTTAGCACATTGCCTGGCTCATAGTGAGCATTCAGTAAGTGTTCCCCTTTACAAAGTGTCCCTTCCTACCTTCAAATTCAGGAATATTTTCTTTAGTCCATGAGATTCAATCTACTTCCCGGTCCCCCTACCCACATGTGAATTTCTTTGTGCTTAGGTGGTCATTACCGTATTCTGCTTGGGCTGTTTTTATAAACTGCAGGTAATTTGAAGATAACGGAGTAGGTAGGTGTTTAGTATTTATATTCACTGATTGATGAAGAGATGAACATATCAACAGATATCTGTTAAAATTGAACTTAACGTGAGGAAGACACACTGTTTCAGGTACGTGATCGCTTATGTGTCTCTTCCTCCCTGTTGGGGAGGAGTGAAAGGGCAAGAAGAGAGGAGAATGATGTTGGAAAGATAGAGAATTGATAACTAAATGTCAAATGCTAACGTTTTATTGTAATAGAGGATGAAACAAAGGATTCCCATGTATTGGGATCCAGGATGAGAGTTGAGTGTTATTTTAATTTTTGCCTGTTGTTTGAGCAAATAAATCTTTTGGGGCCTTATTTTCCTCAGGGTCAACACACAGAATTGGATGAGGGTGGATATTTGGAGATTCTGTAGTGAGTTGTGTGTCTGTTACTTTGTCTCTTCCTAAAGTTTCATTTAGTGATATATTTTCTATATGTATTGTATCTTCTGGTTTTTAGTATATTTTAAAATTATACCAAAAATACATGAACATTTACATTCTTGAGAAACTCAGAAACAGCATAAAAACAGCACTTTTTAGCACATGGGCTAAAAAGTGAAAGTGCGCCGCTGCCTTTGTGCCCCATCCCCCTCCCGTGCCTTCTTTTCCCCAGAGGGGAGCCGCTGTGAGCAGTTTGAGGTGAAGCCTTTGAGAGATCCTTTTCTCTGCATACCCATACACATGTGTTTTTTTTTCCCGGCCTTTTTAATAGTGTTATTTCAACTTAAAATACGAACTGAATTTTTTAACTTGAGAGAAATTTCAACCTGTGTCTGCTCGTGCTTAGATCTTTGTTCCCCTAAAATCAGCGCTGGGAGTTGCTCCCGTCTTTGGGCTGTGTCGCCCTCTCGTGGTGGCCGACTTTGGTTTCCAGCCGCCGTCCTGCCCTGGGGCTGGAGTGTTAAGTGATGGTTGTGTGCTGACGCCGACAAGCTGATGACAGGGTTGGCTGTGTTCAGTTGCTGACAAGTGTCTACAACACAATTTAGTGAGCTCCGGAGTTGCTGTTGCCTTTCTCCCTGCAGCTTGTCCTTTGTAAGAGACTTAAAAGGTGCATAACTTTTCAAAGGAGGCATATTTAGGTACCGCTCAGTTCACGAGGCTGTACTCAGATGATTTATTGTTTGCCATCCAACCAGTTTTAAAGTGGTGTCCACCCACGGCGATGAATGTTTGCATAGGCTGTACGGTTCTTTCTCTGTGCCCTTGGGTTGGGGTTCCCTGTCTGTCGTGGGCAGAGTCCCCATGTCCCCTGTCTCCTCTGAATGTTTCATCACCGTCCGGCACTGATGCAAACCTGGCTGGCTGTCCCCTGAAGACACTGCTTCCCTGCTAGTCCCCTCCGAGAGTGCCCGCCCAGCACCCTGCCTCCCCATCCCTGAACTCTTCCTCTCCAGCCACCTTTCTACACCTCACTTTAGCAACCCTCTTTAACCTTGTCGTCCTGGTTAACTTCCAGAACCCTGACATCAAGCATCCCACTCCATGATCTTCTCTTCCCACCCTTCCTGCTTGAGGCTCTCGCTTTGAAACTGAAAGTCGGAGCTTTGCAGCCCTGAGGACCGGCAGCATTTGCGCCAGCCTCCCGTGCCCTCGGAGCCCTGTGTCTGCAGCCCAGACCGCGTGGTCCCTCCTGCAGACAGCCAAGCTGCCTTGTGCTCGCTGAGGAGACCCCAGCTCTGGTTGGACACCTAACCCTGGTGAAACCTATTTTCTCGATTATTCCAAAGCTGCCGACCGGACTCATGTCACATTTGTGACTACGTCCTTCAGGTGGTCTGTCCTCATTCTATCAGGACTCTTGCTACACTTTTCGAGCAGTTTCACCAGTCAGAGAAGACTGTTTCAGACCCTGTGCACTCATCGGTTCTCTACACCGCCCTACCCCTTCTCTCAGCTGATGACGGTACTACTCCGCTGTCTTCTGGAGGCAGAGAAGGCCCTGGACAGAGAGGTGCGCTCACCGTCCCACCTCTGCCGTTCCACCTGCCTCGGGCCCCTCGCCTCCCCCAGGGCACCTTCTGTCTGCATCTCAGGGATGCCACTCCTGCAGTTCGCCTGTTTCCTCCTGCATTATTAGTTTCTTCCTTTCTTCTCGATCATTCCAAATAGCTTAAATGTAGGCATTTCCTTTTAAAAATTTCCTTGAAAGTGTTGTCCTCCTTCATTCACTGCTTGTTTTGTGTCTCATTCCGTAGAAAGCAGACCTTGAGAGAATAGATCCTGCCCCATCCCTGTCTACCTTCTTACCCCCACTCCAGTCCTGGAACTGCATCTGTTCCTGCTCCGCCAACTAGGGTGACCAGTTGTCACTTCCGAGAGTGCCAGAGGGTGTCATCCTATGGGACACCAGATATCAGTGCCCACTTGTGCTGTCCTGGGCAGTCTGTGTCAGGGATCCATGTCTGGTCACACACGTGCATGGTCTGTCGCCTTCTTCCTCAGCCCTGGGTATATTTGAGACCGTTATATATAAGGCTCCCTCCTTGCAGCCCGTTGTTTCCCATGTTGCATGCAGGCCTGTTCTTCCTCTGCCTCAGCGGCCATGCCTCTCCAGTCCTCCTTTGACTCCTCCTTTGCTTCTGTGCCTCTGGATGTTGCAAGCCCTGGCTTCTGCCCCACACTCTGTCCCTTCTTCAGTCTGTCTGCTGATGTTTCATCCAGCCCAAAGCTTCAAGCACTCTGTAAGCTGAAGACTCCTTGCCTCTGCACTCCGCATCTAGACAGCCATCTGTCTGATGGGTCCATTTGATGGCCAAGAAGAAGCTCAGACTTCACATGGACAGAGTGGAATAACCTCTGTCCTTCCCAAAGCTACCCCATTGCCACGTCCTGCCCGTCATCACTGGATGGCACCATCTCGTACCCATCTTCTCAGTTAACAACCTGATTTATCTTCTTCCCTCTCATTCTCCATCCAATAATAATAATAATGATCACAGAACATTTACTGAGTGCTTACTCTGTGCCAGACACTATTCTAAGCATTTGAAAAAGAATGTCTTAAACTACATGAGGAAGGCTATTAATAACCTGTTTTGTAAATGAAAAACCTCAGGCACAGAGAGGTTCAATAATTTGCCCGCAGTCACAAATCTCCTAAGGGTTGGGGCTGAGATTGAAATCTAAGCAGCGTGATCCTAAACCTGGGCTCTTAGCTGTAACACTGTTGTTCTTACATCAGGAATGGTGTGTATGCGCACATGTGTTTGTGCACGTGTGTGTGTTTGTCCCACATCTGACCAGCTGAGCCACCATCTCTAGCGAGGACCTCCCAACCCCACCCCCACCCCCACCCCACCTTCCCTCCTCCAGTCCTTACCGTGGCACAGAGTGACCTCTGCATGGGAGAAATGAGGTCACATCACTTCCCCAACGGCCCATCACGATTAGGACAAAAGCCTACCCCAGTCTCTAAGCCCTGTAGGCCCTGCCCCCAGGTCCCCAGCCCACAGCTAGCCCTCCCACTCTTCTCTGTGCTCTGGCCTAGTGCTGCCAGCAAAATAGAGCACGAACCCCAAATACCATCCACACGGGTACTGCACCTTTTCTAGTACTTCCATTAAAAAGTAAATAACAGGTGCACTGAGTTTTATCAAAAGTACTATCTCAAGGTATAATTGGTATTCATACAAATATTAGTGAAATAGTTCACATTCTTTTCTTTTTATCCTGGGTCCTGGAAGTCCAGTGGGTATTTCACACGGCACTCCTCAAGTGCTCGGAAGCTGCTTGTGGCTACCCTGTGGACAGCACAGGTCCCACCACCTGGCCACCCGTCTGCCCGGCACACACAGCAGGCACGTTCCAGCCTTGGGGACTTGGCATCTGCTGCTCTTTTCGCTCAGAGTGCCCCTCCCCCAGGTCTCCATAGGGCCACCTCCCTTCAGCTGTGACGAGGCCCATCGCTCTGCGAGGCCTTCCCCGAAACCTCCAGCGGCAGCCTCTGTCCAGTCCTTGTTGAGGCAGAGTTCGCACATTGCACGGCTCACCCATTTAGCGTGTGCAGTTCAGCGGCTTTTAGAATATCCGTACACATGTGCAGCCATCCTCACAGTCAATTTTAGAGCATTTTCATCACCTCCAAAAGAAACTTCGTAGCCTTTTAGCTGTGACTCGCTATTTCCTGTTCCCTCCAACCTCTGGCAACCACTAATCTCCTTTCTGTCTGTGTAGATTTGCCTATTCTGAGTATTTTATATAAATGGAATCATACAGTATGTGGTCTTTTGCGTGGCTTCACTTCCTTCACTTAGCATCATCTTTTCAGGGTCCATCCACGTGGTAGCGGGTATCGGTGCTGCACTTCCTTTCTGTGGCCAAGCAATAGTCCATCGTGTGGATGCGCCGCCTTTTTTTTTTTTTTTTTATGTGCATTCATCCATTCATGGGTATTTGGGGAGTTTATATGTTTTGGCTATTGGGAATGATGCTGCTGTGAACATTTCGCATACACATTTCTTTTGTGGACAAAGGTTCATTTCTCTTGGGTGGTGTGGCAACTCTACACTTGGCCCTTTGAGGATACACCAGACTGTTTTCCATGTCCATTTTGCATTCCTGCCAGCACTGCGCGAGAGTTCCGTCTCTCCACACCCTTAGTGACCTTTTCAGTCTCTTCTGTAGCACTTACTGAAACCTGAAATGTGCTTATGGAATGTGCTGGTTTGGGACTCAGAACTTCATACCTTATTTACTGAGACAGACACTTAACACAGGTGTCTGTGGCCCCTCTCAGGAGTAGCAGCTTTCTGAGGATTCTGGCTGTGCTGTCTTGGCCACCCCCACCCCAGCCCCTAGGGTGGTGCCCACCCGGGTGGCCCCGTCCTGCCTTGGTGTTGCCTGACAAAAGGACGTCTGTGGTTTCCTGTGTGTTTCTGTTCGCTTCTCTCCTGGGGTCGGGGAGACCTGGATCACCACTCCTCGCTGCGTGTGTGACCTTTCTCTCTGCTCCCTGCCGATGCTGCTGTGCTTTTCTCTGATAACAGACCTGGTATCTGGCATCCTCCGCTCCCTGTGGACGAGAGCTGTGCTGGCCACTCGAGCCGGGTATTCGAGTGCAGATTAAATTAAATGAAAAAGTCAGGTCCTTAGTTGTATCAGCCACATTTCCGGTGCTCAGTAGCTGCCATAGAGGACGCTGCAGATGTGGACGTTCCCGTCATCACAGAAGGTTTTATTGGGCAGTGTGGCATTAGTACTAAAATACAGTTGCTTGGCTGTGTGAAGGTTGAAGATGATAACTTTTCCTGTTACGATTCATGTATTCATTTCAACATCCCTTGTTGTGGCTGGTTGTAAAATTCGTCTTATCCCAGGAAACTTAACAGGTAAAAAGAACCCTCTCTTTGAAGTGGTTCAGATGGGGCTCCCTGGGAGTTTCTATGTCTAGCTGCCTGTATCGTGGACTCTGAGTGCATAACACAGGCATATCGGCAACTTGAAGTTTTGAGTCCCAAACCAACACATTCTGTAGTATAAACAACAAAATGCAACCAAACCCTGTTGCATTGGATATCCTCTTCATTGGATATACATGTTTTTGTTCTCTCAGGTGACTACTTGTAAAAGGATGAGTGCTGGACATCCTGGTGGGGATCTCTTCTTTCTAGGTTTTGTAGGCAGGGATGCTAGATAGTACTTGCTGTAACCATTATATAATGTTGGGATTTTTAAAAGCCCTTTCCTGCTTAATGCACTGTGGCTGAATAGCACATTTAAATGCCTGAAGCGTAAGATGTCGTCTCTCTTGGATGTTGTGGGCAGTGGTGGCTTTTATTTTTTCCTCGTTGAACTTGGCCTTCGGATTGCTGGGAGCGATCTCACTGTACTGTTAATGATTTCCCACCTACAGTAACCCACTCTGCTGAGTGCATCAAATACAGTGTGTGGTTAGTTCCATGCTATGAAGCACCTGTCACGCATGTATAATAGGCGTTCTCTGTCATTAGAAGAGGGTTTTGCAGGGGGTAAGATTTTCTAGCATTCATTTTCAAAACAAAGATTCAGATCGCGCGTGTGAGTCTTTAAAAAAAAAGTGGCTTTGTGCTTTATCATTTTATTTAACAAGTATACGTGTTTGTTCAGCCCAGATTGCTGATAGAGAATGTCTTAAGAAAGTTGCCCAGCCGGTTGCGTATGCTTCCTTACACAAAAGAATAACTGAGGCGTCCATGACCAGGCCTTGGCCGCAGCTGCTCAGCCTGCTTAGGTCTCCTCGGTTCTCAGTTACCAACAGTGCGAGAGAAACAGAACAGCAGATTCAGGAGGGACAGAGTCATCTGCATTTGGCTTCAGCGTGTGTACTGCCCTGAAATCCGAGTACAGCTGTGTCCATCCTGTCCTGGGATCAGATAAAAGAATGGAAGCACATAGTGAGTTCATCTGGCTGCTCATTTCACTTGGCCACCTTCTGCCCCTCCATTCTGGAAGCTTCTCCACTAAAGGAGAGCTCCTGACTTGGTTCCTACTTTCTTTCTGGCCCATCGGAGTTGGGGGGAATTAAGCATTAACAGTTTCAAAACTCTTGCTGGTGGCAGGTGGGGGAAGATTAACAAATGATGTCATTAAACCACGTGTTCTGCATGTAATAAACTCTTGAAAGATTCATCGCAGACAAAGCCAAATACAGATCTTGTACTCTGAGCGGTCGGAATCCGTTGTCTGCGTCTGTGGCTCCATCGGGATTTGGTTGGCTGTGCATGAGCAGAACAGTTGTGCTCTTTGAACTTGGGTTTCATGTCATTTTACAGACAGATGCCTCTTGGACACTTGCTTTGATGTATACCTGGGAAGTTGTGGGAAGAACAATTTAGAATTTTGAACCAGTTTTCTCAACAAGTTTGATTATATCATTTGAGACATGTTCTTGTGTAAATAAATATATTCCAAAAAGGTTAGAGAAAACATCCACTTTGTATTCTAAAACAGGTCCCCTTCCCTCTCTCTCTGCCAGTGAAACCCTTTCCTCCTTCCTGAAGCAGAGGAATTAAGCCTAAGTAACACGAAAAGCACCGGAGGCAACTTTAGGAGATAGAAACCACAGAGAACCAGGACTGATTGATCAATCAAGTTTCTAAGTCCTGTTTTTCCCCTACCAAGGCATTCTAAACAGTCCTTTAGCCGTATCCTGACCGGCGTTATCTTAACACTTGAAAGTTGTGTTTTTTTTGTGTGGTAGTGGTGGTTTTTTTTTTTTTTTTTTTTTTTTTGCCAACCCCTGAAGAAAGGGGATCAGGAGAGGAAGACCCATGGAACTTCCTTACGTTGAATTAAATGTGGGGCTGCCACATAGGAATGGATCCAAGGGATGTTGAATTTAAATGATTATTTTGCACAGGTGAATTTGGCTTAACAATATAGTACCATAGAGTAAAAGTTTTCCT
Source organism: Cheirogaleus medius (assembly GCA_008086735.1). NCBI lineage: Eukaryota > Metazoa > Chordata > Mammalia > Primates > Cheirogaleidae > Cheirogaleus > Cheirogaleus medius. Next base: position 40,061,807 of record VBSM01003157.1, read on the forward strand.
GTTTGGAAGCATAACAAAAGGTACTTTAATAATTGAGAGTTTGTTTTTCTTTTGAGCCCTCTGTTGTCAGATAGGGTTGTGATACGGTTGGTTACCTTGTTGTAGAATGCTCTGAGTGAGTTTATGAAACTGTCACATATCCCAGTTTTCTCATTGGTAAAGTGGCATAGAGTTGTTCTGCAATTTAATGAGTTAATGAATGCAGGGTGTTTGGCAGATGGCAGGTGCTGTAGCTGATCCCGGTTGCATTTCTGAGTTTAGAGGGCCTTGGACCTGTCGAGGACTTTCAACTGAGCAATCTGTGTTGTTCTGTTTTGATTTGATTAGAATATTTTTTTTAAGGGGATGAGTGTGTGGTGTCGCAGATTTGAGCTCATAAAAACTAAAATCTTCTGTTTATGAAGAAAATCAAAACAAAGTTAAAAGACAACGGATGGAAAGTGAAGTGATTTTTAACAGATACGGTAGCTAGAAATTTGAGATACTTAACGTATCACGAGATCAGACAGATCAATGAGGAGATCCCTAAACTCAAATAGAAAATGTTTGTTAATTCATACTTAGGAGATTAATACTAGCTTTAAAAAACCATGGCGTGCATTCCAAAGTCAGATGGAGAAGCCTCTTTCTCTGTAGATTTCAGTCACGTGTGATGTTGTGTGGCTTTACTTCTCTTGTGTGCATGGCACGTGGTGCCAGTAAACTTTTGTCAAATGGACTTTCAGAAGGGACATGAGTATCAGCTGGGAATTGGATGTCTTTTCTGATTTATTTGGGAGAGCCTGTGTTTTGACCCACATGGAATTCTTTTGGTTTTGTATGCTTAACTGTTACTGTTTATTTAACATTTTGAAGCTTTTGAGGAAAGGGATAATGAGGAGAATGTGCGCCTAAAGTTTCTATGCCAACTGTTCTCACTACTGTTCTTGTCTGCATAATAGCTCAGGGGTTTGCGCAGGGGTCTCTGCAGCCCCTCTTGCCCCAGGGGGGTGGATGGTCAGATGAGTTGGAGCGCAGAGGAATGAATCTAAGGAAATTTGTGCTCAATTAGTGTGCCGTGTTTTGTGGCTAAGACAGGACTTGAACTCAAAGCTTTTTTCTTTACATCATATGCTCTTTCCATTAATGCGCATGTGTTGGGAGGGGGATGTACATATTTAGATAAGGAGTAAAACTCCTAAATTGCAAGTTGAATTTTTCTTAATATACTAATGCTTATAATGCAGCAATGTAGCACTTCCCACTGTGCACACTAGACTGCCTTGTGTACATGTCATGATAATGAAAGAACTAATGTAGTAAGTGCATACTCTGTGCCATTCCATGCTCTGAAAACTTTACGAGTATGAGCTCATTTAATCCTCCTAACAGCTGTCGGAGATAGGTATTAATTTCAGTCTCATTTTAGGGATGAAAACGCAAGGTACAAAAGAAGTGAGTTTTAGAGTCTTAATTTGGCTGTCATTTGTCACCCAAATCAATTAAAGCAATTCCATTTCCTAGGTGAAAATTTTGAACTTTTTCCTCTCTCCTTTTTTTTCCCTTTTCTTTCTTTTCTTTTCACGTTTTTTTCTCTTTTCTCTCTTTGCATTACTCAAGGGTTGCTATGATTGGACTGTTACAGCCTCAAATCAGTAGTTTCACATTTGATGGAATTGACTGCTTAGGTATTTCCATCTCCGTAAAGACAAGGATTGGCTTTCTTATTTGTCTAACATTAGCCCCACAGTGATGTGTGTCTAGAGGAAGCTCTGAAACAATTTGTGATGAATGAATGAACTGAAGTGGAATGAATGAGCGAAGAAGTGAATGTGAGCTGTCCAGGACGAGGGGAGACAGGATGCGACGCAGCACATTTACCCAGCATCTGAAGACCTGTATTGACTTTGGCTTTGGGTAGTTTAGTGATATTCTCTCTTATTCAGGGAATGTGCCTTTTAAGCTGCAGTTTGTTGTAAACATGTGTGTGCCTTTTCTGAGAGCCCAGGCTGTGTTGTGTTTGTGGGCACCCTCTTGTGTGGGTTGCCCTTCTGTCTGATGGCAAATTAGCATTGACAGATAGGCCATCTGACCTTGTATGGGGAGATAAAAATCACTTACTTCTTCTCTAGAAGCTATGTTCATGCAGACTGTGAAATTCCAAGTTGTGATCTCAGGCATTCTGCAAAAACTAACCTTTGGCACACTTGGCCAGAGCTAACCTCTTTGTAGTAAATTCCCCACAGGTTCTTGGCTTTTCTGTAGAATTAACACATTTACAAAGTTTTTCTTCATTAGTATTCCTGCTGCGTGGATGGGAATATTCTTTACCCTTGATTTGTGGGAGTGTTTTGTTTGTCTTTGGGTCACACGTTTAATGAGAGTTAAGCCAAAGCCAGACTGAACATGGAAAGAACGGAAGGGCTCCTATGGGGAGATCTCGGGGGTCTCCAGACAGTCTTGGCCGACGTTTCCTGAAGAAGACACTGGATTTGGTTTTGCTCTCCGACAATACGCTGCGTGTGGTTGGCCAGGAAGCTAAACGCTTGCTCCGCCCTGTGGCTAAACAGAGGCAGTTCTACTGACAAACCCACTGGTCAATTACCACATCTACTCAGGAATCAAAAGATTATAAATGTAAACTCAGTTTGAAACTTTTTGTGGCTTAGAGGTAAAGCAAGAAAATAATTAAGATAACAACTCACATGCTGAGGGTGTTTCATTGTGTTATTGTGGATGTTAATAACAATTTGGGCTCTCTGTGGGAAGCATTTTCCTCCATTTAATCAGTTGGCAAAGAAAGTGCTTCAGGGAAGATTGTTCTACCTGAGCCGAGAAAGTGGAGTTTCAAGTAAGAATCTTACTCTGTGCCCTGCACTGAGTTGAGATAATCTGTTTTTGATTTCCCTACTGATAAAGTGGTTTTAATTTACAAATTGTCTGCTTGCTTGGGGACTGGCACAGACTCTTGTTTTTTTTTTTTCCCCC
>VBSM01003157.1:40064873-40085201 GCA_008086735.1 Cheirogaleus medius
TTTTTTTTTTGTTTGTTTCACTGACTTCTTCACAATGTACCACCCAGCACTGAACATGTCATTGCACAAGTGGCCCAAACAATACTATGTCCAGTGACTGACAGGTTTGCCACTAAAATGGAATAATAGCATGATTTTCTTAATTCACAGAAAGGAAAATTCAAGAAACAGACAAGACATGTTTAAAAACAACATTTAAAGATTTTTTCCTATATATACTTTATCTTAAACTTTTGGTACCTACTGTTGTATGTGTATGTTGAATTCCAGGGTAATGTGATATGTGATCGTGGGCCCAGAAGCCCTTGCAGGAACAGGACGTTGCTGGAGGGCTGTGGAGAGATGGGAATGAGGGTTAGCTGGGCCTGGGAGGAGGGTGAGGGTCAGCTGGGAAGGGCCTTCCGGCCAGGAGAAGTTTGCACTCGAGAGGGTATATCAGAGGAAAAGACCCGGACCCTTGAGTGCATATCCACTCCCCACTTCTCAGAGACAACCACATCTATCTCTTGACTGATTCCTTCAACTTTTACTCTAAATCTCCAAAATGTGATTTTGGAGCTACTTGAATTTTCAAACTTGCCTCCCGTTTTGGAAGCTAAGGATTAACTCTATTTCATAGCATACCCTGTCCCTCCCACACCCAAAACACTTTTCTCATCACATGGGTCAGGTTGGTTTTCTTTGTTGACCTTGGATGACTTTGTAAATGCCCTTGACCCATGAGCTACATAGTATATATTCTACGATTGCTTTCTCTGTCCAACTTTGCCTATTTCTGTCTTGCATTTTATTTGCTAAATATTCCCCAACTTGTCCCCAGTTGTGTCACCTGTTTTCAATGCGCTCAGACCCATTAGATACTGTCTGTGTTTGTGAAGAAGTCCTTCCCAGAGCCCTCTGGGTGGTTTGGTCTGGACAGGTGCCCGAGGGTCTACCTTCGCCCAGCCGGGGCTCTCCTGCCGCCACCCTGAGGACTCCCTTCCCCTCTCTTTGACATTGAGGTCTTTGATGGCTCCTTTCTCTTTCTTGGCTTCTGATATTTCCTAGTTGAGTGGTGCTAGTTTACTCTGTTCTAATCTATTTTTACTTCATTAAGTAAATAGGATCCACTAAATTGATTTTATTACTATAACGATGCGTTGAGTGACTTGCATTTTGAGAAACACTGGGCTAGGTGACCACTTTGAATGATCTTCTGGCATTGCTGGGTGACTTCTTACTTTCCTTTTTCCCTCTCCCTCCCTTCTCCCTAAGAAGCATGTGCATACCTGATGTTTTGACACCTACCTGGCCTGAAAAACAAACCATGTTAGTTTTTTGATACATTATTATACAGCATGGGAAATCAGCACCTTCACCAGTCCCTCTTCCCTCCTTGGCTGAGGGACGATGTCTTAGCTCGTGCTGTTGTAACAGACTACCATGGACTAGGTGGCTTAAACAACAAGCATGTACTGCTCACAGTTCTGGAGTCTGGAAAGTCCAAGATCAAGGTACCAGCAGATCTGGTGCCAGGTGAGGGCCCACTTCCTGGTTTGCAGGAAGTTTTCATCGTATTCTCATATAACACAAACACACACACACACACACACAACAGATAGCAAGCTCTGTTGTGTCTTTTATAAGGGCACTAATCTCATTCACGAGGGCACCCCCCTCATGACCTAACCACCTCCCAAAGGCCCCACCTCCAAATACCACCATCTTGTAGGGGACACAACCATTCAGTCCCTGCTTTGCTGGCCGGGAGAAAATAGGGCTGATACAGTCAGAATAATTCATTCTATTGATTTTATCAGCAGAACATGCATGTTTGTTGAAAACAACCAAACAAATAGAGAAGAAGAAAAGAACAAAGTAGGAAGTGACAAACCCCTAATTCTGATGGTAGTTAGGGACAGAAGAAGGGTCAAGGATGCCCTTTTGTCTGCATTGCTTGACAACAGCTAACGTCACTGTCCATTCTCGTGGAGCCGTGGAGATTTGGCAGAGCGGAGGCAGCTGTGTCTGAGGAGCCGGGCTTCGGAACAGCTGTGTTCACTCTGCTGCCTCCTTGCCAACCTCCAAAGGGGCCGGGGGACGCTAATGAAACCACTGCAGAACCCTTAAGAGGGGAGCGTGGCTGCAGCTGAGTGTGTGGGGGCTCAGGAGTGGAGTGAGGTGAGGGTGGCGAGTCGGCAGGTGGGCTGGGGACTTGGAGGTTTTGTTGAGGCCCCTGGATTTAGAGTTTTTCACTGGCGTGTGACCTGCTGTGGTCTGTATTTTGCTGCACGCTGGGTCAGTGCTCTTTGTACTGAGGGGGGCAAGAGCAGGTACAGGGACCCAAATTGGGAGGCTGCCCAGGTGATCCAGGTGAGATGTGTTGGGGGCCTGGATTAGGACCGGAGCATCCAGAAGGTGGGCTGGAGCAGTGATGTACCTGTGCCCAGTCTCAGAGCACTCCTGTCTGGCTGAAGACAGAGCGTGCAGTCTTGAAGCTGCTGTGCAGGTGGAGTATGGAGTATGGAGAGGGAGTGAATACCGGGGAGATTCTGTTGCAAAGATTCTATTGCTCAAGTCTCAGCCAGTGAATTTGCTCCTTGATTAAAAGCATAATTCCCCTCTGTCTCAAAAAAAAAAAAAAAAAAAAGAAAAGTCCCCTGCCCCTCAAAAGGCCACCAGCAAGAGGAAATACACAGTGTGTTCACTCATCATGTTACAAACATGTAGATTGGTGCTGCCTGCTGTAAAAATTCCAGCCAGATTGGTTCCTTTGTAATCAATGGATTCTTTTGTCCATTTCTGAGCAAAGGATTCCATAAAGTGGTATGTCTTCTGTGCTTGTCTCGGAGGAGGAATGCCTTTCTGGTGTAATCCATCCTCTTTTGCAGCAGATTTCTGCTGCGGAATTAAACCTCTGTGCCGGCCTTGGCCACTCGCTCTTGTGTGACTCCACTGGAGAGAGAACAGGTGGAATGGCCTTGACTCCGAGGTGCTGCTCATTTTGCTGAGATTATCGGAGGCCCTGGAGGAAGTGTTCAGGGTTTCATCATTATGCTCCGATGACTATCAAAGTAGTGATGATGAGATAGCGATGGGGCCGGAGCGTGTAGGTTTTGTGGTTTGACTGAGCTGGGTTTTAGGCCCAGCCGCCTCCGTCACAAGTCAACCTTAGGCCTGTTGTTTCTCTTCCCTGAGCCTTAGTTTCCTCAAGTGGGGATGGAGGAAGATACCACTTTCCTGCTAGGCCAGTTGGGAAGATGCGGCTCAATTAGCACCTCTGCGGGACTGGGGATTCCCTCCTTCCTCGTAGGGAAGTGTTCTAAAAGTACCTTTGTCCCTCAACAAGCTGGCTATGGGAGAAAAGAGTATAAATTATTCAGATTAGAGAAAATATGAACTCTCGTTCGAATATTATCACAGAGAGGCAAGTATGGTTTGTTGGGATGGGATTTGAAAAGCCACACAGAATTCCTCTTCTACGCTAGGTATGGGATGAAAACAAGGCAAAATATTGACCCCTTCCTTGAAAGACAGTTTTTTTTTAAATTCATTTGATGATAGTTTACTCTGGTCTAGTCAGTCCTCTGATTCTGAAAGCAAGTTTCGATTTCCTGATTGTGTGTACAAACAATCGTGATTCATATGAAGGAATTCTTTCTAGTTCCCCACTAGACTAGTGTTAGGAATATTTTAATGCATTCTGTGATTACTGTTAGGAATATGGACGTATGTATGTATATCTCATTTAGACTGAATGTAGCTACTATGAATATTTGAAAAATTTCCCCTACGTGTCCCCAGTCTCTATGTTTCAAATTAGAAGTGTGAAGCAGTCTTAGAACCCACGCCTGTGGGCATCAGCCCAGCTCCGCTCTTGCATTCCAAGCCACTGTCCGGCGAAACTCACAGGGGCTGTGAAAACAACGCCGCCCTGTCTTGTGCAAGCCAAGTAGGAGGTTATGGTCACGGCAAATTTCAGATAAATGTAATGGAGCAGGCGCCTGTTAGTTTTGTCTTTTCCCCTACAAAACTTCTCATTGAATTTCAACCTCCCACTTCTGAGTTCCTGTTCTGATTTATAATGTCTGAATAATTGTTTTCAGTTTTCAGAAGGAATGTCTTGTGTCTTCCTGTCGGGGTGTTTGGGGAGCTGATATTGACAGATTTTTCTGACATTTCATAGCTTAGCAAATGGGCTCAAACATGTTCCAAACCTCAGAGGATTGCTGAGTGGCAGGTTTCAACTCAAGTTATATAAAAGAAGTTTTTGGAATCTTACCTTGTACTCTGTTTTGTAGAAACAACTGTGTTTAATATATTTCTCATCACTGGCTTAACAGCGTCTGTGTGTTCAGGAAAAGATCTGTTCCACTTACCGTTTTAATGTCAGATCTTTAAGGAGCATTTAGGTCCAGATCATGACGGCTCTGGAAATGAGAATTTCGTTTCCAATCTCCTGCACAGTAACAAAAGGAGTTTGCACATTGTAGTCACAAACCTCACCTGTCATCATTTTTTCCCCTAATTTTTAAACAATACCGAAGAAGTTTTATCTCAGATGTTTATTGATTATCAATCAAGTCACCAATATCTGGATGTTGGCAGAGTCTTTCTTTATAAAGGGAGGTGGGAGAGAGGAGTCCAGACTATAGGTTTGGGTCAGTGTTGAAACTGTCCCTTGCGGGGAGAAGAGGCCACTAGCACAAGTGGACCACGTACCTGGTGAGAGGTCAGGAGAGCTGGCCCTAAGTCCTGACTTGGAGGGAAATGACATGTATTGATGCCTTCTGTGTACCAGGTACTGTCCTAGCTGCTTAATAAGCATCACACAAGCCCCTGGCAGCTCTCCAAGATACATAACAAAGGATATGTATATTACACCCCTGTTCACCAGTAGGGAAACTGAGGCTTAATGTGCCCGGGTCATGCAGCTGGTAAGTAATCCTGTACTCTTGACCTTACAGCATGACATTTGACTCTCAAAAGAGTTGGGAGACATCAGCTGTAATATCTATAGTGTTACTAGAAGTTTCTGTGATTCCTCTAAGTATTCTTGAAGGGAGACCATTTGGTTTACTGCTGTATTTCTTCCTTACCTGCAGTAATGACAACAGGCTCTGGGACAGGCTCTAAAGATCTCTGTGTGATGATGTGTTACAAACCGAGTGCCAGTAAGTATGCAGTGCTGTTATATTTAAAGATAATAAGCCTGGCTCACTGGAGAGAGCAGACGGCAGGATGTTTATGTTCTGGGACATAAACATGTGACGTGTGTGTGTGCCCCGTGCTCTGCATCCAGGTCCTCGGGGAGACTGCGGATGGTGTGGTAGATAAAGGTAGCAGGAAGGAAAATTAATCCTTCCTCTTGCTGGTCTCTGTGAAGAAGTCGCAGTGTTGGGCGGAGTGACAGATGGGCCAGCATATTCCCACTGCTGCCCGAGGAAGGGAGAAAAGGGAGGGCCCAAGGGCCAGCGCTAGGAGTTTGCAGACATTGGTCCTACTAGACCATGAGGCTCTCAATTGTCTCACATCTAGGAAAAAAGGATGTGAGTTCATATTATATAGAACTTGACATTTTCCTGTGATCTCATATTAAGTACCCAAAATATCACTTTAGCTATTATTAAGTCATAGGCTTCCATTTTTATAGAACTAGCAGGTGCTTCAGTTAGTATTTTGTTGTTGTTGTTGTTGTTGTAATGGAATCTCAGATCTCTTTTGTTTTTGTTCTCTGTGGCCAAAACAGCAAACATTCTGCCACAAACATTGTTTCATGACTCTGGTTATAAATTGAGAGCAGCATCTTTTCTTTTTTTCTTCTTCTTTTTTTTTTAATTTTTCCAATTTAGTCTTAAGGGAATCTTATCTCTTTGAAGTATCGTGGAGTTCAAAGGGAGTTTTTCTGTTAAATGGTTTTTGCAAGTGGACTGTTTGCATCCAGATCTCTACTACTGAAAGCTCTTCATGTATTTGCCAAATTGCCTTCTAGAAATACTGTGTCACTTTTCAGCCTGCTTCTAGCTGTACCTGCCCCCCACGTTTTCACCAGTTCTGCGTCTTGTTGTTCTTTTTACTCTTTGTCAATTAGTTGTTTGAAAATATATACTGTACTATTTGCATTTATTAATGTGCTTGAGAGTGTTTCCCGTAGACTCAAACGGAAACAGTTCTGCTTTGTCATCAAGTGTGAGGCCCACTTACTGGCTTGTTTACCAAGATCAGTTTTCTCAAACTCTCTCAGCATCATTTTTCTCCCTGAAAATGGGTCAGAAGTAGTAGTGCCCATCTCACAAGGGTTACTGCGAGGACTGAATGAGATGAAAGTAAGTGCTTTCTTGCTTTCTCGAAAGCAAGAGTTAAATTGGTGCCCGACTTTCAGTGGATGCACAGTTGACCTTAGCTCTTCTTAGCTGTCTGGCGTGTTGATCCTCGGGGAGGTGAGCGGGAGAGACTTGGGGCAGAGGATGGGTGCTGGAGTTGGGGTGTTAAGAGATGGGGCAGTGCGTGGTGGCCTAGTCTACCGTGGCTGCCAGTGTGGGCACAACGTGGGCAGAGATGCTTGGGCCTCCGGACCGAGGGTGCTACCTGGCATGGTCCTTGACGTCATCTAGGGTGATGCAAAATTTGGGCCGGGGAGGAGGAAGATGGTGCCTTTGAAGAGAGGATGAGTACTGGGGTGTTGAGTGACCAGCAAAGTGGCCTGTAGATAATAAGGCAGGGGACAGTCTTCATGACATGGAGGCTGGCTGGAAAGTTGAGGAAGTGTGCGAGAGCCCCCGTCCTCCCCAGGCCTGTCCCCTGTGCAGAGCCAGCTTTAGGGCCATGGGGCAGTGGTGGGAACGGTCTGGAGAAGAAGGAAGCCAGGGCGCAGAGGGCAGGGGTGGGCGAGGGGATGCTGAAGGGCGGGGAGCCACTCAGGGTCACTCCATGGGTGTGTGACCTGTGTCATCACTGGCCCCAGGCTCAGAAGGGCCCCTGTTTGGTTTAATGCTCTGCTCCTGCCATCTTGAACTTATTAATAATTTCTGAATAGGGGGCATTTTCATTTTTGCACCAGGCCCTGCAAATTTCGTAGCTGGTCCTGGGAGGATGTGCGGCGCGGACGTGGGTGACAGAACGGACTGAGGGAGCGCGGCGGGAGGCGGGACGGAGGAGGACGTGTGGGTCAGGGTGGAGTCGGCTGGTCTCAGGGCTCTGAGCTGGGCCTGGGTAAAGGTGTTTGCTGCCGGTGTGGGGGGCCCAGGCTGGGGTGGGAGGCCAGGTGACTGGGAGATGTCTCTAGGTTTTGTATTTTGAAATAATCTCAAAATCGGAGAGGTTGCAGGAGTGTGGTCGTGCTGGCTTGGGATCTGGGACAGGTTTCCCAAGGACAGCAGCACAGTGACCGTATGGCCGGGATCAATCTTTGTTGTCGGGAGCCGTCTTGTGTCCTGTGTGTTTTGCTGCATCCCTGGCCTCTACCCACCAAGTGTCAGGAGCACCTGCCCTGGCATGGTAATAAACAATGTCTCTGTGCACTGCCATGGTTTGCTGCGGTGGTGGCGGGGCGTGGAAGACCACCCCCCAGTTGAGAAGCCGTGTTTCAGAAAGACCTGTGTTCTCTCTGGCCTCTGCTTCTCACAGCCACGTGAGCTTGGATGATACACTTGGTCTCTTTCCCGAAGCTTCGGTGTCCCTGTCTGTAGATGATCAGGATGGTTATTAATACCACTGCTCTGAATGTGCTCATTTCTGCATAAACAGCGTCGAGTGTTAAAATTTTAATCTTTGCTAATGGAAGAGGTATTAAAGTGCATGAGATTTCACTTTGAATATGGTGATGAGGGAGACTAATGTTTTATGTGCATATTTGCTAGTTATGTATTGTGGGCTTGGTTCCTACTGCCCTTCGTCCAGTAGTCTCGTTCTGTTCTCAGTTGGGGCTTTGAATGTCCTTTTGGTGCCTGTGGTCTATCTTTGCTACGCCTTTTCTTCTCTGCCAGCAAATCGTACCCGTCCTCCCAGGGCCACTTGAGCAGCCCCAGTGACCTCTCTGTCCACAGGGTCGGGCTTCTGTGCTCCGGACATTACTGTGCAAACAGGCTTGGCATGGGGCTTCCAGTCAAGCTGTGTGCCCAGGGCAGGACAGGGACCCAAGAGGCCCACTGCACGCCCCTTTCCCCCGTTTTTGTAAGTCACTGAAATCTTATTTTCTCTTTTCAACTCTATTAATCTGCCTGGGCTGCCATAACAAAATAGTGCAGACTGGATGACGTAAACAACAGAAATTTATTCCTCCCAATTCTGAAGGCCAGTGTCAGAGATCAAGGTGCCAGCAGGCAGGGTCGTTTCTCCTGAGGCCTCCCTCCTTGGCTTGCAGGTGGCCATTTCTTGCTGTGTCTTCACTCACCTGGTCTTTCCTCCGTGCACACCTGCAGCCCTGGTGTCTCTGTGTGTGTCCAGATTTCCTCCTCTTACAAAGACACCAGTCATATTGGATTAGGGCCACCGTATGACCTCATTTTAACATAATGACCTCTTGAAAGGCCTTGTCTCCAAATACAGGCACGTTCTGCGGCACTAGAGGTTTAGGGCTTCAACACGGGCTTTAGGGGGGACACATATCAGCGCATAACACCAACTTAATTTTAAGCTTTTGAGAACAGACCAATGCGTAGTGGATTACTTAATCCAAAAGTGAATCCATATGCTTGGTACTTTAAGATTTCATTATTCGAGAGCTCTTAAGAAGCTGGTGAGAATGTCAGTGTCACTTGGCTGAGTGATACACTACTAATGGCCTCACACACCCAAGAAGCCTGATATTTTTGTCTTGATCGAAACAGTGCAGATGGTTGCTAGAGACACAGCAGCTGTGTGACTGCCTAAACTGAAAGTGGCAGAGAGGAAGCCTTTGCACGGGGAGGGTGAAGTGTTACGAGGATTCCTTTAAGACAGGGTGTACCTGTAAACATTGACCGAAGGTGGAGGGTGCTGACAACCGATGTTATTTTGCACAGAGTGTTCTGGGTCTTATTTATTGCGTTTTCTGAAGAAGTATAAGTAACTTGCAGGCCTCTGAGAGTCAGAACTTGGCATCCAGGTGGAACGTCCCTTAGACACCTGTGCTTTGACAAGAGCTGGTAGCAGAGCAAGGCATTTGCAGAGTGCACCGACCCTGTTGTCTGCTTTCCTGGGAGTCGAGTTAAAAGTGCTCTCCTTCGACCTTGTCGCCCGGCAGTGGAAAGTTACCCTTGGCTGCAGCCAAGACTTCCGCATACTCTTCAGAACTTGCTCATGCCCTTGAGTTTCCCAGCTCTCCCTCACCGTTAATGTTTAGTGTATTCTCCCAAAGGAGACGTCTCGCAGTTGAGAAACTAACACTTGGTAAGACTTTTCTTGGTGGGGGAGAGATGATTTCACCTTTCTGCGGCATTCTAAAACTCTAATTCATCCATAATCATAATCGTATTATGTCACATTACCCGTAGACACTGGAGCTATTATTAATAATTCATCTTTAACATAGTTGACCTATTTTACTTCTTTCTTGAAAGATTGTGTTCAAACCTCAGGGCTTATGTAGGAACACGTCTAAATGGGCCTGATTGGTTTTCTTAAAGGGAGATGTTGCTTTGGGAAATAAATTAAGAAAACGAACGGATTTAAAATGTATGAACACTGGGATGAAAGTTGTGAATTTGTTTTCTTTCTGAAGGGAAAAGAAAAATGGGCATCTATGCATGTTTCTCTTAAATCGTGTAATGGGAAATGAAGCTTTACTGTGGATAGTAATTTATTTCTATGTAATTTGCCTGAGTAAGGCGCTTTCTAGGGCTGAATACTGAGTGGGATTGTTAGATTGCTTTTGGAAGAAATGTGAGTTTTCTCTTAAGTTTTGTATTTCTTATTTGCTTGTTAAAAGGATTTGACGAAGATTTCCATGTAATTAGCACAGCATTCTGTATGCTGGGAAGGGGTGGTGTCTTTTAATTCTAGAATCAGTACATCCACTTACCTGCTCTTTGCTGGGCTGGCCTGAGTATTGACCCTTCTGTGCTTGATAAATTTAACTACTGGTTTGAAACTTTTGTTTCCAGTGATTAAAAGGAAAAAAATTAAAAGCACCAATGATTTGGGCTAAAAAAAAATGCGTTTTTTTTTAGATCTTAGATAGCTAGATCGCTTTGGGTGTTTCTTTGCTGAGGAGTAGGGCCAGGACCTGGAACAACCCTTCTTTTCCGAGAGGGGCACCATGTGTCCCTGCAGGTGACTGTCCCTTTGTGAGCTGTGCTGGTTGTTCTCGTGGTGGGGTGCTCTTGCTGGCTGTCTTTGCCGTGGTGGTTGGGTTGGTGGACACCCTGGCTGGCGCACTGTTTTGCATACTGGGGGGCCTTGGTCCAGTGTGGGGGGGTGTGTGTCCAGTGACCCCCTTCTGCTGTGATCTTGCCTCACCACTCCAGGTAAGTTAGTGGAAATCCTTGACTCCTCTACCTAGAAAAGAACTTTGACTCTGTTGGAAGTTCAGGCCACACCTCAAGCAGGCAGAGAGATTGGAATCTAACCTACTTTTGAAAACCTCTACAGGGGATTTCATAACTTCCCTGAGTGCTATCTCCTGGTGACTAACAACCTTGAGTTTTTAGAGTCCTTCCTTTGCCAAACATGCATTCCTCAGGTGCTTGCCTTAGAGTGATCCTTAAAAATATGCCTGTGCATGGGCCTTCCTGGTACAGCACCCTGGGGTGGCGTGGAGGGAAAGACACGTGCTGCTGCTGCCGTGGACGAACGTGTGCGGGAAGAAGCTATTAATATCTGAGGATGGCTCTCCGGCTCTCCGTGTGCTGCTCGGCCTTGTCGTCTTTGTTTCTTTCTCGTCAGTGTTTAGCCGTGTTTCTTTTTCCTTTGTTGGGCTTTACCACTCTGTTACTCTTATCTCCAGAGACGTGGATGTTTCCTGCAGCAAGGGGAGCTGCAGGAGGTGACAGATGAGTTGTAGTCATTGCGAAGTTGCAATTTCTGGTGCATGGAAGGTGCTCAGGAGCGTTTGAGAAATGTGAGGGTGAGGATCTAGAACCAACGTGTGAAGATACAGAAATCGCCACTGCCCAGAAGTTCATGGGCAGTTGTGAAAGACAGGGCTGTGTGCTAAGTGGGCTGCTGCCTGGACTCAGTATTTTGTGTGTGTGCGTGTGTGTGTGTTGGCTGGACAAGGCTAACTGGTGTCGTGCTGGACACGTGGGGCCGAGTGCTAATAGTAAGTGGGGTGAGAGAGCAAGGAGGAGGAGGCTGTGGAAGGGGGGACAGGCTGGGACGGTGTTTGAGGGGAGGCCTGGACTGAGGTGACCAGCACTGCCCGAGTGGCTTCAGGTCAGGACAGGAAGGGGAATGTGGTTATTGCAGCAGGTGGGGTTATTCAAGCCTATTGAAGTTATTATTCATATGTGTTTGAAATGGAGTATCAAATAGTACATACCCTAGGATTGAAAGATAGGCAGAATCAGCAAGATTTGGTAAAATTTGGATGAGACAAAGTGGCTCCGCCTCTTCCCCATGAAAACTATTTCATTTCTTATTATGAAAGCATAGTCCGTGCTCTTTGGAAAAATAATAAGACCCAACCCAGACACTATAGAAAATTACAGTCACAGTGAAAACACTCCCTCCTGCCACCATCCTAAAGTAACGTTTGTTAATGTTCGGCGTGTCTCTTCATGAAGAGGGGTTCCGGGTCAGAATGACTGAGGAGCCACAGGGCTCTGGAACCAGAGGAGTGAGGGGCATTGTCTGAGGACCTGCTCGGTTTTCTGTGTAGATCCAGTCGTTCTTCCCAGCATCACTGGCTCCGAGAGAGTCACATGCTCAGGGCTGGAGTGCTGGGGAGGAAACGGGGGATGCACATCTGGGAGTTATCTGCATCTGGAAATTTTGTTTGCTCTCTTCTCATTCATGTCCAGCCAAGTTTTTTCTGGGGGAGAGGGGAGTGAGCAGGCTCCCTGCAGAGGAGTCCAGCGCAGCCCTGTTGCAAACTGGAAATGCTGAAGAAGTGTGCAAATGGCATATTTTGCGCCATGGTATTTCCTTGCTTGTTTTAATAGAATATTGTTTCTCAAATTTTATTTTGCTTTGGAAAATCACCTGGGCACTTGCAAATGTAGATTGCTGGAGCTGGGCCCCAGGGATTCTGATTCTGGACGTCTGGGACAGGGTCTGAGAATCTGCATTTCTGCCCAGTTGCCAGGTGGTACTGGTTGTTGGGGGTCCACGCTTTGAGAACCACCCTTCTACCCACCAAGACTTCCAAGCAGATGCTCTGTGCCAGTCCTGTGTCTCCTTAAGCATATCCTTTGCCATAAACTCTTGAGGGGAACCCAGTGCCTGTCCAGCGTGGGAAATCACAGGACAGGCGTCAACATGCCGTGTTGATTGACAGCCACCTGTGGGATGGCTGATGCTTGTCCTGTGTCTTCAGGGCTTGGTGGGGAGGGGAGTCACAATTAGCAGGTCCAGGTTGTGGGAGGAGCCAGGTTCTGATGCCCAGACACCGGGTCTCAGGCTGGGTCACCCAGACTCACCTGTGGAATAGTTGTATCATGAGCCTTGTCCTGTGGGTAAATCATTGGTTCCTTTCTTTCTACAGCCTCTCATTTGATGATAATTTAAAAAAAAAAATCACCCCCAGAAACATCAGACTCTTTGGAGATGGCCCTAAAATACAGCAGAAGCTTTGTAAAAAAGGTACAAAACATGTCGCAGGGGTTGTAGTCAAAGAGATTTAAATTAGAAATGGGAAGAGATTGATAGTTTTGTCTCCCTGGGGTATGTGTTTGAAGATTCAAAGGAAAACCAAGTTGGTAAACTTTGTGAAACATTGTCAAAACCAAGTACAAAGTGCTTGACATTAAGATCAAACATTAATTTCAAGTTATAGAAATAGCACTGAGTAGAGGTTGATCTATTAAAAAAAGAATAAAATATTCTGTAGAAATTCCTTAAAAATAAAGTAAGAAATGGACGTGTGATATGAGACTAATAAAAAGCTGCAAGTCCAAGAAAAGTTCCCTAAAATGAAAACTATACAGTCCTCTCTTCGCAGGATTCCCTGGAGACTGAGCTCAGAGACTGTGCAAAGCAAGGACTCTGTGTTTACTGGACTGTCTAGAACCTTCCACGTCTTGGGGTAGAACTCAGTTTCAAAGAGAGAAAACTATGAGATGAGGAAGGAAGATCTGGGATTGTGTGCTGTAACCCAAGGGGCTGAGCTAGGTGACAGTGACAGCTCCTTTAACACCTGCTCATCCCAAGCCGTCCTTTGGACCCTGTGAACCTCAGAAGCTGCTTCCAGTGCAGGACCGGTTAAGCCTGAATATTGTTCATAATATGCAGTTATTCTTGAAATATTTATGAGGCCCTCCTATGTTTCAGATGCTTGAGATGCAAGAAAAATATGTGTGTATGTAGATAGAAAAACAAAAGCAATGTTGAAGGAATTGCTTCTGCCTTTTTGGAATATCCCCTACTCCTAGATTATGTTAAATCCATATTATGACAATTCAGACATAACCAAACTAAATAAGATATTACTGTGAAAGGAGTAAACATTTACAAATGTTTTTATATGGTCTTTCAGAAATCTAGTCATTGAAACAGTAGAGCTTCCTGCACCTGCCTTAAAGAATACCTTAACGTGCTTGCTTGCTTGTTTTCCTCCCAAAGTATTCTGTTGGAAGTAACATAACATTTGTCATTTTAGTTTTGATATTGCTTAGTTATACACCTCTTTCGAAGCAGTTCACACCCACATAGGAATTGAGGCTATCTTATAGTTGGAGAAAAAGCTAGATAACTTGATTTCGATAATTTTAAATTAAAAAACACTCCAAAATGGAATCCTTTAGTCTCATGTATTTTATGAGGAAACTGGAAAAAAAAATAATTTAACAGATTTCTGTTTTGTTTTTTAAAAATTGAATGATTCAGAACACAAGGCACAACCCCTATAAGCTAGGGAATGGAGTTTTTCAGAGTAGTTGTATAGCTAATGAGTTGTCGATTGGAGTTATGCCTTGGTAATAAAATGGTATTGCTGGATAATGACGCTGAGCTGAAATGTTACATCTGATAATGGACATTTGCACATTTTAAGGAAGTAAAGCTCCAGAGGCATGATTCTGGCCCGCACGAGGTCAATAGCTTGTTTGTCTCCCTCTAAACAAGAAGCCAGTGACATGGATGGCTGGTCCCTGTTGCACAAGTGCCTGGTAGATAAATTAGAGGTGGCCACCACTCACGTGTGCGCTCAACTGCATGCTTTCCAGCTTTCCAGCCACAGAGATGATAGCAGGGAAGTGAGGAATGGGGGATGGGATCACAGTATGGAGTTGCTTTGGGGCTCTCTGGCCAAGACCCTTGCACATGCACTCTTGTTCTTGTCACTCCAGGGTCTTCTGTCTGGTGGTTGAAGCCTGTGGCTCTCCTAGGTTTGTGGCACTGGGCCTCCTGGCTTTCTGATGTTTCTAATGAGACAGCTCAGTCCAGTTTGCAGCTCATCTCTACGCCAGGTGTATCTTCACTCTCTCATCCCAGCTGGTGGTCCGGTTTCTCAGTGCTGCTTCACCAGAGCTTTTGTGCAGGATTCAGGCTGGTCCTCAGCCATTCTTTGAACCAGTGACCTCTTTCCCTTTCTTACCTAGTCCTTCCCTTCTTGTTCTTACATCTTAAAACTAGTCCCATTACCAGTCCACCAGCCCATTGTAACAGGAGTGTTGGTGCTCTTCCTCAAGGGAGTTTTTTAACATCTCTTGTAGAGCGGGTTAGCCACCATAATTCATTTTGGGACTAAGATGCAGAATAGCAATAACAATGAACAGACCCCCCCTTCCTCTATTCTATTTACAGATGCTCTTATTTTGTTTCTATTGGTTATTGCATTCTTGATATTTTGAAACTGATTGCAAATAAGAAGCATTCTGATGGATGAATAATCTGCATTTCACTGTGAAGGAAATGGGAATTGTGAGTACTATTCCTGTGCTTTGTCTTAGAGAAGTTACATACACGCATGCAGTGTCGTGATCTTGCACAATTCTTTTTTTGTTTGTTTGTTTGTTTTTGAGACAGAGTCTCACTCTGTTGCCCTAGCTAGAGTGCCATGGCGTCAGCCTAGCTCACTGCAACCTCAAACTCCCGGGCTCAAGTGGATCCTCCTGCCTCAGGCGCCCAAGTAGCTGGGACTACAGGTGTGTGCCACCACACCCGGCTAATTTTTTTCTATTTTTAGTAGAGACAGGGTCTCACTCTTGCTCAGGCTTGTCTCAAACTGCTGAGCTCAAGCGATCCTCCTGCCTTGGCCACCCAGAGTGCTAAGATTATAGGCGTGAGCCACCACACCCAGCCAAGGTCTTCTAAAATCACAACATCCCCGAGTTGGGCAGGGACATCGGGGACTATGTGGTTCATTCTCCTACCCCCTCTGATGTTTCTGGCAGGCCGCCAGCCTCTGCCCCCTCACCTGTGCTAACCAGCCAGCTCTCGCCTCGGAGGCCACCTGTTCTGTGTTTGTCTTGGGTTAACGGCCGGAAGTTCCTTCCCCTCAGTCAGGCACATCTGCTTTCCTGCAGTTTCCAATTTTTTGGGTGAGGTTTGCCTTCTGCACTCTCATGGCAGAGAATGACTTTGCTTCTCCTGCCACCGTGTCCTCCTTCTTGCTGAAAGAATCTGGTCTTTTATTTATTTATTTATTTATTTTTCTTTTCTGACCAGGTTAAACATTGGAAGTCATTTTTCCTGTGAATTTTGTTTGTTGGTTAACTAGCCTAGCTACTTAGAACAGTTGTTTTGAGTTAGGAATTACCTATAGATGATTTTAAATTTAAAGGGTGAAGAAGGCTGTGGAGTGAAAAGTCTTCTCTTTCTTATGCACTTCTGTGCCCAGCCAACGAGTTCCTGTCCCCAGAGCCACCACTGTCACCAGTTTCTCTTGTCCTTGTAGAGTTTACGTTAAGCACATGCAAGCAAATATTTGTGCCTCCCTCCTTCCCCAAACACGCACACCCTTCCTTCCTTTCCCTGTTTATGTAAAGCCCGGCATACCCGACAGAATGTTCTCTCTCGTCCTTTCCTGGGACAGTCTATCTTGGATTTTCAACCCTGTATGTACAGAGCACTGTTATTCTTTCCAATGGATGTGTATTGTTCTATTGTTTGGATTTTGTCCTCTTAAAAAACAAAGCGAAACCACAACCTCCCTCTTAAATCATGCGCCTTGGGTTTGTAGGTAATGCTTGCCCAGGGTGTGATGACATGGCTTGCTTTGGACTTTTAACAATGCAGGTGGTTTACACTGTCATTGTTCAGTCACATTGAACTAGAGAGAAAATAAAATGCTGAAGGTTTCTTCCCCCACTTTTGATATTCTCCCGTCTTATTTCTTCCATCTTGCTCTCCTGCATGGACTCCGGCAGCCAAGTGTACACAGCACCATAAAACCCCATCCTGGGCGATTTGGCCCATCACCCGGTCTGATGAGATCTTTCTGGATTTCGATTTAGTCATCTGATATCTTATCCAGTTGTGTATATTTGTCACTAATTGGATTAACCTTCTATCAGTATCCTCAGCCAGATTTTCCTGGTTCAGAATGTTGTAGATAATGGAGCCAATAATAGAGCCTCGTAACGTAACCCCCAGATACTCCCTGCAGTCTTCTAATGATTATGCTTTAGATAGGGGTTAGCAGCCTGGTACGACTAAGTCCTGCCTAACTTTACTATCAGTACGTCTTCACCTGATCATCTTGTCTAGAAATATATGAGTGTGCTGTTGGCCATCTGGCTGGCCAAAGTCTACATATACTGTAGATGCAGCCTAACCTGGAACTATTAACTTTATCAGAAAGGGAAATAAGTTTGTCCGTGTGTCTTATTTTTAGCCAACTTTAGCAGTAGATTATTCTCCTTTTGTACGTGCTCACAAACTATTTAGTCGTTCACTCTACAACTTTGCCTTGGATTGATGTCATTTATTCACTCCCCTCTGAAAAATATTTAGGTTCCCAAGTCTTTGCCAGAGTCTGGGAAGTCAGTGTTGAGCAAGGTAAGGGATTGCTTTGTGGCTCTCTGGCCCTGAATGGTTGCACATGTCCCATTGTCCTTGTCACTCCCTGTGATCTGTCGCCCAGCCCCTGCCCTCTGAGGGCTTTGTCTTTGGGCACGACAACTAATTTAAAAAGCAGTGACACTAAAGGGCAAGAGGAGAACTGTAGGGTACTGTGGAGCTGATTGCAGGAGGACTTCACTGGTCTAGAAGCCCTGGAAAGACTTTTCAGAGAGTGTGACATTTCCGATAATGTCCAATGGACAAGTCAGGAGATCTGAGCAAAGTGAGCAAATTGGTGGTTCTGGCAGAGAGAATAGCTGCTGTGATTTCTTTGAGTTGGAACATTGGCTCATCTCTGATCTCTATAATTCCTCTGAGATGAGCAGCAATTTCTTTTGGTCATTGTAGGATGTGACATGGTAGACCCAGTCTTAGAGCCGGAGTATCAGGCACCATGCTGATCCCTCGCTGTTTGGGGGCCTTAGGTCTCCTTGTCATCGTTTTCCAGTGCCCTCTAATGTGGTCAGTAAGTCTTAGTGCAGGGAGACTTCAAACTGCAGCCAGCCCAAGAGTAGATAGTTATTTATCCAGAACGCCATGCCTACCCAGGGATTAGAAATAGTTACCTTCTGAGGATTAAGCTAGCAGCGAATAAGGTATTGGTGGAAGTAAGATCTGTAATAAGTGGCTGAAGAATTCGGAAACACCCGGAATTCCAGTGGAGGTGACTTGGGTGAGATCTGCAGGAGGTGGGGCTAGAATTTGATTGCAATCTGGGGAGGGGAACACTGACCATTATGTTGCACTGTCAGGTCAGAGCCTAGGGGTGGAAGGGGAGTGTTTGGAGTGTAGGAGATAGAAGCCTAGAGGGGATTCTGTCTCGCAGTGCCCTTTGAATGCCCATCCCTGTCTAGGGCGTGGGAACCGGCGGCAGGAGTCTCCCTGCTGTGGAGATGTGCGCAGCATGTGTTTGGTGATCAAGCTGCTCTGGTTCTGAGTGCACACTCCGGTGCAGCAGCCCATGGATTACGATTTGCCTGTGGAGTGAAGATGCGAGTCATTGGTCCTGAGCCTTCAGGTGCATGCAACAGGCCATTTTCTCATTGTAAAATCTACAACTCGACACTTGTCTGAGTGTCCTAGGAGCTTTGTTTTTGTGTGTCCTTTAAGATGCAGGGAGCTGTTGGCACATTGACACGAGCCCTGTGTCTGATCCTACTTAGTAGGACCCAGAACTGAGGGCCCTTGGCAGGCCCTGCCTGGTGGAACCTAGACCTCTTCCAGTTCCTTCTATTCAAGCTACTCATTCCCTCCAAAAACTGAGCCTTCAGTTTATTATGAGAGGTCAGAGTTACGACTGCCATGAAAAATCTAGAATTTTAAACCGTGAGCTATGATTCTTGGCTTTCAACAAAGTGCTATTGTTTATATGATCATTTTTAGAACTGTAAACACACGATAATTCTTAGGAGTCTTGGAGGAATTTAAAAATGTTTCCTGTCTTATGATTTAGAGATTTAGAACAAAAGAACCATTGAAAAATGGATTCTTTGAAGACCTTTTACAGGGAGTTTTACCAACTATTCTGGTAAAAAGAGAATTTTTAATTAGCGGAATAGGGTGACTATGTCCTTTGAGCTGGAACTCTGCCAGCTCATTCATCTCATGGCCCTGCTCAATGACAGCCTCCCCTCCCCTCCCCATAATCATTGCATTACTGTGGGTTCTTGGCACATGACGGTTTAACATCTCTCATTGAGACCCACTCTCTAAAAATCTATCCACTAGTGAAAGAATTTGCATTCTTGCTGAGACACACATTTGAGTCGTGTTAGATGTGAGTTCGTGCGAGTGAGCATGTCCCTGAGACGAGACTCAGCCTCGCCTCCACCCACTCCTAACCCCTCAACCTGCCGTCCCCCTAAACCCACCTGCTTACCCGTCTCGTCTCTAGTGATGCATTTTACGAGTGAAGTCCTGTGGGGTAGTGGCATCCACAGAGAACTCAGGAAAATCACGTGGAATGCTTTATTCGAGAGTCATAAACAAAGGCATCTAATGTCACTGAAAGAAAGAAATGTCATGCCAGAACTTTTAAGGTATGGGTCCGAACAGTGTTCAGTTACCTGTGTGATTCAGTGCAGGCCATGTGGAATTGGCTCTGGAATTGGTAGAAATCATACTGCGTGCTCGAGTGCAATTCTCCTGGACTTTGGTTCCCACAGCAGCTCTACCTTCTGGAACCAGAGGGTATGGTCGTGTCTGCTCTGCCAGGCCCTCGCTGGACAGATGTCATTGTTAGAAGTCCTTCTTCCTCCCCTTGTCTCACAGTTGGCTTCTCCTTTGGGCCTAGTGGGTCTTAACAGGACGCCCCAGAGGCAGCTTTCTAGGTGGTCGGCCTCTACTGTTCCTTCGGCTGTCCTCAGTTAACTGAGTTGCAGTTTCTTTTCCCACCAGCCCTTCCTTCCCACTGAATATTTTCCAGTGTGCCAGTAGTTCTCCTAAAGGGACCAAGAGCCCTTGTTGAGATTTTACCTCTTTTCTTGCTTCCCGAGTCTGGTATCTGTGAATGCTGGGGAAGATTTAGCAACCTTGTTAATGCTTTTGGCCTGTGCTGGTCTCTTCAGAATCCCCTAGATCTTGGTCATGCTGTGTATTAAGCCACCCTCCCTGCTATTGCTGTGTCTGTATGATGATTTAAAAAATGTCTAGATGCATTTGTCGGGTGTGGGGCAGGTGGGAGGGGGGAGGGGGGATGGGTATATACAAACATAACAGTAAGATGTGCAGCGTATGGGGTATGGTCATGCTTGAGGCTCTGCCTCGAGGGGGGAGGGGGGCATGGGCAATATACATAACCTTAATATTTGTACCCTCATAATATGCTGAAATAAAAAAAATGTCTAGATGCAGGAATACTGTACTATGCTATGCAGTATTTGCTTTACTAGACATCACAGCCATTAATTGATAGACGCTTAATTTGCATGCCAGTGTTTAATATTGCAGAGGAAATACTGACCCTAGAACACGTGGTGACAATGAAGTCTGTCTCATTTCCAGATAGCTGAATGCACAGCGTATTCTTCTGATGGGTTCTCAGTAACAGTCGGGCTAAGTATAGGGGTCCCTGTCTCCCTCCTTCCCTCTCTTCCTCTTTTCCTGTCTTCCTTCTTTCCTTTTGCAAGAGGTTATTCAAATCCTGCTGCATGGAAACTCAGATCTTGCATTGAGTGAGTGCCCTTAGAGTAGCATTGCCCAACAGAACTT
>VBSM01003157.1:40085301-40095422 GCA_008086735.1 Cheirogaleus medius
TCAGATCTTGCATTGAGTGAGTGCCCTTAGAGTAGCATTGCCCAACAGAACTTTCTGGATCATGGAAATGTTCTCTGAACTGTCCAATATGGTGCCCGCTAGGCATATTGAGCATTTGAAATGTGGCTAGTGTGTGACCAAGGAATGACATTTTAATTTTAATTGACTTTAATTTAATTAAGTTTTAACAGCCTCATGTGGCTAGTGGCTACCCTATCAGACAGTGCAGCGTTAGAGTCTAGTTGAGGAAATAAGACTTAACTACAAGAAAAAAAAAAGACTACATTGATTTATTACTTAAGTGCCAGAATCAGCGGCAGGTCTGAGAGCGGCCTGGACGCGCAGCCAGGCCCCCACACTGGTGCCTGTGTCTGATCTCAGTACTGAGCTCGGGTTTCTGACTTCTAACTGCCTCTGGGACATCTCTACTTGCCCACTGGGAAGGTAACCCCAAATTCAAGAAACTCACATTTTTTAATTTCCCTTAGCCTAAGACCTCGTCTCCTTCCTTTATGTTCTACCCGCTGATAGCCGCAGCCCCACTCACACTGAAACTGCACACTTGAGCAGCTTCCTTCCCTTTGGCCTTGCAGAGCCGGTCTGTCACCGAGCCGTGCTGTTCCCCCGGGAGTAGCTTTGGAGCCAGCCCTTCATCCTCCATCCTAGAGCCACCGTGCTCATCTGTCAGACAGTGGAACAGGTCATGTGATTAGTGTCTGTGTCCTCCTCTCTCCGGGCTTGCCTCCCTTCTGTCTGTCCCCTGCGCTTGTCATCCGGGACACTGCACCAAGGATAGAGCCAGGTGCAAGCCGCTCTGCTGCCCCCACCGCTGCTTCCCTGTATGCCAGCCCCTCCCCGCACATCCTCTTTGTCCTCTTCCCTCCCTTCTCATTCTTGAAGGCCTGGCTCGAATGTCCAGTCATCTGCGGCTGTCCCCAACTTCTCAGCCTCCCTCCCGCTCCCCAGCCCTTGCATGTACATTAATTTCTTCCTCCTCCGGGTCCCTGCAGAGTATCAGCCATGCCTGCTGTTAAACCTACTGTCTCATGTTGCGATCACTTATTGTGTATATGCTGTTCTCCTGGTGTATAGGAAGTGAATTCCTGCAGGCTTGAACTCTGTCTTATTGGATCATTATTCCCGTGCTGTTGTCAGCACAGAGCAGGCACTTGGGGTTGAGTCACCGCATGGACTTGAGCAGACCGTTGGGGATGGACGGGTGTTGGACGGGCTGGGAGGTACTGGGAGGAAGAGAATTGGGTTCTGGTGAAGAGCACAGGTTGTTCCTACAGGCAGCAATAAAGCCAGCCGTGGTGAGCCTTCCTTGCCAGGACGATCAGTTTTAGTTTGATCCATTTCTTCCTAGGGAAGCTCTACTACAGGGACGGCGAAGAGACATTTTAGGAAGATTGGACTAATGTGGCAACATGGGAATTAGGATGAAGAGAAGCTGCCACACATCAGCAGCAGCTGCTCAGAGCCTGGCTCAGTAGTTTTTTAAAATTGAGTAAACGAGGTTATGCTAATGGCATAAAGGCAGGTATTGGACCTGCCTGCTGCTACCAGGCTGGTAACATGAGCTGAGCCTGTGGAATAGAGGAGGAGGGTGGATTTAGGGTTGTTTCAATGGCACTGGAAGTTTCTCGACTATTCTTGACTGTTATCAGCATTCTTGAGGTTTTTCAAAATTTTGTATTTATGAATAATCACATATCCTAAAGTTTCTGGAGTTGCCTTGATTTTAGAAATTGACTGTACTTATTAGGGCATCAGGTTCCATATTTCTTAAAAATAATACAACCACTGCAGTTACATTGAGCAAGTCACCAAGCTCTGTTAATTCTGCCTTAAAAATGCCACTGCTTTTACATGGTAGAGAACACAGGCAATAGTCTTTCTTTCTCACTGGTGTCGTTATCTTGTTTTGAAGCATCATCCTAATACATAGGAAAATCTCAACTTAGTAAAGAGATAAATTAGACTCTAATTATTGCATGGAATTCTCCACATGTGTGTCAGTTGTATATTGGCTGTATAGCAAATTATCTCCAAAGTTAGCAGCTCATAAAGCAGCAAACATTTATTATCTCACAGTTTCCATGGGTCAAGAAATCAGAAGTGGCTGAGCTGGGTGGTTCTGTTGCATATTTTGCATAGTTACTGGCATATAGCAGCCAGGGACTCTCATGAGGTTGCAGTCAGGATGTCGGCAAGGGCTGCTGTCTTCTGAAGTCTTGACCAGAATGGAAGGATCCATTTCTAAGATGGGTCACTCATGGCTGGTGGCTGGAGGCCTCAGTTCCTCACCACATAGAACTCCCCATGGGGCTGCTTGAGTGTCCTCACATCATGGCGGCTGCTAGCTTTCCACAGAGTGATCTGAGAGAGAGAGAGGGGAGGAAGCCACAGTGTCTTTCATGACATAGTCTTCAAAGTCATACACCGTCACCTCCACGTTCTGTCTGTTAGAATGAAGTCAGTAAATCCAGCCCCCCACACAAGGGAGGGAAATTAAGCCCTACCACTAGAAGAGAGAAATATCAAGGATTTGTGGACCTATTTTATAACCAGCATAATTTCTTGAAGTTAGAGTCACCTTGAGCATTTAAATTATGATTCTACTCTGAAGGTTTATCTCTTTGCTCTTTCCCATTTGTTAACTTTTTTCTGCTTGACATAATAATGGCCATTATCTAGTAGAGATTGAGAAATTTAGGTTGTGCAGAATCCTTTGTTCTTGCAAGTTTTTCAGGAACTAGTATCCTTGGGAGTTGGAGTTGTCTAGAATGGTGTAGGACTGAAACTTGACCGTATGTCGTATGTTGGGCTGACCATGGTGACCAGACAGCCACGGCAGTGGCCCTGTGAATGGGGCTGTTGGTTGTCATAGGTCTTATCTGAGCTTGAGCTGGACCCATAGTCCAGGTATCGGGCTACTCTCTTTTTCTATTTTATGTCTTTGTTCTCACCGCTTATATCTTATGCCTCTTTTCCACCGCTGCATAAAAGGCAATTTTGTACCTATCTAACCTCCACAGCTGATTGCAAGCTCCTGGAGGAGAGAGAATAATGCATCTTGTTCAGCTCTGTGCTCCTGGTTTTTTTTTTTGTTTGTTTGTTTTTGCTAGTGCAATGCCTTGAACACAATTGTCACTCAGGGCACTATTGTTGAATGTGTAGTTAGATGGTCAGGGTGGAGAACTGAGAGATTTTAGTAGGGGTAGGAGCAGCATAAAGTCAGGGGACCCACCAGGAAGGGAGGGAAGGGTTTAGAGGGCAGCCATTGGGGTGGAGAAGGCAGAAAGCGAGGAGGATGGGATCTAGCAAGAGTAGTTGGAAATGACAGGAGTGAGTGGAGTGGGGAGGCGGTAGGACTGTGTGGGAGATTTTTAAAAAAATATATAAGTAGGGGAGGGATGAGTAGGCAGAACACAGACTTTTAGGGCAGTGAAGCTATTCTGTATGATGCTGTAATGGTGGGTCCATGTCATTGCACATTCGTCCAAACCTATAGAGTGCACAACACCAAGAGTGAACCCTAACGTAAAATAGACTTGGGGTGATCGTGATGTGTCAGTTGTAACAAATGTACCACTCTGGTGCAGGATGTTGATACTGGGGGAGGCTGTGCCTGTATGGGGGCAGGGGGTACATAGGAAATCTCTGTGTCTTCTGCTCAATTTTGCTGTGAACCTAAAACTACTCTTAAAAAAACCCCAAAGTCTTAAAAACTGTATGAAATGGGATCCTGTCTCAGGGTTGGGGCAAGAATAGGTAGGAATGAAAAGAAGAATGTTACCAAATGTGTAGCAGGCACACAGTGGGCATGTTCCATATGTTACCTTATTTATTTTTAAAGGCAACTAAAGTTAAGTCATGTATATATAACTTACATGTTTCTGTGGTCTAAAAAAATGTTGGTCATCTCTTTTTTAATCCAAGGGAGCGTTTACTGTGAGTCTGAAAGTGTTACGGGTTATAGGTAGAACTATAAATATACTTTGGAATATGGAAGGTAAATGCATACATTCATTTAGGAGAGAATGACAAATGTAGACCAAAATGTAGAAGTCCACGACTAAGGACTTCCTTGTCCACCTGGACAGCTTGTGTGTGCGATACTGTGGTCACAGTGGCTCCCTGTGAAGAAAGATCACTATTTCCCAGCCCAGATGTCACCTTTTTTGGGGAGGGGGGAGAGCAGCTGCCATTGTGAAGAATAAAGATGAAAAATACCAAGTTACCTTCCTAAGACAGAGCCGTAGGATGAAAGGTAATTCCAGTCTCATGAGTTTTGAGTTGGAGCTTGAAATTTATTTTACCATAGGAACACTTGTGATAGATAATGTATTTCGTAGGCTCTGCGGGTGGGCTTGGGAATCCAGTGACTGCTTATACATGCACAGTTTATATGAGCCAGGACTGCTGGAGTCCCAAACAACCGTCTTACAGATGAGCCTTCAGAATATCACCTGTTTCTCAGTGGGAACACCTTATTTGTTAGTGTGCCACTGTCATTTTTGGCTTGGGTACCTTTATCTTTTTCTATGTCTTGATAAAGAATTAGAAAATTCAGTGGAAAAGAAAAGCATATGTTGTAAAGCACCCAGAATCACTGCTGTTACACAATAACAATAGATTAATAACAGAAAGAGACCCTGAAAGTTACGTTTGGCCTAGCCTGTTCCTTCTCTGCAGTCGTGCAGTCTGTGAATGATGTTTTCATTGTCTAAGCCAAGCCACCTTAGTTAAATATTTAATTTTACTGGAGTCATAAGCAGGGTTCAAAATATCATACCTAGATTTTATGAAAGTGATAAAATGCTTCAGAAAGTACAGTTGCTTGGCCTGCGGGCCATCGCACCTGATAAACTCATCACACGCCTTGTCATGTGCTTCCTTACGGAATGACGATGGCTGCTTTTCTGTGTTTGAGCTTGTCATTTCGAGGAAACAAAGATAAGAAATTTTTGCTGTATCTAAAACCCACTCGTAAAAACTGTTTTTATAGAGTAATGCTCTCTCGCCTCGATCTTCAAAGTGGAGTAAAATTTCCTGCAACAGCCGCTTGTAAATAGTGAGTGCTCAATAAAGACCTCTCAGCTCTTCACCTCCCAGCTGTTGCCTACGTATTTCATTGGAGAACCTTTTCACATCTTCAAGGCATGTGGCTCTATGCCATTGTCAGTTGGCTAAAAAATAACTTGTAGGTGTGTATTTCTTATGACAAAAGTAGGTTTATTCTTTTTAGAAATACAGCAAGCCTGGATGGTGCCATTGGTTTACCAGCGATTCAAACTCATTCCTTTGTTTTTCTTATGTATTTTCTGAAGTTTCTACTAAAGTTTAGCTTTCAAACAAAAATATTTGATGTTTCAAAAGGAAAAAATGCAAATAAGCAAAAAAGTTATTCATTAGAGGTAATCACTATTAATTAACACCATCCTTTCCAGGCCTTTTTGTTTTCACATGGACCATTGATATTTTTTTTAAAAAAGAGATTATATTGGACACGAGGGCAGGCTAACTGCTGTAGCGACCCTTGGTTTCAGTGGGAATAAACAGAAAAAGTCTATTTCCAGCTCATGGTCTGGAGAGGGTGCTAGGGAGCAGTGGGGGTGCTCAGCTCTATCCCTGACATGTGGTTTCCTCCTCTTGGCCTTCAGGGTCCTCCCCATTTAGCAGAGGGCTGGGGAGAATGGAGTGCTGAGTGGGAGGGTCTATGGGCCTGGTTTAGGAGAGGCCGCTTCATTTCTGCCCTCGTTCCATTGGCCAGAACTGTGTCATGTGATTGCCCCTAACTGCAAGGAAGGCTGGGAAATGTAGTTGAGCCGCGTGTCCAGGTAGAAAAGGGAAACAGCTGGTTGAACAACAAGCTGTCTACAGCTCAGTTGTATACCGTTTGGAAACTTTTTTTTCTAACCCAACACTTTATTTTAAACATATTTTTGTGTGCGGAATCTGGTCACCTCTCCATCTGCACTTTTAATGAGAGCTCTTCTGTCTCTTGCCAGAATCTCTTAATTGTTCTCCCTCCTCCTGCTCAGGTTTCCCCTCTAGCCCATTCCCCGTAGTGGCTCTTTCAAAAACTGAAGCCACGTTTCCTCCCTTCTCTGCTTAAAACTTTGCAGTGCTTCCCTGCAAGCTGTTGGAGTGATGTGCACCCTCAGCCGAGGCTGGCCTCTTGGGCCTTGACCCCACCGTACTCCATGCTACCCTGCTCACTCGCTTCCCCTCCCCCACCTCCCCCTTGGACCTTGCTCTCAGCCCTGCCTGGAACTTGGATCCTGCCTCTTCACTCTGCCTCCTTCAGTTCCTGTCTTCTCTCCAAAGAGGCCTGTCCTGACCACCCAGCTGTAGATTTCCCACCCCTCTCCCTCTACTGAGTTGCTTTTGTGTAACTGTCATTTTGTCTTCAAAGTACTTGGCACCGTCAGAAATCGTCGTGCTTGTTTGCACTATATATTCACAGTCTGCCTGCTAGATCCGGGGGTTCCTTGAGGCAAGAACTCTGACTTGTTTATATAACTCTGTCTTCAGATACCGTGTCTGGCACGTGGTGGGTGCTCAAGTGAATACTTGTGGGGTGAAGGAATGTCATTATGGGTTCTCACCCACTTTTAATGACAGTGTTATAGCCCATTGCATGGAATTAGCTGTCTACTCTTGAGGGCCTTTTAGATTTTTTTAAATTTAAAAAATGCTTTGGTTATTATCCTTTTAGCTAGTTTTTTGTTTTATTTGCACCTATCTGTGCTTTCCTTGGGAATGATTCCTAAATGAGGTTTTATCTAGTGAAAGGGATTCTATACAGAATTTTAAGGTGTTTGGTGTATATGGCTCTTGTCTTTCAGAAAGACTCTTGATTTCTGTTTCCCATACAGTTAAGAGCTCTTGTATAATGTACTCTTCTTCATACACCAGAAAATAGCTTGGCTGGGGTGTGTGTGTGGGGTAGTCTTGTCTTCTTTATTGCTATATCCTTAGATCTTAGAACAGGGGTAAATTTTCATTAAAAATTACCCTTTAAATTTATTTTTCATCATTAATTCATATAAATGTTGCCTGATTTTTGCCTGCTTTTGGAAGGTAGGCCTGCCAAACGTAAGAACATTCATCTTATGTTAATATAAATGTCAGGGAACCAGGTGTCAGTACTTATCTTATTCCTTCAAAGCCAGTTCTGGTTTAAGTGAGCCCACTATCAAATCTGTGGAACGTCCAAGACTCCACCCAGGATTTCTGAAAATTCCAAGAAAGAGACAGTTTCTCACCAGAATTCTCATCTTCTGCGCTGTGACTTGTGACTGCTTGGACCTGGATTTCCTTCCTAGACACAGTCGCTTCTCTGACTCCTGATCAGTTACAAGTGCGAGACTAGGGTGTGCGGACAGAACTGCTGCTGGATGTGGATCGTGGGCAGGACCTGGTGTACTTAGCAGATACCCCAGATTCTACTCTGTAAAGGCCACGTCAGCCTTCTTGCGGCCAGATCAGACATCTGCTGCTCCTTCGGCCGACTGCAAGGGTTGGCTTGGAGATCTGCCACTTTCCTTGAGCAGTATCCACCCTCTGTGGGTTGCAGTGGAATTCCCCCCTGCACAGTAGTAGTTGGCAGAATTGCTGGTTTGAAGTATCTGTGATGGTGGGAGGGGTAGAGAGTGGAGGCAGGGGAATTAGGGAGACAAAAATTAGGTGCCTCTTCTCTAGCAGTTTCTCGTTGTCTTAGCCCATTTTTGCATTGCTGTAAAGGAATACCTGGAGCTGGGTAAGTTATAAAGAAAAGAGGTTTATTTGGTTTGTGGTTCTGCAGGCTGCACAAGAAGCATGGCACCAGCACCAGGATCTGCATCCGGTGAGGGTTCTGGGCAGCTTCCACTCACAGCAGCAGGCTAAGGGGAGCTCGTGTGTGCAGAGATCACATGGCAAGAGAGGGAGCAAGAGAGTGTGAGGGGAGGTGCCAGGCTCTTTTTAACAACCAGCTCCTGCAGGAACTAAGAGCAAGAACTCCCTCATTACAAGGATGCCACCAAGCCATTCATGAGGGCTCTCCCACCAGGTCCCGCCTCCAACACTGGGGATCAAACTTCAACATGAGGTTTGGCAAGACAAACACCCAAGCTATACACCTGTCATCCATTTCTTCTTCTGAATGATACCTCATTCCCTCTCAAGTCAGGTTGGAACCCCTTAGCCTGGCAGACAAGGGTTTTGTTTCAAGCCATGATTTTTACTTTATATGCTGTGGGCATGCATGGGCCACCGACTCTTCTTACGTGTAACAGAAAACTCCGCTCAGGCGTGTTTTCAAGTTTTGAACTATGTATAGAAAACAATTTCCCTGTGACATCCTTTGAGCTGAGCAGGCCCTGGGAGGCATCAAAGGACTAGCAGCAGGGGACAACCTGCTGTGAGGATCAGAAAGGAGCCGTGGCCTGCATGGCATCCAGAGCTAAAGAAAGAATCCCTGGCAGACCCGCCTGTGAGTTTGCCAGAGATAGTCAGGGTGTCCCCGCGGTGCCTCAAAAACCAAGGGAGGAGTTCTTTAACCCCGGTGCTTCTGCAAACACTGAGATGCTCTTGTGCCATAGTAAGGTTGTGTTTCAGTTATCCCTGCTTTGGCCGGTGCTGCTTTTCATCTCTTAATCCTTCCTCGAGCGCTGCCAAACATTTTAGATGCTGCTGAACTTGAGTGCAGGCCACATTTGAGAGATCATAAGCACAGACAAGTTGAGAGCTCCGTCGTCCCCGTGTCTGTGTGCCTCGCTGTGTTTGCACGTGGGCGGCCTGTGTCAGGGACACACGGCTGGACGAAAGATTCCCAGAGTGTAAATCACCTCAAGCACGCGCTCCGATTGCGTGTGTGTGTTTGCTCTGTTCGGTGCGTTGACAAAGGTCCAACCTCCTGTTCTTCCCGTTTTGTTTTGCTCTGTCTTTATCCCCTTCGACGTTATGTGATCATTTAGGTTTTCTTTCCCTCGCTGGGGTCTCGATTGAACATATTGGTAGATGGATTTCCTGTTACTTCTCACTGGCTGCTCAGCACTTGTGTTCTCCAAGACTCAGTCTCTGCCCATTTTTCCTTCTCACTCTTCTTGGATAACGTTCTGCAGACCTTTAGCTATAACTGTCTGTCAGCTACCAACTCTACACTGATAACTCCGAAGTCTCTGACTCAAACCAGATGTGGCTCCCCATCTAGCCATCTATCTTTTCCCATCTAGTTAGTCACAGGCATCTTGGACTCAAGCCTCTATTTCAATTTATGTTAACAGTTTGTGATCCACACTGGAAGCTTAACAGTTACCCCAGACTCCTGCCTGCCACTCCTCCTAAGCCATCTTGGCTACCCTGAATGTCTCGGCCCTTAAATACTTCTCTCGCCCATGCCCTCTGGCATGGTGCTGTCACAGGGTCCTGTGGGCCTGCCTGTCACCTTCAGTAGACCCAGGAGCATTTCATGTCGACATTTCAAGGCCTAGTGTTGTAGGAGCTGCTTAGGAAATATTGGAATGAATGAAGAAATGGGTGAATGAATGAATGAACAAATGAACAGTTGACTGATCGCTGAGACACTTAGGATGATTTCCATTTATGATAATATTTTTAAAATTTTTTTACTGGAACTATGGAGTTATTTTTGCCTGCTGATGCCAACATTTGGAAAAGCACTGTAATTTTGAGGAAATATTTTACCATATTAAATTCCTTTCTATCCCAGGCCACACATACAGATATATAAACTTCAAAGGAGGAATTATTTGTTATATTTATGCTAACTTGTTGAGTTTGGACATTTCCCTCAGTGGTTTTATGTTTGTGATTGTGCTCTTGGTACAACTGGGAAATAGTTCCTTTAAATGTCAGGAAGAATTGATGTTAATAACCTAGTTGGAATTAAACTTGTTTTTAATTAACCTGGATGCTGTAAGTTTCTGGAGTCGAAGAATTTTAGAGCTGGAATGTTGCTTTTTGAACTTCAGTGTAAGGAGAATTGCTTATGCTTGAATTGATTTGCTCTGTATCCAAGTACTGGGCTGAGTAGAAATTGTTGACTTTATAATATTGAATGAGAGGGAGCCATTGAAGATCAGTTTTTTAACCTTTTTTTTTTTTTTTTT
>VBSM01003157.1:40098419-40121442 GCA_008086735.1 Cheirogaleus medius
TGATCTGACAGGAGGCGGAGCTCAGGTGGTGATATGAGCTTTGGGGAGCAGCTATTAAATACAGGTGAAGCTTCGCTGGCTTGCCTGCTGCTCACCTCCTGCTGTGAGCCCAGTTCCTAACAGGCCACGGTCCATACAGGTCCTCAGCCTGGGGGCTGGGGACCGCAGTACTAGATAGATGACTTAGTGTTTCTCCAAAAACCTGAGGTTTGAAGATTTGGCCTTTTTTTTGTTAGCAGATTTAGAAAACTGGCCATAGTATTTGATGGTAGCTGATTAAACTTTTGAATTGGAGTGAATATCATCAGCTATTAGATTTAGAATAGATGAATTTTGCTAATCTTAAAGTTTTAAAGATCTTAAAGTTTTCCTTTTAAAGTCAAGATTGCTTTTCAAGTTTAAGACTATTTTCTTTTTCAGTTAAGCTTGCATCTCAAGACATTTAACCTTTTGCCATAGGCTTAAAGCCGTCATTGAAAAGAGTCATTTAAAGACAGGTTTTAGGTGTAATCTCTCTCCTTTTTCTTCTTAATTTTGATAAGCGCCTTCATTTGAGATTACCTCGGATGCATTTGAGACTATACAGCTGCTTTTTAAAATGTAGCAATGCTGGCTGAGACAACCCAGCTCTAGAATGGCATGCTTCCATACGGAAGGTTCCAAGACACTCCTTGTGCATTGCTTCTTCATTGTGTGTGGTGAGGCGTCAGCATCAATTAATATCTATTTGAGTTGCTCTCATTTTGTCTTTTGTCAGCTGGTGATTCGAAATTTAAAACACACATTGGAGAGATGTGGCGAAAAGTCCTTCTGTCTCCTAGTGATTGGGAGTGATGGAGACTTAGTGCCGTGTCAGGATGACTCTGTGACACCACCCTTCCTCAGTCTCCTGTCTATATTTCTTAGCATTTTAATGTGTTGGCTTCATCTTCTTTTCCCTGAAGTGTTCAGAAGTGAATTATAGACATCATGACATTTCGCTCCTAAATACTTCAGCCCACATCTCTAAAAAACAAGAACATATTTCTGTGTAACTGCAGTACTGGTTTCACAAAATCAGAAGTAATTGCTAATGGACTCTATTACCTGGTCCATTATCTGAATTCCCCCAACTGACCCTAAAATGCCTTTTACAGCTGGGCCGTTTAAATGGGAATTCGATTGAGAATCATGCATTGCATTTAATTGGTTGGTCTGTTAAGACTCTTTTAATCTAGAATAGTTCCTGTCCTCCCTGGCCTTCCTTTGGAATGACTTTTTGTAGCTAGGTGTTCTCACTTACCACATTTGATCATTTCCTAGTGGTACCATCAATTAATGAGTTAGAGTGTCCTTTTTTCACCCTGTGTTACCTGTGCAGTACTGTCTTTTAGAAGTTGTACCTAAAGTCTCGATCAAATTTAGTGTAGACATTTGGGGCAGGGATGGTTGCTGCTGTGTGCATCTGGAGGGACGTGCCATCTGGTGCTGTTATGCTTGTGCCAAAGTTGATCCCTGGGTTAACGTGGGGGTAGTCTGTCCAATTATATTTGCTTCCCAGATGACCAGCAAGTCATTGGTGAGGTGATGTTTTGGCACCGTATACATGTATATTTTAAATACTGGTTTACTTTTTCTCCCAAAGGATTGGAAATTCTGTGGGGTTTTTTTGTTTGCTTTTTTTTTTTTTTTAAATTGTACAAAATAAATCTCCTTCTTTCACTAATGGAGAAGCCTCAAGGCTGTTGTAAGTACCTTGAAATTCCCTTGCTCACCTGTAAGCACTTCTGGGTCTGCGATCAGACCAGAGTTTGCAGACTGCTGCCCCTGTGGACCA
The DNA here is from genome assembly GCA_008086735.1 of Cheirogaleus medius. NCBI lineage: Eukaryota > Metazoa > Chordata > Mammalia > Primates > Cheirogaleidae > Cheirogaleus > Cheirogaleus medius. The sequence goes on from VBSM01003157.1 coordinate 40,100,236, forward strand.
GACTGAATCCCCAGACGTGTTTATTTGGCCTGTGGAGCACTAAAAAAAGTGCACATCCTGAGCCAACGTTTGGGCAACTCCATATTAAAAATCAGGATTTCTAGGTTTCTGGAAGATCTAGACACACTGGGCCTGTGTCCCTGTGAGGCTGCATGCCTAGAGGCATGCACTTTAGGTGGGACTGTGCCCTTTCGGCCATCACGCACGCCACATCTCCTAGGGGATTCTGATGTGGCCGTGAGGCCCCTTGAGGCAAGGCCTACATTCGGTTTTGTCCCCTGCATTGTGTCTTCTTTAGCATTTAGAACTGACCTCTCTTCCTCCCCCCCATGGCAGAGCAGCACCTTACACGGTGCAGACACTGCGTTTGTGATCTGCAAGCTCCTTGCAAACCTACGTTTCTCTCTGGAGGCCTGCTTCGGCAGCCCTAGCTGTCTAGGGCATTGCTGAGAATCACAACATCAACACTAATGGCTTCTGGGCCACAATGTGTTTGTCTTAAAATCCCTGCACCAATAGCTCATACAGTTATTCATGTGAGAGCCCCAGAGAACCTCACTCTTACACTGTTTGTTCTAATAGTACTCCTCCCCACCCCTAAAGCCAAAAATGATATAATTAACCCTTTCCCCCCCAAATATAAATAAAACCCTTTTTGTTCCATAGCAACCACACAACTGTTTACATTTTTGTGTTTACCTCCTAGTCTTTGAATATATGAATGTAGCAACATCCTTTTAAAATATGTCCATCCCAGCCTGCACGCCATCCAGCCCACCAGGTTTCCCCGACAGGAGCATTAGAAGTGGCGAGTAGGCGAATGCGTAGGGCAGGCTAGGCTCTTTTCTGCGTCAGACCCCAGGGCTCGCCGTGCTACAGCCGGGGTGGCAATAGTGGCTCTTCATAATCTTGAATAGCTGAGAAAAGGCCGTGCTGTGTTCAAGTATGCATGAATGGAGAATGCAGGAAATATCTGATCAGTTTTAAAAGATTTCCATATAAACTTTTTTTTTTGGTCTTCCCAGTATTGGTAAATAAAGGAGTGAGCTAGAGAGGTCGCATTTCTGTACCGTTGCCTGATGTTGTTGGATTTTTAAGAACCCATTCTTCAGAGTCCTCTCCACTTGCTTTTCCTTGACTGCAGGTGCTTGAATATGTGGGTGTTGCCAAAGAAGCCTTTGCCCCACCAAATGGCTTGGCAGAGAGAGCACAAGGAAAACTGGGACTTACTGCCCTCGTTTTCTTCAGAGTCTAGATAATGAGTCTGTAGGGCAGAGAATTTGATGCGCTTTAGGGAGATGAGAGTGCCCAACACTCAATAGATGTGCAATAAATTTTGTTAATCTGGTCAGAGTGGAGCCTGAGAAAATTGAAAAATTAAAAAGCTGCTGAGAAGTTTTGGGGTAGGGGAGAGTGTGTTTTGACTTAATTGCAAAGGCACTTGGAGGAGCAGAAATACAAGGCCAGTTTCTGGGGTTGGTGAGGTCCTGAATGCATCCTGTGTCCTTTCCTCTACCTCCTGCACTGGCTGCCTGTCCTTACCCTCCCTCTCCTTTCTCCCTGAGCCACCAGCCCCATCCCCATGCCTGACACCAGCATTTTTATCCTGATGCCTTCTGTTTTTCTCATCATCTTTCTCTGTTTTTTGGTAATTTTTCCCCCCTTGGGGGGAGAAAGAGTGTAAGAAGCTAAAGTATAAGGAGAAAGGCATGTTGCCAACTCGAGATGAGTCAGAAATGAAAGCAGTTCTGAATGTGTAAGACAATGAGGAAAATATTTATTTTATGAAAATTGAAGTAACAACCAAGCCTTCGGGAGCACAGCCAGAAGGTGCTGGGTAGAGAGAGGTGCTGTTAGGATGGTGGAGGACGGCTGCTGGTCCTGGTCCGCTCCCCCACCCCCACCCCCGCCCCCCGACAGGGAAGGGATTCCTTTCTCTGTCTGTTAATGGTTCCCCTCCACCCCATTCTCAGTGGGACACCTTTGGGGAGGCCCGGAGAATAGTGTCCTCGGAACCCACTAGGCATCTGTATTGTTGAAGGTGAAAATGCTCCTTACACCTAAAAGTCATGCTTTTAAGCATGCACAATCCCAAATCCATTTTGGAAGCCTATCTTTGGAACTCCAAAATGTTGAATTTTCAGATGTACATCTCCTGTGTTGTATTATATTATTTAATCTTCTAAGAAACATTTTCATAGACTTCATAAAATTATTTAATGTTTACATTTGGGCAAGAGGATTGGAAGATAAGATTTTAAAGACTGTTTTATAAAGAGTGATCCAGAAAGAGGGTTAAGTGAACTGGAAGGTTTTTCAATGGTAAATAAAACCTTTCCTAAGTGCTATAGGTAGGCATCCAAATCAGGGTCAGCAATCTTTTTTTTTTTCCTATAAAGGACCAGGTAGTAAATAGCCGAGGCTTTACAGGACTTACAGCTCTGACATAGCACAAAAGCAGCCTTGGGCAGTATGTAAACAACCGGGCATGTCTGTGTGCCATGGCCCATGGGCCACAGCTTGCCAGCCCCTGACAGTATAAGCCATTGATTCTCTACAACATATATATTTAGAACTAGGAGTATCAGTATTATTCGGTCATGCTTTCCAGATGAAACTCTCTCATAGAGCTGCCGGTTGGTCAATGATAGACAGTAATTCCACTAGTATTGACTTTTGGGCTGGGGGAATGGGGTTCCTAGATAGCATTGTAGCTGTATTTTTTCTTTTCAAGGGCAGCATGCTTAAAATACAGCTTATGAAACTTTTAGATATGCACTGTGAATTTTAAGGTCTAAAAATGGATGCAACTGTATAATGTTTTTGTCTTAGAGAAAATTATTCCCACTGCTTTGCATATAAATATATGAACAGTAAATAACAATGAATATATGTGCATACGAGCAGATGTAGATACATAATTTAAAGGAAGGTATTGCAATTAAAATATTGCCTGCTTTCCCTGCTGAATACTCCTTAGACTTATGACCTTAGTACCAGAATATTTAATAAGGAATCTACAATGTGTAACTCCCCAGTAAATTATTAAAAGAGCTGGCATTCCTACTGTAAAATATCAACACAAGTGGTATAAAATATGCCTTGATTGTTAATGACTGTGCACTAACATTCCTTCTGGCATAAACAGAGGAATGAGTAATAAATATACTTCAAGGGTTGTTTGCATTTTCCTCCTTCCTTGTTGTGGGTACATTATTGTACTTCCCCTATTGAAGAACTGATTATTGTTTCAAATCACTGTTATTTTTAGATGCTCAAAATTAGGCATTCGTGGTAGGAAAGTGGAGAAACATTTGAAAGAAACTCTCTGTTTCAAATTTGGGAATGACTGGTTGAGAAATTAAAATGGGCCAATCTTATACTTTATCACTGTTTCTTTTCCTAGTCAGAAAATGATAGTGTTGTTTATGTATTATTTCAAAACTTTCTCTCTTATACTGACTTGAATCACTTGGGAGTTCATTGAGAATAGTGACTTTCACTTCGATGGAGTGATTTTAAACATTACAATGAGTGTCTGCAAAACCAAGATTTGCAAACTCCTTTCTTTCGGGATGGTTTACTGGCTCCCCTAGTGCAATTGAGTTTTCTCTTGCTATTAAATATGTTGTCAAACCATCATGTTCTACAAATGGGATGAATCACTAGTGAGGCCAGGATCTTTTGTTTGCCCTGATGCAGTGTCTTGGCCTGGAATGTCAGAATATCTGGAACTGTTCTTTCTCTGGAAGGATCCGTGTCAGCAGATGGCTTCACCATCTATCCAGGCATCTAAGCTGGGGACCTGGGGGTTGTCCTCGCCTCTTTCATCCCTCCTTCCCCCATGTCTGGTTCAGTGTTTGTGTCAAAGGCTTCTCAAGCAGTGTCTGGGTCTGCCTTGTTCTCTCTGTCCCTCCCCTTATGTGCAGAATTCTCTAAAACATAAACACACGGTCTTTTGCCTGGCCGACACTTCAGCGACCGCAGGCAGCCGTCGGTGAAGCCCTGCGGTGTCTGCCTTGCCTTGGGCTTCTCTGAGCAGCCATACTCCGTCCTGTGGTTTCCCAAGACCGTGCTGTCCCTCCTCGGTGCCCAGAGCCACCACCATCTTCCTCTTTGTGCAGCTGACCTGTTTCTTGTCCTTTCTTGAGCCAGTGTTGCTGACCCTCAGCCACCCTGCCTGGGTGGAGAGGACCTTGGCTCCATCACCCCTACCACTAGGCTGAATTTCTTTTTCCTGCTTTTGTGCTGTCCAAGTGATTAATACATGTCCTGATTTTCCTTACCTTGTCATTTCATTAATTTTACTGTTTTATTATTTTATTATTCTATAAATAGGTATCTTTAAGAGCTTCACCTTCTTTAAAATATACAGGTTATAAATTTCAATAATATAAAAATTCTGTATCAGTGAACATCGGATTATTTTTCTCTCCTTCCTACTTTAAAGTTAGCAGAGATGCCTTTATTTTTAAGGGAAGCCTCACTGGGAGGGGTCTGTGCCCATGTGGCTCTCATTAGAGGGAGGGTTTTTTGGAGCATGTGGAACTAGGAAGGTCTCAAGTGGCTTTTCCTGTATAGGTCCTGCTGAGGTGTATTGGGGAGTTACAGCTCCCTCTGGTGGCCATATCGTCAGGTGCATTTTTGTTCTAGACAATAAAAATGGTACACAAATCTAATAAGCCATCGGAGTTTTTTTTTTTTTTAAAGGACATTGTTAATTGGAGACTTAAAACAGAGTAGGGGGTGCTTAAAACACCCACAGAGGACAATTGTGTGGGGAATTAATCCTCTCATTTTTCTATGATGTCCTTCCCTTCCTTTGCTGTCTCTAAATGTCTGCAAATGCAGACAGAAACAAGACGAAAGCCATGCATGTTTTCCATGGGACAAAATTGAGGGGGCAGTTAGGGAGAAAAGTGTCAGTTAGGGGTGATGTTAAAATAAAGTTTATTTTCTTTTCGGTTGCAGACATTAAGATTTATTCTCAGGGCTGTTGGGACAATTACTGCAGCTCTCTCCAGGGGCCTAGACATTGATACATTTTGATAACTTAGTTTCCTTTTATTGGAAGATAGTTTGTTCTCATGCGACAGTGTTTCCCTGTGACCGCCCCATGGTGTTAAAATGCTATGTACATACAAGGTCTTATTGTTCATTTTCTTTAGACACCTCCCCCTGACAAAAGCAAACCTCCAAAGCAAGCAGATGAATGGACAAATGAAAATCCTAAAACAATCTCAGCCGAGACCTTCCTCTTTGCTTGACTTTATCCTCCGGGGCATTTGTGTGGCTCTGAGGCTTTATCTGCAGAGTAAACTGAATAGAAAGTATTCCTACTACCGTGTTTCCCCGAAAATAAGACAGGGTCTTATATTTATTTTTCCTCAAGAAGACACCCTAGGGCTTATTTTCAGGGGATGTGTTATTTTCCCCTCAAAGCCTCAGCTTGCAGCACACACACGATGGCCGGGACCTGACAGGGGGAGCTGACCTTGTTGGTGGGGCTGCCCGCACCTTTCCGGTCACCTCTGGGATAGTAGCTGTCACGATGGGGCAGATGAGAAGGGCTGCTCGTCGTCTTTACCGCTCCGCAACAAAATGCATGGGTTGTGCAGACACGCTGCGTAGCCACGCGCATCACTAGGTCTTATTTTCGGGGTAGGGCTTATATTGCGCAAATGCTTAGAAATCCTGCTAGGACTTATTTTATGGGTAGGTCTTATTTTTGGGGAAACACGGTAGGAGGGAAGGACTAATACTGTTGCTGTGCTTGCCGAGGTTTTACATATACTGTAAGTAAGCAAAGCCTAAAATTGGGTTGAAATAAGAATGTACATGTTAAAGAAAATAGTTCGATCGTCCATTGAAGAGAGGCCGATTCTGTCCCCTTCCGCACCCGCCCCCCCCCAGAGAAACAGCAGTGCCAACGAGCAACACGTCATAGATCCTTTTCCGGTATGGTAATAAGAAAGGCAGAGGTGGGAGGTTTTGCTTACTTTGAAATTTGTCTTTTTAAATAATATTGAAAATGATGCATGTGACTGTGAAAATCTCATCAGACATGGATGAGGCCGGCAACAAAAGCACCACTAGGCTCTCCACCCCCAAGCTGACTTAGCTAGACCCCTTGGAGAATAGCCCCCAAACCTTTCTGCGTGTGTGTGTGGGGGGGGTAAGGGTCACATTAGACAGTCTTATTAACGTGTTGTTTTTAACTGCACAGTTCACTGTGGAACTGTTTTTGGATCATATCACATGAATAGCTGGCTTAGCCTTTTCTGTGGCTGCACAGAGCTCGAGAGTGTTCAGAAGCCACTGTGTTAAAGGGCAGTGGCCGTCCCTTCAGATCCTAAGCTGCCAGGACTTGGCTTGAGCGTGTCCTCATAGTTCGTTTGGTCAGAGGAAGTGACTGCCGCAGCTGGACGTTTACTGTTTGTGCCTTGATTTTTGTTTTTTAGATGCTTTTTGAACCCCTGTAATGTTTTGTGCACTGTGCAAGGCACTGGGCAGGGAGGGGGCGTTAGGGTCTCAGCCTGCTCAGGGCTTAAATTCTGCACCCCCTTCATCTTTTAAGGGTTTGGCCAACTACAAAGGAAGCCACTTTGAAAGATACTCCCTATTCTGCCTTCACGCCTGGCTCCCCTGTCGTGGGAGACCTGGCCAGAGCAAGCTTCCTCCTGCTAACCTGGGTTGTCATTGGGAACACATCTTCCCATAGAAATCGTGCTCCAGGTGAAGGTTGCCTGTACTGTGCCGGCCATCCTTGGTGCAAACATTTGCCCAAGGGTGGCATTTGTGCCGGTTCTTAGAGCATTTATTTAGCTGGGCAGTCACGGGCCGCATCATCCCTCCAGCATGCTCTCTGGCTAAGTAGGAGGAAGACGCTCACCTGAGCTCTGAGCCCCAGCAGCTCACCTGCAGGCTCCATCCTTGGCAAGAGCTCTTTGAGAAGTATGTTATTTGGTTGATTGAGTGTTCATTTCGAAGCTCTATATGGCGCTCTTGGGCCTATTACCTACAGCTGACTGCATTCTGCACTTGTGGGTATCATTTAAGATTGTTTTCATTAGATTCCATTTACCGAGATTTTACTTAGTTGGCTGTAAGTTTGCAAAAAGATTTTTTTTAACTTAAAAATTGCAGGTGGAAACATTAATTTTGAATCATTTTTTATTTAACTTCTCTCTTTCCTCTTTATAGCCTATTTTATTCATTTTAACTGCTGGTGTCCAAAGAGTTCCAAGTTCATTTATAGATTTAAAAAAGTTAATTATCAAAAAAGAAATAACAACCTAAAAGAAGTAGGCTTATATCTGCAACCTTAAGGATTTAATATGTTGATAGGAGGGACTTTTAGAAGGAGAGTCTCCTGGTGTCTGGTAGGTATGTCTGGCTCCAGCGTCACCATTCTCTTAGGAATTGCTGTTGGGAGTCACTCACAGCTTGTGGAAGGGTCTGAGGTCATGGGATGTGCTACCCTTCTTCCCCACTCTTGGTTTTCCCCCAGCAGCCATCTTGGTGTGATTTTGGGCCTGGCTGGACATGCTGCTAGGATCATCCCTGAGGCCTTGTCGGGCATGGGGGGGTGGCCGGATGGGTAGTTGGTGGCTCACAGACGTTTCCCAGAGGAGCTGGATGCATTCTTAAAGTTTCTCGAAAGGATTAGCACGATGTGGTTTAGAAATGTTTTTTCACAGAGTCGTGGTTTTGGGGTGCAGGAAGATGTTTGAGCCCAGCTAACCCGTCTCCTGAAACACAGACCTCACCGTTTGCCAGAGAGAGCACCGGCCGTGTCTGTTTACAGTGTGATCAGCACCAGCCTTGGTCCTGGTCCTCCTCTCAAGGCTCTTGTATTGTAGGGACAGTGCAAATGCGCAGCCGAACAGTGAGCACAAATTCGTGCTGAATGCGACAGGAATGACAGGGAGGCCGTGTGACCGGACTGTGGCTCACTTCCCTGTAAGCTTCAGAGCGTGGAGTTAGCACTGCTGCTAGAGCCAGAGTCTAAAAGGAATGATACCTTTTCCACGTCAAACGCTTCAGAGCTATCAGTGTCCACGCACCTTAGCTTTTAAGAAAGAGGTTTAAAGTGGTTTCATCTCAACAACAACCCAAACTATGGAAGCTATAAATGACCAGACTGATGAAAATGTCTTTAAAAACCATAAAGTTTTAAAAAAAGACAAATAGGAAAATGTTGCCAGTTTCTATCACAGAGAAAGAACTACTTTCCTTAATATGTAATGAGCTCCTGCAGATCAATAAAAAGAGCAATCACCTCTCATGGGAAAATCATTATCAGAGAATACAAATAAACCGTTCAGAGAATATCAGCAATTCAACATACTGAGATAGTATTACTTATAATAAAAGAAATAGCAATGAAAACTCCAATGAAATGCCACTTTCAAGTACCAAATTTTCGAAAACTAAAATTTTGATAGCGTTCTGTGTCAAGAAAGGTGTGAGGAAACAGTTGCTGATGTTGGACGGTGAGTAAGTTGGGTACAACCTCTAGCCATGTGGGAATGTTTATCAAAATGACAAATGCCTGCACTCTTAGACCCAGCACTCCCGTGTCTGGCAGTTTACGTAAGAGATGCACACGCGTGTGTGTGCAGTGAAAGATACACCAGAACGTGCATTCCGTGGCTGCTGCAGTCACAGAGGTTAGAAACAACAGGAGTGTCCATGAAACAACAGCTGAGTCTGGGCTGTGACGTCTGCATCCCGTCTTCCTGTCCCCGTTGCTGGCTTCATTCTCAGCCGGGTTTTCTCCATCGGATGGCAGCCCTAGGCTTACATTCCCGGCAGAGGGCGGCTGGCTCCTGCAGAGGTGAGGGCTTGTGTTTTATTGGGCTGCCTTGAGTCATCCTGATCTGTGAGTAGGAGAATGGGATGTTCTGTAAATTGGCCTATAGCCAATCATGAATTCATAGATTTTTTTAAGAAAAAACTCAGCCCGTGTGACTCACATTCTCTCCTGCCTTCATTTCCTCCTCGCAGCCCAACAGATCTCTCTCCCTCCCACCGCCCTCGGCATTTTGTAGAAGCAGCAGCAGAGGCTGAGATCTGCATTTTGAGACACTGTAGCTTTATAAGGCATAATTGAATCATAATCACCCATTACTCTCATGACTTGGGGATTATTATTTGCGTTTTTCAGATGAGGAAAAACTGGGGATGAGAGAGGTTAAGGAACTTGCTTAAAGTCACAGCAGGTAAGTGGCAGAGCTGGAGTTGGATTCCGGTTGGTTGGCATAGACTCTAGTCGCATCCTCACTGCGCATGCGCATCACCTGGGGTGCGGCGGCCTGGCGTCCACGCATCCTGGTCTGCTCATTGGCGTTTATACTCTCAGCTGATTGAAATGAGAGCTGGAGCCGGGAGTCCCTGGGCTACACCACCAGCAAATGATGAATTCCTTGCTTGATCATTTCAGTGTCCCTAGTGCTCTGCTTCCAGGAGGAGAACTCTTTTATTTATCTGTTTTATTGATACATTAATAGCTGTACATATTTTCAGGGTACATGTGATAATTTGATACATTCATATAGTGTGGAAAGATCAAATCAGGGTAAGTGGGATATCTATCACCTTAAATATTTATCTTTTCTTTATGCCAGGAATATTTGTTACTCTCTTCTAGCAATGTTGAAATCTACAATAGATTATTGTTATACATAGTCACTCTACTGATCTGTCGAACGCTGGGTCTTCTTTCAGAATATCTAACTATATATTTGTACTCATTAATCAACCCAGGCTGGGAGCTCTTGTTCATGCTGTCAGGCCTGTCTTCATGCAAGAAAGTGATCTTTGAAATCAGTAATAGGTGCTTGGAAAGAATTTAAGGACCAGCCAGTGGACAGGCCCGCTCAGTAAGAAGGACTGGCCGTGGAGCCTGGTGCACCGAGGGTCGCTGAAAGAACTTCTTTAGTCTCTGTGGCTGAAGGTCTTCCCTGGCCAGCGGTTGTCCTTTTCACACGAGGTGGCTCTGGAGGGACCTGGGGGACCCAGAGGAACTCTGTGACAAACTGACATTTGTCTTAATCTTCTGGGCATTGGCTTTCTGCACTCATTGCTCACAGAGTTGCTAAACCAGGCAGGTGAGCGACTGCAGGACAGGGCAGGGGGAGAGAAGGGCACCTTCTGGAAGGAAAACCAGCAGGTACCCAAGGGGTGGGGACTGGGGAAGAGGGATTAGGAAGGGGAAATAATCTTAGGGTTCTTCTAGATCAGAGGGTAATCAAGAGGAAATTTAAATTTAAAAAACTATGTAATTAGGATTTAAATCCAGTAAGCTTCATCACATAAACCTTCGACTTAATATTTTCCGTAGTAGATGAAAGTAGGAAAAATAGGACTACTTTTATTTTCCTTCTCTTTACATGTATTAACTGAGATATTTTGTGTTCTTCGTACATTTTAGGATTAATTACGAAAATCAAATTACCAGACACTGGAAATAGAAAATATAAAATTGGTAATATTCAGAGATGGTTAAATGCTTCATTTCCTTTTCTCATGAAAAAAGCAGCAGACAGAATTTATATTCTGAAAGCAAATACGGAAATCACATTAAAAATCAGAAAATCCTCCCCACCATCCCCCATGTGGGTTTCATTTATCTTTGGTCTGAGTTAGAGGCAGAGAGAATTTGAATATGCTGCTAGCTTGGGGCAGCTAAGTTCCCTGTTTCTCAAGAATTGGGTATACGTGTGAGGCTTATTTTATCTTGTTTGCGTTTTTGCCACTTTGCTTCCTTTGAATCCAGAGAGAGCTTCATGGTAAGGACCTGAAATGCATTTTGAGAGCTAAAAAGAGGGAGTTTGTGGATGCACAGGCTGGTGTTGGGAATGTGAAGAGCGTGGCTCAAGCCTGCCTCCGCGTTAGAATCACCTGGGGAGCTTCAGAAATACAGTGCTGCCAGAACCCGCTCTGGAGATTGTGATTCAGTTGGCCTGAGTGAGACGTGGGTGCCCCAGAGTCAGGGAGCACTGAGCGAGTCCAACTTTGCAGGCTGGGAAACTGAAACAGAGGCTGCCTGTCACCTCAGGGACCAAAAGTGACAGGTGGAGACAGGACTAGACACGGGCCTCCTCACCGAGGCTGGGCTTGTGTTTCCAGTGTGCCACGGGGCACCTTGAATTTGAATCTTGTCCCGGCACCTCTCAAGTTCTCTGTTGCCCTGGTCTCATAGTCTCTGCTCTTGACCTTGCAGATGGCAGCACGTTGGCTCTGCACCCCTCTACCTACCTCTAACGTTATTTTTGAATAATGGAATTTAAGCAAATGCATATTTATGCCTGTATGATGGAGAAGACCGTCTCTTTTCACAAGTCATCTGTGGTTAGTCTTGCAAGCGGGGGCAGTTCGTTGTCTTTCTAGTGAAAGCAGGGGCAGTTCATTGTGTTTCTCGTGAAAGCAGTTGCATGGCCTGATATTCTTCTAGTCTTCCTGTGTGGCAGAGATAGAAGTGGGGAGTCATTTCTCAGCTCCCATTCAGCCGCTGCTTTCCTGAATCGGAAACCCAGCCTTGACCTTCTCTCCCAGGCTGCTTTGTCATGAGCAGGACTCTGAACAAAGACCTTCCCTTCACCTGCCCAGGGCACCCTTGCTGTGGGCTTTGCACCCCCTGACTGCTAGCAAAGCCTTTATCTTCATCTGATATTTGGTGAACAGCTGACACCTCCTGGGAATCTTTAAAATTGTTCTCTGAAGAAACCATTCTGCCTCAAGTGCCTATTTTTAGACTTTATAAAGCCCACGTCAAATTGTTGCTGCCTTTCCCTCTGTCTGCTAAGCCTGCTGTTTGAAAGGCAGCAACAGGATCTTTTGTCTTTAAAAGTTCAGCCCCATCTGGTTCATTCCACAGCCTCGGAATGCTCTGGGGTATATCTCTTCCTTCATTCTGACCAAAATCAAAACCAAAGCCACAAGCAGTAACCTTTACACCACAGGAGTTGAAATAATACAACCGGGGGAAGAAAATCACTTCCAAACAATGAACCTAGAGTTAAATAGATTGCTGTGTCTTAGAACACTTGATTTGCTCTGGTCGTATTTAACCTGTTCGATTAGAATGGTTTAAGCTTCGGGCTCCGCAGTGGGCTGTCCAAGTTCAGAACAAGTACATCGGATGGTGACTGGCTGAAGGGGCTAGCAGCCGTCATGTTCAATAATGAAGTGTAGAAAAGAGAATTCAAGTGTTCCCGTGGGGCGTTGAGCACAGCCTGCTCAGCACGGGGTGAGTCCCTCTTTGGCCAGTGGTTTTGGCTTTTGTTTCATCACATGAACCCTTTTGTTGTCAGTAACAGCAACTTGTGTGACTTTAGAGGTGGTGAGAATTCACAGCAAAGCCCAGGACCCAAGTGGGTGTTAGGAGCAGGTGTACCCCAGCGCGACAACTTGATCTTTCTTCTTCCCCTCCATTTCCCACCTTTCTCCAGTCCTGCCTTCATCCCTCCCTCTGTCCACATCAGCTCTTACAACAGAAGTCATGAATCTTTTATTTTGTATTTTTATTGAATAAAACGTTTAGGATCCATGTTATTAAATTTAAGATAGGTAAATGCAATGGTTTATATAAAATTCTCTAAAAAAATCAAAACTCGAGTAACACTAAAAACCAAGTATTCTTTTAGGCAAAATTTTTTTTAAAAAATAGGATTTTTTTTGGGGAAAAAAGATATCCATAGTTTTAAAAAAAAAGATTAGAAAGGGTACACAATAAAATATTAACATTTGTTAAGGTAGCAGGAGTATGAGTTAATTTTCCTCTTTGTAGCTTCTAAATTTTCTTCAAATAATGTATTATTCAATTTTATTGAGTATATAAAGAGAAATGTGCATGCCTGTTGATCTAGCAAACACACATCAAAGGATCTCATCCTAAGGAAATAGTGAATTGTATTATGTCCTTATATATCCAAAGGGTGTATGTGTCTGTTTACCCTCATATACTTGAAGAATTAGCTACAAGGATGAAGCATAGTTTATTATAAGGAAAGACGTGAAACAACCTACATTAGTTTAATTATACATCTTTATAATGGAATAGTGTAAAGCTGTTAAAATGATGTTGCAAATAAATATTTAATGATATGGAAACATTTTATAACATAGAATGAAAAAGTAAGTTGCAGATTGGTTCGTATCATTTGATCCCATAAAAGAAACATACAATACAGAAATAGAGAAGAAGATCTGAAAGAGTATTAATGCCCTAGTGTATTTGTAGTGTTCCTTCAGAGAAGGGGTCCGTGGGTGTTTATTTTCTTTTTGTCTAACTAAATATGCACGCGTGTCTGTACATGTGTGTATATAGCATATGTATATGTAGTTTTCTTGTGAAGAACCTATATTTTATAATAATTGGCTTATTTTAGATTTAAAATATAAAGTTACCTCTTTGAGTGAGAACCTGTGATTTATACCTTATAGCTGACCTTTTACCCCCATTATTTAAATCTATGTTCTACCTTCAAATAGAAGGTTTAACAGTGATAAAAAGAGCTTATAATGACAGACTGATTTCTGAATGGACGATTGATAAGTATAATGGCGAGATTTTAAATTGCCATTTATAATCAATTAGTGTCCCCCCCTTTTCTGGCATGTTTGGTGTGTCTGGTTGCAGTAATGCCGTTTGGCCCACTTTATTGCAGGTTAGAAGCCTAATCTTTGCAGTGGGAAGCTAAATAATGAAGCTTGTTCAGACTTATGTTGCAGTTGGTTAGTGCAGCTCTGAGCTTGAGGGCCTGGGTTTTTGTGGCTGCAACTTCAGAATTCAGAGGCTGTTTCTATTTATTTGAGTTTTGTAGCTAAGGTCCTGGGACTCAGGTTGTCTCAAGGTTTGCTCTGATGTAATTGGTAAATTGCTAAGGAGGACACTGGCATTACTTTGTACAGCTTAAAATTTTATTGGTGAGATAGGCTCATTACAGAACAATCACATTCAGCTAGAACTTGGTGTATAACCAGAGTGCTAAATTTATATGCACAGATGACAGGCATTGATGACCTCAGAAAACTTAGACCTAGATGGTCAATGAGAGGCAAGCCCTGACAAGGTTGAGAAACCCCAGTGCTGACAGGCTGGCCGGCACAGGGTAGGAGTTTGATGAATACTTGCCGAATGAGATAGCATGGGGGCTGGCTTTTCACGCCTGGGTTCCTAGATATGTGAGCCTGGATAATAAAACTGCAGGACAAAGAGCTGTCACCATAACATATGGGCATTCTGAAACCAAGAGATTAAATGCATTGTTCAAGATCACAAATGATTCTTCGGTTCTCAGGCACTATTAACTGCATGTAAGGTGCATTATTAATTTAGCAACAAGGGGGACAATAGCAGGGAGGTCCCTTATGTCTTTTGTATGATAGGCTTGCTGATTTCTGAAAGGTTAAGGTGTTAAGTTGTCTTAAATCAAGCAAAGAAGGTTGGGGACAAGTTAAGGGCATCATTAAAATTAGTTCTTGGGTCTCCTGATTCTTGGCTTATCTAGTTTCACGATTCATGTTAGCCCTTTGACAGTTTGCTATTCATTTGAGTGTTTTTTACTAGCTGCCTTGACATGCTTTTCAATGCTTGCAGGGTTCGTTTCCAACCTCGCTAAGCAGAAGCATCAGTGCCTTCTGCTGGGTTAGCTGGTGGTGATGCAGCCCACAGGTACTTGTCTCTGCCTTTCAGTGGGGTTCAGCAACCATCTATTTATGTTGAAAGGCGCTGTACAGGGAGATGCAGAACACAGAGTTCTAGGCCTCCAGGCATTTATCATCGCTTGCTAATTTGAGCTCAGCCTGACACTTGAACATGGGCCATAGATTTCCAGATTGAAAAAAACAAAAGGATTCTTTAATGTATAGAGCTGTGTCTCTGCCTGCTTGCTTCATTTCTGATCGTTTTGAACAATCGATATCCAAGTTGGATATTGTCATGTTCCAACACAACACAAGCCTGTGTGGCCTTGGGCATGCACTTGCGATGGCTGCGAAGGTTTTTAAAGTGAAGTGGCTAAGAAGAGAGCAAGGCCAGTGTGTGTGTGTGTGTGTGTGCGCGTGCACACGCATGTGCGCACGCACGGGAGGTGGTGGTGGTGAAGGCAGACATGAGGACTATTTCTTGCTACAAGCTATTTTATGTATGAGCTATTTCTTTGGATTATTTTATACACGAAAATGTACATCTGATTGGAAGACAGAAGGTATTGAAATTTACCTCTTGAAATTGTTCTAGGAAAAATTAAACTAAATATCAATCAGATTCCTAATTTTACAGTCTAGCAAATAATAGAATAATGTGGGTAAAAGTATCTGTTATGTGGTATTAAGTTCTGATAATTCCCATCTTCCTTTGTACCTAAAAACGGCACCCTCTTCTGTCACACTGCAGACAGATGCTGCTGCCACATGCAGACATTATTTGCCAGCTGTGGCACAGCTGGTCACCCAGGCCCTGTCACAGCTGCCTATGAAACCTGGATTTATTGTCCTCCCCCTAAATACTTTCTTAGAAATCACTCGTATCATTTTAGAGAGTATCCCAGAGTATCCCATGGCATTTAGTGACACTGCTTAAATACAAATCTTCCTGTTTCTTCTTTTTCCACGGCCCTCACTTCCTCTGGTAATTTTTCCCTAAGATTGGCATCTGCTTTTGAGACCCTGCTGGGCTTAGATACATTGGCTAGCAATGGATGAAGGCTTTGGGGAAGTGAAGTGGCGGCTGCCTCTTGGAGAATGGGTTGAGGATGGTGCATGTTCGTGAGTGTAATATGCAAGAACCACCACCAGGTGGTGATGGCGGCTTCCCCGGCCCAGGTGGGACTCTGGGTCTCCCCCTCCCATGGGCGGTCACTGGATAAACATAGTGTTGAACCAGTAACCCTTGTCCTTCTCCTTCTTATTAAAGAGTGGTGTTATAAGTAAGCTGTGAATTCCCATTATAAGAAATAATTGCTTTTTTAAAAGGAAGCATTAAAGAAAAAGACCTCTAGCTCAATTAAGATCCTGTTCTTTTCCTTAACACTTTTAGCTCTTAAAGGTGGGCACGTTCTTGGCCTTGAGATGGGAGTTTACATGGAACTTTGGGCAGAAGCCTCCTCTGCCTCAGGCTGCAACTTGTCCCTGGCAGGGTTTGGGCTGAAGGGTCATGGGATCTGTCTCTTTGACACTGCTACATGCAAAAATGAGCTTAAACATCTTTTGCTCTTGGATATGCATTGAATCAGTTTTTAAGCCAAGGGAGGCTTAAAGGGGTGACCGTGGTTGATTTAGGACAACACTTTTAGAGCCATAAGCTATTGAAAGGTAAGGAAATGTAGAAGTGGCCAAGGCACAGTAATTGTGGGACTATTGGTCTCTAGATCACCTGTGATCTCGCAGATTTTTCACAACAGTCCATGAAGGAGATTTCCAGGATCCATTACTACAGATGTGGGAGCCAAAGGTGGGATAGGTTAGGAAATGTCCTCAGTGTCACCAAGCTAGTAAGGTGGTAGGGATGGAGCCCAAAGCTAGTCCTGGGGGATGAGAAATAGGCTCATTCCTTATGTATGAGGGCAGTGGAGCAGTTTAAACAGAAGTGTCCAGAGGGGTTTCCTATTCCCTCAAATATTCTTCCTTTTAATGTTGGCATGGACATTTAGGGGGAAATGCCATTCATTTTCACAACGGGGCATTCTGTATGCCTTAGGGACCTCTGAGGTTCCAGGGTCACCTCAGCCAAGTCAGGTACGCACATGTCTCACTGTGCTAACTTTCATGATGTTTTGCTGCAGGGGCAGTGTTGTCCTGGGCTGTGGTTTGAGTTGGTTTTTGTGTGTCTCTTGAATACACAAAGTTCCTCCTATAGTCATTGGCTGGGCTGCTGCCTCCGAGGAGCCTCTTCCCTCTTCCCCACACTTGAATCTGCTCCCGATTCGAGAGAGGCAGCAGCTTCCAGCCCAGACGGGCTTCGGCACAGCACAAGCGGTGCAGCTTGGGGGGTGCTGGGCTGGGGGTCACCTGGGTGGTAGCTGTTGCGGAGCACTCCCTCGAGCCTCCCCCAGCATGGCACCTCCCGATCCAGGCTGTTAATCACCTGGCCGGGAACTGGCAGGGACCAGAATTTCTCTCTGCCTTGCTGTTGTTAGGGGAAACGGACCATCTGCATTCAGACCTGCCGGTCTCTTGCCTCTCCTCTTTAAAACGAGCTCTTCCTGCCTGGAATCTGGTAAGTGCCACCAGAGGTTCTGTTTCCCTTCCTTACTCGATCTGTGCCTATAGCATCAAGAGAATGTTCTTACAATGAGTCCATTAGCTTTAACTTAAATGCACCAGGATTTGGGTGATTATTTGAATTTGCTTGCTTTTTTTTTTTTTAATGTCCATTAAACATTTTTTGCATGCTTCAAAAATCAAAAGGTGTACAGGGAGACATTTTCATTCTTTATGTGTGTTTAACCTCTGTCATCTTGTGTGAAACCTTTCTTTTCAGGGTAGTGCACTGAAAAATTACACAGATAATGCTCTGGTGCCTCTCCTCTGCCCCCTTTATGAATAAATTCCTGCATTTGTCATCACTGTGTGCCTGAAATGTCAAAAATAGACACAGTGAAGGGATCTGTCATGCAGAGTTCAGAGATTTGGTACAAAACCCCAGGTGAAATGAGGACAGATCTTTTATTTAAATTTTTTTTTCTTTTTAGATTTCATTGTGTGTTAAGTTCAATTTAAAGAATAGCTAATGCAGCCAGCCGGGTCGCGATGGGACAGGTGTACTTCTTCATTGTTTCAGACTCACCTCCTGGGATACACACACCTTGCTCACTTGTTTTATAACCTTTACAGGAAATACCTGGGGATTTGTCACATGACTCCTTACTTTAGTTTTCACATGTGTTCACACAGATAAGTCATTTTGCTCTTATATGGATAAATGTTCAGTTAGGAACTTCCAAAAATTGTAAATGAGATCCCTGACAGATCCTTATTCATTATCACTTCTCACACTCCTCAGCCTCCAAACATATGAACCTTTATTCCCTTTAAGAGAAAATAAAACTGGCAGTTATATGTTAAGTTAAAGAGTACTCATATTAATTGTCATTAAAACACATATAGCAGTTAATCTCCAGGAATAACTCGTCTTTCCATCCGACCTTAATCTCACTAGCTGGGATAGTGTGACTTTTTTCTCTTTTTCTTTTCTTTTCATGTCAGTTACAAATAATGCTCTATGGTAAATATATAATTTGAGGACAATTGCATTATGTAATACTGGAATGGAAAACCAAGGCAGTGCCTGCTCCTTCGGGGTGATTCTGTAAACCATGAGAAACTCTCAGACAAAGGCTGAGACAGGTGCGCGCCTGCTGGCTTCTGGGGATTTTCGTGCGTGGGGGAGGAAGCTGAGCATGTGTAGCAACTTGAAGCATGTCAGAAAGAACATTTGTCAGGAATCTTCAAAACCGTGGCAGTTTGTAATGTGTGAAATTGAACTTCTGACCCTGTTTGCTTGATGGTGACTTCTTGTTTTGCTTGAGAATTGTGTGGTATTGGGTCCCTGGTGTGGGAGAGAGCACAAAGCAGTTTGGTGGTAGGGAAATGCCATCATTTTTGTGTGTGACTTGAGACGGGAGAGCCTAAACCATCACCTTAAAAGGAGAAGTTTCTGTTGAGAAATAGAAAATTGGCAAGGCAAACACCAGAGACCTTACCTGTAGACTGCTTTGCACGGCAGTGATGGTTACACCTCATAAGGGATAAGGAAGAACAGAAAATAAACCCGAGGGAATGAAACGCAGCCATGTGTGGGCAGAAAGAAACCTGCACTGTTGCCCCCAACGCCCAAGCAAGACACCCCCCTTTGCTTCTGTTCCTCCTTCACCATTGACGTGCCCTTCTCCTGAAATGACCCAAACCTGTGTTTGACAACAAGCGGCTGCCACTTTATTCAAATGCATTTTTTCAACGAATGAACTCTCACCTCTTGCCAAGGGGCCCGAGTGCCTGGTTAATGATCTTTAATGTAAGTGATTCTCTGCCTTGATTAACATTGAGCTTGGTTAGTACCGCACAGGTGAACTCCGTGATCCTCCCACGTGATTCGTTCCCTGCCAGCCACCTCCACACCTGTAGGAACTGGGCATAGCCGGTTTTCTCTTTATGTGCGCTCTTCCCCTCCGGTGGAATTTGGGCTGAGACAGTTGAGGTGGAACCCAGCTGTTCAGCAGAAGAGCAGCTACAGAGCGGTCTCTTCGGCGGAGGATGCGAGGGTGGTGATTGGGCTCCTGCAATCTGAAGACCTTGGGGTGAGCCTCCCCCTGAGCATGTTAGGGAAGGTGCTGCCCTGCGCTCTGTCCAGGTGGGGGTGGGAGGGCTGGGTGATCAAGGTCTCTCAACTGCAGGTGCTAACTGCCTGGGTCTCTCTCAGTCACCTTGGCAACCGCCTGCCTTCTTCACTGTTCTGCTAGGACACCCTTCAGCCCCCTCCAGAAAGGAAGGAGCTGTGTGGATGGCCCTGCAGCTCGTAGGGTCGTTGGAGTTAGCCATTTTCTCCTGACCTAGATATGTGGTAGTGATGATTTCTGCATGTACACGTTGATACCTAAAAAAAGATGAGATAGCTTTCATAGTTGCAAAAATGAGAACTGTCCCCTTTTATGATTTTAAGGAACAACAGTTTTTAAAAAATCGACCTCAGCTTGCAGTGTCGCAGATTTCCCCTGAGAACTTATTTATCCTGTTTAACTGTTGATGATTGAGGTATTTCTCACCACCCGGTCCCAAATTATGCAGAGTGACATATAAGAACCTGGGAACATTGGCCTAAAGCATTTGCTAGGTACATCCTTCCCAAGTGGGTCTTCCCTTTTCCCTGGCCTTAATTTTCTTCTAGAGAATAGAGCCTGTTGTAATGGCTGGTGCTGAGCGTCCCTGGTCCTCTGAGGTGGGATGTGGGTGAGTTGGGTGGCACACGGCGGTCACGACTTGTCCGTTTTGGCCCCTTTCCCAGACAGAGTTCTGCCACACGCTTGATTGATTCGGCTGCTGGTGGTAGAATCTGATGATTTAGAATCCTGGGATGGAAAGGGTTAAGAATGATTTCTGATTCGAATTCCTTGTTTCTAGAGAATGACTAAATCTATACATTGTATTTGTTGTTTTAAAAAGTACTAATTCCTAAGAGTGGAGGGGAAGAACTATGATTTTGCTTCTTTGATCTCCCATAGTGATCACTGGTTTATTTTTTTTTTTTAAAAGTCATTTATTCCACATTGAAATCTGCTATTGCTGTTGAAATCTTATTATATTTATATATGTCATGAATCGCTTCAAGGTAGTGGTTCTCAGCCAGTGGCAAGTTTAGCTCCCACCCCCACAGGACGTTTGGCAATATCTGGAGACATTTTTGGTTGTCACAATTTGAGGGGGAGGGGCACACGGGTGCTCCCAGTGCCTGGTGAGCGGAAGAAGCCTGGGTGCTGGCCTGCTGTCTACACTGCGCAGGTTGCCCCGCCGCACGGAAGTGTAGCCCCAGGTATCGGTAGTGTCCAGGTTGATGAACTTTGCTTTAAAGAATGTACAAAATAAGAAATGCCACGGAAAATCTGAAGTCTCTGAGTAACCTGTCCATAAGGAGTAAATGTTTGTTTGATTTTTTTAGTAAAAGTGCTCAATCGAGCCCGGTTGAATTAACAAATTAGTGGAGCATGTGAATACTATATCATAGCGTCAATAAAATATGTTTCTTTCAAATTCAAATTATTGGCAAAGTATATTATTTTAACCTAGCTAAATAAATAACACAATAGATGGTTACTTGATAGTTTGCTAGTATCCACTGCCTAAAGGGAGGCTTCCTTTCAACTGTTGGGCAGGAGAAGCTCTCCGTGAGAGCTGGGGGGAGACCTGGTGGGGTCCTGTTGTCCCAGAGTCCTGTGGCTGAGGACAGGACCTGGGCTGATTTCCTCATCTCTGTAATGGGTACAGGGTAGGGATATCTGTGCTGCTTACCTCTCTGCATTGGAGGCTGAAATGTGAATTGTGGAATTTTAGAAACAGAAGAAGGGGATCTCTAAGTTAATTTAGTCTAGTGCCTTTTCTTTGGAGATAAAGAAACTAGCCCAGAAAGGTTAACTTTCCTTTCCTAATCCATTCAGATGTGGTTTCTCCTTCGTTTCAGTTCTTAGGGCAATTTTTGCTTATTTAATT
>VBSM01003157.1:40144260-40161634 GCA_008086735.1 Cheirogaleus medius
GCTTTTGTTTGCTTCTGCCATCATGGCCTCTGACGGTTCCCAATGTGGCTGTTTTTGGTTAGCATGGAAGTTGTGGCTGACATGAGGTTAGTGGTTTTAAAAAAAAACTTACTTTAAAAAAATCTTTTAAAACATCATTCCCGCAGAAAGCTATCAACGATTATGCCTAGCAGGGAAAATGGTCATTGATCTCGGAGCAGAATGAAAGGCTATTTCCTGGAAAAAAATAAGTCCACTCATCCAAGATGGCCCAAGGATCATCTCATCTTATATGGGAGGCTGGGAATATCCTCGGAGTGAGTTAATTATTCTGCCCTCTGAGAGTTGTGGCAGTGTAGGTAACGGGTTGAACTTGAGGCTGTACCACTGGCAGCCAGAGTACTCTCTATCTCCCAGTAGCCTCGTTGCCAAATGGAGTTGCGTGAGATTAAGTGACCTCCAATAGCAAGGCTCTAGTTTTTCTTTTTTTCTTTTTTTCTTCTCAAGTCAAGACTTACTGTAGTGATCCATCAAATCAGGCCTGGTAGGTCGATGATGATTCTGCAACCGTAGGATAAATACCGAGGGGGGAGGGGGAATGTGAGCACATAGGCAGAGCGACACGTTTGTGAGACTACTCCATTACTTCCCAGGCGTCTTCATTCAGCACCACTGAGAACAAAACTATCTTCTTCTGAGTTTCTAAGTGAGCAAGAGCATGAGTTTCTGTGCTGTGCCTGGGGACAGGGGAAGCCCTCGAGACCTCCTGTGGTCTAAATCTGACCGGTGCTAACAGTCACCCAAGCTCACTGAGTGCTGGCCGCTGTGCGGGAGCAAAGGGCATGCGTCCTCTCATCTCATGGGGGCCTCACTGTCGTAGCTGAGGGAAATCGTGACATCTGATTCTTTCGAGTTGCTAGTGGCAGAGCTAAAAAACAAACCCGGGTGCGTCTCACCTTAGAGTGTGATGCTGATGTGTTATCCTAAATCAAGTACACTAAAGCAGCCATCGCAGGAAAAAGTCCGATCTTTGTCCAATGTCCAACTGTTGTATTTTAGCTAGGGTCTGCCCCTCCAGTGAGTGACATATTCCTTCACGTTGCTGCTCAGAATCACAGATTTCACAAAACCAGAAAGGTCCTCTGCAGCCAGCGCCTGCCTCCTGCACCCCCTGACATCAGTCCTCCTGGCTTTGTTTTTTTGTCTCTTTAGATCTCTGTCATCTTTTGACAATGTGGATGCTACTAATTGAGTCTGCGGTGTTTGCTACCTGTCAGAATGTAAACTCCATGGAGGAAGGGAGTCTGGTCTGTTTTCCTCCTTGCTGTTTCTCAACGGCCTAGGATAACAGGCCTGCCAGGTAGTGGTGCCGGCCGGTGAGAATTTGTTGGAGGAGAGAACGAGAGAGGAAAGCAGACCCCGAGCCTTAGGAGGGTCTGCAGAGGGAAGGGAGAGTCCCGGTGGTCTTCCTGAGGGTGTTCACAAGGACTTCGTGATCCTGATTTTGGTCATTTGGAGGCTGTGGTTTCCTCTGAGCTGTCAATTCTTGGAGGTGAATTGTCAGTAAGGCCACCTGCTTCCCACCTTTATGTATTAGTAAAATGGAATTGGCTGTGCGGCTCCCACTGCTTTGAGATCAGTCTAATTGCCAGACGTCCCTACCTGCGGTAAGGCTGGACTTTGCCTCTCTTTCAGAAAGAGGTCTGTCCACAGGGGAATAGTTTTGTGAAGCTCCTTACAGCTGTTGGTTGAGGTTACGAATGTTTTACCCATTGTGGATTTTTCCCACCTAATTGCCGTTCTAATTTTCAGTGTTCAACATGCTGCAGTTACATGTTCCATTGTGGTTTCACTTAGCCTTAATCCTTTATTAATTGCTTCTTGTTCAAACTCCCTGAGAGCAGATTATCCTTCACTTTCGACTTCTGCTCCATTGCCATTGGATTTCTTTGTTTCAGTCATGACATCAGAGAAATAACCAAGGGTGGGTTGGTAACAGCAAGTGAGGCTGTTTTATTTTTCTCCAACGCATGCCTGTTTTAGCAGTATTACACCTTAAAATGATACTGCTGGCCGCTGTCCAGCTTGTGAAGTCTATTTGCTTAATGATAGACAGTGATATTTCCCAGCATCTACCTAGCACAGAGCTTAAGATTTACCCCAGACCCTGCTCCCCAAGTGCCTAACCTGCCCTGGGGCCATCACGCTGCCCTGTGAAGCAGTTCTTCATTGCAGAACTACCTGGTGACTGGAATGTGATGTGCACAAGTGACTGAGACATGGCCCTGTCCACAAGGAGCTTCCAGAGCAATAGTAGAAATGGACACGTAAGGAGACACTTGCCACGCTTGCCCTACAGAGAGGCTTCTGCCAACAGGAGTGGAGCTCAGTGGGTAGGAGGTCTTGGGGACAGTGGAGCTTGCTGTAAGGGTTAGTTGCAGGACATTTCAAGCAGAAGAGAAAGCACAGTATCTTCTGAGAACTAAAAGTCAAAGTCGCTCGACTTGGCTAACTGTATAAGGCACATGGAAGATGGTACTGGAGGGGCAGGCAGGGGCCAGAGCTGGGCATGGATGTCACGGTAGTTTGGACCTTATGTTGTAGGTTACAGAGAACCAGTGCAGAGTGGGAGGCTTAGGCAATTTGGGTTAATACATGGCTGTATTAACAAGATGTGGAAAAGAAGAGATTGGGGCTTGCAGTGAATTTCGTCCTCAGGGTGCTTAATCAATCACGTTGGGGTGGCCAGAAGGAGCCCTCATTTGCTTGCCTGATGCACACGCCTGAGACCAGACTTGGCCATTGGTTAGTGGTTAATAGTCAAGGAAGAGGAGGTGTGCATGGGGGCGGGGTGTGAGCCCACCCAGGGACAGCTGTGGAGTGAAGAGAGGCTGGGCATGCAGCCTTGGGGAGCATCCACATATAACTTGGTGCTTCTCAGGTCTGCATTCTCTGTGGCAGAGTCCATGTGTTCTTCCACACCTGTAATGCTTTGCTGAATGTGCAGTATTCGATCTCCTTAGAGCCTTGCCACTCCCACCAGCCATGTTGGCATCACCTGGGAGTTGGTTTAAAAAAGCACATTCTTGGGGCCCATCATCTCGCGCCTACAAATCAGACACTGCATTCTAGCCAGCTCCCCAATGTCACTCCGCACAGCCAGGGCTAGGAGACTCCTGCTGCTGCCGCTGCTGCTGCGGAACGTCTTTTCCAATCACATGAGGCAGGGGAGCCTTTTCTTCTCCTTTTGTGATCTTTATAGGAACTATTTACCTTTTAAAACTTCCTCAAAAGTATGGACTACAGAACATATATAGAGTGTAAATCTAATTAGCCATTAATAAGTGGTATTTGGCTAGACTACATTGCCATCTCCATATAGATACCAAGTCTTTCATTGAGATGGCATGTGTCTGGTTAGGGTTTGGGGCTCACTTAGGAGAAGGTTCACTGCTGGAACATTAATTGTTGGGGTCCCACGTTGCTGCTTTAGTATAGCCACAGTATGTTGTCCCTGCAGGGTGAGAATGTCCCTGTGCACGTTCCCATGGCCTGTAGAATGTAGCACACTTTATGGTCCCTGCTGACCCTGTGGGAGAGAGCTGTTTCTGTTTGTGGGGCTGCTTGCTGCATCCACAGTGGCATATATTTGATATAATTGCCGTGGCTCTTTAATAGTCTCTGATGCCATGTCAGTGGCACAGAAATTGGAGGTTAATTCCAACAAATGTTTTCTCAATCATTTGCCTATATTGAGACCTATTTAAGAGTTTGTTTAGTATGTGAAGACTCAATCCAGATTGAGGCTTATACATCTTTATTTAAAAGAAGCTTTTTCAGGATTGGGGGGAAAAGATCAGCAGCAGGCATAAAAAATGACCCTGAGAATTTAAGTCTCTGGAATAAAAATGTATAATGGTACATAATGAGCTAGGGGCCCATTTTATAATGTGAACTCTCTTTCTGGTTCGTAAGTGATTATCAACGGTCTAATAAGGGTTTCTGGAGTTAACTGTTTTCTTATTTTCTCCCTGAGTCCTCAAACATTAATATTTCCTATGTCCTTTAGATTTGAATATTTGAGGTTTTCACACATGAGTATATCAACTCTACAAGTTAGTTAAGATGTTCATGCTTTCGGTTAAAAGCGGCTCATGATTTTGGTTTTTGATATCGGTTGATACTGCTGAAATGAGGTGCACTATCTGTGGTTTTTTTCTGTGCCATTTTGTTGTTTGTTTGAGAATATTTGAGTTTAGAACTTAGGGCCCTCTGGGAAATGACTTTGTGGTTCCCACATTGTGGAAAAATGAAGAAAATGAAGCAAGTTCAGGAAAATGGGATTGATACAGAAAACAAATTCTGTATCTAGTTATTCATTGTCAGGTATGAGATAAACGTGCCGAGAACTCTACATTTTGGCAACTTGGGAAAGACCATGTTTCCAAATACATAATCCTGGGAAGAAGTGAACCTATTATAGTGTTTGGTAAGAAGTCAAGGAACCAAGACATATTTATCAAGAGCCCATTTGGTGCAAGGTTCTCTGAAAAATACAGACACGCTTAAGATGTAGACAGTGGCCCAAAGTGACTTGCAACAGGTTCAAGAGAATTAAGATTTACACACTTGAAAAGGAACAAACAATACAGAAAGGCACAAGATTCAGTGGCAAAAAGAGTGGTCTAAATAGACTGTAGGAGTTAAGAGAATGGAGAGTCTCACTATTATAGGATGGTTTGTCCTGGGAAGGTGAGGAGGAGGAGGTGCTGGCTGCCTGGAGCCTGGAAGAATCAGATTTCCGTAGGGGTAAGAGGAGAAAGCGTAGAGAATCACCAGTGAGTGAGGAGACACCAGGGCTGGGTGGGCTGCTGAGGTTGAAGTTATTGATCTGTTGGGAGAACCAAATAGATGTGGCTGTTATTGACAAGTGGTTTAAATTGGATTCTCCACTCAATGCCTAATAGAAATTCTAAAGCATAGGGCAAAAGTGAAAGAAGGAGCTGTGTTCTGTTGTCACACATAACAGAAGTCTGACCTCCACAGTTATTAGGGGAACAGTACATTTTGTTCTATGCAGATTCTCTTCAAATTCTCTTTACCTTTGCCCCATGGTTATTTAACATATTTTTCTTCAGGGTCACAGGGACAGGGAGAAACATATATCCATAAAACAGAGTCATCTGGTGGTATAAACTCTTAATGTTCAAGCAGACACTCTGATGAGGGAGGGGTGGTGTACACAGGAACTGTACCCTACTCATGATAACAGAGCCTGCCCTGGGTTTTCATTAAAGGCACCCATCAAAATCCATTCTCACCTAAGACAGTAATTTTAAGGGAGGATTTTTAAAAATTAGAAGGCCCTCAGATTTCTATCAGAGTAACCATGCTATGACCACCAAGATCCAAATGCACATCCTTTTTGGATGAGTCAGACATTAAGGAAAAATCTCCAGTGTGTGGCCAGCTTTCAAGATGCAGTAATAGACTCCGGTGTTCACACTCGTGGGCTGGCCAGCCAGGATTTCTAATGCTTCATTTCTTTTAAAAATTTCCTTTCTTCTTGATAATATATGGGCCCAGGGGTTCTGAACATGAGTACCTGCCATATATTTATCTGCATAACTGGGGAAAATATGCATCCCCTGACACCCATGTTCTCTCTAGCATTGGGGTTTGGGGCATTCTCTCACAGTGTAGCCTTCTACTGATCATAGTTTTTTCTTTCTGTGATAATACTGTGAAGCACAATTGTTTTCCTCTCGATTTTAAAATTCCATTTTAAGAAGTCTTGTTGGGGGTATGGTGTAGTGCTCAGAATAACAGAAAGTTCAAGTGTCTGGTGGTTTGTTTGCATGTTTAATAGACTTGAAGATAAAACTTCAAAAGATTTATTTTGCAAAATATTTTACTGAGAGTTGAGGGGGTACTTTTGTCTCCCCGAGGAATCCCAGGATTTCATAGGCAGTCTCGTGTTTTTGATAGCAGGCCGAATGTGGTTGGCAGGGTGGCGTTAGGAATACACATGATTTAAGTGTTCTTTTGCAACTTAGTGCAAGTGCGCGGTCCCTTATCTGTCATTCCAAAGTGCAGAAAGCCCTGGAAACTGAAAACATCTTTGTAGGTTTATAGGAACAAAACCCAACATGAACAGACCTGCGAGTGTTTCTGGGCTGTACACATGACACTTCATGCAGCCCTTCGTGCCTCTTGTCACACAGATACTAATCTTTGACTGTGGGCCCTCCTGGGGATGCTGTGTAATGATTGGAATAATCACTGAGTCATCCTTCTAAAATGAAGAAAAAGTCAGAATTCTGGAGCACATTTGGCTTCAGAGGTTTCTGATAAAGGGGTGTTAGTTTGCTAGGGTTGCCATGACAAAGCGCCCTGGACTAGGAGGCTAATGACATTTATTGGCTGATGGTTCTCCAAGCCAGAAATCTGACACCAAGGTGTCGGCAGGGCCCCTGGAAAAGTCCTTTCTTGCCTTTTCTAGCTCCTGGTGTCTGCGCAATGCTTGGCGCCCTAGGCCTGCTGCTGCGTCGCTCCAGCCGTGTGGCTCTCTTCTCCCTGAGCCTTCAAGTCCACTTCCCTCTGCACCTGGCATTTCCGTGTCCAGATTTCCCCTTTTCATAAGATCACCAGTCATACTGAATTAGGGCCCAACCTCGTGACCTCATTTTAACTTGATTACCTCCATGAAGACCCTCTTTCCAATCCAGGTCACATTCTGAAGTACTAGGGGTTGAGACTTCAATGTATCTTTTTGGGGAACACAGTTCCCTGTCCCATAAGACAGGGAGGGAATGGTTCAAGACAGGCTGCTCCATTTTGTGTGTGTGTGTGTTTGCACCAATGCCAAGTCCAAGACCTTTGCCTCATGGCTTGCCTGGTGCCCCAGGGAATGTGTGTAAGCAGCAGCTGCTCCCCTACATGGGCGTCACCTTTGGAAGATGCCGCATCTCCTGGTAGCCCTGTGTGAGGGAGGAATCCTTCCCCTTGGAGAAGCTTGTCTGTGAGAAGAAGGGTGGGTCTTGCAGTGAGAACTGAACTGGGTGTAGAGTAAGTTCCTGAGGTACCTCTGGCACCGTTGTCACTCCCACCCCTGAGAAGTCTAGAATGTTCCCAGGTATGTTGAAGTTTTATACAGAAAGTGCTTAGGACGCTGCTTGGCTTGTAATAAACACTTGGGTGGTGAGGTTGACACTTATACATGGGACATGCTTACCAGTGTACATAACCTTGTACCAGTAAACTCCATTGTCCCCTGTGTGCTGGGTAAATGGACCCTGTGAAGCCACCTCAGCGGCATGACACTGATAACAGGCGTGTGTTATTCACTAACTTGAGTGGTGTCCCCTTTGGCTTAGACCTTTGTCCTGAGCACCAGGTACACAGGTGCTCAGCAGGGTCCCTCCCTGGGGTGCTGAAGGGATGCTGTGAGCGTCCGTGTACGCATCTTTAGTCCTAGTATCCCGGGAGTGATGGTGGCAGTGAACTGCAAGCCACGTCCTGGGAACTGATGACTCTTCCAGAATTAATTAAAAGTATCTTTTTCTCCTTGTTTAGTTAATAAAGGCTACATTCCCCGAGGAGTTCTTTACTTTAGAACTTGCTCCCTTTTCTAGTTAGACACAGCTCGGTGTTGACTCCACTTTGGCATCAAGTTCAAAGGCCCTGTGCTTGACCAGCCTCATTTTCTTTTTGATCGTAAGGACATGGATGAGATTAGCCGTGGAATTGACTTTCAGGGTTGTGAGAGAATAATTAGTTTGGAAGTATTTTCCCATGCTTGATTTCAGTGCCGTTCTGTCTCTCTGTAGGTGTTTTGTAGGCAACTTACTTTATAAATCGAGGATGGAAGGAGACAGTTGATAAAGAGAATAAAATAACGAAACAGTTAAGAATGTATTTTTGAACTTTTGTTTCTTAAAGTTCTAGCTGGATTCGCTTTTCTTCTTTTAATCACGAGGGAAGTGGGTGAGCTGGTCTGGTAACTCGGTATTCCACCAGGCTCGTGTAGGAACAGATCCTATCTTGGAATTTTTCTCTTTGCTTTCTGGTCTCAACAACCATTCATTTCCTTTTCCTTATCCGTGCAATGAGGATACGGAAATAATCCTTGCCGAGGTTGTTGTAGGGATTAGAGATGGCATCTCTGTGAGACACCAGGCACGATGCTGTGTATACCCAGAAGGTGCTTAATAAATGATACTGGAAGTTATTACCGTTGCTCATAAAGTTTTTCCTGCATTTCTGATCATTTTAGAAAAATCATCATTTAGAAACTTCTTTGAGTTCTTAATATATACCGCCTTTCATAAAGGCAAAATCCTCATTATGAACGCTCTTGTCTGACTCTGGTCTTTGGAGGGGAGGGTGGACGGCCTCTTTGTGGGCAGAGTCTATGTCTGTTTGCCTTTACCCCCTGCCTCCCACTTTGGTGCCACCTTGGCTCTTTGTGCCTGGTGGGCACTCCATGACCATTTGAGGAATTAAATCAATTTCGAACCAGTTTCCAAAAGGGAACAGTTTTTCCCCCTTTTCCTTGTGGCCTTATGAGTTGCTATATCTCTCGGCTCTAACAAAATATTTATGTCATAAAAGAAAGATGTTTTCTTAACCTCTGGTAGTTGCACATATATAGGGAGAATACATAATAGAAGATGCTGGCGATAAAGGCAAGTCATAGATTATCTTTTTTTTTTTTTGGCTGTGTGGATATTTCAGTAATTTGTAAGTAAAACTTTTCCTTTTAGTGACTTGCACTGAATATTTATACTACCAGAAGATTAGAGAATATTGGTCTTGAACAACGTTTTTTTAAAAAAGAAACTCTTTTAGCTTAAATACTTTTATGAACCACCACATATGCTCATGCAGTTGGGCCCTGGTTCCCAGGGGTATCTGTGGCCCAAGGTTGGGACCCCCAAGGGACTAGTTATAGATGGGGACCCCCAAGGGACTGGTTATAGATGGCAAGGGCAGGGTACAAGGAGGAAGTCAGTCTTGGCTAGAGATTTCGACTTGACTAAGGAGGTCTTAGAATGCAGGTAAACCACTGGTTGCTCCAAACAACAAAATCTGAAGTATCCAAAAGTGCATTTTTCAGCAGCTTCACAGAATATGCCTAAGTCATAAAGTTTCAGTGCCTTTTTTTCCCTGCTTAGGACCAACATAAGAATGCATTTGACTGTAATCTAACGCTTGCTCTCTTGTGTTTTAAAAACCATACGTATTTGAGATAAAGTGGCTCATTGTCAGTATTGGTGACGGGGGATGTATTTCAAAGTATACTTCATGACTTTAAGTAAATCTTGAGGGCTGGGACATATGTACATATTTTTTAAAAAATCTTCAATAGTCATCTATTTAAGGCAATTTTCCTGGTAGAAAAAATAGTTGAAGCCTTTTTGGGTTTCGTATTGAGGTGTAGGCTGGCCATGAAATGACAGGGTTCAGTGCCTCATTGAAGGGTAGATTGTAGTTGAAGTGTATGTGTAACTATGGTCGGTATTTTCATAACTTTTTTGTACTCCTAGAAGTAGTACTTTGCCTACAGTAGAAAATTTAGAAAAAAATAAAAACCATAAATGAGAAAACAAACATAATTCATAAGTTTATTATATAGAATAACTATTAACTTTTTATCTGTTTTTCTCAATTTCTTTCATATATATTTTTTGAGTTGGTCATATTTTTAGATCTTGCTTATTCCTTAATATCATACCATGATTATTTTCTCTCATTTTAAAATATTCTTTGCAAATCTGATTTTTAATAGTTTATAATATTCTAGCATATGATTGTACAATAATTTATTTATTTAATCACTTTTCTATTGGGCTGAAAGGTTGCTTCTGATTTTTTCCTATTATATATGATGCTGTAGTGAGTATCTTTTACAGATAAATATTTACCTGCATCTCTGATTATTTCTTTGGGATCAATCCTTAGAAATAAATTTGATGAATCACAGGGCATCCACTCTTGGAATGCTCTGGATACTTCTGCCGCATTGGCTTTTCAGAAAACATGTAATACTTTGTCTTTCCAGTAGCAGAATAGTAAAATTGAAATGTCTGCCTCTCTCTAGAAAGTGTTAACTCTTTTCAGTCTTTGATAATTTGTTGGCTAAAAACTTCAGTTTCAATATTATTGCACAGATTCGTGTGTTTTATTTCTTCTGTCACACTTTTCTAGATATTTTTATCACATGTAAATGTTTTTGTAAGTACGTTTCTTCATTGAGGATATAAGTAATTGACGTAACACTGACAGTAATAGTCAAAGTGGAAAAGAATGAGGAACCGTTCAACAAAACACGTTGTCATTTAACAGAACGGATTTTGCAATGAAACTTTCTCTGGGTTGGCTGAGTCTCAGTGTGTCAGGTAGACAAAATAAATTTGGTCTGTGGTGCTGTGTAATCAGCCCTCTGCCCTTTGCTAACAGGGAACAAAGTCAGGATCCTCTCACAGGCTACCCCGGTACCATATCGAGCACCCCTTACAGGGAAGAATTGTCGCTTCCCTTGTGTTATGGTAGGGTTGCTCCCTTAGGAGGCATGGTTGAAAAATGAAGACCTTTCTCGTTGTTCTTCTGATATCCAAGTATCTTGGAAGGACACCTTTATAGCTGGTAGACAAGGCAGTGTCATTGTAACCCGGCTGCAGTCTGAATGTCATCCACCTTGACATCTTGCCCTTTGGAGGCAACACCTGCCCCGTCCTTCCTCCTCATTGCTCTGCCCTCTCCCCCAATATGTGGATATCAGCGAAGACTATTCTGATAAAAATGAGTAAACAGTAAGTGCAAAAGAACATAGAACACTTCAGTGTCAGATGGAGATGGTTAAGTATCACCCTGTCAATGACGTGTTGGGACCGACTGTCCTTGTTCAGCGTGTCCCAGAAGGTTGAATGACAGGGCAAACCCAGAAAGTCTTGTTTTCAACTCCCCTGACAAATGACCCTGTCTGCACTGTCTTTTGCTTAGTGGTGGTGAAGGTGGGATGAGACCCAAGTAAGGTTTCTGTGTCTGGATTCCTTAAGCCCAGTTGAGATCTACTAGAGATAACTGGAGCCAGGCGCCCAGGGAGGGGAAACAGAATTTTTAGCATGGGGCTCCATGCTGAGAGTGAAAGAGACAACAGTTAAAAAGCTTTGCTCTTGGACGTTTTTGCAACATCAGGATGGATTTTACCAGGATTTCTTGGTGGCTTCTGAGAGAGCAGATACCTGTACATTTTTTGCTAAGGATCTTGGCAGCTGCGAGACTCCTTGGGATTTCATTACAGTTACTAGGCTCTGCCTTCCGGCCATTGATTTCGTGCAGTTTCTGGTGTGTCTCTTATCTCTAAGATGAGGTGATGTGTCCCTTCTATTTTTTCCCTCAAACGTAATCTTGTGTGTACTGATGAGGTATCTAGTTTGTGAGTCAACAATGAGATATAATGCGGCTCCTAAGATCCTTCAGGGTGCATTTTGAGGTCTGCCCTACCTAGACATGTGGATTTGGAGGCCAGTTTGAATTTTCAAACTTCTAGTTGAAATAGCACCAAATTATTAGGATCCTCTGATGGCAGACAGCTCAGACCATCATCATTTGATGGGCGCTTGCAAACTTATGTGTAGACGCATCATCATGAACATGGAGCAAAAGATTTGAGGACTCCTTGTGTGATGACGTCAGTTATCAAGAGCCAGAGACCTGGAGGTTGACGTGGACTCCCCTGTCCTCCTAATCTGCCCACCTGCCACATTCAGTTGGCCACCCATCTGAGACCATCTTTGGATGAGTGTGCAGTCCTTTCTTTTTGATCCTCACCACCTCTCTGTGTAGACCTTTCTCATTCTTTGGTGTAGAAGCCTTCCGGTTGGTCTCTGTGCCTGCTGTCCTTACAATGAATCTGATCTTGAATCTTCTATATGTCAACAACCTCACGATGATGGTGATGGCGATGGCAAACATTCGAGTGCTTACTATATGTCAAACACTATTGTAATTTTAATCTTCCCGATAGCCTCCTTATAAGGGAAATACTATTATGATCCCCATTTCACAGATGGTGAAACCGAGGCCCAGAGAGGCTACGTGAGTTTCCCAAAGTCGTGGAGCTGCAAATAGGGGAGCTGGGATTTGAGCCCAGCAGGAATATCTGGCTGCCTTTTCTCCCGAGACCTAAACTGCATCTGTGCCAGACTTTTCAATGTTCCAAACCCCAGCTCCAGCCTGTCCCTGGACCTTTGCCTGTGATCTTTTTGCCTAGAAAACCCTCACCTCGTTCTTGGCCCCGGCATCCCAGCCTTGTGTGGGCCTTCAGACAGCTCTCTGGCAGTGTTGCCCAGATGGACGAGTGCACAGCAGTCACCTGGGACACCCAATAAATACAGACCCCCAGATCCTAACCCCGGAGATTCTGATCTAGCAGGTTTGGGGTGGGGCCAGACTCCCAGATTTCAGGTCACTCTGGCTTGCGAGAGATCAAGGACTGCAGCTGCTGTTGTATTCCTGGGTACTTTGTCACAATCATTGTTTTATTTCTCTCTGCTCTGTTCAAATGGGCAGGGACAGTGCAGTGTCTTTTATTTCTGGACCCCCATCTCCTTGCCTGGCATATAGTGGTAGGTGCTCAGTAATAGAAGGTTGTTTGAATCCTAATCCCAGTGTGTTGTCTACTTGGAAAAGCTGAAAGGAAGAATGGGATGCCTAAACAGCTTTACTAAGCAGAGAAAACAAAAGATTTGCAAACTAGAATTTCTCTTCTAATCCACATGTTCCTACAAGGTGGTGGGCTTCTTAGAGAGTCACATCATTAATGCTAACCCTGAGTTGTACTGAACGGCAGCCACTGGAAGAGTAAGTGGGTGCCGAGAGTGAGTTCTGGGCATCTTTGTTGTGCCTAAGATTCCCAGTTTGATCATCTCTACCGGGATCCCCGGGGGCTTCCGTGCGGTCTGAATGATGAAGAAGCATGGACTACTTAGCAGGCTGCGGTTGGCCGGCGCCCGGTGTGTGTACTGTGAGGTAATCAGCGTTGGATCTGTAATCATGGCAGAAGCAGGGTGTCAAAAGGAGCAACAGAGAGCCTCAAGTGACTCCTAAGAGAGGAGGGAAGAGAATGATAATCACAGCTGTGGTTTATGGGGGCACTTGCGCTGTGTGTTTGGCACTGTGCTGGGTACTCGTATTAATACATAATTTTCTCTGATCCTTGCCAGTGACCCCCTGAGTTAGGCATTGTCACTCCCATTTTATTCACGAACAGGCTGGAGTTAAGAGTAGTTAAGTACCAGCAGAACGGGCAGAAGAGCCATGTGGGCGACTGTTTCCCTCTCCCCTAAAACTTACACCCTACTATCCTTCAACCACCTCGGGCACCTTGGCCTTTGGCTGAATTCTGTTCCCGGGAGTTTCTTGGTCAATGTTTCATAGGGTTGAGGATAGCTTAGTACCTACCTAGATGAGCACTGGAGACGTTATGTGTTCAGATATGACTTCCTTATTACAGCTGGAAGACATATTGTCTGACACTGAGACACCACCCACACCTGCGTGTGTCGCTCACTGTGAGCTATTCAAGCAAGGGATGCAGACGGAGGTAAATGAATGACCAGTGGAAGAATGTGGATGTTCTATTAAGGTGCATGCTTAGCTCTTTATTGCAGTTATAGAGTAGCCAGCAGTCATGATAGCCGAAGGGCATAAAGAGATGGCAGCGGAGTTTATGGTATTTCTTAGAACCCAGGGTTGCGTGCGTATGCAGGCACCTCCACGCCATGCTGGGAGCCTGTTCTTGAAGGTAACATTGAAAATCAGGCCTTGAGGTGTTTTCTTTGGCTGTTGTTTATTTTTTTAAAGCGATAGCTTGGTGGCTACACAGAGAAATTTTAGTTTACGTAGCTGAAAAAGACTCTTTTCAAACACCATCTAGAACAGTGGTTCTCTGGGTGTGGTTCCTGGGTCAGGAGCCACGGAGACACCTCTCGGGAGCCTCAGTGGGAACTCGTTAGAAATGCAGATCGATAGGGCTCCACCCCAGACCAGATTCAGCTTTGGGCATGGGGCCCAGCAATCTGTGTTTGAACCACCCCCTCCTCCAGGAGATTCTGATACGCTGACGTCTGAGCATCACTCACCTGGAAAGTGACACCTGATTCATCCCCCGAGACCATGAGCTCCCGTTTAGGAAGGTGCTCAGGCTGGGTGCTGGATCTTGGTTCATCTTTCTGAGGCTGAGGATTTCCATGTAAGGAGAAGTGGGTGCATCTGGTTCGATGTTGTTTAACCAAATAAAGATTTATAGCTTATGGATAAGAGGCAAGATTGACTCAGATCTTCTAAACCAGAATGTTAAAAATATTCACCCTTAATGGGATAATAGAACAAATTCTGTTGCTTTTTTTTTTTGATATGTGTTATAGCTTCTATTAAGGTGCATTTTATGGGTAATAAATACTTTATATACACTAACAATATTTTTCGCAGACCTTTGATTTTTTCATGCTTTTAAAGGGTTTCAAAGGGTTTCATGGCATGTTTATTATTTAAGATATCAAATAGAAATCAACATAGTCTCAGCATTTTAAGGTACTCTATGCAATGTTTGGAAATATCCTGGACGTTGCAAAATAAGGGTTAATAGTCATGGTATAGCCACTAAAGGATAATTCTCAAATTGCATAAAGTTAACATGATGGATTAATGGAAATAAATCTTTGGCTATAGATAATTAGATGAGGGGAAATTTGAGGGCTGAACACATGAAAGCCTTTTTATGATTTTTCAGGATCGCAAGTGTGAAACAGAAGGAATTCTCCTGGACCCCAAATTCTTACAAAGTGATAGTTTGACTAGGTCTGAGCTACCCTAGGGTTAGCAATGCTAGAAAGTATGAGTGGACTAAACTCTCTTAGTAGGTAGTCCACATTAGGTAATAATTTCAATATACATCTTGCTAAAAGATTTCAGTTTCCCACGGAAATAATTATTAAAGATATCGTGATGTGTGCAAGAAATTCTGGGACTTGTAGTCAGTAAACCTGAAATTTAATCTAGACTTTACTCAAATTTATAACTTTAGGCAAATCTTTCTTGAATTTCTAGGCTTTAGTTTTGGGGGATTTGTTTTTTTTATCTGTAAGATGGCGGGTGCTGGTAATGGCTGTTTTACCTCCACTAATCACTTACACACTGGAAATAAGAATATGAATAAGAAATAAACTAAATTTTCTAGCTAAATTTTGCTAGTCTGAACAAATTCTATATGCCTTTTAATGTCTTTTGATCTTTTCAGAATCTGTGTTTAAAAAAGCTACAGCAGATTAATTATTCTGAATTATAAAATTATCTTTAAAGTTAGAATGTATGTTTCTTTTTCTTTTTTTATTTGCTTTTAAATAAACATTACTGGCTCTGGTTGATAGAAACTTTTCTCAGAGTATACTGATTTAATAGGCATGTTAAAAATGTTATTGCTTAGTGTGTGGAAATAACATGAGCTGGGACTTTAACTGATAATGTGCATTTTCATTTAGGTTTAACTACTTTGTTTTAAATTAAAAGTATAATCCTGTTAAATCTGAAATATTTTCTTGTAGTGATCCGTATGTGAAACTTTCGTTGTACGTAGCGGATGAGAATAGAGAACTTGCTTTGGTGCAGACAAAAACAATTAAAAAGGTAGGTCTCCATCCTTAAGTAAATTTCATTTAAGTCATCAATCCAATTAAAGAACGTACAGTCATGTGCTGCATAACACCCTTTCAGTCTATGATAGATCACATATACAATGGTGATCCCATAAAATTATAATGGAGCTGTGCGCTATAGGTATACCACTTTTTATCTTTTATACCTTAGTTTTACTGTACTTTTTCTATGTTTAGACATGTTCAGATACACGAATACTTACCATTATTTTACAGTTGCCTACAGTATTCAGTACAGTAACATTGCCATACAGGTTTGTAGCCTAGAAGCAATAAACCATACTGTATAGCCTAGGTGTGTAGTAGGCTATATCATCTAGGTTTGTATAAGTACACTCTCTGATGTTCCCACAATGACAAAATTGCCTAATGACACATTTTCCAGAACATATACCCATTGTTAAGCAACACATGACTGTATTTGGTTTTGTAGAAGTTTATATTTTAAGGATAAGATGGCAATATTTTATTTCAAGCATGTTTCAGTATTAAATCTATAAGGTTTCCATAGACCAAAACTTTTCAGCATTAACTAAAGATATCCATTCTGGTTTTTAGTTAAATGACTATGAAAACAGTATTCTAAAAATAAGCCTTATTACAAGTAGTATTTTTTTTCTTGCAAAGAATACAGTCAAATGAGGATTGTTCTAGTTGGCTTGTTACTTTTTTAAAGAAACTAAAAATAATTTAAAATACATTTAATGAAATGGAATGGTTTGTGGTATTGGTAGGCACAAAAGGAATGATTTAACTTGAAACAACTATTACCAGCGGAAGGGAAATACTTGGTTAGCTACATGAAAACATAAAATATATTAATAATAAAGCTATATGTGTATGTATATGCATGTTTTATTTTCATAAGTTTTATGTACATGTTTCATTAAAGATTTGTATCCATAATTATATCTTAACTTGACTATCTCCATGTATTTATATACATATGTAAAATATATGCACATATTTACCTCATATTTGGGAGCTTTACCAAAGATGGCATGTTTTCTTCTGTGCTTTAGTATTATTTATAGATTACTATTTTTTTCCTTTCCCTTGGGGGGGGGTTAGATAGTCTAACACTTTGTTAAACATTTCCTGGACAGCATGATTGCTTTAAAAAAATTCTATTAATAACTCTCCTGCTGCTATGCAGACACCTCAGATCCACCGCTGGGTCATTTTGTGTAAGGAACGGTAGCTGCAGCCTGTCCTCCACCTGGCCGTGGGACGGGCGTTGAAAATCTGTTTTGCAAACGGGAGCCAGCATTGTGATCAGTGGGGAGGATGCCTGCGAAGGACGGAGGCCATTGTTCCCCCTGTTAGGCGCTGTGGCTGGCTCAGCCACCAGGCGAGCAGGGGGCCCCCCTTGCATCCTTGCAAGAGAGGCAGCCCCCTAGGGGACTTGGTTGTTTGCTGGATGCAGAGCTGAGGACCAGAGCCGGCGACTGGGGCTCTTGCAATGTATTTCCCTCCAAGGGGAGGTCCTCCGTGTCCCTCCCTCCCCGCAGCAGAGGGTGCAGCTCCGTGGCTGGGGCTGCCCTGCTTCTCCTGGTTAGTATGTCTGTGCTGCTCTCGGGTGGAAGACCTGCCCTCGTGCCCTCATCCTCCTCTCCTCGCGGTGCTGTGGCTGGTTCTTCATTTGTTTTGTGCTCTCATGTTGTTGTTTGCTTCCC
>VBSM01003157.1:40168409-40264379 GCA_008086735.1 Cheirogaleus medius
CTTTTTCATGGCATTCCACACCCTCCCGCGGAGGAGCAGCCCGCACCCCTTCGCCCAGAACGGCGCGGAGGACGGCGGCGGCCTGCAGGCAGGCGTGGGCGCGCTCAAGCGGAGCTCGTCCATGTTCATCCCGCAGCTCCTGACCAGCCTCGACGCGCGCCCCACCCGCAGCTCGTCGGTGCAGATCTCCCTGCAGCGCAAAGCCTCGGACGGGGCCACGGACGGCTGCGGGCCTCCCGAGGGCCCCGACGACGGTCCTCCGTGCACAGCGGCCGACCTCGGGGACCCGGCCACAGTCTCGGCGAGGGCCTCGCCAAAGAGCGGCTCGCGGGAGCCTTCGCCCAGGGACACCCCCGGGAGCTCCCCTCCCAGGGCAGCCCGCGACCTGGGGCTCCAGGCCAATGGCACGTGCGGCCGCGTGCGGGGCCCCGGCCCACTGGACGGCGCTGGGGAGGCCGGGCCCGGCCTGCGCGTGCAGCACCGCGCCTCCAGCGCCGACGTGCGCCAGGTGAGGCTGCTGCCCCTGGGCCCCGACGGCCAGGGCGGCCCCGCGGCGCACGAGCCCCGGCGCTGGTCCCTGCAGCACGTCCCGGATGCTTCTGGAAGCTCTGGGAAGCGGTGCTTTGTCTTCCAGCTGCAGCAGCCCCAACAGGGCGCTCCGGGGCTGGGCGGTGACTTCAATTTTGGCTTCACCGGCACGAAGGGCGACAGGTTGGTGAGGTATCCCCGCATTCGGCTGGAGAGGAGCACCTCGTACCCGACCCAGCCCCGCACCGAGCGAGGGAGCCCCACGGAAGACGGAGGACCCCCGGAGACGCCACCTCGGGCCGGCAGGGTGGCCCCCGAAATCCGCAGGACGAATTCTGTGGAGAGGACTCCGCAGGGCCAGGGGTGCACGTTTAAGATCAGGCAAGATCAAAACGCAGGGCAGCAGCATTTCAGGATTCTTGTGACTCGGGGGCCCGAAGAAGCTCCCCAGAAGCCCGAGGACGAGAGTGCCAACAGCCCCGCTTCCACGGGGGCCGACGGCCCGGTAAGTCCGCAGCGTGTTTGCTGTGTGAGAAAGGACCGATTTCAACCCAGAAAGCTGCAGCGTGATTAAAACAAACTTCACCCTGTGTTCCCGGAGTTTCCCCGCCTCAGGCCAGTGGAGCTCGGTGTTTGGTCGAGTTCTGGGGCGATGATTTGTGTTCCAGCGTTTGGTAGAGGTCCACGGAACTAGTTAGCATTTCAGAAAATGTCTTTTCTTTAGGTCTTCAAAGTCAAAGAGCTTTGTTTATTTGGGAAATCCAAGCAAAACACACCCCCTTGCCCTCCACCTTTTTAAAATATCTTTCTGAATAAGAGAATTTTAAAAATGTATTCCTTTAATCTGCCAAAAACCAAGTCAGTGCCCCAACATGTCGATGTTGGAAATACATTTAAAAAGCTGCTTGCAAATAACGCCTGGGACAGCACTTTCCTTTAAAACTAATCAGTTCTGATAAAGGTGAGGATATTGCAAGGGACTCGAGTTTAGTCTCTTAATAATTAAAATACCTGTATGTAAAGTTGGATGCATTCTTCTTAATGACCTTTTTGCTGGAGGGGAAGTTCTGTCCTTGTTATATAATTTTTGGTTTTTGTCCCATTAAATGGTAATTGAACAAGAGTAGTGTCACTCGTGGGACAGTAAGAGATGTGTTTTTGAAGCAGATTGGCTTATGGACCAAGGCTGGGGAGACTGTGGTGGGGACTGTTAGTGGTCAGATGGCATGGTGTGCAATTTAACACTGCCCACTTGAGTGGCTAAGCCGGGGATGCTGGGTATAGAATAGCCAGTGCCCTGTCTCCAGCTGT
This sequence comes from Cheirogaleus medius, assembly GCA_008086735.1. NCBI lineage: Eukaryota > Metazoa > Chordata > Mammalia > Primates > Cheirogaleidae > Cheirogaleus > Cheirogaleus medius. The sequence continues at coordinate 40,170,249 of VBSM01003157.1, forward strand.
GGAAATAGACGCCTTAGCACAGATTCTGGCCTTTACCGCTCCTGTATTCTCGATTGCTCTTTCCAGTGAAATGGAGTACAGAAAGACAGCTGCAAATGCCACCAGGCATATGATGACTCTGCAGCTTTCATAGTTTAGAGTGGGATGAGAAGTTTGATCAGTTAGGTTTCTTTTACTAGTAATCACTAGCCATTGAGTGCTTTCTTAAAGAGCAAGCTCATTATATTTTGAATTGGATTTTGACCCCCACCTGAATTTCATGTGATTACCAGTTTGAGGATATGATAATGAAATATCTAGGGGACTTTTTGTTTGGATTCACTTGTGAATTTGTGCCTTTGGAAAGTGGGTGGCTGAGAATTACTCTAGAATTATATTGTCTTTTATGGCTTTGTGTTCAGAAATATTTGTCATCATTCAGTTAAACCTTTTCACTGCTCCCTCATTGGTTTTCACCAGTTCGAAAGTATAATCAGATGCCAGATGCAAATAATAAAATTGTCTTCTTCTCTTTCCTTTCATATGTTCTTTCTTTTATTATCTCAAACTCTTTTATTAGGAAATGGCTAAGTGCTTTGTCTTCATCTGAACCCGTACCATTTATTGTACAGTGGTACAAATTTCAATAGAATTTTGTTATTATGGTCACTTTTAACCCTTGCTCCAAGAAATTACCATCATGACCCTTGTAGGCTTTTGTTCAGCAGTACGATTCCATGCTGACTTGGACCACTTACCACGGAAAGATTGACAAAAATGTATTTCCTAAAGTTTTGATAACTATTCAGTTATATTACCAGAAACTAAAATCATTTTGCAAACCAGATGTAGAGGAAAAAATGGATTTATAGAACCAAAATCTCATTTGGTTTGAAGTTCCTAATGTAATTAGCAAGCAAGTGGAATATACTAAAAATTATGGGAACCTTACTTACAAGGGCTATTCCTAACTTGCTGCAAAGGCTATGTAGTAGAAAACAAATTTCTACAAATTTAGAAATATAAATTCTGGAACAAAGACCTTTTCTTGGAGAGTAAGTTCCAGCTAGCAAAGAGTAGTTTGCATTTTCATATACATGTATTTTTATACACACACATAAATTAGTAGTACATGGTTAGTAGGCTGGCTTTCTTTTAAGCAAAAGCTTTTTTTCTTTAAAAAACAAAACCAAAACTGGTCACTAACAAAACCGTCTGCTCCATTCAGCGACTTTGTACTCGTTTCATATGGACAGGGGTGTTAAGTGTAGGCAGCAGCTGCCACGGCCTTATTTATCTTGAAGGAAAACATTCACTTGGGCGTCTACAGTCTGGCTGCCACCAAGTTTTTTTGGCGTTTCAAATATCCGCTGCTTTGGTCAGAAGGGCATTTCATTAAGTTTACATGAAAAAAAATTGAAAAATCGATTACAGCCTGGTGTTTGAATGTCATGGAAAATCTTTCTTGATCTGGGACTACCACTCAGGATTCCTTTGACAAATGTGCTCATATTTCATTAGCTATGCCTTAGACCTTACTACAAGGTTAAGTTGTTTAGGACTTTTATCTTTGCCTCCTAAACATCCTGCCATGACTAAATCTAAAATGTAACATGACTCTAAAAAATGTTAGCCAGCTAAATTCTTAGAAAAAATACAGGGGAACCTCTTGTGATGTTACCGTGTTTCCCCGAAAATAAGACAGGGACTTATATTTATTTTTCCTCAAGAAGACACCCTAGGGCTTATTTTCAGGGGATGTGTTATTTTCCCCTCAAAGCCTCAGCTTGCAGCATGCACAGGATGGCCGGGACCTGACAGAGGGAGCCGACCTTGTTGGTGGGGCTGCCCGCACCTTTCTGGTCACCTCTGGGATAGTGGCTGTCACGATGGGGCAGATGAGAAGGGCTGCTCGTCGTCTTTACCGCTCTGAGACGAAATGCATGGGTTGTGCAGATACGCTGTGTAGCCACGCCCATCACTAGGTCTTTTTTTTCGGGGTAGGGCTTACATTGTGCAAATGCTTAGAAATCCTGCTAGGGCTTACTTTATGGGTAGGTCTTATTTTGGGGGAAACACGGTAGATTTCCCACTTGTTCTGTCACCATCAGTAAAGGAGAATTAGTTCTTATACCCTTATCAATTATAATCAGTTAAGATCAGTTAAAGTATTTCAGAAATCTTAGAACTTACCAGTTCAGTCTGTGGCATCATTAGTAATTTAAAGTTAGTTATTTTCTTAAATTAGTTTTTGGGTTATTTGGTTTGGTTGAGCCTCTTAACTGCGTTAGAGTTATTCCGACGAAGTTGGGCCAGCAGTTACCAGCATTTCTATCCCCTTTAAACACCATTTTGTGCATATTAACTGGTGCATCTCTGTATTTTACAAGCTCAAGGAGCCAGTTTTCTAATCCCGTTAATGTAATGAAGCGTTTAAGGTCTACTGTGTATATAACATTACACTAGTTACTTGGAAAGTTTTAGGGACTATCTCAATTTCTTGCTGACAGTTTGTAAAGTAAACAGAGGAGGAGAGCCCACAGGGGCCAAAAACAAGAATTCTACCACCTGGTACTTATAGGGAAGAGAATATTCCTTCTTTCCTTCCACCCCAGGCTCTGTGAACTTTTCTCTGTGTCCTCTCAATGGACATATACTTTACAGAAGTAGTGTGGCAGCCTTTTGTGATTAAAAATATTCATTTTACTGAATAACAAACTAATATCCAAATTATTTTCATTTGGGGAAAATTTTAGTCACTTATACAGAAAATGTTTTTAATGTACAGAAAATTTTTGAACATTAATATTAGTGTCTCTTTTTTACCCTAAAAAAATAACTATAAATATCAAATGTGTTAACCACCCTTTAATTTGAAAACACAACATCGTAATGGATAAAAACAAGAAGTGTTTCTTTCATTAATTTGGTTTCTGATGGGAATCTATACACTTTTTTTTCCTTGTGCTTATAGTAATGATCTCTCTTACTCTGTCCTGTATGAAAATAACCTGATACTATGTGACTTCAAATTTCAACTATTTTCAGAGATGTTTTGAAAAGTTGTGTAGGCAGTACACAGGGTTGACACCAGTATGTGTTTGTAAACAGTGACAGTTCGTGTGTCTACAGCATTTCACAATTTGAAGAATGCTTTCATTTATTTCGCTAGTGTGTATGACTGCCCCACTGACTCAATTGGCCTTCCCAACTGTTGTGTAAAATAGTGTCATTTCACTGTTTGAGATGTAGGCATGTGATGTTGTCATCAGGTGTGTTAACTTCGTGCATGTATGATGAGAAAAAACATATATCCTTGCGGAGTTGAAAAGCATGTATGACGCCACAAAGCAGTTTAATGCTGTGATGTGACATTTTTGCTGAAGAGTTTGGAGATGATAACTCCATTTGTTGCCTTGCAGCAGCGTCCTAACGGAGAGAGAAGGCGGCAGCTTTGGGGACTGAAGAGCCAGCCTCCGCAGTTTACTGGCTTTGAGGCCTGGGGTAGTTAAACTCCCTCTCTAAGCCTGTTTTCTCATCAGTGAAAATGAAGATAAAAACATCCAGCACATAAGTTCATAATTAGGTTTAAATGAGGCAATATCTGTGGACGTACCTGCTTGATGAACTACGTGTCTATAATATATATCTTTCCCCTGGGAGGTTAATTAGGTTAACTGTGAACACTTTTTGATCTGCATGGCATTCGACACAGGGACAGCATGCATTTATGGCATACCTGAAAATGTTTAATAGCTAGCTTTGATGTCCTTTCTGCTGTCATCTTATTTTCCCTGAGTATTTGTCCTAACACCAAATGCAGTCCTTGAAAAGAATCGATTGTTTGTGAGTTACGTGTTGTAGAAAAGGACCTTTAATTATATTTACTGTGTTGATTTTTGAAACCTTAAAACTTTTTGGCTGGCATTTCTGACATGTTATATTTTTGCCATGTCATTTTGCTATAATGTTTCCCGTGGTTAAGTTTACTTGTACTCCTTATAGACTCAGGCTTTTGAGAAGCAATGTAGTATTATCTGTACAAAATTTCCACATTGTGTGATTTAAAAATCAGATATTTTCGAATACGCCTTATTTTAGATACTGCCTTTTCGAGGGTTCCCATAAATGTTGCAGCTGCTTCTCTTGGCCAAGCCTGGAGGCAGAGTTCCTAGTCATTGAAATAAATCTCCAAATTTATAATACATGCTAATAAGAAATTTGCTAACTATACATAAAAGTTCACAGTACCAGAAGAAATTTATTCCATGAGAAAATTATCTTAAAGTGTAATAAATGTTGGCTATTTCTATATAGTTGATGGTTTCTGTGTAATTGATGGATATTTCTGTATAGTAGAGGCTAATCTAAATGGTAGTTCTACTTGGGCAACTTGCAATTGTCAAGCAGATTTTTAAATAAAAATAATTAACTGCATATAAATTACTGAGGGGGTACATTAGCTATCCAAAATAAATTTATCTTTTTAACTCTTAATTATACTACCAAGACATTTGCAGTAATTGGGAAGAACAGGAAGTTTATAGATAGTGTTGAAACTGTTGATTCCGTTGTGTGGATACCAGAATGTCTAAATTTCCTCTGTAAATGCCAAAAGAAGCTTGGAAAACCCAATCCAGAATTGGCTGGTGATCATTCAGAGGTTTATTATCCTGTGTGCAGTCTTCAATAGATTCCTTAATTCACACCAAGCAGCATAGTAGTCCCTGTCCTGCACAAAAGAGAGCACCAAACAGTCCACCTACTGTGTACGTCCCACTCCGGATTGGAAATTTAAAAGGCCAAAAGGATAGAGAGTTGAAAATATTAGCAAAAGTAGGTATTGCAAAATGTCTGTGAACTTCTGGGCAAGTGGAGATTATTGAAAGATTTTTGTAAGCCTTGACTGAGTGTGCATCATGACTGTATAATGTTCTCAGTGGAGTTCCCTGTTTCAATCTCTAGATTATTCTGCTGTGGCTTACTTGGACAAACTGGGATACAGAGGGGGATAAATAAGTGAGACAGGTGGCCTGATGTGAGTGGGCCTGAACTTAAGTCCCTGATGTCCTGGCTGGTTTTGTGCTCTGTCCCGAATGGACACTTTCCTGGTCTCTAGGCATCACCACGTTTTGACAGGAAGTTTATTTTTCAGGATGGAGGATGGAGTAGATTGAATTTCAAGAAGCCTGCTTTTCATACCCCCATCATTTCAGAACCACTGAGTGTCCTGACACTTTTGAGTAAAGTGCTGAAATCTCCCTGTGGAGGGACAGGTCATGAAATGAAATGAAAGTACAGTATCATAAATTGGGCGGGAAGGAGGGGCCCTGCTTTTTCTGGCTTGACTATTGTCGCTACACTTTGATATCCAAATACTTTGTATCGGTTCCTTTGTGTGCCTTCTCAACCTACCTATTCTTTGAAACCATTCAATGTTTGTTACTCAGTAAGCTGAACAGAGGAAATTCCTTCAGGTAGCAAGAGACCAGAATTTTCCCAGAGGTATCTGTCTGCCTTTCAGCAGTTTCCTGGAGTTTACACACCCTCCTTTTGTGACTTAATTTTTATAGCTCATGGTGAGTCAAGTGGCTTTTACTTCCCCACATAATATCTTTCAGGAATGTACTTTCAACCCACAGCATCATTTGTTATCTTGCTCGTTTCTTTCTTTCAGGGGTTGGGATGGGCTGAGGATGTTACTAAACATACTAATAAGTACTTGGTGGTTCATATAGTTTCCCATAGATTTCGTTTCTCTTTCTTTCTATAGGTCAATCAAGAACAGGTGGATTATTAAAATATATTTAATGACTCGTAAATCTTGAGAGACATTTTAAAGCTTCACAATAAATCATATTTCTTGAGTTTATTCTCAAGTTTTTAAAAAATACATGAGTAGGTATTTATCTCATGGGGCAAAAAAATAAACTGCCTTGGTCCAAATTTCAATTTGGATTTTTAAAATTTTAATTTTAAAATATAACATTTTAATTTTTAAAATCTAGTTGAAGATAACACTTGAAGTTGAACAAAAATACTGAAATGTGTATATTAAGCTCCAACCAAACAACCTAGCACTTTTCCAAATCCAGAAGTTTTTCAGGCTAAAAGTTACATTGCAGAACTAACATTTGTCTCTAACCTTAAGGAATTGGCTCCAGTTGAACACTATGAGCTAACAGAGCAGCTTTGGGGTTCTTTCTTGTTGTCTTCCTCACCAGTTATAAGGCCTTAACATAGTAGCTGTTCGATGGCATCTTACTGATGTGCATTACCACCTGAAAAAAGAGATACTACGTTGAAATATAACTTTAAACATTTTAATTTTGTTTTAAGTTGATTTAACCTTTTATTGTAGAGGTTTTGCTTTTTAAAAATCCTGATACAATGTTATACATATTAGCATGCTTTTTAAAACCCCAGATATAATGTTACAGACATCAGCATGTGTTATTAGGGCAGCTAGGCTAGGGGCAGAAGGTAAGGACACAGTAATGCTGAGTAAGGATTTGGTGTGCCTGAGGCCTGCTTTTACTCTCGGTGGAAATTATATTAGCAAGAGATGCTCCTGCATTCTGCGGTACAGCATTATTTTCTAGCTGGTACGCAGGGGTCATTTATAAATTTTAGGTTCATAGACGTACAGAGCTGTGGAAATTATGTAGGCCAGTTCGTTTCATTTTAAAAATGAGGGAACCGCTTTACTTTTGAAAAAATTGATACACAATAGTTGTACATGTTTATGGAGTACGTGTGACATTCTGACACATGCATACAATGTATAATGATCAAATCAGGGTCCTTGGGATAGCACCTCAAACATTTATCATTTCTTTGTGTTGAGAACATTCTAAATCTTCTATCTGTTTTGAAATATATGATAAATTCTTCTTAACTCTGGAACTTATTCCTTCTCACTGTAGTTTTGTACCCATGAATCAACCCTGAGAGATTCTTTTGCAATGATACTCTTTTTATCTCTAAGTGTGAAATTATTTTTTGAATAACTACATCTGAAGTGCTGTCCTTCTTGATGTTGGAAATAGAGACGTTTGGGAAGCCTAGTTTCTAGAGCTTTCACTTCTACAGACAGAGACAGCTGAGGTGAGGCCAACCCAGCAGAAGCCTTTACTCCCCATAGCAGGACCAAGCAAGGGCTGGTACCCAGCACGGGCAGCCGGTGACAGATTGCTCATGCACGGGCTGGGAGAGACGGGAGCAATGTCATGGAGGGGCAGGATTGGAACTGGATCCTGAAAGATGACCACATTTATCTCAGTGGCTCAGTGGGAGGGGCCTCATCAGAAGACTCAAGGTGGAAGTGATTGCTGGGGAATTGGTGGCCACATTTGCCCAAGAATTGTTTTGTTCATGATTAGCAGATTTCAACAAATTACTTTTGAATGTGAAATGTCACTGAAGAATTTTTGGGTGTGGTTGCCATCACAAACACACTCTGTTTTCCATCAAATGTGGAGTTGAGTGAATTCCTTCCTTCCTTACTAGCTAGTCTTCTGCAGAGCTGTTCTCTAAGCACCTGCCTGGGCCAGGCTGAGGACAAAGAAATACCAGCATACAGTTTCTGCCATCAAATGGGGGTAGCAGAGACCCAGGAATGAAAGATGACTGTCACTTTCTTTATATTATCATATTGTAGGATCATAACTCGAACAGAAGATGAGTAAGCTTTCTTTCTTTCGTTTTTTTTTTTTTTTTTTTCCCTTGGAGACAGAGTCTCACTCTGTTGCCCAGGCTAGAGTGCCGTGGTGTCAGCCTCGCCCATAGCAACCTCAAACTCCCGGACTCAAGCAATCCTCCTGCCTCAGCCTCCTGAGTAGCTGGGACTACAGGCATTCGCCACCATGCCCGGCTAAATTTTTCTATATATTTTTAGTTGGCCAATTAATTTCTTTCTATTTATAGTAGAGATGGGGTCTCGCTCTTGCTCAGGCTGGTTTCGAACTCCTCACCTTGAGGGATCCTCCCGCCTTGGCCTCCCAGAGTGCTAGGATTACAGGCATGAGCCACCGCGCCCGGCCGATGAGTAAGCTTTCTTTATAGAGTTTGACACTATTCACCGTTTGTGTATGCAGTGGAGAGTTTATCCTAAAAAACTAAAGAAACGAATATCCTTAACATTTGTCTGCATTTCTTTTTGTTTGAAATTACAATGAAAATGCTAACTCTTACTCTACATTATAATGTGGGAAATGTTATCTTAATTCTATTAAGTACATACACCTAGAAATATAACATACATTTCCACCATTCAGATAGACTATATTCAATTATATGTGGATATAATCATTGGGAAAAAATTCATAATACTGATTGGATCTACAGCCTAAACCAAGCACTAAATTAAGATCAAGATAAATTCAATAATTTCATATAAAATGTTTCACATCATAGAATAAAAAACAATTAAAACTTGAGTATCAAATCTGCAAAGGATGGTAAATTCCTAACTTTAGAAGCAGAAAAGGAAATCACAAAAGTTGGACAGATTCAGCCATAAAAAACTATTAAATTTCTGAACCATGAATAAAATAATAAAATGAGGAAAACAACAGATGTTTTTCTTAGTGTAATGGAAGTTTCTCATACAGTATATCTTCTTAGTGTTTGTAATTGTGTATTTTGGCCAGTGGGTCATATCTGTGTAGTGAAAGTTCTAGTAAATACTAGAAAAATACTGAGGGTTCCTCACCCTCCTGACTCTGCCTTTGCTATGTTGAGAAGTGCTTGTGTGTAGGTGACTCACACAAAGGGACTAACAATAAAGGCAGAAAATCCAACCCCCAGGTTTCTTCACTATACATTTGCATTATAAAAATAGAAAATAACTATAAGGCATAAAATTGGACACTTTGTGGTTGAAAAATAGTATGCCTAAATTGCTGGTGGTTGTATTCATAGATAGGACTGCGGGGCGATTTTTCAACATTTAAGTGTTTAAACATGATAAGGCCAATTATGTGAACCAAAATCCTTGTGTTTTAAAATGTTAGAGTTAATCCAGATGAAGTTGCAAATCTAAGCAGAAGCCTTTTGTAAAAGATTTTTATTCTCTCTTTTCAAAGTAGATTTGCTTTTCATAAAGTTACGAAGAACAGATTGGTGGAAAGAAATGTTAAGATTACTGGCTACTGTTAAAATTATTTGGTGATAGTGCAGTTATATCCAGATCTAAGCCAGTAAACCTTTTGAGAAATGAATGCTTTTCATCTTTTCTTCAGCATACTTGTCACCCAGTATTTTAAACTTTGAAATTTTAATTTCAGCCAGTCCATATGTAGAATAGGTCAGTTGGTAATTTTATGTATCATTTGACTAGTGGTTTGCTTTCTCTTGGCAGAGAGGTGTTTTACATCATATGCACGTTGTAAACTTGTGAAGGACACCTAGAGTTTGAGGGATATAGGAACTGTCCTTATCCCCAAGGAGCTATTTCTTTTATTTCAAAAAGAGGAATTGCATACAAATGAGAGAGAGTTATTGAGGTAACATGAGGGTGGCCCATTTCCTTTAGTGGTTTATTGCTCTCAGAGAGCTTCTGATCTAACAGAAGAACCCTGGGAAACATTAGAGAACAGCAATGTTGACCTAATTGGTGGAACCCTGGAAGGGACCGTAGGCATCGATCAGGTATTATATATTGACCGTGACACAGCAGAAATCCTGCCAAGGTCATTCTAAGGGTGTCTGGAAGCCAAAGTTGGTGTGACTAATGAATAATACAGTTCATAAAAAGGGACGCAGAAAGAGACAAAAAATTCATCTTGGAGTGATGAAAGTCTCTAGTTACTTAATCTAGAAAAACACCTTAATCTGGGGGTCAGGGTCGGGGAAAGGAAGTTTGGGTCTTTTTAAACCAAGGACTTACGTTAAATTATTTAAGTAAGTAGGAATTTTTTGGAAGAAGGGTTGTGTGGGGTTTTTCTGTTTTTGGGTTTTTGGTTGTTTTTTTTTAATGATAGAAAAATCTGTTGTCTCACACATATGTACACACTCTCTTGTTGTTGCCTTTGGATTGAAGAACAGCCCTAATTTGAAGAACTGAAGCAATGAAGCAAAAATATAATTCTGTACCTAATGTGTATATCCTGGTAATAGAGGAAACTGGATGGTTCCAAGTATTGATGATCTTCATTTCAGTGTCTGTGTTTTGTGGGAGTATTTTGGAGAGAACTGATATTGGGCTGAAGGAGAAAGCCATGTGATTCTGACTCAGGCAACCATAGTATTTACTTATACCTATTCTAGAACCTTCAGTTCTAGTCTCTCCAGTAAATTGCATGTTTTAGTAAAAAGTGATCTCTCATGCTTCTTGTGTATTTTTTTGTGTGTTTTTCATCACGTTTAGTGCAATGCCATAAAATTGAATAACACCATGGAACCATACGAAGCATTACTAGTGATGCCAGAAGTGTTCCCAAGAAGCAAAGTCATGACATTACAAGAAAAAGTTAAATTGCTCAATATGCCCCATAGATTGAGGTCTGCAGCCAGTTCTCACAGGTACAACTTTGCTGCTTCTTGAATGAATGGGTAGAACTCTCCATTTGGTCCCTCCAGAGACTGATGAGACATCTTGTGATGTCACTACTGTAGTAGAGAAGGTGATCAACATTTATTATGTGAATTCAGTGAGCTCCTACTGCCTGCCAGGCACCACTCTAAGTTCTGGGTATACAGCAGTGAACAAAACAACCTCTGCCCTCATGCAACTTAGATTCTGGTAGCAGGGAGACAGAGGAAGAGAATAAATGTGTAACAGTTACCGTGTTAGACGACTGTGTCACAGAGAATAGCAGGGGCATGGAGTGTGGCCCATTTAGGTTTACCTGGAGTAGCCAGGGAGGGCCTCCCCAAAGCGGTGATGGGCAGGCCGTGTAGAGAGCTGGGAGGAGACCCTTCCAGACAGGAAAGGAGTAAGTGCAAAGCTCTTGAGTGCCGAGTGTGCTTGGAGAGTCGGAGGCACTGGGTGCACTGGGATGGGACACAGAGGTTTCGAAGAGGGAATTGCCATGGGGAAGGCAGGTTGCACAGGGCCACCATGCAGGCCATGGAGGTGGAAGGCCACAGGAAGGGCTTGAGTCAGGGAGTGGCTAGCGAGGTCCTGTTTCTGTCTTCGTGGACCACACTGGCCATGGTACGGGATGGAGGGCAAGGCAGGAGCAAGAGGGCCGGAGCGGGGAGGCCATTGCAGAAGTGCACATCGCCTTAGAGGGTGGCAGAGCTGGGCCCCCCCGTGTATTGCTGCAGATACCAGGGGTGATCATCGATGTCTCAGGGCTTAGTCTTCCCCCGGAGCACTTAGCCTGTCGTTTTGTGTTGCAGTGCCTAGAAAATGGGAGGCTCTTATGCTCCTTAAGGAAGTGTTATTTCAAGATGCTTTCTGCTGCCTGTGTCATGCCAGGGCGTGGGTGGATATATTTTTGCACTTTTGCACCAGAGAGTCTGCTTCTGATTTGCAGATTGCATTTATTATAAGGCATATTGTCCATTGATGAATAACGTGTGGGCTGCAAAGCAGATACATAGCTGTGAAAATAGCTCATTTATCCTGCAGGCTTCACCCCCAGAGAGAGGCCGTTCAAAAGTGTTTTCCGGGGAGCAGGGTTTTTGCATGTTTTCCTCAGTTTCTGAGGTCATTGTTTTTTGTCCCTGTAAAGGTCAAGGGAGAACTTCCCTTTCACCCTCTGAAAGTTTGCTGGAAAATCAACTGACAAAAGGCAGAGTAGTAGAAGAAATGGCATACAAACTTATTAATGTGCACGGGGGAGAACCACAGAGTGATGGCCTCAGGCCCCCCAATGGGGTTCAGAAGCTCATATATCATCTTGAGGTTACAGAAAGATTGGGAGCTTGAAGCATGGCCAAGAACAGGTTATGGCGGTAAATCAGGTTATGGTGGCAAGACAGGTTATGGGAGGAGGCTGGCTAGCACAGGTGGTCTTGTGATGTAGGTGAAACCCCACAGGTAGCAGCCCTCAGAGAAAAGATAGTAAATGTTTCTTTCAGACCTTCGAAGGTGTCAGACTCTCAGTTAATCTTTCCTAGATCTGTGCAAGGCAAGGCCTCAGAGAAAGAGACTATTTCTGTTTGCAGGCCCTCTGAACAGCCATCTCAAAATATGTTAAATATATTTAGGGGTGAAATATTTTGGTTTCTTTCACCTCCTAGTTCAACATGTGTTTGCTTAATGGGCTGAGGACTTGAAGGATGAACAGACACCATCTCCATTCATAGAGAAGATGCGAATAGACATGGGGAGAGAATGAGTCTCTGCTGAGGAAATAACTCCTCAGCTACTGAAAATTTCCCTTATAATGTGGATTGAAACAGACATCGTGCCTTGTACCGAAGTCCTGTGGCCATCATAAAGTGGCCACTGCCAGTTTATCCTCAGGTTTCTTTGAGCTGCCCAGTTGAGGCTTGTGCGGAGGTTCAGTGTTTGGGTACAAGGCAGCTCCCGGGAGTGTTCTTGCAGTCTTGTGACCATGCAGGGGTCGAGGCAGGATTTGGCATTAAGTGGCTCAGAGGCTCTCCCTTAACCAAGCCTGAGTCCTGCAGTTCAAGTTCACTCACAGAAACCTCGCCAGAGATTGTTTTTCCTATTGAACAGATTTCTTATTTTGCCTAATATGTTGCAATCCTCTGTTAGTGGCCAGGTGACATCTGTTGGAATGCTGGTGTGTGTTGCCAAGCTAAACAGATGCAGGGAGATTTGTCTGAAGGGTGGGGGAGGAAGAGAGGGAGGAAGAAAGTGGGAGGTGTAGGGTGTGTTGGGGGCAAGGGCAAAGGGAATGAACAGTATTTATAGAACGGAAATCAAAATGGTTTTTCAAGTCATTGCTTTGAAACTTTCAGAAAAGCATTCTAGGTTCTTGCGAATATTTCCAAGCCTATCGAATGGCTCTTCTTCATTTCCCACCCTGCATTCAGAATGGTGTTTAAATGGCTCCGCACAGCCCAAAGGATTAAGCATTAACCTTCTGCTCTGCACAACTAGTGCTCTGCACTAGTCATCAGAGTTTTTATTTTATCTTAGTTTATTGATATTTCTTCCAATTAGCAAGTTGAATATGTCAAGGAAAATGCATACTGGATAAAAAGAATTTTACTGGTTTTGATTATCCAGCATGTTAAAAAGACCATGACCAGAAGTGGATTTATTGGTGTGGGGGTGGAGAGGGGGGAGAAGAGGCATAGTAGCCAGAGGGTACCCCAAGGATTCTTCTGATTTACAGTCTGGGCTGAGAACAATTAAGAAGTTAATGCTACTGACAACCTAAATCTGGGTTTGGTTAAGAACCCTTGATGTAAATACTGATTTAGTGCATTTATTTTCACCTGTTCTTCCTTCATCCTGCCCCCCCCCCCCCCATCTACAGTGTGTTTATGTGGTGCCTCTTGCTGGAGGTGGGAGGTGTCCTTTTGTGGCTCAGACGTCCACAAAATATTAATAAATTTTCATTCCAGCGAGGTTGTACAAGACCTGTGCAACAGAGTGTTCCAGCTGAATATTTGCAAAGTATATATGAAAGAGCTTATCTCCCAAAATAGCTTAGAAATGAAAGGATTAATTTTCTCCTCAGTTTCCAACTATAAGAAGTGAGTGAAAGTGAAATTTCAATTCTAGCCGTGGCAAGACCGGTCTGTCCTGTTAGGTCTTGTGTGCCAACCCCACTCTTCTCCAGGTAACTCAAGTGTCTTCTTGCTGTAAATATTAACTGAGAGCATTTTTGTGGCTTTTGAAAACTCCATTTCTTGAAAGGGTTGGCCAGTTGTCAAATTTTCATGAATTTTGGACAAGTTGTAGTGGGTGGTTTCTTCCTTCCAATATTTAGAGCAGAATATTAAAAATGAAAAGGGCTGTAAAGGTTCCCTGGGCCAACCTCTCGTTTTTTAAGGAAGAAAGTGTGGTAGCTTGCCCAAGGGCACGCAGGAAGGAGATTGCAGAGCTTGGACATCAGGTGGCCTGATGCCCGAACTGCCACTCTTCCTGCTACACTCGTCACAGGGGAGTGTTAACTGTAGCTAAATCTTGGCCATCTGGAATCTCCTGCAAATGAACTGCCCATAGATTGGCCAATAGTTCACACTGTCCTGTGGAACATTCTAAACATGTCCCAACAAGTTTTTGATTCACTGTCACCTTCCTAGCCATGGATTATAGTATGATCTAGTCATTCTTTATGTAAACAAACATTTGTTAACAATGCTGTCAGGGCCTAATAAGTTATGAATATATATTATAGTACACTTTGCTTCATCAAAGTTCTTAAACCACCATAATCTTTAAGATGTTTGCTGCTTAATGTTTATTTCTCATTTCTCTTCTCACCACTTCTTGTGGCTTGCAGTATAGTAGCTCGCTTCCCTTTTCTAATTTGCTCTTTCTAACGTGGTAGGCTTAGATATTTAGCTGAGCTTGTTAGCATATTTATAAAGCAAGAATAAATAGGCCGAGGGTCAGGACATAGGGTAGTTATTTTTTTGGGTAAAGTGCATGATCTGTCTTTTGTCTTTCTGCCCCTTCTCTCTCTGCTTATTTCACCCATGTCCTCTTGGAGCACCTCTCGAATCAGATTTTTCTAAGGTTTGAATGTAAGAATTCAGTGAGTTAATATATACCAGCTGTTTAGCATAGTGTCTGGCACATACTAATGCTCTATAAAGGTCAGCTGTTTTGATTGTTTTTCCCTCTGAAAGATGTGATGTTAATTCTTTACATATATGTTTAGGGATTGGGATTGGATATGCAGCAAACTTACCCAGTGAATTTATGTCAGAAAATATTTTAGTTCATCTTAATTTTTTTCTTGCTATCTGGATTAGGCCCTTATCCTTTTAGGGTTAATGAATTTTCTACTGTACCATTATGAAAGAACTATGAAAAAAATCAATAAAAAATATTATTAAAAAGATTTTATGATTCACTGTACCACCAGGCATTAACAACTTTTATTTTTATGACCTTAAGTTAAAAGGACTTTGAAAGATTTGGTGGCTTATTTTCTTCTTAAAAAAAAAAAGACCAGACCAAGATCACTTTTTGGTAGTGGCTACCTTTCCTCTGAATGTATTTCTCCAAAAGTTCTTTTTGGTTTTTATTAAACTCAAGTAGTTTTTACAATTTAAAAGTTACTCTTTAGAGTGATGTTAGTTAAAATAAAAATTAAGGATTATTTTAAATAACTCATAGCTAGTAGCCTTTTCCAGGAAGTTTTAGAGCTCTGTAAATTATGAAAACCAAATTATAAACCAAGCTGTGTGGTTGATCTTGGATCAATAATTTTATCAACGGTTTTGTTATTGCACCTACCAATTATGTATTTTGCTGTTGAGTAGGATAAAAGCATAGGAATTGAGTGAATAGTTTCCTTCACTGATTATCGTGTTTGATGATAATTATGTTAAAATGCATCTTTTATTTTTTCATTTTTATGTTTTCCCAACTTAACACTGAATGTGCTTCTCTCTAATCTCTGAATTTCAGGAGTCTATTAATAAGTATGTGTAAAGAATTAGTTGCTAATTTTGGATGTGCTTGAAATGAGATTGTCAGCAAATTACAGTTTAAAATCTAGGACTGCAGTGTGTTATGGATTGGACATCGTCCCTGGTATAAAAGATAATTGAAAATTTATGAAAAGTAGCAAAATGTTATTACTTCTGAATTTTTCCCACATATTAGACTTTCTTTATACGTTTAAGATAGTCAAAGTGTTTTTAAATAAGATCACAGAAAGTTTTTCTTTCCAGATTTATTTTGTGTTAAGATTTTACAATATTAAATTTTATTATTAATAGGTAGTAGAGACTAGGAAACCAATCTGTACAGATAAGTTTTCTCACTAAACAATAAACATAAATAAATGCTTATTCCCAAAGCCCGGGAGTAGAGAGTAGCTGTTCAGTGGTATTGCTGGGAGGAAATTAATATTATTTAACTCAGCTCTTCCCCCCAACTCCTGCAACAAAAACCAATAAATTAAGTCCAGAAAGGTTGGTGATTTGCCTGCTGTTGCTACCTTTATAAACATAAAAGTCAGCAAGGCTAAGTGACACTTCCTTTTATATTCCAGGTATTATGCAAAGTTCTGGAGATGCAGGTATTAAATAAGACAGGCATGGCCACTGTCTTTGTGGGGCTTGTAGACTACTGTTGTTTTTATGAATGATGGAGATACTGATGCATGAAATAACTACATATTTCCACCGACATGCCAAAGGAAGTAAATGGGAAGCTGGGACAGAGGAAGGAACAGAGAGGCCGACTTGCAGAAGGTTGATGATGGGGAAACTTCCCTCTCGGGGCACCTGTGAGCTGAGGCCTGACGGACGGGAGGGAGCTGGCGTGGACAGGGCGGCGGGCGCAGCAGCTCACCCTTCGTCCTGCGCTGGGAGAAGAGTTGCATGTGTTGGAGGAACAGAAAGGGTCATCTGAGTGAGTGAGGGGGACAGTGGTCCAAGATGAGATGAAAGGAAAGCAGGGGCCCCTGGACCTTTCACGCCTTAGAATACTCATCTGATCATAAATGACGGGGAGGCACCTCGGTAGATACGATAGAATGGCCTGGGCTTCTCTGAAGCCTGGGGAAAGAAAGTCGGCATCCACGTGCAGCATCCATGTTTCCCGAGGGAAAACAAAGGCTGGGGTGTCTAGTATCTCTGTCATCGTTCCTCTTGCAAATGCTAAGGGGCCACTTTTTGTTTTCTCTTTAAATATTCTGTGCCATGTGTTTTGCCTCTACCGAGATATTATAGAGACTTAGATTTCTTTACGTCTTTAGAATCCATCTTCACTTTGACACAGGAGTTTAGTCTTTCAATTTTTGGTTCAATTTTTGAATACCGATAATTGTGTCCATTATGCAGCCGGTTGCGTGATTATTGACAGGAGGTGTTGTGGACAGGGCATTGCGACCATGGGCAAATGGACTTCCCCGATCCGCGAGCGCTAACCTCCAAGGGGCTGTGCTTCAGACCGAAAGGTTGTAAGATCTTTCGTGTGGATTTTAGGGTCTGGCACTAAAACTATCGTTAGAGAGTACCTCAGCATATCCTTCTTAAATTAAACATGGGGAAACAGTGTGGCAGAACAAAAATGACAGGAAAAAATTTTTTTTTCTCCCTCCCCCATCCAGAGATAGAGTTTGTTTCCCCTCCTGTTGAGTCCGGGTGGCCCTGTGACTGCAGCGAAGTGATGCTGGGCTCGTTCTCTGCTTAGCCTTTAAAAGGACTGGCAGCTTCCACTTCTGCCTTGTGGAAGTGCTTGCTTTGGGAATCCCACTACCATATAAAGGAGCCGAAATGAGCCACATGTAAATTCCAGCTTTCTAGCTATCCCCACCAAAGTGCCAGACAGGTGGGAAAAACCATCTTCATCACCATCTGAGCACAGTCAAATAAGAGACCACTGACTTGCCCGGTCAGTCTACACACTCTTGAGAGATAATAAATGGCTGCTGGGTTATGCCCCGAAGCTGTGGGGTGGTTTGTTAGTGACAGATAACCAAAAGAGATAGTGTCCTTGACATTCAGTCCTGGGGTATTTAAACTTTGCCTGTTCAGCCGAGCCCGCAGGTAAGCTCTGTGGAGTGTGGGATGGTGGCGTCTTTGGCCAGCTGTTTTCCCGGAAGCTGGAGGAGGGTAGCCACTCACAGGATGAGCGGACCAAATAGTTCAGGGGTACACTTGGCTTAGACAGCTGAGAAACAGCTGCAGTGGCCCAAGTGAGTTGAAGGGTGGGTGTTTTGTTATCAAGAATAGAATTACTCAACTGAAGGGGAAAAGATCTGTAGTTTAAGGAAATTCACCATATTCTTAGAAGTTGCTGAAAGGGAAGAGTTAGCCTAGGCCTATGCCAAGATCCAGTTCTTAGTTAATCTGATTTAATAGGTGGAGGATGATGGACTTCTTCCCAATAACAAATAGTGATTCAATATAGGATGATGATCTTAATTTTCTTGCCTCTCAAATGCTATGCATTTCAGGTCAGATATGTGTCCTATAGGCCTCTATCACCATAGCACTTGGTAACACGTTCTTTACATAGTAGGTGCTCAATAAGTGGGTTAAATTTAGTTTCTATAATAATTTGATTCAGGTGGCATCTGATTTAACTGCTTGCTATAAAGCAAAATCTGTCACTGTGTCCAAAATCACAACAAAAGCTACAACAAAACCACAACAAAACCAACCTGTTACACAAAACCTACTTACATACTTTGATGGATTTTTTTCCACGTCATGTGGTTAAAGCCATCTACATTTTAGGACTCGCCCCCCCAAATTGACAAGCATAGAATTTCATATTTCTTGAATAATTTGGAGAGATACACAGGCCAGGTTATACATCCTAAGGGTGATGGCGTGTGAAGTCCTCAGGCAGTTTGATCTTGGGTCGTCTTGGAGGGAAGTACAGTCTGGCAGCTGCACCTGCCTCTCCCCTTACTCACCTGCATGCCTCACCTGGTCCCTGACTGACACTTGGGTCAGAGGTATTTCATTCGGAGAAGGATGGAGTGGAGCAAGGCAGGAAAACTTTAAAAAGCAAGGACTCTCCACCCCAGCGGCGGTGCATAAGAAAGTTCTTTGGGCATTTAAGCTAAACAGCCAGCGCTGAGGCCGGAGTTCCTAGGCAGCTTGCAGGAGTCCCAGCTTGTATGTCATCTTTTTCCTGCTGAATAGCTTAGTGCCTGCAGGAAAAACCGGTTGGTTTAAGTCTTTGGCCTCTTTTGACACTTTTTCATACTAATGTTTTATTAGAGTTTCTTTTTCAACTTAATAGCAATAAAAAGTTAATACTGGCTTTATGTTTAGGTTTCGTTTGCAGTTTTTAATTTATTTTATTTTATTTTATTTTATTTTTTTTGAGACAGAGTCTCACTCTGTTGCCCGGGCTAGAGTGAGTGCCGTGGCGTCAGCCTTGCTCACAGCAACCTCAAACTCCTGGGCTCGAGCAATCCTCCTGTCTCAGCCTCCCGAGTAGCTGGGACTACAGGCATGCGCCACCATGCCCGGCTAATTTTTTCTATGTATTTTTAGTTGGCCAATTAATTTCTTTCTATTTATAGTAGAGACGGGGTCTCGCTCTTGCTTAGGCTGGTTTCGAACTCCTGAGCTCGAACGATCCGCCCACCTCAGCCTCCCAGAGAGCTAGGATTACAGGCGTGAGCCACCGCGCCCGGCCTCGTTTGCAGTTTTTAAAACAGCCTGCTGGAGTGTCCTAACTGCATAAAGCGCTTGATTTAAGGTCCATTTCTGCCACTGACAGGTTCTGTGTTGCCTGGTCACTTAAATTCTCTGAATCTGCTTCTTTATTTGTAAATTGACAATACTTGCAGCAGAGTTTCTGTAAGGAATCAATGAGCTAACTTTAAGATCTATGTAAATGCTAATGTGTTTTACAAATGTGCTCGATTATAGTTTCATTACTATTAATAATAAAGTGCTTCCTAGAGGAAGTTAATAGTCCCCCGGCCTCCAAGACTAAATAAGGAGGATTTTAAGCTTAAGCATGATGTCACAGACAAAGTGGTCAGTTTGAACCGTGCGTTTGCTGGGCCTTGAGTAGGTAATTGCAGAACTGTGTCGAGAGTCCATGGTTATGAACTTTCATACAGTTGTGCCAGGGCATATTTCGGTGGAGCAGGCCATGTCCTGCTGGTGATCAAACATTTCTGTGTGGAGAGACTCCGTTTTTTCCCTGGGGAGTGTTTATTTCTTAGTGCCAGGCCTCGGGTTGGCTGTGCTACCCTTGGCTTTTGCTGCCAGACACACAGGCGGAAGGGAGCCGGCGGGACGGGTCCCAGAGAGAAGGGCTGCTGAAGAGCAGAAAGCAGACTTGGCCTCCCGCGGGGATCCTGTTCACCGTGGCTTTTCTATGGCCGCTTTGCGTGGGAGCTTTGTATCCTGTGGGTTCTGGGGGTGAGGAAGCATGAAGCAGAGAAAAGAAAAATATGCTCTGGTCAAAATATAAGCAATAAATCAAATAGAGGACAGTGATCCTAGGATGATCCCCGAGGCAGTAGAGGAAGGCGGGCTCTAGCCTTCTGGTCGGGAGCTCGGTTCCAGGGGGGCAGACAAGGGGATGGAACATTTTGGGATGAGAGAGCAGCAGGTTGGTTCAGAGGAGCCTGGTAGCCGTGCAGAGAAAGGTTGTTGACCAGGTGTGGTGCTAATGTGTGAGATCTCAGGTTGTAACTATTGACTTCCTGGGTGGTTGCTGGGTTCATTGGTTACCTTTCATTCTCTGGTTGGCTTCTTGGCGGGTATAAATGGGGTCGTTAAAACCTGGGGTTTCATACTTTGCTTCTAAGCCTGCGTCTGTGGTTCTGCAGACATCAACCTAAAATTTATTTTTAT
The DNA here is from genome assembly GCA_008086735.1 of Cheirogaleus medius. NCBI lineage: Eukaryota > Metazoa > Chordata > Mammalia > Primates > Cheirogaleidae > Cheirogaleus > Cheirogaleus medius. The sequence goes on from VBSM01003157.1 coordinate 40,190,613, forward strand.
TATTTTTAACCTTTAACACCTATGAAGATATTATAAATGTAAAGATATAAAATATCACAATAAAAAAGCCTATGTCTGTGTTTCATATTTTGAGAGTCTATGCTTCTCGAAAGAAAATGTTAGGAATCCCTGGGTATATTCTGCTAGCTTATTTTTAGCTACTTCTGGATTGTTCTAATATCTAAACTGGTTGGACTGGCTAGACTGTGGCCAGAAATCATCTGTGTTTTGTAAGCACCCAGGCGATTCTAATACAGGTGGTTCATGGTCCACTTTGAGAAAACTTATCTAAGAGTGTGGTCTCCAATCCCCAGGCCACAGACTGATACTGAGCCACACAGCAGGAAGTACTCAGCGAGTGGGCTAGTGAGGGAAGCTTCATCTGTATTTACAGCTGTTCCCCATTGCTGGCCAGCCCCCCTCCCCCACCAGCCTCCCCTCCCACCAACCACGGAAAAATTATCTTCCATGAAACCAGTCCCTGATGCCAGAAGATTGGGGAGCTCTAGTCTAAGAGATATTGAATGCCTTATAAAAACTGGCAACTTCTGAAATACTTTCTCCCTGGTTTAGTTATTTTCACATTTGCCATTACTGAGAAATTTAAAAGATTCTTTCTTTTTTACAATTAAAAAAAAAAAAGTTGAAGCATGTCCATAATCTCATCTAGTTCTTTGATAGAATTAAACCTCTGATAGGCCTAAGAAATCCAGAGAGGCTTTCTTTTCACTGGAAATCTGTACATTTCACAGTTAGCGGTATATGACAGTCTGTTCTGGAGTTGTGGGTCTGACCGCCACATCCAGTCGGTGGCCACGTCCTGCCTGTGCTGCCTCTGATGCCACCACAGCTGCTGGGCCAAGCTCTTATCCAGAGCGGGGGTTTCCTAACTGGTTAGGCTCCTTACTCCTTCCAGACTAAGCCCCCTAATCCACCTTCCACAGTATAGCCCTGAAGAGTGACTTTCTGAACTGCAAATCTTACCCTCCCATATTCTGCTAAAACCCCCTAGTGGCTCTCATGACCACAGGATAAATCTACACTTCTCACCTTATCAGCCTCTCGGCTCCACCCCCACCCGAAAACACCCTGTGATACAGCGCATGTCTCCGCTGTCCCTCCCCAGGGCCCCTCTGTGCAGGGCGCCCTCCCTCCTTCCCGTCACACCCTTGCTGACAAGTCTTTTGCTGCCTCACTCTGCCCCGTTCCTGCCTCCATCGTTGGACCTGCAGACATTTGCATATCTGTCTTCTCGGTCCATATCAATCTCAAATGAGGTTGAAACATTTTTGAAGATAGAGACTTTCAGAATGAAATTGTTCGCACAGCGATCGTATATTCGGCTGCTTTTTACTTTTAAAATGCATTAGTTAAGGTGGGAGAGTCCAGGGGGATATATAGCCCCTGCCCTCCGAGAGCTTCCAGTCTAGGGAGAGAGGCAGGTACAGAAAAGACACATGCACGACAGAATGGACTAAATCACGGCGTGGAAGTTCAAGAGGAAGACAGAAGCGAATGGAGTTTTGGATTCTCACGATTGAGGATGCTGAGAGGCTGCAGAGGAAGGAAGGTGTGAGGGCGCAGAGAAGGGCGCTCCCAGCAGGAAGGCTGGCGGTGAGAAAATCTCAGGTGAATAGGCCTGTGTTGGAAAGTAGGGACATGGTTGTGTAGACAAAAAGTGTCACTGGGAAAGTAGATCAAAGCAGGGGCATGTAGATGTTGTTCCCCAGGCAGTGGTATCAGGATTTTTTGTGGGTGCAAGGGTCTAGAGGAGGATCACATCTATCTGTAAGCCATTTGAGAGCCAGGCTTTGCTGCATTATTAATCTCTTCTTTGCTGCACATGCTGCAAGACCCTGCTTGATTTGACAACAACTTGTTTTATGCTCTCAACCAGGAGTCAGCGAATTTTTTTTTTTTTGGTAAAGGGCCAGATAGTAAATATTTTAGGTCTCAATGTCTAATGTATATTCACAACTAAGGATTATTCACTCACTTGTGAAATAATACAGATTCTGAGTGGAGAGAGAGCCTCTCTGAACTTTTAGATTTCTGCTTTAAGCCAGGCTGGGTGTTCTTGGCAGGAGTCTGGCATCTTCCATCCCTAAAGCATGCTCGGCAAACCACCCAGTGTACGAGCCACAGGGTGCTAGTAGGTGCTGTGGGCGTCGTTTGTAAAGTTAGACAATGCCTCCAGCTGGCCTTTACCGCGTGCCTGGGGGTGCACAGCGTGACTGTCCACCTGTGTCCAGGTGTAGTGAAGAGCGGACCAGGGGGCTGGCCTGGCTGGGAAAGCTCTCTGGGCAGGGACTGAGGGAAAGAAAGTTTGAGCAGGGCTCCAGAGTGAGCAGTTTGATTGGAATTAAAAAAAAGGAGAGCTGGTGGGGAGACCAGACGTGGCGAGGAGTGAGGCGGCGCAAGTCAGCACAGGCATCTGGGGTCGGTGAGTTGTAGAGACTTGTCAGTTGTGCAGCTGGTTTGTGAACTTTTCCAGGAAGCTGCTCATGTGCTTCCACTGGGCAACTCCGGCAGCCGGGATTGGGGTGGGGGGTGTATGGTAATGGGGAGTTAGTGAAGGCTGAATCTGAGAAATATGCTTTTTAAATGACTTTAAATGCATTACGTTTTGCTATGTCTAACCGTAGTTAATATGTTCATTGTAAAAAAAAAACAAGAAGAAAGCCATTATATCTTATAGCCCATCACCAAGAAACTGATTCGCTGCTACCTGTTTGAGAGACATTTAAAAGATACACAGTGGAATTTGGCAAAAGATTAATCAAAGGAAATGACTTATTTCATAATTAAGTACTTTCCACTTAGGTGATGCTTCCTCACCTCTACTATATTTTCAGTTTTCTTTTTCTTTTTTTTTTTTAATCTGGAAAGGATAACCCCTGTGGAAGTGCTGAGATACTGGGAGAACGTCAGTTACCATATGGACAGTGCAGAATTTTAAAACCTGTTGGAGTAGTAGCCTTTGTTTCTCGTTCCGTGACTCTCTGCCCACTCTTTCGCACAATTGTTGTCATGTTTTTTCATGATGCTTCTGCATGGGGGCCTTCTTTAGATTATAAAATCTCTATTAATTGTTAGGCAATTATTCCTCCTGACTCTCCATGCCCACCAAACAATATTAAGAAAAGCAAGGTATTATAAACAAGTCAGTAACAACTTCCACTAATGTTATGTGAGTTGTTTAGAGGGGGAAAATAAAAAAGAAAACTCTATTTATTTCTTAGTGCATTACAACTGATCTATTGGAACAGTTTAAAACTGTTGAACATTTAATAGTTAAAAGTTTAATAGAGGTCTCAAGTGTACAATTCCAACAAAATATCTAAGTGCCTAGTCTGTGCTTATTTTAATTTGTGCATTTCATTTCTGGTAAGCAGGAACATTTTCTAATCTGGTTAAAATGCTATCCTTAGCTGGTAAATCTAGTTCTTCCACCTCAGAGGAGAGACAGGAAGGAGCTCTTTCTAGAAAGGAGGCTTGAACTACTTCTCCTGATCTTATATATCACATTTGTCTTTCTGATTGTAAGACACCACTGAAATTTATACACTAAGAAAGTTAAATGAATGTAATAATTGCAAAAAAAAAAGTTTACAAAATCAATGATTGAAATTAAATAAAAAGAAAGTCAGTACATTTTGGATCAATCTAGTTGATCTAAAATTATAAATGTGGCTGAATAAATGAAAAATGAATTTTGCTTTGTATGGTTTCTCTCAGTGACCTGACCATACTCGGGCTTGATCTACAGAGCTCTCTCATTACAAGAATTTTGATGCCCCAGTTGAGTTTTAGTGCTCTCAGTGGGCAGAGTATAACATAGATTGCTATAACATTCTGCATGTAGTTCTGGTATTTATATGAGCTCCTGAAATGAACTTCTCTTCCCTCATAGAAAAAAAGAGAAACCCAAGGAAATAGAACACAAATTCAAAGTGGGAACTTCCATCTGTATCAGTCGACAGTGTAGGCTAGGTTGTGCTGCATAACAGAAAAACCAGATGTCAACGGATTAGGCCACAGAGGTTTTTTTTTCCTTGTTCTTGGTACATGTACAGCACATGTCAGCAGGAGAGCTGTGCTCACTGGTCACAGACGGTCCTCAGGATGATGGGAGCTTATCCCGGTGGGCTTCCACCATCACCACAGTAGAGGAAGGGAGCACGGGGTGACACACATCACTGCCACCCCATTGCATTCACCAAAGCCAGTCATGTGGCCATGCCACTTGAGATTGGTGAAGTACGTTTTTACCATTGCCCAGAGGAGGAGATATGGAATATTTGAGAACAACCCTAATGACCAACACCACCCCATTATCCACCTTAATGATCATGAGGCTCTGGGCAATCAGAAATCCTTCCTCTTAAAAAGACCACATAGTCCCCAGCCGGCTGCTGAGGCTACACACCATACCCTTGACTTGTGAGAAATCCCTTTTGAGAAGGTAACTTACCTGGCCGACTCACTGTTACTGCTACAGGTTGTGTCCCCCAAAGAAAGATATGAAGTCCTGACTACAGGTACCTCAGAATGTGACCTTATTTGGATATAGGGTCTTTGCAGATGTGGTCAAGTTAAGACGAGGTCATTAAGGTGGACCCTAAGCCAGTATGACTGGTATCCTTGCCAAAAGGAAAATTTGGACTCAGAAACAGACATGCATATAGGGAGAATGTCATGTGAAGATGAAGGCAGAGATTTGAGTGATCCTTCTATAAGTCAAGGAACACCAAAGAGTGCCAGCAAACCGCCAGAAGCTAGGAATGGCTTGGAACAGATTCCTCAGAAGGAACCAACCCTGCCAACACCTTGATGTTGGACTTGCAGCCTTCAGAACTGTGACATAGTCAATTTCTGTGGTTAAAGCTACTCAGTTTGTGATACTTTGTTAAGGGAGTTTGAGCAAACTAATGTGCTAATCAAGACACTTCTTATCATTTGCCCTGGGCCTGGCAAGCACACCCATTGGGGAAATCAAAGCAAGGGACCTCTTGGGAAAGTTGGGTGAATCCTGGCCAGGGTGATGTCTAATGCCGATTGCAGTGCAATTAATTTTTTTCTTTTCCTGGAAGTAGCTTTTAGCAAGTGTTTCTCATATCACAGCTCTAGAAGTGAAGAGTAAAATGTGTTAGTGGAAATTCAGTATTAGCAAGAAGAGGAGTAAGGGACTGTGCTAGCAAAATGAATAATCCGTTTTTATTATCATGTTGCCGGTGGTTATCAAGATAGATGTTTTTGTGGAATAAAAAGCTTAGGGCCAGGAGATGCTTTTGTCAGTGTTGGGGGAGGGAGAATTGTAGGAGAAGGCCGGTAGCTTCTGTTAGTGCTTCGTTGCATGTGGCAATGCCCAGCCTTACAGGCAACCTGATTTTGTATCATCTCGGTCTTTTCATTAAAGGTGGTTTATCAAATACTTAACTTTAATTCTTTGAAAAGCTTTTTAGATAATCGAAGTTTATACACTAAGGCATTTTGTTAAACCATATGTGTGGATATCTTGTTGGAATGTAAACCTATTTTGTGATGCTATAGCCATCCAGAATGATGCCATGGATGTTGTTGGGAGTCAGTCCTTGATCCTACAAGGTTGTGTGGGAAGTAGGTGGTTGACCCTGCTGTCTGGTTGGGTCTAGGTAGTGATGCCCCGGGCCATCTTCTGTCCCGTGTGTGGTTCTCCTGGGGCATTCTTGGGACTTGTTCTCTCCCCATACATCCAACACACGGATCTTAAAATTCTGAGTAGATGCTTTAAGCAAAGGATTTCTTAAGTGATCACTGCTAGAGAAGGAGATGCTAAATGGTCCAAGCTGTATACTTTTTCCCCAAACAAAATACTTCCCTTGCTACTACTCATCAGGCCCAATTCTGTGTGTCTGCACATCACATGCATCTAGAGCTCGAGGCCAAGAACTGTGAGTAGTGAAGTGGTTTATGTTCCCAGTAAGTGGACCCATCCTAAAAGTCCCCAAGTAGCTAACTCACTGATGAGATGACGAACACAGGTGTGTTTTGAAACAAGCAAAGTCCATATGAATCTAATGTATTGTTGATACTCCTTTATCCCTAGTTTGGATGTACTGTAAAATTTAAAATTTCAAAGTCATAGAATTTTTATTCAAGTTTACTCATGTTCTAATGGTGTCTTGGCCTTTTTTAGTAAGGATTTATATTTATTTATGTATTTTACTGGGTGTTTTTTAAAAGGCAGAGGTAAGTAGCATCTGGTTATGTTTGTATAACCATCGGATTAAATGTTTTTATTAAAGTTAGTAAATCTCTAGCCTGGGCAACAGAGTGAGACTCTGTCTCAAAATAAATAAATAAATAAATAAATAAAGTTAGTAAATCATAGTATTTCTTATGGATAGATATGTGAGCTATCCTAAAGTCCTATCCTGCCCAAACTGGTGTTGAGATACTTGTCCAAATTGACCGGGTACTTTAGACTTGCTTTATAACCTCATAGGAGGGAATATATAGCAAGAATAACCTTTTTGAAAAATTTTTCTGATCCTGGGGTGAAATAGATGCTAAAAATTGTTTCATCGTTTGCTAAAGAGTTGGTAATAACAGAAATTGAACTCTCTGGAAAAGAGGATTGTAGGCAAACATATAATTATCCTGCATATGAATCTTAATTGCAAAATCTCTCTCAGTTGTGATGCTGCGGAAGTGACTTCAAGGTTCAGTTTGAGGTTTGAAGCGGCAAAATGATAGCTGAAAGAATCAGTGAGCCATTTCTTTGTAATTTTGGATCATCTTTTGTTGTTTCTCTTGATATATTTAGGATGTAATTATTTGTAATTTTGGATCATCTTTTATTGTTTCTCTTGATAGCTAAAATGAAAATTGGTCTGCAAATTGGCCTGTGACTAGGTAGTCTTCAACACAAAAACTTAGCCTAAGAACTGATGAGGCCTTTCTCATTCTACCACTGACTTAATCAGGGAATTGTGATGCGGTTGCTCAGGGTCAGGGAAAGTAAAAAATTTAGTTTAAAGATTCTATTGCTCAGGGTCAGGGAACGTGTAAAACAAAACTTAGTTCAAAGATTCTGAAATCTGTTTGCTTTGAGAAATAAATAACTTGCTATTCTTAAATTGTTGCAGCATTTCCTTAGGATATTGTAGTTTGGAATTTAAAGAGTCCTCCTCCTGGTATGTTTCGTTTTGTGTGACATAATGGTTGCCACCAGGTAGATATGTTGATTACTGACCCTGCAAAATCATCCTCTTTGCTTAGAGAGAACTTGAATTATTGCCCCTGGCTTCGCCTTCTCTGTGTCCGTTGAGGCTGCGTTTCTGTCTTTCCTATCTCTAGAGGATTCATAGGGGATTTTTTCCTGTTGTTTAAGTAGATACACTTGGGTGTATCCTTGCATTTCTGTTTTCTCATCATATCACCAACCAGTAGAGCCATCTCCCGCTTTCTAAGGTGTGCTACTAAGTAGCACTGTGCACGTGCAGGTGGATCATTTTACCGCTGTGATCAAGACAGTGGCATCAGGGTTAGAGCGGAGGGCTGCGTCTCCCCTAGATGCTTGCTCAGGGAAATGCGACTTTGTTCCTGAAGTTTTTCTTCCTGTAAAAATCCTCATTTCACTTTATTTTGTTTAGCAATGTAGCAAGGAAAGCAAAATATGAAGCTTAAGCCATTAGAAAGACTGTTTTAGACACAGTGGATTCTACCTTTGAGTGACACATGGTGTATTTCATGTAGAAGAAATCATTAGCAACTAAGTTAAATTAAGTAAGTATTTTAAACATCCTTGTTTCCATGTGTCTAGCTCTGCTAGTGTCTACGATGAGGAATTTAAGTTGGAGAAGTAGCCCCAGGGCTCAAGAAATATTAATATACATGCTGTTTAGAAAGATAAGTGTATCTTAATTTTTAGAATTCTATCAAAATTATGGTGTATACTCCTGTGTTGAAAAACAACGTATGAACTGTGTTGAAAAAACAACACATGAAGGCATATCTTAAAAGTATTTTGCCTTAATAATGAGAATGAATATTGCTCTCAGATCTAGTCTCAGCTCTCTTGCTTACTTAAATACAGGGAAAAAAACATAAAAACCCAATAAATAGTAGAGTAAATAACCAGTGATTTCTATATAGTTATCTTAACAGCTATAAATTTGGATTTTGGGGTTTGTACTGATTAATCATCGTTTTCCCTTTCAGTCTGTGAAAGTTTTCCTTAAGATCTGGTAAGATCTGGCTCTTTAAGTCTCCTTAATCTTGCTATGATCATGTTATTGTTTTAAGACATGGCAGAGTCATTTTGGTGAACTCCCAAGTTTCTCTCTTCTGGCTAAAAATACAATTCTCTTTTCGTATTTCATCACACATTTTGAAAAAAATAACTCTGTATGTAGAAAGGGTATTTGTAAAGATACCTAGTCATTTTTTGGGTTCTATGTATGTTCTTTCTTGCTTTTTCTTTCACTCATTTGTTCAGAATTAGGTCACTTGCCACCTAGTGTTATGTATTGAAGGTGAGAGACAATAAATAAATGTTGACTGAACAAATGTATTCAGTATGCCCTACGGTACTTAACAGAAAAACCCAACCCTTGCTGTTACTTGTCAACTCCAGGGAAAATGGCCTTTTGTATTTCAAAATGTTTTTGAATGCCTAAACTTTGCTATGTTATAGGAATTAATGTAAGTCGTTTCTGTTATTTTAGTTTGTTTTCAGGAAGGTTAGGGCGTGACCACCTCAGCTAGTGGTGTTCAGTATTCTAAGTTGTCTTTTAGATATATTTGGGAAATAGACAAAATCCACCATCCAAAATTTATATCCTTTCTCTTCTAGATTTTTCTTCCTTTGGGTTATTTCCCATGCCTGCAATCAGGCCTTTCCCTGAGATCAGGCTCCGGCATTACTCAGTTCAGACAGAAAGAAATCGATAATAGAGATTATCTAAAAAATCTGTAGGATGAAGGGTCAGTTCTCATTCACTCATACTGGATGTTTCTAACTCTTATCTTGGAGAAATTCTCACTCTTAGAACAGATATTGAAATCTGTTCTTTTCCAAATGCTGGCTCTTTCTAAGACTCAAACACTTTTAATCAAATTATTTTCTGGAAGCAGAATACTGAGAAAATTAAAAGTAAATACTAGATGAACTATATAGTTGGTGGTTTTCTTTGTTTTCCATCTCTTTACAAATCTCATTCAAAAACGTGTTCAATAAGCTATTATCTTGCTTGCACAATAAATAGAACATTATGCATTAAGGTGCAGTCAGCTCTCCTAGGAAAAGAATTTAACTTCTAAGTAGCTATACACAATTCTCATACATCAAGTTTTTAATTATTTATATACATTCTTACCCAGTGTCATCATTTATAGACAAACATGTGGATATATTTAAGTCTAGGGTGGTAAAGAATGTAAATGTTATTAACACCAAAACATAGCCAACTCTGACTTACGCTAACGTTAAGTATAAAATGAGCACTACAAGCATTTACTGAATATTTACCTGTGGAAGTACAGTGCTGCATTCTGTAGATTATAAACTGATGCCATCCCAGTCTTCAGAGCTTCAGCAAAGTTATCATCATACCAATAAAGGTGCCAAAAGATGTTAATTTGACATCTATGAAAATAATTACTGCCCTTTTCTGAAAGATGAATTTAATGTAAATTATTTTTAAGTACTTTACAGAAAATATCATGTTTTTTCAATTCTGGTAACTTGTTTGCTTTTCATTTAGGTAGGTGTAAATTTCGGTCATTGGATGTTTTACATGTGAAGGCATCCTATGAAAACAAGTTATACTTATCAAGCCTTCACTCTTTGTCATGTTGATAAAATGGCCCTTACCAGAAAACAAACTGTTTTATTATGTATAAGAGTAAGTCTCAGTAGATTTAGGGTTTCATAAAGTTAGTGATAATCCCAGCAACTTGGAATGTCATATTGATGGCTGATCAGAGCTAGTCAGGGCTAATTGAGACAGGCCAGTTTATATAAGCAATTGAATCTTAAATACCACTAAACCGTATGCTAGTTGTTGGGATTGCAGTGATGAAGATCACCTCATCCTGACCCTGGAGGTGATCTTCTTGTGCATAATCTGGAAATTTTCATGATTTGAGGGTCTTCTATGGTGGCCAGTAGAGATTTTTCCAGAAGGCCAAGGATATATGGGAACATGTGGTTGTTCTTTGACCATAATTATATAACCTTTTCATTTGCCCAGAATGAACAACTGCAGGCTAACATTTACACAAAAGGAATTTAGTGTGCTTACTGTGCTGATAATATTTGAGAAGCTAGGAGAGCTATTTTAAAACACATCTTTCTTTAACTATTTTGCTGGACTTCTACAGTTTGACATTGTTCATGTTTAACTTTGTCCTCATTTAACTTTATCCTGTCCAAATGCTAAGGAGCTTAATAAAGGTCCGTGTGATCAAAAAGGCAGCTCTCAACCCAGCATGAAATTCCAGTCTCATTCATTTCTGTTTGCCACTGCCAAGGAATTCAGACAACTGCATGCTTGACTTACAGACAAATAGAGGACAAAGTGTTGTTCAGTAATTGTGTTTAAAATATGGAGCTGACATAGGTTTATATCAAATAAATGCACAAGAAGAAAGAGGAATATACTGTTTCTCTTCTAGTGCCAGCCTCCTGCTTGTGGAGACCACAGTGTGGAATTGTGGTGGGCACCCTAGAGGAGACCAGCCTGCAGGGTGACATGGGCCTTCATGATCATGAGTTCACGTCTATCCCATAAGACATTTCTGAAGAACGTGGGATTAGACAAAGTAATTAAGTTCTGACTTTATATAGCAGAACCTAAACCCTTGTTCAGACTGCTTTCATGTTCTCAGACTATCTAAAAATCTTTACTATGTGGTCTTACAGAGGTTTCATGGTACATATTTCCATTTGCTTCCTTATGCATCATATATTTTGTCAAAAAGAAAACATCAAACTTGATGAACAATTGAATCATTGTGTTGGGGTTTTAATTCAGGTCAATGACCTTTTGTAAGTTGCACATGCCTGGGTGTTTTGCTTGGAAGAACAGTGATCAAGCAAAGAGCAGAGCTCATTTGCTTTTTCTAATAGAGGGTGGGACAGATTCTCTTAGAAATGTTAAAGAAACAAATAATAAAAAAGCAATAATGATCATGTGCAGAGTTCATACTCCAGATTCATATGTAGTTGAGCACGATCTTGCATAATAAGAAGGAAATAAGTTTTAAAGGCAAATTGTAGTAGAACTTCACTAATTCAGGCCTGACTAATTTGCCCACCCAGCATTTCTCCCTGAAATCTTCCATTCCTCTACTAACTTTCAGAAAAATTTAATACTAGGCTGTGGAGAAGGTTCATGTTACTTCGTATTTTGAGGTATCATAAATAAGAGAGTACCAGATATATCCATCAAACCATGAAGAGAGAGAAAACATCTGCTGAAAAGCCAGATTCTTTTTTTTTTTCCTTATTTTTAATTGTGGTATGTTTTTGTGTATGCATCAAAGAGAAACAAGAATAACTGAGTAGTCTCCTAGTTTAAGAAAACCACTATAAAATTTCTTGTTGTAAAATAAAATTGTAAAAGGGATAAACTGTGGAAATAAATAGCAGACAGTTTATGTGAGACTTTTAACAAGATGTGAGGTAGTCTCTAACCTGATTTGGTTGTAGTTTTATGACAGACCTTTGTTCTTTATGGGGAAAAAAGGGAAGTGATTTGATTAGCTTAATTTGCTGCCCACTAAGAGCTTTGGTTTCCTATTTGCAAAATGAAAGAAAAAGACATTTTGATTATTGACTTTATTTCCAAAACGCTGTGATAGATGCTGACCAAGTAATAGTGCCATTGAGGTTTTGGGGGTATTGTTTGCTTGTTTAATATTGAGATGCTAGTCAAAATGTGTTTTGAATCTTAAACATTCACTATATTATTTTCTCTGTGGTATGGATAAATATTACAAACTTGCTTCCAGAAAGCTAAGAGGTTCAGATAACTAATGGTTTGTGTCCCCTCTAATTAGAAAATAAAGTATGAGATAAACAAGGTACTACAGTTATACCATGTTCTCAGTACAGATGTAACTTACTTTCTTGCTCCACAGACCCAGAGGTGTAAATGTAAACATGCAAAGAGAAAGGGATGAGTTTAAATATAGGGGTAAGGTTTAAGTGTTTGATAATTTATTCAGGGAATTTAAACATTTCTACTGCAGTACCACTACATTAATCTGGGTATTCATTTAACTGTATCATTTCTAAGAATGAATGAGTACATGATCTATCATGGTGTAGTGACAAGAATGCTAGATCAGTTCTGAACATATTCACAAGTTAATTTGGTAACTAACTGCTAATGTTAACAAATGTTTATGCTTTGTGTATAAATTAGCTTAGATTCAAGCTTTTTTGCTCTAATAACCTAACTCTCAGTTGCATCTGTAAGGGCTTGTTGAGTGCAAGGGGTGGGGGGCGAAGGGCAAGCAGCTTTCTGTCTCAGGAATTGCAGATAACCCCGGGTGCTGCTGGGTCGTTTCCTTGGGGTATATCGCCTGACTTGATGGGGGAAAAATCAGCTGAGAGCAATGAGCCAAAAGCATTCTGTTTATTGACTTCTTAATATGTTTATTACTAGAATCTGCTTTTGCAAGTGCTTTCAAAATAAGGTTATAAACAGAAGTGTGTCTTGCACACAGCCTGCAGAGAGCACGCTTCCCGGGGTGTAAGATGAGTCAGCTACACAGGCTCAGAGGTCCATTCCTCCAGCTACAGTAGCTGCTGATGCTGAGAGCAACTGAACCAGGAGAAGCTTCTGGTAATTAGGAGAAGGAAGCCTCCACTTGACACCTCATCACCACCAAGTATTTATTGAGTGTCTTTAGTGCTCGAGGCAGGAGAATGTCTTCTGTGGATTCGACATATTTTAGGGTTACCAGAGTTATAAAATCCCTTGAGATCTATATGTGCTAAGTATTAGTATCTATGCACCTGTTTCCAAGTTTTAAATTTTGCCTTAAACTAATTTAATTACACTCATGAATTGGGGTCTCCCCCCCCAGCATTATATACCATTAATACAAATTAATAGAATTGACTTTCAGGAACTTCATTTCTTATCCATCAAGTCCCCAGGTAACAAAAGTGGCATGTTTAATAGCCATCTGTTTGCATGATTAAAACAAAATATCCATGACTACCAACTATTCAATGATCAGACAGGTATTTTATTACAAATTTATACCATAATTATAAATTCCTCGATGGGCATTAGTTTTTTGATGTTCATAGTCTGTCACATTCTTGGCACAAAGCAGGCACTAAATAAGTATCTGTTGAATGAAGGAACAAAGAAACAAAGAAATGACTAATGCCCCAATCATTTATCCTATGGTTTAGTAAACAGGAAGTTCAATAGGGAAGTACAACAACCAGATTTCTTTTGCTAATCTTACTAGTGCAAAGTATTTGTTGTAAAAATAGATCTACATTCATTGTTTGAACTGGACAATCTAAAATAGATCCAAACCCATTGTTTGACCGGACTTCATAAATGCAAGATGAAACGGATTATGCTTTCTATCATCTGCATGATGCTATTGCTGACGACATCCCACTCTTGGCAAATGTGAAACAATGACCGGCATGGAAGCCTGGAGATTACTCCAGACGTATATAAACAACAGCGGCCAGGCCCAGAACTGGTGGAGCATCTAAAAATAGATAGGTGATCCCTTATCTTGTTGCATATGAAAATAGTGTTTATGTGAAGTGGTATTATTAGAAATGATGTGTGAGAAAAGAATCCCTGCAATGTCTCCTACAGTTGAGAGTGAGAAAATGTATTATGCCTATGTGACTTTGAAGCAAAGGATTATTACGGCTGGAAGGTAGACCAAAATTTTTGTCAGTTTCTCTTTCACGAAAAGAAACTGTTCATGCAGACCTACAACTTTCTGTCCCATAGAGACCCATCCTCTGCTCACAGAGTTATTTAGAAACGAAAATTGAGCGGTATTTTTAATATTAAAATCAGAGTTTGGTGCAATGAATCTAGAGCTATAGGTTCAGTTTTAAATGGACTGATAAAATTTGTCTAATTCCATGTCAGCTGGCTATTTTCTGAGCCCTGGGAATAATTCTCGTACCTACATGCTGGCTCATATGAATGGATTGTTGCCTCTGGTACAGTTTTTGCTTGGGAAAGAGCCCTAATTTTTATGGATACAGTGAACATTTGCCAGCAACGGGTCCTGGCCAGGGTAAAATGTATTTGATTTTCCCCTTCCCTCCTCTTCTTCCAGCCATACACCTCCCAAACACTTCTGCTTATTTTGAAAGAAGCAACCCAGGTTATCTCTTGGAGGTATCCAAGTTAAGCAGCTAGAAATTGGCTGGGTGTGGTGGTGTCCCAGCCACCCAGGAAGATGAGGTGGGAGGATTGTTTGAGCCCAGGAGTGCAAGACCAGCCTGGGTGACACAGCAAGACCCTGTTTCTGTCTGGCCATTAATTACCTGTAGCTCTCAAGTGGGAAGAGTCAACATGAAAGAACACAGCTCAGGGGGTCCGTGAGAGACACTCAGTCTACATCCCTGAAGGACAGAGTGAAAGCTTGAGCCCACAGCTGTTGGGTACTTCCCAAGGAGTACAAACAAGAGGGACTTTGACTATAAAAGAAAATTAAGAAAATTAAGCCATATGTTCCTTCTCAGTTCCAAGTGGCTGCCAGGTCTTCTCAGATGAACTGACCCTGAGTGATTTTCTTGAACCGCTGTGTCTGTCCTCACTGATGCCTCTGTGGCTTCCCATCTCCCTCCGCATGGAGCCCAGATGCCCCTGGACCACTGGGCAGAACTCTCTGCTGGCTCTGCCTGGGAGGGGTCCCCCTTCCCACCGCCTTCTTACCCTGCTGCCTCATTTCTCAGCCTCGCCCTGGGCTGCCCCTGCTCAGGCCCGGCTCTCACTCCTCTACTCTGCCATAGTATTTGATTTCTGCCTTGCTCTTGGCTTGTATTACACTCTGTCTTGCATTTGTAGATAGTTCTGTGTGTATTCCCTTGTACATCCTTTTCTGTAAGCTCCTGTGAGGCCAGGGATTGTTTTGTTTTTTTCATCCCCTTAGGGTCTACTAATATAATGCTTTACATGTGATTAAATTCTCATTAAATCTTGAGTGAATGCGTTTACTGTATGTTTCTTTTTAGTACAAATACATATAATATATGGGATGTAAACTCCCTAATGTTGATATTCTGTAGATGCTTAGATTATATGCAGTGTCCTTAATAAATGAATGCCTGGGAAATGGAATTCAGTCTGGAAGGTAACATCTTTTGATCTATAAAATATTTATCTTAAAGGCAACATAAATAGACAAACAGGTAGTTTTTTGCTCTCTTTTATGAATTTAGCTTACTGAGAGCCCAAAATTTATTAACCTTTGGGCTAGGATATACTTAAAGTAATATTTTTCTCTCAAATCATTTACCTGGGTTTTATCATCTCCAACTGGTAGCATCCAGGAAGTTAAGGTTAGTGATTCAGAGAAACTTGTCAACCAATACAAGAAAAATTATACTTAACCAGAGCAAAATCAATTGGTGATTACCTGCGCCATGCATGGATTTGTTTTTTTCAGGTGGGGGGATAATTGTATCCTTAAACTCTTCATTAATTGTTGGATCGTGTTTCTTAATACAATTATTTTATGAAGCTGATAAGAAATGGCTGTGTTCTTGGGAAAACTAGTGCCAGTGTAGTTAGCATACAAGGGTAGCTCGCTTTTAATTTAAAGAACAAATTACCCTTTAAAATAGTAATAAATTCCCTTTTGGAATAGCAAGAAGACATCAGTTGCATATAGAAATATAGAATAGTTATTTTGTGCTTTGATGTCATTAAAAGATGCAGTAATTTTAATAACCTAGGTTGTATACAACAAAATTCAAGTAGACGTCAGCTATGTTCTATGATCACGTAATAATAAACTACTTTTTACTTATGCTGTTATTTAAAGTTTTAATTAACATAACCTAGCCATTGCAAAGCATCTTATTACCTTTGACTAATATATTTTCTGATGTATAATAATGGGTTCTCCTAAGTTGATTTTATAAGATCTCCTGTTTACTCAGAGTAAGGGCATGTTGATATTAGGAGGTTTCTCACATACCATTCGTCATCAGTGCCATGAACGCCCGTCTTGCTCTAACCTTTATACCACCCTTGCACGTCAGCCCGTGGGAAATCTGATAACAACGCCATGGCAATGTGCACCACCCTTTCTGCTTGCTTCTTTCTCCCAAAATAGACCAAAGAATTCCCCTTTCCATCACTTTCCGAGAATATTTTCTCAGTTTAGATAACCAAGATAAATGAGAAGGTTTTCATAGTCCATGGTGGGATTTCTTATTAAGACTATTGAATTTGGTTCAGCGTTAACTAATTTTGCTGCCCATGTTTTTTTTAGAAATAAGTTGCATCTGGGGTGGGGTGGGGTGGGGGGGAACACTTGAAATGAATGGCTCCAAATTCAATGTCTTATTTTTTAACCAAGCAGCTGTTCACAGAGATTTCTTAGGAAGTGGCTAAATAAAAATGTGGCTGCTCTGAAAATGAACAGAAACCATTGCTCTTTCAGAAATCAGCAGCTGCAAATTTGTGATTTCGGTGCCACAAGTACTTGTTTTTCTGTGATATTCTCATTGTTATACATTTGGTTAAACTCCCAGACTAGGTTGATTTATTTTTTCCCCCTTCATTTTCTGAGCTCATAGGTAAAAACAGTTGAAGTGATTTTCACATTGTGTATTTGTGTTCTGTTTTTCACTAATGGCCTCCATTATTCAGGCTGTATACAACAACAACAATATAACATAGCAGCCACAACAAAGCCTTCAAGTATTTGGATGGCCAGTGGAGTCTCTCTTATTGTTTTTTAAATAGACTTTTTTGTTGTTGTTTTTTTGGAGCAGTTTTAGGTTCATTCACAGCAAAATTGAGCAGAAGATACAGGGATTTCCATAGACCCTTCCTCCCACACGTGCACAGCATCCCCTGTTGTCACCATCCGGCACTTGTGTTGTGGATTTGTTTCATCTGATGAACCTACACTGATGCATTGTTATCACCCAAAGTTCATAGTTTACATTTGGATCCTTCTTGGTGTTGTACAGCCTGTGAGTTTGGGCAAATGTGTGAGGACATGTATCCACCATTATAGTATCATACAGAATAATTTCACTGCCCTAAAAGTCCTCCGCGTTCTACCTGTTTGTCTATTCCTTCCCCATTAACCTAACCCCTGGTAGCCTCATTTTACTGTCTCCATAATTTTGCCTTTTCCAGAATGTCAGTGGTTGAAATCATGCTGTGTATAAGCCTTTTCAGGTTGGCTTCTTTCACTTGGCAATATGCATTTAAGTTTCCTCCATTTCTTTTCACGTCTTGATGGCTCATTTCTTTTCAGTGCTGCATAATATTCCATTGCCTGGATGTACCACACCTTATTTAACCATTCACCTACTGAAGGACAGCTGGCTTCCAAGTTTTGGCAATTACAAACAAAGCTGCTGTGAGCTTTAAAAAGAAAAAAAATGTCCAAATGAAATTTAAATACTTTGATATTTAGAACATCTCAGTTGATCACGTAGCCTCAGAAAGCACAATTCAGGAGCGCGGTGTGGTGTTAGAGTGCTGCAGGTAGCCTGTATTGTGAAGAAAGGTGACTGTGGCAGACTCCTGTATAAGCAGGTCTGCAGTGACCCTCGGTTGTTCTGGGCGCTCAGCACAGGCAAATAAAAGTGGGGGAGGATTTTTGAAAGGAAATTCCTGGCAGATAATAGAGATTCTCTTCAGAATCCTTCAGGTTTTACTGGGGGCGGGGAGGGACAGTTGTTTCAAACAGACCTGAAGGAGGTGTAGTTCGGTGCCGGGGTGGGGAACCTGAGTCCTTAAGGCCACATGTGGGCTTCTAGGTCCTTCCGTGCGGCCTTTTGACTGAATCCAGATTTTACAGAACAGATCTTTTTATTAGTACATTTTTGTTCATCTTTTATATTTTGATTTTATTTTTAAAATGAACATATTTAAAATACCAAAGAATAAAATAAGTTTCAATGAAATAATCCTCCCGGATTGATCAGCACAATTACAACATTCGTAAGCCATAAGGGCTAAATTGACGGCTGCTACGCTCTTGATTTAGTTCTAACTTCCCCCACCTGACCGGCACCACTGTCGCTTGAGGCTGGTGGGCAAACGTTTATGGGGGTCGAGTACGCCAGTCTGTTAGCTTTTGAAAACAGTGTACTGTGTTTCTGTTTGAAGTGGAATTTGTGAATAGTTGCACAGCTCAACAGTATTTTTTTTTAATTCTGTCACATCAAAGAAGACCAAGAGAACACTGAAGGAAGAAAACAGATTTCTTAATGAGGATTGGGAATTGCAATATCATCTTGTTTCTGCTAAAGATAAAATGATTTGTGATACTGCACTATCAACATTAAAGAAATTCAGTGCTCATCAGCATAACACTCATAAGGACCACAAATAAATTAGAGGGAGAGGCACAAAAGGTTGTATTGCAGAAATTAAAAGATGAAAAGCAAAGACAATTCTTTTAAGCAGCAATAAGACCTGGAAATAATGCCACTGAAGCAACTTACACAGTAGTTTATATACTTGGGGGAAAAGGGAAGCTATTCAGTGATGTAGAAATTGAGAAAGAATGCATTGTTGAAGTTGTAGGGTGCTTAGACCCTGATGTTTCAAAGTACAAATGACTGCCTGTTTCAAGGAGAACTATAACTGATCAGCAGCATAAATTAGCCTTCAACTTAACAGAACAACTTCATGCAATACTTCAAAAGGAAAGTATATATAAATCAGTTGCTTTGGATGAATCAACTGTTATTACGGACTTGGGGCAGGTTTTATACTTCATTTGAGTCATAATAGGAGACTGCCATGAAAAGTTACTCCGTTTGGACACTCTTGGGAACAGAACACAGGGAATAGAGATTTTCAACAGCTTTCAAGATAAATGTGAAGTTGGAATGAATTTGGTAAATTTAGTGAGTGTATGTATAGATAATGCACCTTCCATGACAGGAAAACATGAAGGGTTTATTGTACAGATAAAAAAAGTATTAACAAATCCAGATGCTCTCTTTCGTTGTATCTTGTTGCATCAGCAGAATCTCTGTTCTAAAAGTATTTTAAGTGACACTTTGCACCAAGTTGTAAGTATTATTAAATGTATTCCTGCAAATGCAACACAACATTGTCAATTTCTTAACATGCTTAAGTTGAACAATGAGGTATTCAGTGTGGATTTGCCAATATCATTCTAAATTGTGTTGGCTATCACAGGGACAGGTGTTAGCCAAAATTTTATCTCTCTGAGAACAGATGGTTAAATTTTATGAAAACAGAATCAGCAATGTGAATTATTGAAAGAAGATTTCTATAGGAATGCAACATTTCTGTGTGATATGTCAAACCAAAATGACTTGAATGTTTCTTTGTAAGATAAAACTATTAATAAGTATATGATATGTGGCAAAAAAATTGCAAGCATTTCAAAAAAAACTGTTTTCAAAACACTACTTCTTCAAAAGGAAATTTCGAATGAACATTTTTTCCCCAGTTAGCAAAGGTCATTGATGAACAGGATGATATGCAAATCATTTGAAGAATATGCAGCTGTTATAGACCTCTTAATTGGAGAATACAATGAAAGGTTCACTGACTTTGAGAATCATGACATCACACTGAAATTAGCAATTCAGCCTCACCTAGTTGATATTACCAAGGCACCTAAAAAACTACAGATGGAATTGATTGAGTTGTCAGAGGACATTTTAAAGTCATTGTTTGATGCTAAGAAAATTCCAATTGAAATATGGAAAAATGCAATAGAATATCCACGCCTTCGGCAACACACCCTAAAAATGCTTTCTTGCTTTTCAACCACTTATTGCCGGGAATCTACATTCTCCTACCTGACCCAAATCAAGACGCCCTTAAGGTCACAAATGACTGATACCCATCTAGAGGATCAGCTGAAACTGCAGATCTCCATGTTGCAACCAAATATTCAAATACTTTCCAACAAAAAGCAGACACAACAAGGTCATTAAACGGTTAGTTAACTTTAAAATTAACAAATAGTTTTCATTTTTTGAAATTATTCAGTACATAATAGATTTTTACAAAATAATGTACATTTTTAAGTATATCTAATCGAAGTTTCTAATCTAAGTATATCTAATCGAAGTTGAATGCAGGCTTTTTTGATCACAGCTGAATTAATGCAGCCTTCCAACATGAAAAGGTTCCCACCCCTGGTTTGGTGAATGGATGGTATTTCCAGGAAGAAAGCTCCTATTGTGTGAGCACAGGCCAAAAGGATTTGGGCAGAATAGCGGGGAATTTATTGTGTATGCCACTGGCCTGGGGTCATGCAGTAGTTGTCAGATAATTCTGGGGCAGATTTCCAGACAGTCTCCTAATCTCTCCCAGAATTTGAGTTTGACCCATGAGTGGCGTTTCTATTTTTGGTGGCACCCAGGACAGAGGTTTATATGGAACCTGATGACACTGATAGTTAGGAAGGGGATTGTCCCAGGAAGCTCGGTCTCGCATGAGCTTCCTAGTTGATCCAGGGTGATCAACCTGGTGATGCAGGTATCTGTCACCCAGTCCTCCAGTTCTTTTCCTCCTAAAACAGGCTTTGGGGATTGGTCTTTGCCTGTGTATGAGTTTTTCCTAAGGCTGCCAGGAAACTTGGCTTAAACAACAGACAGTTATCTGCTCACAGTCCTGGAGGCCAGTTTACAATCAGTACGACTGGGCTGCAATCAGGGCGTCCTCAGAGCCTAACTCCATGGTCTCCAGGAGGGAATCTGTCTCTTGTCTCCCCCAGTTTCTGGTGGCTGCCAGCTTTCCTTGGCTTGTGGCTGCATCACGCCAGTCTCTGCCTCTGTGGGCACGTTGCCTCCTCTCTGCTATCTGTGCAAAACCTCTCTCTGCATCTCTCTTATAAGGGCACTTGTGTTTGCATTTAGAGCCCACCCAGATAATGCAGGACAATGCCCCATCTCAAGATCCTTAATTAGTCACATCTGCAAGTTGTCACGTAACTTTTACAGGTTCTGGAGATTAGGACCTGATATCTTTGCCAGCTGTCATTCAGCCTACTATCTCCCCCATTTTCAGCAGGGGCGAGGCAGCTTACAGAAGAGAGAGCCAAAAAATTCAGATGCTGCCCTGCAAGGGTCATTTTATCCTGAAGTTAAACTGAGTGATTATTGAGAACATACTATGTGTCGGTGTTGTTGCTAAGCAGCGTGGGAGATACAGAGATACCTAAAACTCTGCCTGCCCCGAGGTCGCTTGTGGTTTTTCTGGAAGAGAAGACATGTGCATGTAAAATGAGTCATGAGAAAAAGGTCGTGTTAGATTCTGAGAGCCAGATAATGGTACCCCCGGTGAGCATCAAAGCCCCCGCGCCTGTTCTCAGCACATGTGGATCTGTGTGCTGGAATATTTGACAGGGAGAGATTTAGAAGATGATCCTTTCAACCCTCCACTTAACTATTTCCCATTCCATAATTTTTCTTTGTCTCTGGGTCTCTTCCCAAGGGCTCCCTCCTGCACACGAGCCTTGCAGTGTTTATTATTCTTTCCTTGTGCTTTGACGATGCCTTAATCTATTCTTCAGTGACTCTTTCTCCAGGAATATAGCAATTCAGATTCTTGAAGGGAAACAATTCAAAAATAATGCGTGTGTGTTAAGTATGATTAGAATCGCCTATATCAGTGATCAGGCAAACTTATATTTACAGTAGACCAACCAATCTATGATAATATAATTTATGCTAGCTCAGTCTGTCTACATGAATGTCAATCTTAGTGCGTAAACTATGGAAATGTCCCTTTAAACAAGAAAGATAATTATTTTTTCTGTATGTATTTTAAGGCAACCTAAATTGTCATGCGTGATATTGATGGGGGTCTGGGGATGCTTGATGTTCTGCTTATTTCTGGGACTGTGGTTATCTTAGTTAAATTTGCAGTGACATTATTGAAAGGCAAGACAAGCCTGAGGTTGAGTCCTGGATCTTTCACTGTGTGATTCGCCTGACTCACTGAATGACTTGAGCAAGTTGCTTAACTTTTCTAAACCACTCTTTTCTGATCTTCAGAGTTGGGCTAATAATGGTATCTGCCTCAGGATTGTTGGGGGTGATTGAATGAAATAATGTATGTAAAGTGTTTAGAACATTGCCTTAAAATTTGTCTTTCCCTTTTCTCTCCCCATTTTTCCTTTAAGAAAAAAAATGTTTGTGGGCTGGGTGAGTTTATTGGCTCTCTTTTGCACCACCCTAAGTAATCAAACACTATTCTGTCTGGTCCCTTCCGACAAGCACATGACAACAAATTAAACATTTCTTGGGATACCATTTCACCTTGGATATAGAACAAGCTCCTAAATTACATTTTATACGACAATGTCTCCCTGTATTTTTCTCCCCTTGACTTCTTGAATTGCAGCATAGCATATTTCTTTCAGTAAAAAGCAAAATTAAATGGTTAAGTTGCCAACTGTAGCTAATACCAATTCATAACCTGACTGAGGACTACTTAGCCGTTACCTTGAATTGATGACAGTTGCCTTCTAAATATGATTTCTAATCAAATCACTTGAATGTGTGTACCTTTTGCTTCTAAGTTAGAATATGTACATTTATGTATACACACGTGATAAGGTTGAAGAAGGCCTGTAGTTGAGCACAATTTGGTCTTGTTTGAGCAATAATCAGTCTGGAGTTTATGATTCTGTTTTATTAAAAATTCTTACTTGAATTTCAAAGCTATAAAAGAGGAGTCCTCCCACACGAGGCTGCTAATTGTTCGCACACCGTGTGCATCCTGCACAAGAAGCGATTTTAGAAGGTGCCACATCAGTGCCTTTGTCCAAATGTCATCTTTTGTCTTCGGTCCCCTGTGCAGGGAGAGACATAAAGACTGAGCTTTACTGAAATGAATGTATTTCTGTCCCCTTGACTTCTTGAATTGCAGCATAGCACGAGAATGACTTTGATACATTTCTTGGCTGCTGCGCACCAAGATATGGTTTTTTTGACAGATTGATGCCTAAAAAGAGAAATACAGTATGTACTAATGAATCAGAAACATTTTTTCGGTACCTTTGCATATGTTGACTCCATTTTAGTTTCTTTTTGAAGCTAGTGACCATCACTGTGGCTTTGAAGTGCCCTAAGTTATCTTCTGTGGATGGGTAGAATCTATACCACACATTGACAGCTTTTACAGATGGGGCCTAACGCAGATATAATTAAGTCATATTTCATAAATGAATAGATGTGCAATCTCCTCCCCCATCCTGCTTCCTTTGGGACGTGAGTTGGAATCAGGGTAGTGGAGAGATTAGAAAAGGTTTTCTGGTGGTTACAAGATTTTAAGAGTCTCATGGTCAGCTATGTTCAGTTTTTCTTGAGATGCCATCCAAAGTAAGGCTCAAATTTGTAATTTATTCTCAACATGTACTTAAGTGGTCCATTTATGATCTGTCGGATATCCCAATGACTAGTTCCCCAAGGGACAGTCAAGGATGTGGTAGTGTCTGGGTAAAATTTCTATCCAGCAACAAAAGAATGAAGCATAAGAATTGGGGTTATTACTTTGAAAAGTAAAAGTAGCCAAATCTGTGTGGCTTACAGAGACTGTGCGTGTTGTCCTGGGGAGGAGTTTAGGTCTCGACTCTATTGCTTACCAACAGTCTGACCTTGGACTAGTCACTGGCCTTCCGGTGCTTGACTTTGCTCTTTTGTAGTATGACGATGCTTCCTGTATGATAAGGTTGTGAGGTTGAGGTGAGGTCAGTGGTTGGAAGCACTTAGAATTGTACTGGGCACAGAGTAGGTGCCTTGTATGTGCTCGTTGTTGTTGTTAATTTTAGCTTAAAATTGTCATGCAAATAGTGACCTTCCACTTAAATGGAAGTTTTTCCAGCACTTTGTACCCTTGGGGACTATATCTGAGTCTAATACTACCTGCCATCTAGTGCAAGGCTCTGCTCTCAGGCCATTGCCATACACAAGGTGTTGCTCATCCTCCCAGACACCCCTCAGTGTTATTGTTGTCTGCAATTTGCCGATGAGGAAGCTGAGGCTTAGAGAAGGTAAGTGAGCTGCGTCAGGTCACCATCTGATAAGGTGCAGGCAGGGAATAGAACTCAAGTCAGACGATGAGGCCACACTGCCTTTCCTGGTGCTCACTCTTCAGAATCATCCTTCTGTAGGGTCATGCTTGGAGTTTCCTTGGACTTGGCAGTAAACAGTTCCAGCTCAGTTCAATGTAGTATTGCTGAATTCCAGGACGGTGCATTGTGTGGCCCAGGGGGCAAAGTTTACACTATATGCATCTCTGTCTGCTTTGCTAGGGTTTCCCTTCAGTTTAAATTGAAAGTAGGTGTATATTACTTGATTGACAGATTATTGCAGAAATTTTTTAAGTCAATATTTTTTCCAAAGTTGACCCTAAGGGTAAGGAAAACTGATATTACAGCACAGTTTATCTCATAGGTTCTGAGAACTGTACACACATAAAGGATCTTAGACCAAGTCTAAACCCCCATTTCTTATGACGGAGAAATAATATGGCACAGAAAATGTAAGTGATGTTCCTGGGGTGCCATGTGAGTTAGGGACCCAGGTTCCCTCAACTTCTTCAATGTTTCTTCCTTTCAACTATGGAAAAAGAGCTCAAATTACAAAATAGATAAAGGAATGACAACTTAGAACTAATTTAAGTGTTTGAATATGCTGTCTATTTAATGAAGAGCATTTGAACTCCTGGGCCGTTGCTTTTCTTGCTCTTTCTTCTTGTCCTGTTCCAGTAATTAATATTCAGCCCATGAACGTGGTCATATTAGAAGTGTAGTTTTAATGAAATTGGGTGCTTTGATCAATGGGAAGGTTGGGAACTATGTGGGAATCATCCATGTAGCTTACAGCAGGGAAAACATAGGCACTCTCTCCAGTACGGTTTGCAGTGTGTTCCTCTTCCTGGTTTTCTTCCCGGGGAGGTACCCGGTAGAATAACAGTTTAACTTACCTCCCAGGCATCTGCTGTGTGCAGGACCACGTGTTAGTTTTGCACGTACTATTTTCCCGATTCCAGTAATAACGCATTGCATTCTACGCGGCTGCTCCCACAGCAGAGTTGCTCAGCAAGGCGAGGGAGCCTGCTCAGGGTCCCAGAGGGAGCCGCTGGTGGACAGTTCTGCCAGGCTCCCAGAGGTTGTTGGGGCAGCCTTTGCTTCTCAAGCTGGTGTCTGTGAACCACAGCATAAAAACATAGTGAGTATTCGTGAAGCTTAATTCTACTCAAAAGTTTTTGTGGGAAAACTATAATTCTTATATCAGAATAAGCTGTTGAAATATCATGGAATCGGATGCAGAATTCTTCTTAATATTTAGGATGACCAAGATGCCCTGACACCAAGCCCACACCAGTGGCAACTCCCCTCTGCTCTCAGTCAGTGCCCTGTGCCCTTTCCCTACAAGCAACCTGGAGAGGTGCCTGGCCTGGCAGGGTGAGCTTGGAAAGGTGACCTTGTTGCCCACCGATGGGGAAGTACTCACTGCAAACCTCAACACCTGCAAGAGTGTAACTGAAGCCGCTCCGTGCCCCACTTACTTTGTAGATTTCAGAGCCTTTAGCAGTCTAGCCCAGGGATTACTCTTTATCATACAATTTTCTTCAGGATTATAGGTTTAACATTTCAAACACCCAGGGTATACGTTAATGGACTCTGGCGTGTAACTTGTTCATAAATTATTGAATAACCTCCTACCAGATCATCTTTTAAAGAAAAAAAATAGAAAAGGTCATTTCTAAAATCCCTAGAGAGTATCCCCATTTCAAGTTTAGACAAGGCTTTCCAGTCTTGCATCTTGGTCCTTGCATTACCTTTCATTGCTTCATCTATTTATTTTTTAAGGGATAATTATTTTTATAACATTCCGTTCCATTGCTTAGAGCTTTTTCATATATTTTGCCTTCACAGGATAGAGCAGGTTTCTCAAACTGTACATGCTGAACTCTTTGCAAAACAAGAGTTCCTTGATTGGAGACCAGACTACTTGAACCACCAAGCTTCTCAAAATAGCTGTGTGCTTTCCAGTTGGCCAGTCTTGGCAGGGACTCACTCTTCCTCCTGTTTCTCAACAGTCAACTTAAAATACTTACTAACAGTAGCTTAATAACATACAATAGTAACTTGCACAAGCCATTCACATACACTGACATCTGAGATGTGCAGCAGTTTATGAAACAGAGTGCAGGTGGTCTGAGTCCCATTTTCCAGATGAGGAACCTGGTCCAGAGAAGGCTTGGTGCCCAAGGTCATCCAGCCAGTTAGTTCCTGAACCAGGAATGGTAATCAAGGCTCTGTGGCCCAGGCCCACGAGGACACCTTGCCCTGGTATCCTTCACATCCACACCTGTGATTTAGAACACAAGACAGGCCAGGCATCAGGGTGCACAGTTTAAGTAGGCGCTTACTGTCAGCACTGGGCAGCCCTGCTCTACATGCCTTATCCTGGGGGAGTGTCCAGATGGCGGGGATACACCGCCCTCCTTCTTGCAAACGTGGACACATGAGTTGTAGTTGTCAGTGATTCTTGGAAAAGTCACAAATGATGAATTGAACTTTTCTTTCCCAGGTTTATCTTGTGTTTTGTGATAATAAAGAGTTACAGGTTGTTGCCTCGTATGCTCATTCTAATTGTCTCTGGAGGTTTGATTGTTGAAGGCCTTTGATAGGACGTTGAAGGGAGTATTTGGGGCATTCTTCTCACCTGTGACTTTTCTCTAAAGCATGCTCACCTTCCACCTCTTGTGTTCCTGGGCTTTCCTGGCTTTGAGGCCAGCCCCACTGTGTTTTCCCAATTAGAGCCCTATGCAACGTGCCTCCTTTTCAGGAAACTTCGTAGCTTTTGCTGTTGATCTTAAACACCGCTCAGTCAGGCAAGGAGCTCAGCCTTCATTCTCGGCTTCTCAGGGATTTTCCTGGCAGTCCCATGGTGAACTATGCCGCACTCTCTGTTTTACCCATTAATTAAGAAATAGACTGGTGCATGGAGCTTTGCTTGCAGATTTTTTAAGTACTCTGGAGGCAGGAGGAAAACCAGCTGGAGAATAAGGACATAACTTTCTTCAAATAAGTAATTAAGCCATCCTGCCTGTGGTGGAGAGATTGGCCTCTAAAAAATGACATAGTAGAAACAAATAAATCCTTAGTTCGAGATTCTGGTTCAAATCCCAGCCCTGCCACATTCTAGTAATGGAAACTTACAGTACTTTTCCTCCTCCCCTGGCGTTTCAAGGGGATGGGAGTTAAAGAAAAATAAACACCAGATTACTAGAACATTCTTACAGACTTGCCCAAAGATGAAATGAACGCATTGCAGAGTAGAGGCGGGGAGGGAAGTGGGATTTGATAGTGGTTCTCAACTGGGAGCAATTTTGCTCTACCCCCATGGGGACATTTGACAATTTCTGGAGACATTTTTGATTGTCAGAACTGGGGGGCAGGGGTTGCTACTGTGTCTAGTGGGCAGAGGCCAGAGATGCTACCATCTTACTAAGTGTAAGACAACCCCCCACAACAAAGAATTCTCCAGCCCAAAATGCTAATGATGCCAACTTTGAGAAACCCTGGTTAGAAACATTTATTGAATCTAATTGTCCCATTTAATGTCAATGACTTTGCAAGGTAAAGTTGTTTTTATTTTCACTTTATGGATAAAGAGACTGACCTTTGTTAGTGATTGAGTTGCCTTTGGGTTATTCAACTACATCTAGGTAGACATGGGTTTTTAAACTAGCCACATATGCATCCAAACCCATCACTGCTCCAGTAGGCAGTGAGCCCCGACCACCGATGATGGTCACAACTAAGCAGGGGGAGCAGCCACTTGAGAGGAACAGATAAAGATGCAAGTCTCAGTTGTGTGTTGCACAAGATGACTTTGGGGGTCCCTACTAAGGATCCCATTGTCTGATTCTATTTTGAAACAGGATTTGTCTTTTTAGCCCCAATATTAGAGTGGCAGGCAGATGATGGACATCCAGGCCATGATGAACAAAGTCCCTGTGCTTTGTCTGTGTGGCTTATTCCTATTAATATCCCGACCCTACCAGGCCAGAGGGCGAGGGTTCGAAACAGGGGTGGCCAAGCATACACACCCCTTTCCCCCGTCTCGTCTGCATTCCGGGCCCAGGCAGTTATTTTTACCTCCATGTGTAGATGGGTCCAGGGATTTCTCGTTTAGGAGAGCAGCAGAGGCACAAATGAGGGGACCTGGAGAAGGAGGGGGAAGAAACTATTTTGTACTTTGAGATTGCGACTTAGAATCCGCTTGGTAATCAGTGTAACTGCACCAGTTTGACAGGTAGTTATAGTCTCTCTTCTGCGGGTAAGGAAGACCTCGAGATTTACTCAGTGATTGTCAGCTCTGGCCAGAAATTAGAATAAGCTGAAGAGCTTTTAAAGCACACCTGCCTCTGAGCCCCTCCACCAGAAATGTAATTGTCAGAGGTGAGGCCGGAGACCTCTTTGCAGGCGATTCTGGTGTCTGAGCAGCGGAGCACCTCTGGCGAAGGGCGTGCTTCAGTCCTGCTCGGACGCCTGCTGATGTTACTCCTTCAGAGAGAGAGACCAGAAGAAGAATGAGGTGGGCCTTGTTTCCCAGTGTGTCTTAAGTAGATTGCAGGGAGGAAAAGGTGGCCCACACTCTGTATCTAAAGTAGCACCCGCTAGAATCTAAAATCAAATTAATGCAAGTTTCTCCTCACCCTTGGAAATCCTTATTCCAAATGGTTTATCCCCAACGTGTCACCACTTGCTTAATTTCTCACATAGCATTTTTTTGCTCTCAGGACTCTTCTTCTCACCAACATTACAGGTGGAAAGGAAGAATTTTTCTTTTCTGTTGCTGTCATCTAAAAATCTTATAACCTGGGAGGAGGAAGCTTTAAATATTTAATGAGTTTTGAAGGAACTATTTTAATAACAGCCTAGTGAATGGCCTGCCTTTATGATAGATTTTAGGCTTTTAAACAATAGTATTCAAACATCTTGCTTAGTGGACCTCCTAGAGAGTTTTGATCAACTGTTTCTTACACATTTTTAAGTGGACGCCTATAATTTATCAGTAGCTCAGTAAGTCATTAGTTTAGTGACTACAAAAGATGTAGTTTCAAGCATATTGAATTTCACATATGTGCTTAAAATATATGCCGGCTCTCTTTGCTCCCTCTTGAGCTATGCATTTTCAAACCATCCCTTTGTTTTGTCCTCCATAGGTTTTTATACCCAGCAAAATGGACTGTGGTAAGATTCAGGAAGGGTGAGACGCACACCTTCCTTTGGAAAACTGGAGAAGGAGGTTGTGATTTAGAAAGGGGGAGGTAGGAAAGGAGAGGCAGCGGACGGCAGACACTGTTCTCAGGCACATCGGTGCCAGGGAAGAGGACGTACAGAAGGATCCAGAAACTGATTTCTTTAGAATATGCCCAAGTCCCCTGGAAAGTCTTGGTGTATCTGTATGGGTGTGCATCCTCCAGTTTGAAGAGCTCTGCTTTAAAAGATATTAGGGGAGGATCTTGAAAAAGAATTAAAACTATTCAGTTCCATTTCTTTTCTCTTTCAAGCGTATACATTACTCATTTTTATACTAAAATATAGATGAGGAAAAGGGGCATATGCAAGATCTGGCGAGTGTAACCCCTGATGGGATGTGGAGTTAGGAAGTAGAACATAGCACACCAGGATTTTTGAGCAGGGATGTGGGGAGCCCGTTTGTGTTGTCCTTAGGCCCCTGGTACGTGGTGTTGCAGATTCTACTTCATGGGGATCAGTGTGTGGACCTTGGGCAAGTTTCTTAACCTCCTGATTACAGTGCCTGGCGCATGATAGTTGAGCTATACATTAATTTATTATTCTTCGCAGTCTTGAGGTTTTCCCCGGGGTATAGCTGGATCTTTTCCTCCAGTAAACGTTGATGGAGTCCACTGGCCAGAGATGTGATTTCAGCCATCATATGACCAGAGGAGAAAAGGATCTAGTTAGGATGCCACAGCCCATGTTGAGGCTGTGTTCATGGAGCCTTTATGAAAAAGCGGGCAGTGTCCTCGCATAAACATGTGTGATGCTGGTTCAGAGTCTTCAGTCATCACACTTCCCAGAACGAAACCACACTGCTGTTACGTTGCCATGGAATTTGTCGCAGCTGGTGCGCGGTATTCCTCACATGCAAACTCTTGGCCCGACCATGAGACAGACTTCTAGGTTCAGTTGCCCTGAGGTGTGTGAGGAAGAGCTTTTAGCAATAATCATATTAGTGAAATCAGTGTATAAAAATGACACTGAATCCTTGGTGTACTTAGGCTCACTTTTACCCGTTGTCCAAACCATTCCGTGACTTTGCGTGGTTACTGAGGGTGGCTGTCATCCAGTATTGCAGGTTAAGATCTATTCTTTGGTAGCTGAGTTCAGAGAGGAAATATAGGATCTAGATATATCATTACTTTTTTCTCCTTTATACATGTCATGTTTTCAGAGTTGCTTGCAGGAGATTTGATTTTAAAACTTTTTCAGAGTAGAAGTGAGACACTTACTCTGAGAAAATTATCCTGAAATCTTAAGAAATTAAAACAAATTTTACCATAAAACCAGAAGCACACAATTAAAGAATACTCTGTCATTACGTGAACCCCGTGATACATTTTCCTTTTCAATTAACTTTGAAGTTCAATCTCAGATCAGTTTGCTTTGTAACAAGTAGAATATATGTGAATGTTTACCTTCGTTTTAGCAGGTCATATTCATTAAAACTGTTCGGTTTATTCAGCAAATAAATTTTGCATTCCTTTCACAGGGAAGCAATAGAAGAATGACAGTAATAAGAGAATAACAAGTAATACCTAAGGTTTTTCTACATCTCATTTTTTACAAAGATAAAATAGCCTTACGAGAAAGCATCAGTGGCATTTGTCCCGAGAGCTTTTGTGCAGCTGGATGGCTTTGAATCCCATGTGACAGATAACTCTGATGCCAAGCCGTGTCCCACAGCCTATAAGGGTGACAGGCCACAGCTGCTGCTTCCTCTGCAAAAATGCAAAATTGTCGACTATCGTCAGTTCTCCCAGATCTGTAACCAAGCATGTGTGGGCCAAAGGAGGAGACTTGTCTTCACAGAGAGGAGCAGAAAGGCGCTGAACATCAGGGTGACAAGCAGCGCAGACGCGTGCTGCCCGTGCCCACAGGCGGCCCCACCACCCTACACGGGACAGCTGGCCCTGTGCTCGGAAGGGTCTCAGCAGCGATCTGACCTCCCCCTCCCCCGGGTGGGCATCTTCCTCCCCCATCCTCCGCGTTTGCTTTATGCCAGCATCCCGTGGGTCACACTGGTTCCCGGGTATTCCTGATGGGCACCCTGCTACGGACGCCACAGATGTCATCCTATTCCCTTGTCACACGGTGAAGAAACACCTGCCGACAAGAAGCGTCCATGAGGGGAACCTCTTCTGCAGGGACACTGAGCCTTCCGTTTCCTGAGTGGCCGCACCCTGGTGGAGCGCCAGCTGGACAGCGTCACGCCCACCCCAGCGCGCTCCCCGCCGCGGCCTCCCTCCCGCGAGCTCTCCCGGCAGCTGCCAGGGCCTTTCTAGCATCCAGTCCTTGGCAGTTATTCCCTGTTCACCGTCCCCACATGTCTACTCTCGCCCCAGGAGACCCGGCCTCTCTCCTGGCCACCGCTCCCCTGCTGGGCGCGCGTCAGTGACACAAGCGTTCTCTTCACAGAGCGTTCCAGCTTCAGCCCAGCGCTCCTACTTCTGGCCACTCCCTTTCCTCCCCCTCCATCCTCTTGGCAAGCTCCTGCCTCATGACCCTGCTTGAAGATCATGTCCTACAAAAAGTCATCCCTGACCTTGACCCTTGGCAGAGTCAGTCACTTCCCCTGGGCATTCCTGCAGCACTGCTGGCGCCTCTGTTATGTGGCGGTGCTGGTGTGACCGTCTGTCTGTCCAGAGCTGGGAAGACTCTTGCCCCTGCGGCCGTCGAGCACTTGAACTGTGGCTTGTCCGGGTTCTGTCTGCCGCCCCCCAGCCTGGAGGAGCTAACGAGGACAAGGTTCTGAGCTCTGCAGTGCTGCTCTCGTTTCGCGCGTCTACTCCCCGGACATCTTTCCCGGCGTCTGCACCCCCAGAGTTGACTGGGTCTTAAGTTCAGATGATCAAGTGCTGCTGTTGCAAAACTGCAATCCCTGTAGCCGTCAGTGGACCCCACACCTGGAATATGCTTCTATTAGGAGCAGGGCAAAGAACTGAGTGTTCTCGAACCACCTCCACCCAGCCAGAAGGAGGAGGGGACAGCAGGCACATCTCGTCCCCTCGTGCCATAGCTGGGTACCTGGAGCAACCGGGACTCCCTGTGAGCCCAGCCCAGTCTGTACCGGTCAGTTATGGGCCTGGACGAAAGCCAGGCTCCTGTCCCGGGGCTGCTGTAGTCTTCGCCGGCACGGTTCTTTCCACACACGCACTCTCTCTACGTCTTCAGTTTCTATTTTCCGAATTTCAAGAAGAAACGTCCTTTAAAATAGGTGGTCTTCCTGGTCGCAAACATAGCCAGCGTGGTTTAGTTCTGCCTGCCGTCCAGTGCGGTTTTCCTGGAGCCTGTAAAAGTCCTGAGTTTGCTCTGGCATTCTGTTGACATGGAGGTCTTGTTTGTTGTCATAAATAAGAACCAGTGTCTCCAGGACACACCTTGCTCTGTTTTAGTGAGTGGCAGAGGAGCTGGCAACGTGAAAGACAGATGTTTGTTTATGAAAAGTCGTGTTTGGGTTTCATGTTCTGGTGCACACGAAGTGAATTTTGGTAACAGCGTGTGCGTTCAGAGAGCCTTCCATTGTGGCACTTTTTTCTTTATTTTTAGTAGAATGCCACGTGACTATTGTTTGAGGTCATTTCAGTGATGTATTTTAAAGCAATTCACCTTGAAAACCAGAGGCCCGACCCCAGAGGCTGAAAAGTTGGGCTACGCAGTGCTCTGTGTGGGTGGCGGCCAAGCCCGCTGTTCATTTCTTCATGAGCCGTGAGCCGCGGCCGGTCTCCTGTCCGCGTGGACGCTGTTGTGCCTGACAAGTGGATGGGGAAAGAAGAATATTCTTCCTTTTGTCTGTGGTGACAAAGCGCTGGCTTCCAGCTTTACTGAGGAATGAAACCTGGTCCCAAAGATTAAATTTACTCAGGGCACGAGATGACTCCCCAGGCAATAAGCTGTCAAAGAGTCACTGTATTTTTAGCATTTGGTCTAAAAGCTTCTGTGAAAGTTACCCAAGCCATTCATTATTTAGATAATTCAGAATGCGTGCTTCAGAAGTCACTCTAAAAATATAACCTGTCTCCCATCTCGTCAGTGCCACGGAGCCCTGTGGAAGCAGCGGATGCGGAAGCTTCGTTCAGTGGCCTCGTGAGAAGGCAAAGGTTATTTTTCTGACTTAGTGTTGGAGGAATTGTGATGCTTACCTTGACTGGTAACATATAAACGTCCACTCATACACTGTCTTTGCTCCTACATTCTTACGCTCTGGCTTATGTTCTAAATTCTCTACAGTTCTCTTCCATTTGTCTTAAGAAATTCTAAACATAATTTTCTTGGAAATCACTGCTTAATGATTTCTAGGATGAAACCCCAGGCAGCTGGTGGTACTGGATGGTTTTTGTTTTCTCTGGTTGAGTGGCTTTTGACGGTGGCACACAAAAAGAAATTAATCTTAGATCACAGCTTGGTATGTACATTTTATATGTGTACGTAGCTGAAATGAGTTTCTCAAACAGTACTTACTTATATTACATGTGAGGCACTAATATTTTTCTGTTCTATTATACTTAAAAATTGCTTCTTGGTACCCATTGTGGGGTTGCAGCTCACAATTTAAAATATACTGCCTTGACATGTAGCTGCAGGATGATGTGTGGGTCATTTTACTTTCTAAGACTCACCAATCCTTTTTTGTTAAATAGAGACAGGGTCTCACTCTGTTGCCTGGGCTAGAATGCAGTGGTGTCACCGTAGCTCACTGCAGCCTCGAACTCCTGGGCTCAAGTGATCCTCCTGCCTCGGCCTCCCGAGTAGGCAGGACTACAGGTGTGAGCAACCACACCCAGCAGTCCTATTCAATACACCTTCTTAATGAGCCTTGAGGACCCCAGCGTGGCCTGTGGCCACCCCTTCCTGCTTCTGGCCCCTGCTCCCCCCCACCCCCCGCACAGCCCCCTGCCCTCCCTTTGAGCCTCCATGCGATGTCCACACTGTGCTCACCCTTGCTGTAACCCCCGCCTGTGTCTTGAAAGGACCGGGATGGTGGCGGCATCAGTGTGTGGTGAGATTTAAATTGTATCCTTTAAGTACAGTTCTAGCCTATAAGACGAAGAGTCTGGTTTTTTGAATGGAAGTGTTCTTTGAGAAATTGACTCAGGTGTATTTTGTGAGGACAGCTAAGCCTGGCATCCACGTCAGTGCTGGCAACGCTGACCCAGCGCACGCAGGGCCTGGCGGAGGCCCGCAGGCTGTGATCAGGTCGGGGGGTGTCCACACACCCCCACTCCTGAATGAATGTGGTGCACACGTGGCCCCTTCCTTCTTAGTTAACAGGGAGAGGGGGCATTCCGTCAGCGGGATTTAGAGAGTGAGCTCTAAGTCAGTGTGTGATTTGTTTATTTATTTAACTCTCCCCATAATGGAATATGGATTTTTGTTTCACCTGCTAGGACACGTTTCTGGGGCTCTGTTTGACCTTGCCATTACACTTGGAAAATATTTGATGGCTCGTCAGAAAGGAGCATTTATAATTGTGTTACTAACCTGCACAAATTGTCAGCCTCGAGGACAGCATGGCAGGCAACGAAGGTTGAAATTGACAGCGCATTTTGCCACTTAAAGATAGGCACGAGAAATGCCGGTATCCACCAGATGAGTTGAAATTAATTTGGTTTGTAGGCTCTTGTAGTTAACATGATGCTTGATGGGAATAGTTTTGTAAGGGAAATCATTAAAAATTGGTTTGATTAACGTGTTTGTATAACATTGGTGTGAGATGCCATACCGTGGTGGTGATGACCGAAGGGTGTTGTGATGGCCTCAGGCATTGGTCCCTTCAGGGCGCATAGGCAGGGTCCTGTGCACCAAGGCACCTCCTGACTCCTGGTACCGTCAGAGAGGTGTCCCCTGGACACTTCTGCTCCTCCCCTCTATATAAAGGCTACCAGGAGGCTCTGTGGTCCCCTACTAGATGTCTTCTGCAGTGTTGAAGATATTTTTTTAAAAAATGATGTAATATCCTTAACCTAAATATTTTACATTGCCTTAACCTTCTATAGTTTTGCCAACAGTGGGATGTTTTAAAACCTAGATCTCTCAACCAACTATATCTTCCACTGACCGCAAAGCATTGGTTTAAGCCAATTCATTTTGACCACATGCTGTTCTGTGCTTGATCCCTTTTCTATTTAAACAATTTCATTTCTGTCTCCCTTGATGTAAACCAATGAGAACCTTCTGTTTCCTTTAATGGTAAGGTTGCTTATTCTTCTGCTGTTTCTAAATTGTGTTTTTAATGTAATGAGCAAATGTGATAAGGGACAAGTGAGGTTTCCTAGCTCTACAGTGCCTCAGGGATTCAGGAAGCTGTTTCATTTGAGGACAGGAGCAGTTGGAACAGGAGGTACTGTTGAAGGTAACATACCAAGTGAGCATCTTAGCAGAGGCCCCCAGGAGTGTCATCAGACTGTGCTGTCATCAGAATCCCTTCTCATCCACGCCATTTAGAGGTAGCCTGTGACAGGAAGCCCAGAGCTGGTACACAGCCTTGCTTCCCTGCTGGTTACTGAGGTGTGTGTATGCAGTAATGCTTAAGAGCTGGGCTCTGGAGCCAGCCTGGAACCTCAGGCAGGTCACACACCACTCAGCTTTCCCATCTGTAAAATGGACGTAATTGTTGTGCCTGCCTCCCAGTATCGCTGTGAGAGCTCGACGCGGCCTTGCTGCAGAGCCTTCCTAGGCTGAGCTCTGTGTGAGGCTTTGCTGCTGCAGCCTGTAGTGTTGGGCATCTGACTTTTGGTGTCTGGGCACAACTTAATTCATTTTATCCATTTAGAGCTCTCCCTAGCAAAACAACGTGGGCATGCAGATGTTGTGTAAATTTTTGCTAAAATGTGCTTAGGTTAATGATTCATGAGTAGCCTTTCAGAGCTGTTAGGTTCTGAAACAGAGCTTTGAACAAGATGGTCTTGTCCTTCTGATGATGGCATTCTGTGTCCTGTTCCTTCACCTGCTAGCAGCCATCGCAGGAGGAGGAGGAGAGAGGGAGCAAGTGCCAGTACCACTCTGCTCATGTTAGGTAGGGATCTAGTTTATGGTCAATATTCAACAAATTTCCATTTTTTGATGGTACACTGACATTAAAGTTATAGCAAAATCAGCCAAATCGAGAACAAACAAGTATGCTCCCCAACTGCTTGTGTGACTGTCATTGGTGTGAGTCACTGGCACAGTGGGGCAGGCCTGTGAGCTGGACAGCACAGCACCATTACTCTATCAGCCTGCCCCTGCTCTTATTAAAACATACAGAATTTACCAGCACTTCCCTTACAGCTTCATGCTAGATGAGGTGTCTCCCTGTTGGACTGTAGCAGATGTCGCTAAGAAAATAGAAGAAACGGAAAGCTCATCGGAAGGAAAGAGACTAGTCTCATTCGTCATGCATACCCGACCAAGGGTAGCTTTGATTTTTTATTATCCTTCATGCATTGTTTAGAGGAGACAGATGGCTTTTCCAGTTCATCAAATTTTTTCAATTATCTAAAAGGAAATTCCTAAGCCTGGAGCAAATCATTTCAATAAATCTCATTCATACTTACCTGCTGGTGCTTTTTTAAAATGGAAGAAGAAGAATGTTTTTCAAGTGCATTTGGAAAGTAGTTTTCTGTAAATTAGAAAAATAAAATTTTCTCCATAAAGCAGCAGAGAGAGACGAAGAAGCCAGTATTGAACGTGAGGAGGTCTGGGCCTCTCTCAGGCTTTCTTCTCAGCAGGCTGTGGGGCGGGGGGTGCACACATCCGAAGAACTTTCCCGCTTTTGTGCATTTTGAGTGTGGTAGAAGGGACTGCGTGTTTGTATATCAGGGTGGCAAAAGTCATTGTGTGCACGTCGAGCCTAGCGTGCATATCAGGCCATCTGAACATCGGAGGCCACACCACAAGCAGTGTGACAGGAGGGACTTAGTCTGAACATGGTGTGTCGTTCATACCTCTGTCACCCTGGCACGTGGCCCCTGAAGCTGGGTTATGACTTCCCAGGTGACTCCCAGAGTCTGAGAGGGGGCTAGTGAGCATCTCCAAATTGGATTCCCCCTGGGTGGGCCTCTTTGAAGTCAGGAAGACACATGCTGTGAAGTAGATGGAGAGAGGGAGGGACACGGTGTGTCCAGAAATTAGTAGGACCCAATCCATGAACGTGGATTCTGAAGCAGTGTACTTCCTGGATTAAAAAAAAGGTTGTTTGGGTTTTTGTGTGTGATATGCAGTTTGTAAGATTTATTAATAACTAGCTATGTAGACTCTCTGCTCTCAAGAAACTCTTCAGTTCGTAGCACTTAATAAATACTTGTTGAAATGTCCCCAGCATTTTGTTGCCACACCCTCCTTAGATGGGGCCCAGCTCTGCCCTCAAACCCTCTGTGGCCGCAAGTAATTCTTTCCCGACTGCCCACGTGCCCCCAGCTCCTCGCGATGATCCCTTACCGCACAGTGGACACCAGACAGATGGCTGTGGTCCAGCTGCGCCCGTCTCCAAGGTGACGGTTCTCCGCGCCGCCTCCGGGCTTTCTGCGTTCAGCCCTCCCCACTGCACCGGCGTCAGGCCCGGGACCTTCGTCTGTGTTTGTAATGAAACATTTTTAAGGAATGTTGGCACTCGGTGAATAGATGGAAATACTAACTCTTTGTTCTCTTCCTAACAGACACGAGACGACTTCCTGGGCCAGGTGGACGTGCCCCTTAGTCACCTTCCGGTAAGGGCAGCCACGTGCTCGCTGCTGCGTGTGTGGGCGGTGGTTTGTGTTCAGAGGGTGTTTCTTCGGCACATGGAGAAGGCTGAAATGAAGCACATGTACTCTGGCCCTGGCGCCTTTCAAGGAGCTAGAGGATAATGTGATTGTGAAAACAAAGTGTCTCTTTATCCTCTCGGCTCTCCTGTCCCTTCCCTTCTCTTCTGCTCTTCAGTTGCTCACCTTTGTCTGCTATTTCCTGCAAAACAGCCATCTCCTTTGCTCAGTCCCTTCCGTGTCGCTCAGTATCTGCTTCCAAATCCATCCTTTGGGTCTAATCAGGTGTTTGTTCCCTTTGTCTGGAATTGCATCTGCTGTTTCTCTGGGATACATCCAGATAGGCTAGTATTTCCCAGACTTTGGTTTATGGCCTTCTCAGTCAGCATGGAGACAAAAGGAAAGACGCCATCCATTCCGAGTGAACTTGGCAGCTGGAAACACCCATCTTAGCTTCAGAGAGTGTGCTGGGTTAGCTCTCTGGCTGCCGCTGCTGTTTCTCTCTGCTCAGATGAGCAGCAGACCAGTCGAGGCTGTTGACCAACGACTGAGGTTAGGGGTGTCACCGGCAACGGGAGGCGGTATCGATAGAATTTGGGGCCAAGACCTGCCGTCCTTGATGAAGGTGGATCATCTCACTCTCCAGCTTCACTGTTCCAGATTGTTCCACCCCTTGTCCTGGCCTTCTTCCCTGGGGCAGCACACAATGACATATGGAGCAGCTAGGAGAGGAAAGTCAAATGTTTCTGCCTTACAAGGGCATTGTGTTATTTTTTTTTAAATGCTTTATGCGAGCAAGTAGCATAAATAGTCTATAAACTAAAATGACTTAAACCACCTAGCGTCAGCTTCCCGCTGTGTTGAAGCTGTGGCCATTGCCGTGTGTTAAATACCGAGAAAGAAAGACTGACTCTTACCGGGGCAACTTTGAAGATGTGTCGTGAAGGAACGTGAAAGCAAGCAGTTTGCTCTTGCCACCCAGGTGAGCTATTAAGCAAGAAAGGTCTCAAGTGCGTTTCCTTCCCAAGGATTGGAAGTGAAAGTGATAACCTTAAAATATTTGTGTTTCTATGTAAAAACCTGAAGCTCCAAGGTGCCACGGGAGAGTGCCTGTGTGTGCGTTCATGGGGTTTCCACAGGAGACCAACTCCATGCACCATCAGGAACTGGGTTATCCGTGTGAGGTCACATGGAGAGTGTGTGCATGTTTCAGCATTTGCGAGGAAAGACCCTTCGCGTAGGTCTACATCAGCAGGTCTGGTCGTTCTTCACGTTGAAACTGACTCTTCTCATACTTTCAGACAACACTGGTGGGTTGGCCAGTTCTTTCCTGGATGTCCCCAGCCTCCCTTTTCCCTAATGTAGAAACCACATCTTGGCCAGGGGAAATTGTTTACTGATATCCTATAAGAGGCACAGGTGAAAAATTTTAAGGACTTGCTCCAACAAGCCTTTGTTTGAGTGATCAAGTGGAGATTGGTCTTGAAAGATTGGGCAGGGCTCCCAGAGAACAGAAGAATTTTCCTCTTCGGAGGCCACGTCCGTAGGGGGAATAGTTCAGTTTGGGGTTTGGGGTAGAGGTAGGGTCAGGGAGATGGTGCTGAGGCTCAGGGCTGGAATAGAAACCCGCAGGTGAAAAGGGGTGAATTCCCAGAGAGGACTGAGTGCATTAATGTGAGCTGAGTCCATCAGGTAATGGATCCTCCCAATTCTGCATATGCCCAGATACTGGCTTACGCTGGAGTTGCCGTCATATCCGTACTTAAAACCAACTAGCTATTTAGAGCCAACTACAGTCAGGGAGATGGACCACAAAGAAAACAAAGGAGAGTATTGAAGATACATTCTCTCTCCTCCGTGTGGTGGTCAAACCCAAGTAGCAGGTTCTGACTGGACGTGGCCTTTGAGTGCAGGATTTCAGGTGCTGTCGTGCGTATCTGATCATGTGTATGGGGCATTTGTGGGGAAATTAATACAGTGTTCTGTTCCATGTGATAGCACACACAAGTGTGAGTGTGTGAGGCATATGTTAGCATTTAAATGTGTTTTGTGGAGTGACTCACGATGCTTTGTTATTGATGTTATAGCTATGTGGCCATTGTCAATGCAGATTATATATGGCCTGTTGATTCAATGTTTGTCAAAATCATCAAACTTTAGATTTTAAAAAAAATAGGAAAATGATGATTGAGGACACAGAGTGCGGTATTATAGTGGTAAAGTGGCCCTTGCCAACCCACCGGCTTTTTCGAGATTGAAGAACTCTGACTTGGTGTTTGGTGATTCATTGATTTGATAGGGCCCCATTAGCTAACGGTGCATTCGTTCCTTCAACACGTATTTGTGGATAGACAGGACTGTAATCTCTGAGGAAGGATCCGTGAAGCAAGGTCCTCCCTCGCATAGCTTAACACCACCCATGACAGCAGCATGTGTGGCGGACGGGCATCGGAGATGTGGCCAGTGTGACAAAGGAGCTCCTTGTATTGTTTGTCGTTTTGTTTTTGTTTTTGAGGCAGTGCCTCGCTCCATTGCCCTGGCTAGAATGCAGTGGCATCATCGTAGCTCATTGCAACTCCCAGACTCAAGTGATTCTTCTTCCTCAGCTTCCCAAGTAGCTGGGACTACACGCGTGCACCATGACTCTTGGCTAATTTTTCCATTTTTAGTAGAGACCGGGTCTCGCTCTTGCTCAGGCTGGTCTCAAACTCCTGAGCTCAAGTGACCCTCCTTCCTCAGCCTCCTAGAGTGCTAGGATTACAGGTTTGAGCCACGGCGGCTGGCCCGTGTATTGTTTTATTTCATTTTAATTAAGATTTAAATTTAAGAAGCCACATGTGGCAAGTGGCTACCACATTGGGTGGCACGTGTGCGAATCAGACCAGAGTCCCTGCCTCAGGTCAAAAGGGTGTGATTATGGCTTCCCTCTTCCTCAGGTGATCATTCTGGCTACTGGGGGAGTCTTGGGTCGGGGGAGGACTCTCAAACACAGGCTTTGGTGTTTGTAGTGCAAAGCCCTGCTTTCATATTCTTAGGGTCGGCTTTCCTAAGCTGCGTGGCCTTACATTCCCTGACCCAAAGAAGCCTCCCAGGCAGGTGAGAGGGTCAGAGCGTCCCCACCGCGCAGCAGCCCCCTGAGCAGCAGGCCCCTGGGGAAGCCGCGCTTCGGCATGGACCTGGCCCACTG
This sequence comes from Cheirogaleus medius, assembly GCA_008086735.1. Lineage (NCBI taxonomy): Eukaryota > Metazoa > Chordata > Mammalia > Primates > Cheirogaleidae > Cheirogaleus > Cheirogaleus medius. The sequence continues at coordinate 40,232,025 of VBSM01003157.1, forward strand.
CCAGATGCTGGGTGCCTGGTTACGTGCCTTGCTGGGCCTGTGGCCCTTACGTGGGAGTCCGGATTGGAGCTCTGCCAGGGAGACAGGCAGAGGAGTTGGCTTGGCCTAAAGAGGCGGGACAAGGAGCATTGTTGGATGCCGGGTGCCCTCTGCGCAGTGGAACATCCCCACCTCAGTCCCCAGCGGCGGTGGCCAGAGGAAGGAGTGCCAGCCCTGTCGTCAGCCCCTGAGCCGGAAAGAGGAAGGGGTGGTAATGAGAAAATCACCTCTTTCCCCGCTTTGATGGTGATTCCTCGGTGCTTCCTACTTACCACCTGCTTGTGGAGGAAAGAAATTGTTAGCGTTGTGATTCATGGTCATTCCCGATCTCAGACTCCACCCTCCCAGTTTTATTTGTGGGGAAAAAAATAGAGAAGACATAGGACTGGAGGAGTCTAGAATGGCAGGGGCCTCTGTGTCCTTCGCTTCTACTCCACATTTGCCACTCGTCCTTCATATTTCTTTTCCATTTTATTCATTGTTGAGTGGAGGAGTGAGTACAGGAAGAAGAGAGGCCAGGGGAGAGCAGGGAGGAATGTATACTATGCCCGCCGGAGAGTTGAGAAGACGCAGCTTCCTGCTCTTAGAAGTCTCCAGCGGTCAGGCTTTCAAAGATGGGACTCTGTCTGTGGGGAGTTGTTGACTTCCACCTGGGAGATGGGTCAATTGTTGACTTCCACCTGGGCACCCTTAATCGATTAGCCCCCAGTTTCCCTGTATTCACATAGACATTACCAGGTTTCCCTCCAGCTCTGGGGTAGAGCAATCGTCTCTGTTCCACAGTGGTCACTAAGCAGAGGCACCAGCGATCATGATGACATACGTGTCACCCAGGCAATCTGGCCAGTGTGAAGCACGGGGGACAGGTGGAGGAGATGGGAGGCCTATGTCCATACTGCAGCGGAAACAGAGCTCCTCTGTTTTTTCTCTTGCCTTGGGGCACCAAGAGTAAACTTCACTGTAACCGTTCTGTTATTTTCTGTCATTGTTGATTTTTTTTCAATGACCATTTTCACATTTGTTTAAACTCAATCTGTCATTGCCTAAAAGTTCATGCAGTGTTTGATACCTTGTATCTACTAATGATTTAAAGATAAAAATCACGCCAAGACTTGTATTAAGAACAGAATGGGATTCCTGGCGGTGTTTGCATTTTGCACCTCTGAATCTTTTCTTGCCTCCTCTTGACCCATTGTGTCTCCCCTGCCCATGGAGTCCCCAGTGTGTCCCCCTTCTGCCCAGCAGCACAATCTCTGCATCTGTGGGAAAGGCACTGGGGCAGAGAGAGCGACTTTAAAAACATGAATTTCTCCCATTTTCAGGGTGGTGGTGTTTGACGCTTTCCCTGTACTTAGGTGGCCGACATTCTCCTACCCGCTTGTGTTTATGGCACCAGCAGAGTGATGGCACCCACTCGTGTGTGCAGGATTCAGTGTCATGGAACTTGGAAGGACTTAGGGACATTTATTCACTCGCAGTATTTTCCAGGTGAGGAACCTGCATCCAGAGAGGGAGGTGACTTGCTCAATAGTCAGCAGGTCGGTGGCAGTGCTGGACCTGACCCTGGGCCTCCAGCGTCCTCCTGTGCCTGCGGAGAATAGTCAAGGGCGTGGGGACCAGCTTAGCCTAGGGCTTGGGTGCTTCTGGTGGTTGCATCTGGGTTTGAGTCGGGAAACCTAGTGCGGCCCTCTCCTTCCGTTTGCCTGAGAATTATCTGTCTCCTCCTGTACCATAGTGACGGCACTTCTGCCGAAAACAGCTACTCTCTTTAAGACGAAAGCACTATGCATCCAAAAGATTTTCTTTTGAATGCTCATACCCTGAACAGGAGGCAGCATTTTGGCCATTTTGGCCAACAGTGCTGTTCACCGCAGTCTGTTTGGGATGGTTTCCACCAGGAACACCCTCTGTGCCATCCGAGGGGTCTCCACTAGGCCTTTCTCCAGGGAACGTGGTCAGGTTGGAACCTGGATGAATGCCAAGAAAAATCTTGTAATTATCGCCACGGTCATCTTCTCGTTCAGACTAGAGAATTCCCGTGAAAGTGAACTTTCATTTTCAGTGCCCTGCCTGTTACTGCTTGGCGTGGAGTTGGCATTGCTCACGAATGACATGAACATGTAGAGAATGGCTGATGATGGCCAGCGTTTGTCGAGTGTGCCGGGTACTCTTGTGAGGACTTTATTTAAACCAGCTCCATCGGTTTAATCCTCACAACAACCCTGTAAGGTACAGTCACTGCCCTGTGTTATAGATGAGGGGGACACTGAGGCACAGAGAGGTGAGGAACTTGCCCTTGGCCACTCAGCTCTGTATGTGACGAAGCCAGGACACAGACCTGGGAGATCTGCTCTTGGCCTGTGCGGTGGTGGTCACGTAAACTGCACAGCCGCACACGTTCGCTTTCAGTCCCGCTGTGCTCTGTGGTTTTCTCTGTTCGCTCTTTTGTGCACTCGCTGCTGCTCCTAAATTCCTCATGCCCACTAATGATCCTTTGAAGGCTTTGCTCGTGCTGTTTGATTTCCTAAGCTTAAACTGTCCTCCTTCCCAGTTCTGCACCTGTCAAAACCTTCCCATTCATCTTGGATCAGACCACACATCTCGAGAAACCTTTTTGACTCTCAAGTCAAAATCAGTCTCTTCCCTCCACCCCAGGTCTTGAGCTCTGTATGTCTCACTGAACTTGCTCTGCCTCAGTTTCTAAAGAGTTGTCGATATGCGGGCCCCTCCCATGTCATTGAACTGCAAGAGCCAGTACTGTGTTATATCCATGTTTTTCGCATGGTATTGTTGTAAAATTGCTAGTTAAATAAATGAAAAAAGGAAGGCAATACCAGTGGTAGTTTTCTTGATTAATACATTTTCCATTATAAGTGATGCATATTTGGAAACTTTTTGTAGAAAACATTTCCAAATCGTGTATGTTTACTGCCTTGTAAAAACAGTCTAGAGAATATAACTGACTGACTGCCTTCAGCAATAGTGAATTTTCAGGGCCTCAGTAGTTACTGTACATCAAAGGAATTAATCAGCTCAGCACCAGTGATACACAGTGGTAAGCGAAATCAAGTTTGATCTCGTAGGCTCACATCCCAGAAGTGATGGATGATAAACTAATAGATAAAGCAGGGTGGTAAGAGTGGCCGACAGAGGCAATTTAGGATGGGAACTCTGAGGATGTGACCTGGGATCTCACACGTGGGTGGCAGCCCTGCCATCCGGAGTCACCTGTCTAGCAAAAGACATGCTCATGCATAGGCTCTGCAGCAGGGTTCAGTGTGATTTGCGCACATACAGATGAGGCTAGGGTAGTTGGAATATAAGGAGGGAACAGACAGACTGGTTCACAATGAAGTTAAAGGTCGTTAAAAGCCAAATCATAGTTGACCTCGTAGGTCATAGGAAAGAATTTTCATTTTATTATGAGAGTAGTAGGCAGCCATTGGAAGTTTAAAGCAGGGAATGACATAAACCGATAACATTTCAGATATAAGTGCATACATCCACGCACAGACCTGATAAATCATCCAACTGTAATGTATCTCTCTGGCTGCAAAAGCAAATATTTGAAATTATATTTAAGGGTCTAGGTATTTAAGGTTTTACTGCATACAGTATTTAAAAATTAATGAAATAGTAGCACTTATTTTTCTAATTTCTTGCTTTGTTAGGCTAAGTTTTATCAACTTTGTACAATACAACAAATACAGATTTCTTTTAAAATGAACAAATATCCTGGTCTTGCTCATAACTTCATGAGATAAACTCCAGCAAAAGACTGAATGGCAGTGCTTCCCAGGACAATCTCTGTGCAGGAAATAATCTTTCAATTATCTTAGGCTGATGACGTGATGTTTTAATATGTAAAATAAAGTTGCTTTCCAAGGATAGATCTTGTATATTCTCCTATCGACTCCACTTTTAGGCCTCTTGAGTCACAGGGCACCAGTGACCGCTGGTTCTCCAGAGTTAATCAGCTCTGCGAGAGCGAGGCCACACCCTACAATTAGAAATTACTCTTGGCAATGACGGCTGTACTTTTGTCATTTGTCTGCGGCTGGGGTTGGCTCCTAGAACCCGATGCGGATGGTGACATCTAGTGGATCTCAAGTAGATAAATTCTGTGGCCTGTGAAATGTTTGATGCATTGTCTAGGTGCCAACTCCTTTTTCACCGTTGCCACGTTCGAAAATAGGAAATTTATTCTCTGTGCTCTAGTTCAGTGTATCTACAGCACAAAACTAGGAGGGTTGAAACTTGGTTTATTTTTTCTTCCCACAGACAGAAGATCCAACCATGGAGCGACCCTACACGTTTAAGGACTTTCTTCTCAGACCAAGAAGGTGAGGCTCGAGGGGGCCGGGTGCGGGTGTCAGCCCTGCGGGCTGCGGAGTTTAGTGTTCTCTGGGGACGAGTTCAGCAGTCGCCATAAACAGGAAAGGTATAACCAAGTTGTGTCCTTTAGCACCAATTTTCTTCCTTTGTGCAGTCACAAATCTCGAGTGAAGGGATTTCTGCGGCTGAAAATGGCCTATATGCCCAAAAACGGAGGTCAGGACGAAGAAAGCAGCGAGCAGAGGGACGACATGGAGGTAAGCCGCGGCGCTTCCGGCCTCGGCCTGCTTTCCCGCTGAAGATCGTGTTCGTATCTCGCTCTGACTTTATAATCGAAGGAAATACGAGTTTATAAAGCTTAAATACAGAAAAGCTTGGATGTGTCCATGAGTCTATCTTTGATAGTCTACCAGCACGCTTATCTGCCTTGGTTTAAAAAGATGCACTTTTCTTTTTATATCGCAACACGAGGGATTGAAGAGGCTTGTCTGTGGACAGCGCTCTGTGAAATTCCCCTCACGCATTTAATTCTTTTACTGCTTCAGACTTGCAGCGCTCTGTAAATCCTTTTAGCACTTGCAATTGCCTCAAAGTGGATGAGGTGATTTAGAAAATCTTTTCCCAGTTTCTTACTCATTTGGCCCACAGGTGACAGCCTGCGGTAGAAAAGCCCTCCCCTAGAAATGTCATTCTGGGATGACATGTCCGGAGGAATTTCCCTTTCTGCCCTCCTGACACAGCTGCCCTTTGACTTTCTGATGACAGACCAGCGCTACGGGCCACGTCACACCGCCTCAGCGCACGGCGCAGACGGTGCCGCGCTGTGCGACAGACTCTCACGTTGTTCTCAGAGCGGCCGTTAGCCAAGCCTCCCCACCCCCACCCCACCCCCTCGAGCTCCTGCTCACATCTGTTCGCAGCTGTCGCACACGCGTGACACGTGAATAATGTGTCGTGGGCAAGTTAACCGAACCCCCTCCGACCGCGAGGTCGTGTTTCCAGGCAGCGTTTCACTTGTGAGCTTCCATCTCTCTGCACACGTGAAGAGGAGTGACGTGGGTGGCAGGCAGTTATGAATGCTAAGATTTCATGAGCACATCAACAGATTTCTATCTCAAATCCAGGGAATTTTTTACACTCTTCTTGCCTTCCAACTGCAGTAACCAGTGAAGTACTGAATTTTCCAGTGATTTTACCAGGGGATGTTAGGAAAGGAATACTTAATGCCTAAAATATGCGTTTCAAAAATGTAACTCGAACTCTGGTACCGTGAGGGAAGCCTGTTTGTGCAGAGGCAGCAAGTGTGGAGGGCCCAAGTGCAAAGCCGCAGTCCCAGACTTCTGGCTCCTGTGATTGCACTGGATGCCGAGAGTCAAAGCTGGCCTCCCCGGGGAGCAGCGGGGCCCTAGGCCTCCTGGTCACCTGGGCTGTGATTGCTGTTGGGACACAGGTGCAGTGTGACTCATCTTCCCCACTCCCTTTTACCTTGTGGAGGTGCTGAAAAGGTGACAGCTGTAATGTGACCTGTGTCGCTGGCATGGCTTTGTGTAAGCCCTGGGAGGCCTTCAAGTCAAAATAACAAACATGAAGTATGAAAAGAGTATAATGAGACTTCATGTATAAGTCACTAACCAACTGTGCATATCCACATCTCTGTTGCTCCCTACAATATAGTCATCTTAGAAGGCAGCACAATTGCCCATTGCTCAAAAGGTTTTTGGGGCTCCCCTAGAATCGATGTTTTGACCCGATTTGGGGAATTTATTCAAACGTGGCACATGAAGCCATTGCCGGAGCCGGAGTGCGGTGGAGCATGGGAGAAGGAAGGGCACAGAACATGCTGTAGTTGTCTCTTCTTCACATGTGAAGAACCAGCACCATAATCTTCCACTGAACTTCATTCCGCAGCACGGGTGGGAAGTCGTCGACTCGAATGACTCGGCTTCTCAGCACCAAGAGGAGCTTCCTCCTCCTCCTCTGCCCCCCGGGTGGGAAGAAAAAGTGGACAATTTAGGGCGGACTTACTACGTCAACCACAACAACCGGACCACCCAGTGGCACCGACCGAGCTTGATGTGAGTACACGCGGTGGTCGGGGACGCGTGGTCCTGCTCTGCACAGTCAGGTACCAACGCAGCGACCCTCTGGGATGACACTGGGAAGTAAGTGTCACGGCAGTAAGAGCAGGTGGTTGAGTAGCACGACAGGATTCCTCTTCATTTAGGGGAAGAGCACAGGGCACCCGGGATTTGTGTATTGCAAGGAAGAAGCTGTTGCCTTTGTGCTACTGTTTTCAACATGAACTGATGTATTTTGTATGGCTTCTTTATATAGATTCCTGAAATACGGGGCAGAGGTTATTTTTCCTAGATTTCCCTTAAGTTTGGTGGCGATACTGTTTCCTCCCTCTGCAGCTTTCTCTCCTGACTCACCCAGAGTGGAAAGCAGCAAGCCCATTGGCTTTGCAGTTTTCTGCGTTGTTTTTGGATTTTTAACTGCCTTTAATTATTTGATTTGGAAATCTTCTCAAAAACTTGTTTTTTTTCCCGTTTGGGGGAAATTTTACCCCCTTAATATAATTAGAAACACATGAGAGGGTTGCAGACTCAGAATTAGTAATTACTGTTTATTTTAATCCCTCACCAGCCTCAGGGATGCAGTAAATTGATTGCTGTTTTGTTCCCTCCACAGTTTTTGGGTTGATTGATAGCAAATAAACACTACTTAAAGCTCAACTCCTATCAGAATGGTTTTGAAGCAGCTTGTTGTTAAGTCATAATATACAGCAAGACATCAGCCAAGACGAAGAGGGTAGTAATCAATGAATTATATAATTTTCAATATGTAATAAAAGCCGAGTATTTTAGGTAAGGTAATTTTTTCTTCAACCCAGACTCTGAAACAAATTTGCTAACGATGCTTTTTTGACAAGTGGTTAGTAGTATGGTGGATGTTGTTCTTAAAAACCCTTTTGTCTTTAAAAATTGCAGAGATATTCTGCATATGACTGTGGGTGGGAAGGGTGGCCGTGTTGTCTGGCCTAGGTTTTAAGGTAGAGATGAAGCTTGCAAATCTGGAACACCGAATAGCCAGTCCTCTCTGAGCCCCCAGTGGAGTCTCGTGAATATTGGCTGTCCTTGGTTAGCTTCAGGCTGCCCAGCATGGGCTTTAGCTCATAGTCCCAGGACAGCATAAATATCACAACATCTGAGTAATGTTAATCTATCTTTTGTTAAAATTTTTTCACCTAGAAATATAAACGGAAATGGCTTAGTTGATTTTTCAAAATTGTATTTATTTTTTTACTACTTACTTTTTTCTTTTTTCTTGAGTCAGGGTCTTGTTCTATCACCCATCCTGGAGTGTAGTGACATGATCATATCTCACTGCAGCCCCCAACTTCTGGGCTCAGGCGATCCTCCTGACTCAGCCTTTTAAGTAGCTGGAACCACAGGCATGTACCACCATATCTGCCTAGTTTTTATATTTTCTGTAGAGATGGGGTATCACTATGTTTCCCAGGCTGGTCTCAAACTCCCAGCCTTGAACTCCTGGCCTCAAGTGGTCCTCGACCTCCCAAAGTGCTGGGGATTACAGGCTTGAGCCACTGTACCGGGCCTACTATTTCCTTTTAATTAATGACCATAGCTATTAAAACTGTCATAAGCCATTATGGCTATTTGTAGTACAAACAACTTTGGGTGCACCCTGGCCTTGGTTTATGTGTAGTGATCAAAAGAATCTTGGTAGCAGTACCCTAAGCAGAGCACCATTATCCAAACAGCCTGGGAAAGAAGTACCTGAAAAGGTAGACTCTGTGTTGACCTCTGCAAAAAAGCAACAGCCACCCACTAAAGAAGAAATACTAATAGCTACTTCATATATGGAAAAGTGTTCAACTTTGTTAATAAGTATCATGCAGATTGAAGTCTTTATTTTTGGTACAAATGGGGAATAATTGCAGCTTTCTCTACCACAGTTGTGAAACTCTAATGAGGGAAGACACTCCATCCATCTTTCTAAATATACTACCTTTGTGATGGTTTCATCGACGTACTTAATCCCCAAACTCATCACGATGTACCCATTAAATATGTACAGCTTTTTATGTGTCAGTCAGACCTCGATAAAGTTGTTTTTAAAAAAGATACCATCTTTGGTGGCATCATCCTGAAGAACCAAACTAAAAAGATAAAACTTGGGCAGGGCGCAGTGGCTCATGCCTGTAATCCCAGCACTTTGGGAGGCTGAGGCGAGAGAATCGCTTGAGGCTGTGAGTTTGAGGCTGCAGTGAGCTGTGATCGTGCCACTGCACCAGCCTGGGAGACAGAACCAGAGCCTGTCTCTAAAAAAAATAAATAAATAATAGTATAACTTTTGTGATGCTGGCTCATCCTCAGCCCAGAAACAACAAGGGAAAAATGCAGTGCTTAATCCAAGTTCAGGTTCACATGTAGTTTAGGGAGAAGTCGGTGGCATGACTGTCCTCATCAGCAAGGCAACAATGCCAAAGGGAGAGGCTGAGCCAGGAAGGACGTCAGCAGAGCTCAGTGGAACGCAAGCAGTGACTCCTTTTCAGTGGGCATGACTTCGAGAGGGGTGCGGGGAGGTCATCCCATGTGAGCTGTTTATGAATTTGGGCCATTGCTTTCTGAACTTTATTTGTATTGGCCAGAAGCCCTTGGTCCTCCAGATTTATTTTTGAGAATTGTTTGAATTCAAAAGTAATTTGTTTCCCAATTCAGTTTTTACAGACGCTAAAGCTCCCTTTGGAGGAAAATTGATATTGTCAGGAAGTATTTTTATTAAAAGGCTCTATCTGCGAGAATCAGATGGTGACAACCACGAGCTAAGCAAAGAATTAAGACTGTCTTGGTGATGCCTTCTGGCCCAGTTTTCTACAGTCTTGTGCCCCACACTTTGACCCACTGAAAATGGGGTTTTGTTTTGTCTTGGACTTCGTGTTGCTCTCAGGGTGTTCATACAAGGTCCTTGTTCACCCTGGTCCCTTCCTTTCTAGACGTGCTACCCAGAGCCGTAAGCATACCGTTCATTCCATGGTCCCACCATGCACGGCTGTGTTGCTTTCTCTTGTTCTTGAATCCTGTGGACGTGGTAATACTCCTTCCCCCAAAAGTAAAAAGCAAAAACCTAGAGCACACCCCTCCTCCTGGCTAACTCAGAGGTCTCAGCTAGGAGCCTTCCCTGGGCGTCCGCCCCTCCTCTGTCCAGGTCTCCCCCAGCCTTGCCTGGAGCACAGAATATTCTAATTGCCTTTTGGGCTGGGACCATGTTTTCTTGTTTACATATCTACCCCTCCTGCCTGGCACAGAGTAGGAGCTCAGCAAAATACAGTTCAAACAGAAGAAGGAGGAAAAATGAGCCCTTTCTGAAAGTGATTAGGACCACATGGTTTTTAGTGAACTGTCTGGGCCAGGTTTGGGCCTAGACTCCGAATTTGAGAACAGAGGGTAACCCTAGAAGAACCCCAGCCCTCTCAAGTCTGGTGGCGACTTTTAGAATACCTCTAGTTTTAGATTTGTCCCTATCTTCTTTAAATGTAACATGTAAACTTTTTACTGTAAAAAGCACAATTTTCAAAAAATAAGCTGAAGAAATGACATTCTGTAAAAGAAGATGAAGTTGTTAAACTCAAACACTTTTTAAAATCCTTTTTATTATAAAGCACTCTGTACATCTTCTGACTTAGTAATTTAATCATATCTGGACAACTCTGGTCATCATTACACTAATACATTGTGAATATAAAAGACCAGACATACTGGCCTCAAGTGGCACTGAACTTGATTTCTTGATAAACTGATGTGTTGTTTTTTTATTATGTGTGTATTTCCCATGAAAGTCAAATGAAGAATGTATATGTGAAATTAATAACTGAAGAAGAATTGAAGTAACCACTTCTTCAGTTATCTCCTTGCCCCCAATAAAATAATTTGTCATGTTTTAATTTGTTAGCTCAGAAATATTTTTAAGTGATCATCTTCCCATTAGCTCGCTGGATCTTCTGGGCTCAAGGGATCCTCCCGCCTCAGTGTCCTGAGGAGCTGGGACCCTGCCCTCCGCCTCCAGCGCTGGGATTACAGACTTCAGCCACTGGGCCCAACCCCTATTAGTGACTATTTAAACTTCTAGTCAGTTTTAACAACTTTCACTGACCTCCTTAATTAAATGCAAAAGCCTCCCTTGTGTGAACAGTATCATATTATCGCTTAAAACTGTAAAAGCCCCTGGTTGGAATTTCAAAATCAGAGGTATCTTCTTATGCTATTTATTTGTTTCTGCTTCACACTGGTTACTAATTATTTGAGCATGTTGGATAAGGAAAATTGACATAATTAATCTTAAACATACCCTCTTTTTTTTCTCATCCTCCCAGAGTAATGAAATTTTATATACTTCTAAAGGATGTGAGATGCAGACATAGTAATAGTAAAGCTTTTCTCTTCTCAGCCTATCAGAAGTCATTGTTAAAATTCAACTAGTGCAATATTAAGCACCGCATGTAGGACCTCACACATAGTAGGTCTGCAAAGGTTAGTCCCTCAGTGTTGACTGAATAAAAGCCATGACTGACATTTTAAGATTTCAAATTTTGATGAAACTCTTAGATATAAAATATTTTCAAGTGAGGCTGATTATTATAAAGTGAAATTGCTTCCATCCTTAATTAAAAGTGTTACAGGGTACCGAACAGCGTCTTCTGCCTTCTTAGACACCACTAAAATGGTTTACATATTTCATAAATGTATTCTGATCATTTTCCTTCCAAGTTTCCTCTTCTTTAATAATGTATAGTTTTTATAATCATCGTATGCTTAAGAATTGAATGTCATAAAAAGGACTACAGTAGTAACATAAAATCACAAATACAATATTACGTTTTTCTAACATTTCCAACAAAGTGCCATTCTTAATCATTCTGATTTTGCAGTTTGAGAAGTTTTATTAGTATATTGTGTATCCCTTTGTTTTAATTATTTTCTCTATGGCCATAGTTAATGTCAGTTTTTCTGAAGGCACCTCTATTTACTTATTTTACTATTTTAATCATTACAGTTTACTATAACTATAAGATACGTAGAATATATATTTCTGTTAGAGTACAAAATTTTGTACTAAATGTGCGAATACAACACTTCACTGAGACTTTAATAATAAGGAATTATAATTTAAATGTGGATAAAATGGAAGCTAACCTTCACACTATTGCCTTTACTAACAAAGTTAATAGTATAAAGATGTTTAATGGAAATACTTAAACAATTTTAGAAACTAGTGTTAAAGAGTCACCTATTTATTTGCAAGCAGTGTTGCCACTTGCAGACTGTTCACTACTACAGGAGCCTAGAAAGTTCTTTATTGGGACGATAGTAAAACTTAGTTTGAGAATGTGTTAGAAAACTTCAAAATCTATTTTGTAGAAAGAGTCTATAATAAAGGCTCTTGATTACTACTGTATTTAATCTGAAACAATATTTTCAATTATTTTGAGATACTAACTTTCAACAACTGAGTACGGTGTCTTATTGAAAGTATTCATGGGAATTTTCTCTGAAAAACATTTTGGCATTTAAACTTCTACCATAAAAGCCTCAACTAGTGTTTCCTCAAAAGATGATTGTCTGTAATTTACTGCAAAAAAGTTTTCAAGATTGAATTGATGCTTTCGTGTCCTGAATTTTGAGCATAATATGACAAAAAAAATAGGGTATGATGTCGTAGTGTTTTTTAAATCCCAGTTGACTTGGGGAGTTTGGATGTTTATTTGGATTTTTAAAAGTGGATTAAGGTGGGAAACGCAATGTCACGATTCAGTCAAAATGAAATAGAAAGCAGCTGAAAATGATCTTGTTGGATCAGGAGAAGGACCTCCCCCTAGATAGCAGCTTTGCGTTTGTACCGTCGGTAGGTTTTGGTCAAATGTGGACGACCAAAAGTAGCTGCCTTGTGATTGCCAGACCCTAGGAGGGTGGGGACCGAGTGGCTGCAGTGTGGCCCTGCCTGTCCCCTGTCCTTGCAGGGGCCTCATGTGTCACTGGCACATGGATGGAGAACTTTGATTTCTTTTCTTTCTAAAATACTAAAGTATGTTTTGAAGTCTATGGCCGAAAGATGCTCAAAATGCTGCGACCGATGCATTTAAAAACTGCATTTATTTGACTCAAATGGACCTTGCGCTGCACGTAAGCCGAGATGCGGTGGATGAGTTCTCGTACCCAGAGGCCAGCCGGTGGTTGGTGTCGGACGCAGACGTTTTCTGGGGGGTGGGCCCTTAGTGGGCGCGGGGCTGTCGTGAAGGGCCAGCTCTCAAGTGCTTCTCCTCCTCCTCTTCTTCCCCCTCACCTGTGCACACCCAGGGACGTGGCCTCGGAGTCGGACAACAACATCAGGCAGATCAACCAGGAGGCGGCCCACAGGCGCTTCCGCTCACGCAGGCACATCAGCGAGGACTTGGAGCCCGAGCCCTCGGAAGGCGGTGACGTCCCCGAGGTATGACGTCCCCAAGTGCTGCCAAACCCTGCAGCTCTTTCTTTCCATGTTCTCCAGGTCGATTTCATGTGGCAGCTTCTTCTCTCAGTCAATGTTGTCGAGAATGTAAAGATTATGGTCTCACGGTGAACTGATTACCATCTGGATGTTAATTAATTTAGAAAGTGCTTATAAAAGCCATGTTTGATTAAGTACATATGGCTCTATATTGTTACAAAAATGAATAGCATTATTTTTAGTATGAAAATATTAAGATATTTTCACTTGGTTAATTTGTTTTTCCCCAGAGTTTAACCAAATCTCATTAAGTGATAACATGGGGGATCATTTGCACAAATAAATGAGCCTTATAACTTGTTTGGGCATTATACACAAGCTTTTGCTGAGTTGTTTCGGCACCTTAAAAGAGATTTATTACCAAGAAAATACAAATTTGGGTGAATAGAAATGTTTGTAATTTTCCCTCTAAATGGTTATAATAAATTACTGAAAAAAAGTATGAATTAAGCAGCAGATTAGCAATAATATTAACTTCCATGCTGTTTTCTCATCTCTGTTGACTTACTAGAAATCCGTTGTTTTCAGACATTGTGTTGAGAAGATGATCATTCACAAATGTTGCAGTGATCAAAATCGGGAAAGCAAAATTAATGATTCCATAATAAATTCACTATACGTTACTTTACACCAGTATTTAATTATAGCTTATGGCATCTGTGCTGCCTTCATTATGAATCTTTAGCAGTTGGAGTAAGAGAATCAATGAAAATCATTTATAAACTCCCGAGAAGGTTTTTTTTAGCCCGTGCGTGTAGTGGCAAGTGCAGGACGCAGTCACTGCGCAGGGAGGTGGTTTTACCAATAGAAAGCGGTAAATCCAGGGCACAGCCTCTGGATTCAGGCTTCTTGGTGCACAGGGTGGTCCTGCCACTTACTGGCGGTTCCTTTGGGCAGGTTACTCTCTGTGCTTCAGTCTCCTCATCTGTTAGTTGGGGCAGTCGTCACATCTTCCTCATGATGATTGTAAAGATTGTGTGCCTCGTAAGCACAGTAGACGTTAATTATAGTCGTCGTAATGGTTGTTGTTGTTGCATGTTTCTGTTGGGGAGGAAGTGGGTGGGTCTCCAGGTCCTACCATTTACCCCAGTGTCTCCTTCCCTGAAAGCCTTGGGAGACCATTTCAGAGGAAGTGAATCTCGCGGGAGACTCCCTGGGGCTGGCTCTGCCCCCACCACCCGCCTCCCCGGTGTCTCGGACCAGCCCTCAGGAGCTGTCAGAGGAGCTGAGCAGAAGGCTCCAGATCACTCCAGACTCCAATGGGGAACAGTTCAGTTCTTTGATTGTAAGTAGTGACCTTGTGGGAAAGAAAAGCTGAACAATATTTTATCCGTTTTTGTTGCTTTAGGAGACTCTTGTATACAAATAACAACCCAGGGTCTTCAGTTCACAGTTAACTCTCTGACATTTTCCAAAGTTCGTCCTTCCCTAGAAGAGAAAGGACTGTACTAAAATTAGCCCAAGCAGGTGAGACTCTTTCTTGATTTGGAAGGCAGCTATGCCCATCCTGTACCACTAACACTCTTTCTTGGTTTATAAAGAACCCAAAGGGATTGATTCCGTGACTTCTGTTACTAGCTTGAACCTTGTAGAATTTCTTTCCCAGCCAAAAGACTCATAAAAATAGGTCCTTCATCACAAAGCTAGTATATCACAGTAGAAATTAAGAGCCACGGGGCCTCCTAATCAACACTCTTAAGCCACACTCTGCATGCTTTGTCATTCTCAGCTCACAGATGAGGGCCTGGCGTTCAAGTGGTCCACCCATCCAAGACAAGGTTTGAATGGGAGATAGAAGACATCTCCTAAGGCCCAGAGTATGAACCCTTATGAAAAGTGGTGCAATTGTGACACTGACCTCAAGGTAGCATTTGAACTTGGGTTCTCAACCATCATAGACATACATAGAAGCGTCAGGTGGGACTGAGCCCCAGTGAGAAGCAGCAGAATCAGTGATGGGAGACCTGCACATTTGGTAATACAAAACTGTGCAGAAATAGCCCAAAGAGAATTCCTGCTTGTGCATAGAATTAAGAGCAAATGCAATCTCAGTGTTTCTCAAGAAATTGAACTAAACATGTACTATAATAAATATGATGGTCACTCCACTGACAATGGTATCCTAGAAAAAATAGTGATTATTATGACCATATCAAATGTAAGTGCTAAGAGGATTGCATAAAGTATGAAAGCAAGTAAGTACTCACAAAATTATTACTCCTTCCATTATGGTGTTTTTATTTTTAAAGACACCATGGGGCCCTATTATGTGAGTTGCAGTGATGACTCAGTTAAGGTGAATAGTAATTAAAATGCTGCGAATATTTTTCTAAAAGAAAAATACCATTGACATTAAAATTGAGTACTAGTATAAAAGAGATTGCGTATATGGAATATTTGAATTGGTAAAACTATTGCTATGGAAACAACTTGAGCAATGAAGCCATATATTTAAAACCTATAAACACAAGGAAGTACCACAGAAACCATAGCAATTAGACACCTTTAGTCAACCAAGTGAAAAACATCTTAATTTTCTTCAGCAGTAGATTAGCACTTCTAGTTATTTGTATGGGGAGCTCTCCTGCATTTAATTATTCTAAACTCATCATAGCCCTAAGACCCACGTGCAATATTGTGCTGCTTTCACGTTGTGTTAACTATTAAATGAGAGTGTTGACTATGGAACTCTTCTCCAGATTCACTTTATCCAGATCACTCCAAATTCAAGGACTATAGCATGAATTTTTTACTAAAGAGTGACTCCATCACGCAAACCAATGTAGGAAGGCGTGGATTGTCCCCCGGCCCCACCACAGAGCCTTTCCTGGACCTTATCCCATTTTACTTACCATTGCAAAATATTAAAAATTAGCAGATGCTACAAACCTGTACCATTCCTTGATGAATCTGCTAATAGGAGACGCAGCTTCTGTGTGTGACCTGCTGATCTTTGTTGATAATCTGTTAGGCTTTGTTGAACCACATAGACTAATACCAACAAGTGGGAGGAACCTTATGCATTACACAGTAGATTTTTTTGTTTGGATCAACGTCACTGTTTTCACCCATTGCTGTCCTTATTACTTGAACTCCACTCAGAAGCTAAAATTACAAATACCTGATCTTTCAGAAGTAGGACAAGATGATATCTGAGTTCCTCTGGATGTAGCAACCAACTGATTCTTTGTCAGTTGTGATAGTAAATGTTTAGTAGCCATATATCACTGTTTCTTCCTCTTTTTTCCTCTGTTCCTATCACATTAGAATTTACCCAGAGATTGCAACCCATGGCAGAATTCAAGGCTGCTAACTCCCGGTTTCTGTCTATGAAGCAGCACCAGTGTATTGCAGGACCCTACTAAGTCTCCTTTCCTAAAGTCTGGCTCTCCTGTCATTTTTGCCACTAATTCTAAGGACCAATCAAAACTCCAGTCTTCTTAAAACACCGTCAAAATTAAAGTGGAAGATGGCTTGACTTTTTAAAGCATGGCTCTCATTGTTCCGCAAAGATGTTTTCGTTTAGTTTCCTCCCAATGTTGAAGAGGGGTGCATAGGATTGAGGATATATTTGTGAAACCAATGAACCCTGTTTCTGAGAGTGTGTTTCTTATTGCTTCTGTCTTTTCCTCCCCTTCAGCAGAGAGAGCCCTCCTCGAGGTTGAGGTCGTGCAGCGTCACGGACGCGGTTGAAGAACAGGCCCACCTACCACCGGTAACCTACGCTCAATTCCAGTCACCATTTGGCTTTTGCGGCACTTACGTAAAATCGTCTGGGCTGCTGTGAAAAGAGTTTTTCCTGTGCAAATCCATTTACCGTATAAATGAGACATTTTAAAATTTCCTAGCAAATTGCCTGGGAAGAGTGGATTTCCGATACAAAGAATTGTCATTGCCATCAAAGTCTCTAAAATGCTAGAACTTTCATTGCTTTAGTTTTTCACCCAAATTTATACCAATTTTGATGTGCCTACTCAAACTACGTGGTACATTAATAATTCCTTTTACTTTGAAAACACAGTGAATGCCTTTAAACAGGAAGAACTCTTCCGGGTGGCTAACCAAATGACCCTTTCCATACCAGTGGCATAAACTCCTAACTCCACAAAGCTGCTGTATCTTCTCTTTAAAGGCAGCTCTACCGACCAAAGAATTAGCTATAGTTTTTTCCAACTCTTCCATCATTTTAATAGCTGTCAACAAATTTAGAAGTGCAAGGGATATAATAATATCCAATATAGAGAGAAATAAATATTCACATTGGAGGGCAGACTAGAACTGCCTTGGGAGATGTTTGATGTACACATTAAAAATAAGAAATTTTACATGTTTATTTCTTCTTTTGGAGGGGAAAATATTATGTGATTTTGATGTGTTCAGTTTGATGTTTGACCTTGACCAGTATTTTTTTATTGCTACAAAACCTTGATCATTTTTGTGACTAATACTGTATTATGTATGAGTTTGAGGGGGAAAAAGTGCATTTAAGGTTTCTGGAATCACAACGTCTTCCCTCTTGTATACATATTTGCTTGGCTTCAAAGGATATTTTTGCCTAGGTTTTAGTTTTTTATGTTTAAAAAATGAATGAGTATACTAGTTAGGTAAATAGATTGAATTGTGACTTACACCAGATAAACTGGTGAATAATAAGCTTGGCAAGAGCATCCTTTCTGGGATGGTTTCAGTACAGCCCCCCCCCCCAAACAATCAGCTGATGGAGGGGCAGGCAGGGTCCTTTTCAACTTGATGATTCGGTGATTTTCCTTGAATGAATGGCACTTTCTCTCTTTTTCAAAATTGATACCAATTTTATTTGCCAAAAAGCTCACTTTCCTGGAAACTGATGATTCCTCCTTTTTCCTGGTACTCCATGATGCTGTCAACTCACTGATCACCAGTGGCCCCTCGAGTTTTGAGTGTGGCAGATGTAAGACTCTGCTAATTGTTTGACATTGGGGTCAAAACCAGACCGGTTTTCCATTTTTCCCTAACAGGACATCTCACTTTGTTGAGGTTGTCATTTTTCACCCAGATCCAGGATGCAGCCTGAGCCGTCTCAGGGTGGCTTGGGGTGTCCTTGTTTTGAGGGGGGAGGTCATGCTTCTTCTCTGCTACTGGTCATCAGTGACTGCTCAGCCTGGTTTGGACAGGGTGGATTTCAGGGATTCTGATCTCACGTCACCTGCCTTTCCACACTGCCACTGCAGTGACTCCTGATTCAGTAAGCCATGGGCCGTCCTCTAAGTGCATTTCACTGATGTGAGTTGTCATTTGCAGCCCAGTGCCCCAACTAGGAGAGCACGGTCATCAACTGTCACAGGTGGTGAGGAGACAACGGTAATGACACTTTATCAGACATTCATGACAAAAGTGGGGGCAGTTGTAATATTTTGTGTGATGGTGAATATTTGTTCTCTTTAAAAATAAGACCAGCTTCTTTGTACTACAGATCTGCATGTTTCTTATTTTAAACTTCTCATTTTAGGATTGTTCAAAGGTACTAGATAAACTTAGAACGAATTTAAGTTCCATACAATTTTTTTAGGAATACTGGCAGGGCTTAGTTAAGTGTGTTTAATTGGACCGTTTAGAATATATTTTTAGTGTTTGTACTCCTGGTAAGCTTTTCCTTTTTTATTAGAATGCTTGGTTAAAATAATTTGGTTGTAAGATAATCAGAGAAGCCACAAGAACGGCATGAGGTTGTAGGTGTGATTCCTAGTTGTGCACAGAGCTGTTCTCTCCGCATCTCCACGCCACATTTCTAACAGGAGATTAGATTTTCTGTATCTCCAGTGTGAACCAGTGACTTTCTCTGCTACCAGGGGCTCTTCGCACAGAAATGAACAAGTGTTCATACAATTCTGGGGTGGGAAGCATAATTAACGATATTTAAGTGGTCTAGAAATACCAGTGTTTCTCCAAACCAACTATCTATTATTCTTATGCATTATTTTGAATAATTTATAGTATTCATGTTTGTGGGTAACTTACATTGGACTGTGTATTTTAATTGCCTGTTTTCTACTTGATCCCTAAAGCCAGGCTAGCTTCTGGTCTATGCTTTGAGCTGTTATAGCTATTTGAAAAATTTCCTTATTGTTTCACCTTTGTTGTGTTTGCTGTAACTGCTCATTACTTGTGAATAACTTTACGTATACAATTGCTGATTATCTGGAGGTTGGTGATTTACAGGAACAATTTAGTTATATTGTTAGAATTTAATGCTCAGTATTGTACAGAGAAGAATCAAATTGGCAATCAGTGACAATCAGCTCAGTTTAAGATATTGAGCTATAGTAGCTTATGTGAAATTCATGTGTTGGGTGAGCCAGCCTCCGGAAAAATTCAAGGGGCTCTAAATGAACCAGCATGTTTCCTACTGTGCATTAGTAATTTCTATGGGAGCAGCAGAGCTGCAAGGTAGGCAAGATCATTTCATGAAAGAATTTCAGCAGAATTCAGTGCTGATGAATATCCTCTCTGTATCACCTATTTTTGCATTTTTATTGGCCTTGCAACCTGCCTTTAGCTTTGGAGTGTTGTGATATCTGATGTAGGAAATGAAGGATAAATCAATTATCGTAGTACCAGGCTCTATGGTCAGTGTTACCTGGCAGGGCCAGGTGCTGTATCTGAAAGAGATCCCATGTGACTCCTGAGACCACACTTTTCTTGCCTTCTTGTTTATACTCTCCCCTCCCCATCAGTGAGTTACAATATTTTGTAACTTTGCTTTCTTTTTTGATTTTTCAAGACTTGGCCATAGGAGCTCCTACTCTCATGAATTGGTTTCTCTGTACCTAGATAGGTTTGAAAGGATCATATCTATTTCTCTTCTGCTGTGTCCTGAATGTTTCTCTTCCATATCCTTCGTCATGAATGCCCTTGACCTTCTCTCTTCCAGCTCTCTCTTAACACCGCTTTTCCTTCTTTGACACCCTCTCCCTTTCCTCTCTCTATCCCCACCTGCTGGAACTACCCTGGGGGGTATCATCTCCCCCACCGTGCTCTCACAAGCATACTTGTGTATACACATGTGCACACATTGTGCCGCTTTCTTTTATTTTGGAAAATTTGGATGTCATGTACAATTATTCAGCAACTTGATTTTATTTATGGCCATTCTTCTGGGACATACGAATAATTACATAATGTTCAGTGATGTGAATGCACCACAATTTGTCTAATTTTTCCATATTGACGGGCATTCAGCCACCCCTGCCTCCCGCCCACCCCGACTGCAGCTCTCTGCACGGTGTGGGGTGGCCATCCCGGCCTACCTGTCTTTCCGTGATAGCGATAGTGCCTTCATTCCCGTAGTATTAGCATGATGAACAGGCCTCGATTCTCACCTGAGAAACCACAGTCCTTTGATTTATGGCAAATAAATGCACACGGCTGTCACTTCCCAGCAGGCAGAGCCAGGGCCCTCTCTGTGAGACAGAGGAGAGGGACAGCAGTCCTTTCAGTCTTCGCTGTGTATGTTCTAAAACATCCAGAGGCACCAGTATGGTGAGTCTTGCAGAATCTGTGATGGTCAGTGTCACGGTGACTATTTTTTAAAGCATTTTGAAACATTGACAGTTTAGTATTGAGTTCTTTATTTTAACGGAAGTAGTGCAGCCACTCTGAAGCTCTGGTTAATGCATGTTTGGCATCATGAAACAGTAATATTTTCAGTCTACAGATGGAAAGCTGTGAAATGTTAAGCTAACTAGCAGTTTTTAACTTGGTTCTTGAGGTAGCATGGAACTTGCACATTAGCACAGAGCAGAAGTCTGATTTCGGCTGCAATGCCGGCCCCTGCCGTGGTCTCTCTCTAGAAGCTGTGTCCTGCCCTCCTTGGGGTGGGAGGCGAGGTGTTGAGTCACGAATGGAATCGCCAGCACAGGTTGTTCTACGTGCTCATTTGGAGAGAACACTGTTAGAAAAAACATTTTGAGAACACCATCACACATAAATGTAACTAAATTGTAGGTTGCTGGTTCAATTCTTAATAAAAGGGAGAATAAATATTTTAATCAAATCCAATGTTCTCTACTACACTCCTAATTTTTCATAAACTGATTAGTCCTATTAACTGTGGATCTGTGAAAGTAACCTAGTTGCTAGAATTGATACAGCTTTAGAATTCAATTCCGAGATTATCTATGACACATCCAAGTTATCGATCTGCCACCTAAATATCCTTCCAGGGATGCTAGAACTGAGTTTTCTGAAGTCATATCTAATTGCCTCTCCAAAAAAAACAGCTCAACAGGGAGGGGGGCAAAGTAACACATTCCATTTAGTATTTCATTTGACCAAAACATTTTTAGCCAGTCACATAAACAATAGTAGGTCAAAACGTGATAGTGCATAGTTTGCCAAAAGTACTAATTGACAACTAACTGAGGTTACAGCTTGGGTTACTAACTTAGTTTAGCAGACTAGATTTTTTAAGTGTCCATATCAAAGTAGCCTAGAGATGGCTCTTGTGTGTTGGTATCACAGCTAGAGCAGGGACATGAGGAAAGGGCTTCATTCGGGCTATACTCTAATTTATCTGCCTGTAGCTCTCAGGAAGGGATTCAGTCTGTGTGTTGATGTTTCTTCTGCTCTTGTTGAATCCCCACACCTGGGTCCAGAAGGCTGTGTGGTCAGAGTCTTGAAATTATCTTTATGGAGCCTTTAGGATATTATCTGGAAAAATGCCAATGAAATGGTTGCCACATTTTTAGCAGGAAGTTTAATTACAAATAATCTAAAATCAGCTGCCTCATGATTGATTATGAAGTTAATTTTTCTCTGAAATGTGCTGTTAAGTTGATGAAGTAGAATATCAGATCTCTTTAAGTGGAGTCCCCAGATCACCTGGTGGCATCCTTATTGGTGCTTTCTCTAATTCAAGATCCTAAGGTCCAGTGAATGACCTTTTTCACCAAGGCACGTTGTTGGTAGTGAACAGAAGAGACCATAAGTACAGGAAGAAGTTGGGTTAAGAGGAAATGTATATGCTCAGCCTAATATCAAAACAACACCTGCTAAAATAGCTAGAGGGTCAGAAGAAGATCCTAATTACGGAAGGGAGTACCCCAAAATAACCTCACATAATAGGTTATTCCTAATGTTTGGGCTCCTGTTTCTTTCACATTCTCCCAGGAGTCTCAGTGCAGTTGTGATTGGCATATTATTTCTGAGCCCCTCCCCACATAGAGCACTCTTTGCCAGACAGAGATCTTATATGTACCACCTGTGTATCCAGAACTTCCTGGGACAGCCCCAATCTCTAACATTGATTCCAATGCCTCTGTAAATCATTGACATTTCCCTGATTTTCCAGTATTTCTCCATCCAGACTGCATTTCTCAAACTGCTTCTTACAGGCAAAAGTGTCTCAGGCATCCTTCTTTTGATCCAACTTGTACTGTCCAAATACAGCCACTTTACACTGGCCATGTCTCAAACACAGAGACTGCCGATCTCTGGCCACCCTTCAGGGAGACACTGTCAGTGGACTGGGGTCACCCTAGCCTCAGGTGCAAGGCTTCCTTAGAATTCTTACCTTAGGTGGCCAGGGGACTCCCTGAGCTGGGGCATTCGGATGACCTGGGTGGTCCTTAGGATTCTATGCCATCATGTGACTGCAAGCTTCCTAAAGAAGGGGCTCTGTGTTGGGTTTTTAATTTTTGCCCTCACAGTTGTAGTGTAAGGTCCTAAGCTGATGGGGAAATTTAGGACTAAGCTAGGAGAGCCCCCCTCCATGGCATTGAGGAAAAATCATTCAGAGCATCCCTCTTACAGATGGTGACACTGGGCAGTTTGAAATACTTTTAAGCTCTACCTAGTTTGGCAGTGAAACTTAGTAGCCAGAATGGATTATAACGGTTTCTCTTTCCTTACAAGCACCTTAGCAATGATCCTTTATGTTTAAAGACTGCAGGGTCTTAGAACTGAATTCTGTAAGAATTTCGAACCCACCACTGTGTGGGGTTCATCTCACAGTAGATTTAAAGCTATTGAAAATCTATTGCTGTTTTCCAGACACTCTTTGAAATGTTTTCTGTACAAATAGAATTAACTTACTTTGTCTAGAAAAAAATAATGATCTGGGTGTACGTTACTTTATGAAACTGATTAGAAAACAAATGCAAGTTATTAAATAATGATGATTTCTTGCACAAACAGCCATCAGTGGCCTATGTACATACCACGCCGGGCCTACCTTCAGGCTGGGAAGAAAGAAAAGATGCTAAAGGGCGCACATACTATGTCAATCATAACAATCGAACCACCACTTGGACTCGGCCTATCGTGCAGGTACGAAGATCACCATACCACTTAAAATCGCAAGCCCTAGAAGCCAAACTGTACATGCCCTACTTCCTGTTCCTGATGTTTATGAACCGTTCTCAAAGACCCATGTTTAAAGAAATAGCTTTTTCACAAAGAAAATGCATTACTTTAAGAATGATCATTGCTTAAGGCAGAATTTGGTCCTCAAATCAGTCTGTCCCTGAGTATGTGACATGAAAGCTATTTTCGAAGCAAGAGCCTATCACAATGTGTAGCTTCTCCCCCAGACCCTGCCTTTTATCTGAGGCTAGTTTTTATGTTGGGCTAGTGATTCATTTTTTATTTCCCTTGAATGTGTTTCCCCATCCTTTCCCCCATTATTATGTTTAATTATTTCCTCCACGCTTTAAATAGGCCAGACCTCTTATTATTGCTGTTTGTGTTGTTGTTTGGGTTCACACTCCTAATCACACACACAGGGAGATCCTCCTATGAAGCTAACTTGTTTTTGCCTCCAAAATAGCTTGCAGAAGATGGTGCATCGGGATCAGCCACAAACAGTAACAACCATCTAATCGAGCCTCAGATCCGCCGGCCTCGTAGCCTCAGTTCGCCAACAGTAACTTTATCTGCCCCACTGGAGGTGAGAAGGCTACATCATCTACCTGGGGTCACTTCTGTCCTGTGACTTCTTCTCATTCTTTCTTCTCTCTTAACTTCGACTTCTGTTTTGCAGCCACCCTCCTCTCTGATCAGTCGTTGTGTTGGTGGTGAAGGGTGTTCTTGTGCGGCCTGACCACATGCTTCTCTGTCTCACCCAGTTAACATTCCCGGACTCTCACCCGATTCTCATTCTCATTTGGCTGAGACCGTGGTGACTTGTGTTGGACGTGGGCACTCTCTTTTCGGAACTTTCGCCATTCTTGTTGTGTTTTGCTCCTTATTGCCTATTACTTCATTAGAATTGCATAATAACTCTTTCAGATACTCAGTGCTTACATTGAGTTTCAAACATAGCTGTTGCTTTGATCATTTTTTTGTTTTCTTTCAACTGCAGGGTCTTTCATTGTATGGGCATACGTGTTTCCGATGCGTATTTGCATCTCTAAATCATGCTGGGCATCCGCTTGTGCTCTCTGTCCTGTTTGTGTTGTTTTAGTGCCCTCCTTTAACGTCACAAATGTCAGAGAGTTGGAAAAGCCAGAGAGTAAACGTTTGAGGTCCTAAACCTGCCTGTGTCTTAGTGACAGCTGCGGGTGTCTCCATGCCCTGGGTCAGGATGCTGGTATGTGGGAGTGGATGATATCTCTTCCAACTCTAATACAAATGTCACGGGTAACAACTGTGAGATTCCAGGTGGTTGTGTCCATGATGTAGGTTTCTCTTTTTGTGCTCTAAAACTTGCCAATCTGTTCTTCGTTAGATTGTGAGCTCATTAAGAGCAGGGGTACGTTTTACTCCCATCTCTGTAAAATCTCCATCCATAATGCTGAAATACAGAATAGTAATTTTGGTATGTACTGAGTGGCTACCAAAGGATGGTGGTTATAAGTACTTACTATGGTTGTATGTTTAGCCAACAGAAAAAATAAAAAGTTAGATTGACTTAAAAGTAAATGAGTGACAGAAACAGGTTTTATAGGAGCGTCCCCTGTGTCCATCCCCAAAGAGGAGCATTCTACAGTACCGGGTACATTTTGACACATTGGAATAGCACGTGACAAAGAGTTCTAATGCTCGTTATTATTCCTTAGGGTGCCAAGGATTCACCCGTACGCCGGGCTGTGAAAGATACCCTTTCCAATCCACAGTCCCCACAGCCATCACCTTACAACTCCCCCAAACCACAACACAAAGTCACACAGAGCTTCTTGCCACCCGGCTGGGAAATGAGGATAGCTCCAAACGGCCGGCCCTTCTTCATTGACCATAACACAAAGACTACAACCTGGGTAAGGCTGCTGCTTTTATTTGGCTCCATTTTCATCTCAGAGTCTGGCGTTCATTCCTTTATGTCCTTGCTCAGTAGTCATTGCTCTTGTGGAGGAATTTCATTAACTCTCAGATGTGTCTCCAGAAGGTCTCTGAGCCTGCACCTCAACGCTGCAGGTGTGGGCTGGTGGCTCCGGAGCGGTGGTGCAGGCACGGGCTGAGAGCCGTCTTTGGAACTGGTGCCAGGTCGCACTGCCTTTGCTCGTAGCACTCCTGGCAAGCTCTAGCGTAGACCATTCGCCATATTTGGAAAATAAAGGGTAGCGCTCCATGTTGCTAGGATTTTGATTTTACTACATCACATCTCTTCCTGGATGTATTGCAAAGTTGGTAACGAGAAAAAAAAGAAAAAAAACACATCTCATCACATAATTTCATTAGGAATTAAAATCATTTGTCAAAGAAGTTTTTCTTCATCAGTTTTTTTTGCATTTTTATTGACATTACCCATCTTCATTTGCTTTGTCACTTTAGTTTTTGCTGTTCACGTCGGATTGGTGTTTTACACTTCTGTTCTGTACATTCATTCCTTTAATCATGGGGTTAGGAGATACACTGAATGACTTTGTAAATCTGGTAACTCTTTTTTGTGAACATTTTGTCAGAATTGATTTTTCTTACCATGCTGCTTTTTTCCTGTGATCCTGAGTCATACACGAGAAAGAATCTGTATGTTGAATTAACTTGGGCAAAGTGCCAAAGGTGAATATGCATATGTTTGTATGTTTCTGTCAGTCCTTCATTTCTGTAGCTGGATTAGTACTGGCTTTTTCAATGTAGCATATAGTTGGTATTTTTCTACTGTATAATCCCCAGACCTGTAATTAAACTGAAATTGGTTCTCTTAAATTTCTGGCTATTTTTAATGCTGCAGACAGTTTGTTTTTCTTCCTGTTCCTTATATCCCCATGTAATTGTCTGGGTAGATTTAACTTGGTTTAACTTAGTCCTTCTGTTATCTTGCTATCTTTGCCTGACGTTACTGGAATGCTGGTTGAGTTTTGGGGATTAACTTTGGCCCTCGCTCTTTGGTCCTGGATCAAGAATGGACACTTTAAGCTCTTGCTTCTAGTGATGAGACCCAGTGTGTCCATTTGATAGACCAGCAGTGTCATGTTAAGGAAAAGGCCTTGACCAAGGTGATCTACACTATCATTTTTTTTACCCTCTGCCCATGGTATAATACTAATTCAGTCCGTTGAGATTGATCTAGAGGCTATGGATCAGGGGACGCTGTGTGTCCCTGAGGACATCTTGGCATTTGGGGCAGGACTGTGCCTGCACCTGAAGGTCGTTGAACATCCTCAGCTCCTGCTGCTGAACGACAATAGCCACCGTCACCTCCCACCCCAACAGTGATAGCCAAAAATGCCTCACACGTTTCCAGACGCCCCTGAGAACCACTCCAAGAGCCCTTTCTATTTTGAAGTAAAGGAACGGCCTGCCAAGAGAGTTTATCATTTAGATCTGGTGACATTCATTTGGTAGACTGATAACTGTTAATACTTCCAAGGCATATAATGATGTGTAGGTTTGTTTGGCTCACCTTTTAGTCTGAAGATAAGGATACAGGTTTGCGGGCAAGACTTGAGAGTAAGCGACAGGCAGCTCTTTGGAAAACAGAGAGATTGATTTTTATGTCTTTTTTCTCACTGCCATAGAGCCTGTGGCTGTTCTGCTAGCGTTCCCATTAACTATAACACTGCTGTAATTTCAAATCCTCAGCCAGGAATCGGGGCTCCAGAAATAGGGGGCAAATATTATAAAAGCAGATGGATTAGTGTATGGAGCCACTGTGGCTTGCCAACATAAGCTATGATTTTAGTAATTTGAACTGGCTTAGTAATCAAATCCCCTAACCTTTTCACAGCCTTTCACACCACAACCGCCGTGTAATTGCAGCTGGGCAGCTATTTTAAATGGCAATAGCTTTATTTATTGCCTGCATCCTTGCTGACTGCAGCCCAGTTTTAATTTCCATTTGTCCCTTTTTACCCGGATACCTGTTATCAACTCATCTACTAATGTACCATTTCAATTTGTTACAACCACATTTTTTTTTGCTGCCATTGTGAGAAATCCTTAAGGTTAACAACTGGAAATTCCACACGTTACTGCCCTTCTTCACTAAACGCAGACGTGCTGACACAGCTGTGTCATGGACCTCTTCTAAACAAAGGCCTGGACAGAATTCTCACTGTGGAAGACAGGCTGTAAATCGCCTGTTGGTTTTGACAAAGGATGGAGGGAAGTGTAAAGATAATTTTCAGCTTATAGTCTGTTTTGAGTTGGTTTCGGGGTTTGCTTTGTTTTTTTTTAAAAGAGAGAAAACAGCATAGCTATTCTGAGAGTTGAGCATCATACTAGAAAAAGGAAAAAAACTGGCAGGACAGGTTGAGAACAATGACAATAGTATTCCTTCTCCCTGCCGGCCTGCTGCTGCTGCTTTTTGCACTAAGGAGAGTCATGAAAAGATTCAGGCCAAAAAGCCCTGTGTACGTTGAGAGAGGAA
The DNA here is from genome assembly GCA_008086735.1 of Cheirogaleus medius. Taxonomy (NCBI): domain Eukaryota; kingdom Metazoa; phylum Chordata; class Mammalia; order Primates; family Cheirogaleidae; genus Cheirogaleus; species Cheirogaleus medius. The sequence goes on from VBSM01003157.1 coordinate 40,259,752, forward strand.
GATTCCATTTGAAGCATATTTATAAAACACAGCCTTTCACACACAGAGATAATGAAGACTGTATGCCAGCAGTCTATTTGGAATAAAGCCTCCTGACCTCGTCCCCCCAAAAAGACAGAAAATGTTGGCTGGCTTTGTCCCCACCTGGGTCAGGCTTTCTGGTGAATACATGCTGGAGGCCGCCAGGTGGCTGAGGAGAGACTGCAGCTCGCCCTTCTGCTAAGGGAGCCGCTCAAAGCACGCGTGTACAGGTTGGGTAGCCCTCATTCGAAAATCCAAAATGCTCCAGAATCTAACATGTTTTGAGCACCACGTGACGCTCAAAGTCAATGCTCATTGGAACATTTCAGATTGCAGATTTCCGGTTTAAGAATGCTGAACAAATATGATACAAATATTCTGAAATCTGAAACACTTCTGGTCCCAAGCATTTCAGATAAGGATTACTCAACCTGTATTAGTATATCTGTGCCTTTCGTAGGACAAAGCATTGGCTTATTTTTGAAGCAAGATAGATTACACCCTAGTTAAGTTTCAGGTTTGTTTTCTGTCCAAGTTCAAACCAATAAAACTCACTATAGCCTAGGCTTGATTGCTGGTCTTTTCTCGGATGGACAAAATAAAGGAATAAAAAGTATAGTTGTTTTTGAACCAGCCAGTATTCCCGTATTGTATATATTTTTAAGTTAGGAAAGCCTTTTTTAAAAATGGTAATGATCTGTGCATTCTGTTTGAAAACACTTTCGACTGGATTGAGGGAAGCAGTTACGAAAGAGTTGCCTTGCTGTGCTGAGGAAAGGGAGAAACAAACAGCCGAGTGTATTTTAAGTATTCGATTCATTTATATTCACATCGTCTGAGACCTCGTTAGTATCCAACTCATTGTCATCCCTAAAGTCGTCCCTAACTAATAAGCTAATACAGAACCTTGGCTGCCACTCAGCTGCCAGGTCTGCCATGGGGATGCCACCTCCTCAGGTGGTTCGGGGGGAGGGTGGATTCAGTGGTGACCGCCAGCCTTAGCCCACAGAGCTTGTTCATTCTCCATACCACCCCCCAACATACACACACTATGCCCTGGTACTTTCTAAAAATTTCACCTTATTTTTTTTTTTTCTTTTAAACCACCAGCTTTTTGCCAAAAGGACCGATTATCTTTCACAGTAAACTGTGTGTGATTCTGAGGCATGGCTGGCCTTGCGTGGAGAGTTCAGAAGCCCTGGGTGCTTCTGTGGAAGAGCGGTCCCAGGCTTTCTCTAAACCTGGCTTGGTCATTGGCTGGGTGCAGTCCCACGGGTCCCCTGGTAGTTGTGGCATTACCTGGTCCAGCTCGGAGTTAGCATTGAATGGGTAGCTTTTGCAAAGTTCAGTGCTTTAAGTTTTTCCTCCGTCCATAGTTAACTAATCACAAATGTTTACCAGATTATCAGATTCTTGGACTTTCTAAATCCCAAATCTGCTTAGCATATTTGTTTATACTATACATGTTCCAATATACTACAAAATACTAGACTTGTGTTGTACCTTTACTTTGCCTTTTAAAAAATATATTAGGTTCATGGTCAATATTAATCACAAACTGTTAACGTGATTTATTTCTTCCATTGAAAGTTTGCTATAGCTAACAGAAAGCAAAGGTTGGTTTTATTGTTTGTGATCTCTTTTGATTCTTGCCAGTTTTCAAAATCTATCACTGTTATGATTCAGTGATACTATCTATGGCTTACACTGTTCTTGGGAAGATGTTGAAGCAGAAAATCCTTTAGTAATTTGACAGCCACAAAGGCTTTAACTGAATGAAGTTCACATCAAATGTCTTAAAGTCTTGTTTTTTTAATCTTAGGCTTATTTCATTGACAATGTGTTATTCTAAGTTCTATCATTTGTTTTCTAATATTTGGAGGTTAAAGATGTGGATTCTCCAAGTTACATTGCATTTTAATTGGGTCTGTTTAAACAAGAGTCAGCTCTTGGACTCAGGGTCATAACCTCTGGGCAACTTCTTGTTCTCTGAAACTCAGTTTTCTCATCCAACAAAGCAGATCTTGTGCCCAACCTCCTAACAAGGGGTGTTGTCAGATCTCACATCTGACTATTCTTTGTAAATCATAAAACATGACCCAAGATGTCAGAATATGTATTTCTCTTTTGTTGATTCTTTGTGGTATCTTACAAAGCATATCTCTTAAGAAAGATATTTTTGTAAATTTTTAAATATTAAGACATACATGAGAACCTAGTCTGCAGAATTTCATCAGGATCTTTAGTAGGGTATGTGACTTTACGTGATGGAGCAGACTGACTGTGGAGTAGCCACATGGCTTGACAAGGCAGATTCAGGTTCTCTGCTTAGTTAGAAAGGAGTGCGGGGAAGTTGCAGGAAACACAAGTACTGACAGAGTGGCTCTTCCTCACGTGTCAGGCTGGGGGCCTCTCCAGGAGCTCAGGATCCATGGGAGATTTACAAACCCTTGTCCCCAGTGCCTGTCTGTGGAGTAGCGTCTAGTCTCTGGCTGCTGGTTTCTATAGTGGCATCATTTCTGGGACTCTCCTCCCTTTCATCTTCTCAGAGTCTCAGGGGAATGGTTAACCTTTTATTTAAATATTCTTACTGTCCTCTTTTCACCCAGCACACGGAGGAAGAGTATGCATGATCTGTCTTGAGAGGCGGTGAGCCAGGCTTCCCGTATGAAGCAGAGAGATGGGACCCTTCCCATGATCCATGCACAGACTGGTTGCCTTGCAACACACAGCTCCAGAAGGGAAGGAACCGTTCACTGCACACAGTCCTTCTTAACGTCTACTGCCTTCTACCTTTTTCTTGCAGGAAGATCCACGCCTGAAATTTCCAGTACATATGCGGTCAAAGGCATCTTTAAACCCCAATGACCTTGGCCCTCTTCCTGTGAGTACACTGGAGGCACATGGAACAGTCTGAAAATGTCCATTCGTCTGTCTCCCAATGTTGATTGAGGGGCCCTGTGGGTCTTCTCTTTCTCCAGGCTTCTTGGATCCCATTGGTCTGTTTCTTAATAGAAAATGGGATGCTCAGCTGAATTCTAATCGTATGTTATAGTTCACGTGGTACCTAGTACTTGTGAAAGAGGTTTCTGAATTGCTGGTTGCTAGTGGAAGGTAGACCTGTAACTAGGATGTGCAAGAGACATTCTCTACGGGTGTCAATTTCAGCTGCGCTCACTTACTTTACAACTTAGCAACCACTGAAGTCCATCCATATGGCTGGTTTAGTCACAGGCACAAAAATAATAAAACCAGTGTGGAAGACAAAGGCACAAGTAGACATAGAAAATTTCTATAAATCATTTAACCTGCAAATATTTTAACTTTTTCTCTCTGTTGGTGAACTGTTTATAAATCTGATTTTTTAACCAGTTTGTTCTTTTTGGGGCGTGAGTAGAAGTTGAGCTATTTACTTCAGATTGAGCAAAACCTTCACATGTACCCTGCTCAACAACCCATCCTCAATTTAAAAAAAAAAAAAAAAAAGCTGTTGAGGAGCCGGTAGGGGTTACACTCCTGAGACTATTTTTAAATGGGAATTTTAATTTTTCCCAGCAGAAAGACCTTTCTGTTGCCTGGTATATGGTATATTATGGCAAAATTTGAGGCTAAAAAAGCAAAGCTTCAGTCATTGTTCATTAAATTATACACATATCCTTCACTCTCCAAATCTGTTTGGTTCCTGGGTTCACATGGAAATGCCAAAGAATGAGGTCAGAAAAGTGAAAGAAAGCATTTTTTCTGAATCTATTGGATTCCTGAGGTTCCAATTGCAAATAGGGATAGTTCAGATAATAAGGGCATACCAACCTTATCTTGGAAAAAATTATCCAAATCTGTTTAGTTCCTGAGTTTGAAGAGCAAGAGTTCATGGCAGAGAATACCAGCATTAGATTGTCCAGCTACCTGGATAACATGAGTGAAATAATTATCTAATATTTTTGTATTAACCCTCCTCCTCCCTCCCTTTAATATTCAATATTTACTTAATTAACTGAGCTATGCAACCTCAGACTCATCTGTTCCATGGTGTGCTGAAGTTTCCCTTTGAAGCTTTTGAGATAGCAGCTCATTTCCTGTTCTTCATACAGTGGGTACATCTGAGACTGTCGAACATGTGATGAAGCGTGTTGCTAGACATTGTCAAGAGTTACCTTGAAATGTATGAATTTAGTTTATTCTCAATGTACAAATGTACCCCAGGAGAGAAGAGTACAGCAGAAATGTCTTACAGTTTTTAGCTTCTGCCTTTGGTTTGGGAACTGCTGGCTAACCTTTGTAATTTCTCCTCCTCTCCCTTCCCTGGATACCAGCCTGGTTGGGAAGAAAGAATCCACTTGGACGGGCGGACGTTTTACATCGATCACAGTAAGTAGACTGTGTTCTGGACATGTAGGTATTGCAGGTGCAGGGGGAGGATAATTCAGATATTATGTGAAAGCTTGTCGCTCTGCTCTTTGTCTAGGCAGCCAGGTGTTATATGGCGAGAACGATACCAGAGACTCAGTGCCCTCCTACGGTACTGTGCGTTCACCCCACGTTTGCTTGAAAGTAGCCCCTCAAGCTTTCACCCGATTTGATCTTGTGACCTATTAACTTTTTTTTTT
>VBSM01003157.1:40264479-40294074 GCA_008086735.1 Cheirogaleus medius
TTTTTTTTTTTTTTTTTGGTCCTTCTTTTTTGAAGTGACATGTTCTTCATAGAATCATGTTTATATATCCCTTAAAACTTCTGAAAAAGAATATTAAAAAGAAGGCCGTAAATCAATGTAAAGTTTAAATCATGCATGCAACTTGGTAGAATTTTGGTCTTTGTTTTTATTTGGTTCATAAACAGAAAGTCCTTGCCAGCTTTCCCCAGCTTCATGTTTTTGTCACTAAACAAAATTACATTGATGAGCCACTTGCTGAGAAGTCTGGCCACGAGGAACCCTCCTACGTACAGGACTGGTCACTATCTCACAGGCACGGTGCCTCTTTCAGATGTCACGAAGGGCGGAGTGCATTGGAGATGGGTCTTCGCTTTCAGGCACAAGGGTTTGAGGGGTTATTACAAATGGAATTATCAAGAGGGCCAGCAGTTCAGAATTAAACCAAAAGTCAGAAGTCCTGGGTGTATTTAGAGGGGTGGGCTACCCTTCGTTTAAATCAGATATTTCAAGGTACATAGGCTTAGCTTTTGTCTTTGATTAGAAAAAATACTGACTTGCCTACTTCCTAGAATTGCACAGTGAGCATAAAATTGCTGCCATAAGTGCTTGAATATATATGCATACCCCACTTTTCTATTAATGTACTCCTTACTTATAATTCTACTCTTCAGAGAATTCGCTAAAATAGGAGAGAGGTCATACCCCTTTTTCTCACTCAAAACAAAAAAAACAGTTTCCTTTTTAGTTGTTGGTGCATTACAATTTCAGTTTTCAAAGACAGGTATGAACAACACTGATCATTTTACTAAAACAAGGTCTTTCCTAGCAACACAGCCTTGGTCTATGACACACACAGAGCATTCACACAACATCGTGACAGTGTTCTGGCTGGGGGTCTGATGCTTAGCTCAACCTGAAAAGAATGTTGTGAATGCTCTTAGTATATGACAGGAAGCCAAAAACAGGAAAACACGATTGCAAGGGGCCATCCTAGTGTACATTAGAAATAGTAAAAATCTGTTTCCCTAGTGATGTGCATAAACCTAGTATAATATATAGTAGATGCTTGATAAATGGTCACTTGAAATCTGGTTCATGGAGGGTCAGTGGGGAAGGTCTCAGGCCGTCACTGTCCTTGGTCACAAAGTGGAGAGGACTTGCTTAAGGAGCAGCAGCCCCGGCTGCAGGCTGGCCCAGCTCCTGTTCACGGGGAGGCGGAAGAGGGTAGCTACTTGCTTGGTACCTGGGTTCTTCCTGACGCCCGATCAGTTTGCCGGTTACGCCAGCGCACTTCTCAGACGTTTTCCTCATTCCTCTGCCCAGAACAGCCCCTGGGAGGCTCCTCTCCACTCCTGGGGGTGGAATGATGTCCTGTAGACCCTGAGCAGAGCCTCGTTGAGCTGAGCTGCACCAGTGTGATGTTTGTGGCCATTTGCTTGGAGATTAAAATTTATTTTGCCTTTGCACAACCATACTGAAACGGTCTCTTAAACAGAGATAGCGTAAATTAGGCAACCAAAAACTGTTTAAGAAAAAGATCTGTTTATGAGAACCCCATTAGCTGTTAATGCTACATTTCTGCCAGTTCTCCATAATTTATCAAGATTTACTCATTGGAAAGCAATAGAGGGGTACACATCGGTGAAACAGTTCAATTCATTTGCCTTTCTGCCAAAATTTGTTCTCTGAAAGCTGCAGAATACCTGTCTGTGAACAGGCTTTATCAGGCTGACACTCCCAAATGGATAAATGATAAATAATATTTAGGAACTGTCTTACTGTCAGAATGAAACCTCACTTTCTAAACAGTTTTCTAGCAAAATTCGGCATCTAATTTTGCTATCATAATGCCTACCCAGGCCGTTTTACTGTGAAAGCAATCATCTTGTAAGTTGTTTAGTCATCCTGTCTTCCAACATAGCTGGGATATGTGACTACACGTTGAATTACAGATAAGAATACCCTTGTATTTTAAATAATTAGGTTATGTAATTATTTTCTACTTCATAAATTCTTCTTGAGAAGGTAGACATTTTCAAGATTAACAGTATTCAATCATCTTAAAGATTTAATTTGAAAAGCAGTGAGTGCTCAGCACTAACCTTTTTTTTTTTTAGACTCCTTGATTCGTTTGGTTGATAGTTATTGAATAGCTTCTGTGTCTCAGGACTGGTGTAGGGGGTTAAGGGAAGATCTTGAACTGAATCTGTAGTGCTCATAGGAATGATGTCATTCTTCTTAAAGACCAGGTATGCCCAGCAGCTGAGTAATTGGCCACAGGTATCTTATATACAAACTTAAAAGAAAATTCAATTCTAGTTATTCTGTAAAACTTTGTTTTAGTCTTTCCTGCCAACAGTCTTACCAGACCTGTTAATAGTGGCTAAATTGACTGAGTTTCTTATCCTTCTACTTCCTTCTTGTCCTTTTATTTGAACTATGATGGCTCAAAAAGGAAAAGCAAGTTTAGACTCAGACTCTAAAAAAGAATGGATAACTGGCTACCGTGCATTAACAATACCTAGCTGCAAACTTGATCTTTATGGTAACTGTAGAAACTTGTGTGGTTCTGAAAGCTTAGACTCTTATAAAGGACTTTATGTTCACCATCAGCTTCATTCAGTCCTTTAAAAAATAATGTATGGGTAGCATTGAACAGTCTTGTTCATGTTGACTCATTTGGGAGAAAGAAAACTACCTCTTGCCAGCTTGGCTAAAGGGAAACCATTCTCTGGAATTTTCCTCTGCTGTATCTAATTCTCGTTTCTTGGGCTGCCTTTAGCTGCTTTGATTATTGTGTGTGTGTGAGTGATGCATGTGATGGATTATTCATTTGTTCAGAGTAGGATTCTTAATTGAAAGTGGTTTTTTCAATACTGTAAGCAAATAAGGTATTTGAAATGAGAAAAAAAATCGTGTGTGTATGTTAGCTTTTTGGGGAACTAAGACTTTTATGCCCTTTTTCAGTGAAATGAAAATTAATATCAAATTATAAATCTTTGAAAGAACAGGAGTTTATAATCAAAATTTCGACAGATTGCTTGCCAAAAATGGTGTGAATAGATGGTTTTACTTCACTTGTGCATTTTTGATTCAGTGTTTTTAACTAAACAGTGTAAGGGGGACTTGCCATACTAGACCATAGTTACCTTCTAACTCTGAAATAACTAAGTTGTCTTTTTGGGGTGGATAATGGACAGCTTTTGAAGAATCCAGAAATACTACTTTCGAAAACATTGCTTACATAGAATAGATTTGAACTAATGTGCTAATTTTTTTTTTTTTTTAACATTTTCAGATAGCAAAATTACTCAATGGGAAGACCCAAGACTGCAGAACCCAGCTATTACTGGTCCGGTCAGTATTCTCAAGTTCTGACTCTTTCTTGTAAGATTTTGGTTGCCTCTAACTGTGCATTTCCTGTATGTTACTGATAACTGATGCCAAGCGATTGGTGTTATTGAGTAGTTAAACTTTACTCCCATCTTCTCCTTACCGAAGCTTCCAGATGAGTTCCAGCTGCATTTGCCTTTTGGGAGGGCTTTCATTACAAAGGAAAAGAAACCGGTTTGATAATGATGGCAGAATTAAACATTTTTTTCCTTCTCCATTGTAAAAGACTAGATTAAAAGCATAATCAAAATTTCCTCCCTTCTTTTTTGTACGAAGCAAAACCAAGCCCCGTATTTGTCGAGTTTTGTCATCTCTTTAGGCCAGGAGCAGTAAATGCATGCTCGTAAATTTAAATCTTTTCCAGCTTTAGAAACCTATGGATGTTCGGGTGAGGCTGTAGCTCGCTTTGGGAGCTGGCGGAGTTCAGCATCTCTCACTCTGCTGACCCACGAACTTTCTCACAGTCCCCCTCACGTGTGCTGGGCGGGAAAAGAATCAGTTCTGACATGTCGGCATAGTGACCTCCCAAAAGACTGCAGCACGCTGTGTTCATAAGAAGTGGGACTCCCACTGTCCTGTAGCAGCAGCCAACACTTGGTATCGTAAAAGCTGGTGATGAGTCTTTAGGCTGAGCCCACGTCCCTGAGGGTGTGCACGCCAGCAGCTGCTGTCGGTGGTTGCACAAGTGGGAGGAAGTGGTTTGGAATTATAGGAAATGTAATGGGATTAGCAGAAGATTGCAGATTTGGGGTTCTTTTGAAAAACTATAGGAGCAAAAGGAAATAAACTTGGTTGTATAACATGGTGAGCTAAGGAGCCTATAGGTATAAAGTACCTATTTCATGGCTTTAATCTGATTCCATTCAAATTATGTTTTGAATTAAGATATGTTCATTTGAAAACTTAAAAAAATATTAACATTGTAAATGTGCATTGATAACTAACACTTCCTTTTGTCACTTCTTGGATTTGTTTGTGGAATTTGTTCAGCCACTTTGGTGTGGTTTCCTAGGCAAAGTATCCAGTAATACCTGGCTTAAAACAGTTAACTACTTTTTCCTTTATGTAGCCTTAAAAAACACTACCTTACTGTAATAAGATGGCTTCCGTTTGATATATATATTCACAGTCACAGTTGGTTGTTAGAATAGTATTTTCCCTTCTACATCATTAGAAATAAGGTAAATTGCAGAAACCATGCTGTTTTCAAATGCCAGAAGACTTTTGAAGCCTTTTCAGATATTCTGTCATGTATCAGTTACCTTTGCTCAAACTGCCAGTTTTTATTAATTATTGCTTAAAATTGTTTAACCTCATAAATCCAGGTAGATTTACCCCCAAGAAATATCTATTTCTTTCTGTTTTCTATTAATGAAAGAGCCTTGTTTGCTCTTTTATTATTATTATTAGTGCCATTGCTTTCAATAGGAGTACATATAGTTAGGTAATTATCAACTTAGCATAGACATTTGGCCTTTATTATCAAAATGTCTAAATATTTGGGAATTTTCATTTGATTTTTCTCCTTAATTTATAAATTAAAATGTGCTTTTTTTAGTTTCTGAGAGTATGGGAGGGCTTTTGCCTATCATTTCTTACTGATTTTTAATTTTTTTGCATTGTGGTCAGAGAATATTATCTACAGAATATTTATTATTAGATATTTGAAACTTTCTTGGAGTCTTGGTCATTTCTTGTAAATTTTTTGCGTGTGTTTTAAAAGAATGTGTATCGTGTCTTTGGTTGGAGATAGAGTTCTTGATCTGTCCATGAGGTCAAGCCGGTAGTGTTCCAATTATCCATGTTCTCATTACTGTTTTCTCCGACTAGCCAATCTAATCAGGAGACTTGTGTCCAAGTCTCCATGGTGACTGTTGCTCCGTCAGTCTTGTCTGAGATGGATACAACTACATTCGCTTTCTTTCTTCGTTAGTATTTGTCTAGTGTATCTTTTGTCTCTCTTATGATATTTTTTCTCCTTTCTTGCCTTCTGTTAGATTGATAGAGTACTCTTTATTTTCTTCTATTTTCTCTACATGCCTGCCAGTTGTACTTTTTTGTTCTTTCAGCACTCACTTTAAATTTTTTGGCCAACATACTTCAGGTTAAAATTAATCACTCTCCACTTTCCTCCAGGATAACATCAGACCACAGGGAATTGCTATTCTTCTCACTCCCATTTTCCATGTCACTGTTGGGCAGAATTTGAAAACTACCTTGTCTTTAAACTTTCCAAATAGTCACTAATAGTTTATCTTTTTTCCCCAAAAGTCAATGCTGATTTAATTTTACCTATATGTAAATAAATTTCTTTGCCCACAATTGATTATTTTATCCATTTTTTTCCCCCCTGGGTGAAGTTTTTTTCTTAATGGAGTATAGCACTGTTTCTGATTCTCAGTGTGTGTTCTGATGACCAGCAGTATCAGTATCATCTAAGAACTTGTTAGAAATACAAGATTTCAGGTCCTATCCCAGACCTACTGAATCCACAACTCTGGGGATGAGTACAACTATCTTTGTTCTAAGAAGCCCTCCCAGGGATCCGCTACCTACTGAGGTGTGAAGACCTCTGCCCAGCAGCACGTAGAGTGAATCCGAGAGTGCTGACAACGTCTCTCAGTCTTTGAAGTTCAGCTAATATAGAATTCTCAGTTAACTTTCTTTCGGTACTTGGAGATATTCTTACATGTCTTCTGGCCTTCATAACTGACAAGGAAAAGTTTGCTGTCAGTGTAATTGTTGTTTCTGTGTAGGTGAATTGATCTTTTCTCTGGTGATTTTTGAATTTTTTCTGTGTCTTAGATGTTATGCAATTTCATTATCATGCATCTGTGTGTGGATTTCTCTGTGTTTATTCTGCTTTGGACTCATGATTCTTTAATACGAAGATCATGTCTTCCCTCTGTTCTATAAAATTCTCAGCTGTTATTTCATCACATGCTGCGTTTTTCAGATTTTTCTCTAATTATCTGTTTCTATAACCCCTATTGGGTACTTGGTTTACTTTCACACTGTCTTCCTTGTCTCTTAACTTTCATATTCTCTCTCTCTCTCTCCTTACTGTATTGTGAGTTATTATTCAGCTCTTCCAATTCTTTCTTGAGCTTTTTTATAATCTCTTTATCAGTTCATTGTGTTTATTATTTCAGTAACTATGTTTAATTACTCAAAGTTCTAATTGGTCTTTTAAAATCTGTGCTGTCCTTATAGTTATTCTGTCCTGTTCTTTCCTTTCTTTAATTCTCTCATCTCTTTAGCATTTTTAAAATACTTATTTCGTAGCCTTTTTCAGATTATTTTATTATCTCTGGGCCTAAGAATGTTAAATCTCCCACTTATGTCTGTAGACTCTCCTTAATGGTAGCGTGTTGTCTAGTTCAGTTCATCATTTGTGTAAGTGTGTGCATGCATGCAAGAGGGAGAGTGAGCACGCACACATATTTGTTTTTTTCCGATGGGGCTTTTCTAAGTCCTCACCTGTATTTACTGTTAACTTCTTGGCTTGGATTCATGCGCTTCCAATTAGTGTAACTGTGGACCTCATACCCAGTTTGGTAGAGGCTTGGACTATGGATTTATTACAGGTCTGTTTCTTTTTGTTTTTCTTCCATTTATGGTCCTGGACAGAAGGTAAGCTTTCTTGCAACTTCCTGGGCCGGTGGGTAGAATTTTCTTGTCTCCTTTTCAGATGTTAGGTTTCAAGCAGGGTGCTCTGTTCTTTCTAGGTCGTATAGACAGAAGGCCACGCTCTGTGTCCTCATGGGAGGATTAAAACACAAGCTCAAGCACCTATGTGCCTAAGTCCATCACCCACTTAATTCTCTACTTTTGAGTCTTTTTTATTTGGTACCTAGAGTTTCTCTTTTTCCCAAGTTTTAAAAATATTCTAAGTTGGTCTTGCATGCCCACCTATTTTAGGTAGAGGGACCTTTTTCTGGTAGCTTAGCTTGCAGCATTCTTATAAGTCAGTGGGCTCTCTATTAGACAGATATCACCATTCACAGCATGCATTAAGTGCTGTCCGTGCACGCTGCTGGTAAAGAACTAGTACTGTCTCATGTTTATGTAACACTTTTACTTTTCCGAGAACTTTATAATCACGTGATTTGATACCCACAGCAATCTCCTCAGGAAGATAGGACAGCGTCAGAATCAGGACGGGAGCCCCAAACGTGCCGGCATCTCCAGTGTCCGCACGTTGGGCGTGAGCCCTTCTGTCCAAGGAGCTCCAGTATCATCGGGACAATGATGACACTTAGGCCTAACTTGCACAATAAGGCAGGTTGACATTCTGGACAAAAAAGAACTCCTATTTAATACAGAGCAAAAGGCTTTTTAATCAACAGACGTGTTAATTTTGCAGATGGGCTTAATTTTACAAGTTAAACTGCTTGTGAGAAAATGAGATACCAGATTTTCAAGAGGGAACAGATAATTTGGACCGTCCAGTCCAATAAATATACATGTCATTCTCTTCAAAAGCTGCACTGTAGGGATGTGTGTGTCCCAGTATGTTGTTGGAATCTTTTCAGGAGAATATGCAAACGTACTCTTCTCATTCTATCGTGAGAACTACCTCTAGACAGAAAAGATAAGTATAGGAGGAAGGTAATGATTTTTCAGTTTTCATGCATCACTCCCCAGGAGAAAGACCAGAAATACTCGGCATCTGATTCCCACCCACACCTACTCAGCACCTGCCGGGTTACGAGGCAGGCAAGAGAATGGATGTCACAGTTGGGGGCTGGGGGGACAACATTTTGAAATCTCTTCTTTGGGGAGCATGTCACTGAAGACAATTGAACTTACATATACTGATGAATGTTTAAGCTTTTTTCCCTCCCATTTTCAGTTGAGGGGAGAAAACAAAAAATAATTGCTGGGAATCACAGGCTTTTGGAAATGGAAGAGCCTAGTCAGATTTATTCATCTCGTCCACTCCTAATTAACTGGAGAAATTCCTCACCGGAGACCGCGAGTTGCAGAGTGGGCTGGCGGTACAGTCTACCCCAGGCTTCAGGTCTTGCAAAGCTGGCGGGAGAGAATGCAAGGAGGTCATTTCTTCAGTTTAGTTCCCTCCATCACAGTTACAGCTACAGCATCTGACAAACGCTTTGCCCTGTTCCTGCCATGGTCTGTCCCCGCCTGTCACTCTGGTTTCTGCTCCAGTGTCCCCTCCTCAGAGCCACCCTCCCTGGCCAGCTCCTCTGAAGTAACCCCGTGGGAGCTGTGTCATTGTTTTCCTCATTTATTTCTCATTTCCTCTTGCTCCCGGCAGCTCGTGAGCTCCAGGAGGGGACTGGGAAAGAAACCTTTGCTTTTTATCTACCATTATTTCCCCAGCACTCAAAATGCCTTGCACACAGTAGGTGCTCAAGAAATATCTGTTGAATGAATCAGTGAAGGAACACCAAAGAGTGAGAAATACACTCAAGGGGAAACCCTAGTTTGTGATGGGATGTGGTGTTGGTAGACCAAAAAACATATCTTTATTAGCTTACATCAGAACAACGTATTGTTTTCCTTATTTTGGTGATTGTCCTGATATTGACAAAGTTTATGCCTTGCCAAGAATCAGAAAAGGGTGGGGAACCTGCAGCCATGGGGGCCACACGTGGCCTTCTGGATCCCTGAGGGAGCCTTTTGACTGAATCCAAATTTTACAGAACAAATCCTTTTATTAAAAGGGGCGCAGCAGAGAAAGATGAAGTTTTTCTTGCCTCCTTGGGAGCTTAGTAAAGAACACTCTTGAAATCAGAAGGATGCTGGTTCCCCACCCCACTGCCCAAAATAAATAGGATATGTGGTCACATCAGTGTTGAGTGGAAAGTCAAATGAAGACTGGCTTATAAAAACTAAGAACAGACCATAAGCAGTATAAATTTTCTTCAGAGTGTTCTTAAGATATATAAAGATGATGTCTGTATTGCTCTCAAATTACAAAGCAAAACACTGACATGATTTTCTGTTAAGAGTGGTTGCTTGTTTTGCTTTCAGTTATTTGTGTAATCATGTCTTAAAACAGTATGAAGGATGGAAGCTTTTCGTTCATTTCTTCTCTTTCTGTCAAGAATAAGCATGGTAAAAGGTATAAGGTTTAGAGTCTGGGGACATTTTACTAAGGATCAGTACATTTTATTAGTCCAAAATGATATCAGAAGAAGTATTATCTGCCAAAATTCATACTGTTTGCTAAAAAGCAGTGAGTTGCTCTGAGTATGAGACTGTCATAGTTACGTCTGTGTGTATACAGAAATCAGTCCTTTTGCTTGCTAAAAAATATTGCAAGCCTTTTCCATAGCCTAAAGTGAGGACTCTGACTCTAAGATATTATAAGCTACTTTACAACATAGGAAATAAAGATTATTTAAGTGACTACGTTAAAATGTTGGGGGTTTTTGCCTGAAGAGATATCAGAACTTCTCAATAATTATAGTTAACTCAGTTCCTGAGCCCATACCTGGTTCCATCACCCTATTTTATAGATAAGACATTTGATATTTAAAGAAATCCTTGCCAAAAAACCACTAAATATTAAGGGACAAACTTTCCGAAATCTAAATTGGGAACTTTTCAAGAATGCCATCTACTTGATTTTATGTTCCTTGATTAGAGTGTCCCTTTCTGCTCATTGTTATCTCCCCACAAAGATTAGGCTTTTCAAAATGACCATTATAGGTCATTGTGAGTTGTGTGTAATGTATCATACCAATAACTTAACTATAGCCAAAAAAAAAATTACACCCTGACCCATATTCTGACTGAAGTCACATGAAAAGCACGCTGAGTTTGCACAGCATACCCGTAAATATTTATTGAATGTCAGTATAGCTGTTTTCAAGTGCAAAAGCTCCATTCAGTGCTGACTTATCCCTAATCAGTTCTAGGACCTCCCCATGTGCCATGTGGACCTTATATACATATTCTATGGATGATACAAATGGTGAATTTTTAATGTTTATGATTCATGAAATTCTCTGAATGTTGGCCTCAGTATATGTAAAATTTCAAGTGTATTGTTTGCATTATCTATATTTATAAATTTATCTTCCAGGCTGTTCCTTACTCCAGAGAATTTAAGCAGAAATATGACTACTTTAGGAAGAAATTAAAGAAACCCGTGAGTAATCACATCTTCCAAAAATGTGTTTTTTAGTCATTTGCAAGTTACCAAAGTTACTTCAGTGAGAACAGCTTGTTTTGTTACTTTTATATGTGTACTAAAAATATTACCTTCCTTTTCCTACTGCACTTTGATCCACCTGGATCTTCAGTCTGAATTTTCTTTTTAACAGAAATGGTAAGTGAAGATTAACTCAGTATTACATATCAAATCACCTTAAGGGTAATTTCTTATGTAATACATAAAAAGACAGAAATGATTTTTATGAAACATAAAATAATTCAGGACACTAGTCAAAAAGTCTGGGGAGGCCCCTGCACTTACGTGTGGTTATCCTACTTACTGAAACCTAGACCCTAGTTAGAAAATTGATGTCTTTCCTAGAAATTCAAAAGTATGGTTTTTTAACCATACTATTTATATTTGCAATATAGAGTTTATAATATTTAAGTATACTAATTGGCAGTATGAGGTCCAAGTGTAATTTTCTGAGTACAATTCTCACTGGCAATTTAAAGCTGAGACCTACAAGATTTTTATAGTCAACGTTTTAAATCACAATGTTCCATTTTCTGCTGACATACCACCCCCAAACTCTTCCACATAATGCCTTCTGCTTTACTTGCGGACTCCACCTCTCTAGCGTGGGTTTTAGCAGTTTGCTCAACCACTGGGGTTGCAGCGTCGAGGAAAGGGGACACACACACACACACACACCATTCAGCGCGTCCCAGTTCGTCTGTGCATTGCCACCAGCGCTCCCTTCCCCTCCACCCAGTCGATGCGTCCTGTTCTGGGTGTCTTCTCTGGATTGGGCACAGTCTCTGCTCTCACTTTGGGGTTCTGTTCCCTGTTCCCAAGTCCAAATCCAAGTAGCTTGTGAATAACCACTTTTGAAATGATTCTCTGCCTTCAGAACTCACATTAGAACGCACAGAATCCTAGTGTGTATTCGTGAGTCATATCCCCCGGTAAAGGGTGATGACTTCGTTCCAGTCTCATTCTGTGGCACTTATGCTACCAGGTCTTCTGCCTGGAAACTGCCTCTGCAGATCCTTCCTTACAGAAAGCAAGGTCCAACCCGGGACCTCATCTTGCCTGGAGACAGTTCTCACAACCTCGGTCAAGCGTAATGTTATTTTCATGTCAGTGCACTGGGGACACTTTGGGATGCTTTCCCCAAATTTGGCATCATCAGGGTCCCACTCCCCACGGGAACAAAATTTACGTTAGGCATAGTGGATCGTATCTACTACCTGGAGTCCCTGCCAGTGGTGAACATGGTCCCAACCTGGGCAGGTGGGGATTATTTATAGGTTTTAGTTATCTGGGCTAGAGTCTCTTTCCTTGACTGGAACAGCATGTAGAGTTGACTCAGTTTCGGTGGCTGTTGATGGCTCAGTGCCCACAGTTGTTTATAAAAGGGGACAATGCTGAGTTTCTCCTCCTCGGCACAGCTGCTGAGTTAGCCTGAGCAGCTGCTGGGGGATGCTGTGGGTCCCATCGTGACACAGCGAGGCTTCCTGTCTGTGCTAGGGAAACCCACAAAGGCCAGAGTCTCAGCTGGAACCATTCGTCACTGCTCGTTTATTTGAAAACTGCCATCATTTCTACCCTTTACTGTTTTTTTTTATTAGGAAGTAAGATGGGTATTTATGATTACGTGCTTTTTTTTTTTCTCTTTTGTGTAGGCTGATATTCCAAATAGGTTCGAAATGAAACTGCACAGAAATAACATATTTGAAGAGTCCTATCGGAGAATCATGTCTGTGAAAAGACCAGATGTCCTAAAAGCTAGACTGTGGATTGAATTCGAATCAGAGAAAGGTCTTGACTATGGCGGTGTGGCCAGAGAGTGGTTCTTCTTACTGTCCAAAGAGATGTTCAACCCCTACTATGGCCTCTTCGAGTACTCTGCGACGTGAGTATGCAGAGCCCACTGGGAAGGCGAAGGAATGAGTGTGGCGCTCTCCCTCGAGACCAAGTAGTGCCGCTGAGTTCAGTCTCTCCCCTCCGCCCCCCAGTCTAGAGCAGGTTCTGACTCTACATGGTGAAATAATGTACTCTGTGAACCCCTCAAATCGATTCCGCTCTTGTCTGTCTGGTTCATGGCATTGAAATTGAAAATTGGTTGGGTAATTATGGTGAGGAACAACAGGCAATTTTTGTTTGTAGCATGACTTTAATGCAAGATGAGAATTTGTCGGTGTTAAAATTGGGGAAAAGTTCTTTTATGAACAAGAATGATGTCTGAAGTCACACTGCTTAAAAGCAAATTACCAGGACTTTGAGGACCCATGTTTGAGGACACAAAGGACCGTGCCCTCGTCCTGTAGGGAAGAACCAAGTTCCCCCTTGTGTTAGTATTTCGTCATTGCCAGGCCTGGAGACTGAGGCAGATGAAACTGCTTTCTCGGCAATCAAACATTGGCTGCTTACAAGGCCAACCGTTCCTCCCCTAGGCTGTGGGTCCTCCACGGCGTAGGCTACACCCGAGGCCCCAGTGGAGCAGCTGTTCAGTGCTGGGCTCTAAGCGATCGTAGGTTCGCCCACATCTCCCCCCTGCTGCCATTCTGGTGGGTGCTCATTTGGAAGGCAGCCTCTACATCCCTCTCAGTTGGCCTCAGTTGCCAAGAATTGCCCAATTTGTTTGTTGTCATTGTTACTGAGTCCCATGAGAAAGCCCACCATGTACAATTGATAAAACCATTGAAGGGGAGGGCAGGGTAGGGTGGCAAGATCCTCACCTCTCACCCACATTCCCTAAGATGCCCCCTGTCCGTGGCGCCCAGTATGAAAACCACTGGTGCTCACAACTGTGAGGTTAAAAAGGGACCATTGGCCACACCAAAACGGTTGGAGGTTTGCAAACGTTGGAGGTTTGCAATAGCCTGTTCCCAAAGCTCTTGAGGCCTTTTCAGGGCAGAGTAGTGGTCAGACAGACCAAGGGTTGGGCCAACAGGAGAAGATCTTATGCCCAAACCAAAAGCCTCCAGAAGGAATTGATGTCCCTTGGTCACAGAGACAAACTAAAGTACGCACGTCATCGGGAATCCCTGCACAGCCGTTTTGTTATGTGGGGTTTCTCATCTTCCCGAGACACTTGGCTGAACCATATACATGAAAAGACACTTTTGCAGGTCAAAAAATAGTTAAGCATCAGCAGTTTCTTATGGTTTAAGTTACTGGTAGGGGTCCTCAAACTTTTTAAACAGGGGGCCAGTTCACTGTCCCTCAGACCGTTGGAGGGCCGTTGGAGAGTGCGGCGCACATTCCACACATGCGCACTGTGGGCCTCGGCTGCTAAGCAGGACAGGCAGCGGCGGCAAAACACCCGGCGGGCCGGGGTGGCCATAGTTTGAGGACCCCTGGATAGGACATATGCGTTAGTTCTAGTGGACCTCAATGGTTGGTCACAGAAACGGGCTGAACAAATGGTTAGTGGTGTTTTCTATTTATAGCTTACACCTTTTCCCACTAGGTAAGGAATGTTTGCAGGGCCACTGTGTGAAGGTTGAGTGACAGGCGGCAAAGCAAAATTTCAATTCCTGCGTTTCTTATTTGAGAATATGATTGGGCTTCTCTTCTCTCTTCCTCCCCAAAAGGGACAACTACACCCTTCAGATCAATCCCAATTCAGGCCTCTGTAATGAAGATCATCTGTCCTATTTCACTTTCATTGGAAGAGTTGCTGGTCTGGCAGTATTTCACGGGAAACTCTTAGATGGTGAGTTATTAAGTCTTGAAGTGATAAAAATACGATAGTGCTGTTTGTGGTTCCCTAATGGGTGTCTTATCTTTCGTATTATAGGTTTTTAAGCAGGTGCTTCACTGATTCTCCTGAATTCAATAAAGTCTTTTTATATTTTACCCACAATGGAGGTGCTTTTCCCTGGTATCATATTAATTTTAGGTGCTGCAGACGTAACGTCTGCAGTCTTTAAAATCTTTTTTAAAAACTTAAGCATAAAGCACAGAACGTTCTGTATTTATGCATGTTGTATGTTTTCCAGAATAACTTTTCTTTAGGGAGAGCTAGATTTGGTAACAGATGGAAAAGCTAATCGAAAAGTTAATTAAAATGATCTAATCCATCCAATATCCTGTCATTGTTCCATTTGTCCCCAAATTATTTTTTTTTTAATGTGAAGAGACTAATTTCAAACTGATGTTACAACTCAGCTAATACCTTAACTATGAAACAGATGACACAAAATAATTCTGTTCCTATCTAGAGCATATAAATCCTGGAAAAATTTCAAGTGATTCTAACCTTGGACGTTAGAAATCAAACCTCCTACCTGGCAGTATCTATCGGCTTACTTATAATAGAGACTTTTTAATGGATTTGGTCATTTCAAAAGCAGCATCCTTAAGAAAACACTACAGAAATCAGTCAGGAAAAAGAATAAAAAACATTTTTTAATAATTTGGGGGTACAGTGGTTGAGGGTGGAAGACAGAAAGCAAAGTTGACATTGCAGTTACTAACGAGAAAGATATTTCCAGGGAAATAATGTACTGATTTCATTTATAGAGCCTTAACTATCCCAGTAAATAATCGATATGCCTTCTGCACTTTCTTTTCCTCTTTAATATATTTTTACTCTTAATTGCTAATGGATATTGATGCTCTGATTTCCATACTTTATTTTTAGGGAGCAGGGAGTAAGCACCTTGTTCTGACTAGAAGGAAACTGTACTCACTCTTTGTATGCGTATAGTGTGAATGTATCTTGATTTTCAGCCTTGAATTCATGCCATAGATTATTTCAGCCAGTTCAAATTCACTTCAGCCTTCTTAGAAGAATGTCAACCTACTACTTCCTGCCAAGAGAGAAGACACTGTTAGTTGCTATGGGGGAATATAGTGAAGTATAAGGTGTGATATGACCTCACTAAACTTACGTTCAATGGGAGAAGGAGATAAAAACGAAAAAAGCAGAAGAATCACAGGGATAGTGTCCGAGCAGAAGGGAACACAATGAGTACTCAGAGGAGAAACTGATGTGGCTCAGAGGACACTTGACCAGGATGGGCGGGGTGGCATTGTCACCAGGATCAGTGGGCCTCACTGGAGCACGCAGAGGCTGGGGTCGGCTCAGAGGAGTGCGGACTGGCCCGAGAGGCGAGGCTTCGCAGAGGGTGTGAATAGACACAGGGGCAAATGAGGGAACCCAGGAGGCGGCTAAAGTGGTCCCACAAAGGCGATCATGGTGTGAGCCAGGAATTGCAGAACTGAGAGCCAGGACGCATGCGGATGAGTCTAGTCAGTGTGTCTCGGTGTCCCGCAGGTGGCCATGCAGGGCGCACTCTGCACACCTGCCCGCTGCTCCCTGTGGTTGTCTTCGTGCTTTTGCGTCTTCAGACACCGAAGTCTGGCACAGTCTGCAGCCCGGGTGCCACGCCGAGCCGGGAGCCCGGCCTGTGCTGGGGAGACTGGCGCCTGGGGGCGAGGGGGAAGCGGGCTGCAGGCCTAGGTGCCAGGACTGGTGGGACGGCGCCTTTGGACTGGGTAAAGTGATGGTCTCAATGGGACATCTGCGTGGTGGCAGAGTCGTCCCCGTGCCGTGGCCCCTCCAAGGCCTCTGCCGTCCCTGGGAGATTGCACGCACCTGTTCAGTGCTGTCCCGTTCCGGTGTTTTCTCCCCATCACCGCCCAAGCAGTAATACTGCAACGCAGATGGACTTTTCTCCTGGCTTGTCATTGCCCTCAGGGAGCACCCCAAACTCTCCGGCAGCCAGTGCAGGCTGCGCACTGCCCAGCCCCGCCTCTGGCCTGTCCTCCCAAGGGCGCCCTGAGCTTCCAACTTAGCAAGTCACCGGCGAGTCCCCTGTCTTGTTCCTGTGCTCGGAGGGCCCTTTGCTACCCCGTTTGTAGGCCTGGTTTGTGCTACAGACTCCCGCTTGGCCTGGAGGCTCCTTTCATCCCCTCCCCGCAGCACCGTCTCCCAGCACCACTGCTGTCCCGCCCACCGCGCTCCCCGTCCATGGGGTACTGCAGAAGGTCCTCGGCCCTCCCACCCTGTTTCTCATTCAGACTGAGAGCAGGTCAAGCTTTTATCTCATGCTCCGATACATAGCGGCACCGGAGACTGGAAACTCAACCCAGTGTTTCCCATGTTTTAGGTTTCTTCATTAGACCGTTTTACAAGATGATGCTGGGAAAACAGATCACTCTGAACGACATGGAATCTGTGGTGAGTAAATCTGGGTCACACGCGGGCCACTGTGGGCACTCGCGCCTCACGGGGAGGTCTCGGAGGCCGTGCTTGTAGTCACGGCGGTTGTCATGGGTGCTGTCGTTCGCTACACACAGCAGGGAGCATTTCCCTGAGAAGTTAACTGATCTCCCTCATTTCTGTCATAAGCGAATCATTGTTCACATTTCCCAGAATCGTGGTACTTAGGGTGGATAAACCCACGTCTCAGTGACTCCTGCTGACCCAGCACAGACTTGTGTGAACAAATCAAATCAAGGGACAGCCGGGGCCCTCATGGTACCCTTGTTTTCCATCCAAAACCGCTAGTACTGAGTGTCACAAAACAGAGGGACAGCTAGTGAATCTCTGTTTTCTGACCTCGTAAAAATGGCAGAGACAAAGGCCCAAACAGTCCGAATAGCACACAGTCGTCCTGGACGTGGAAGAGTAGGTGACCTGCGGTTTTAGGAGAGCGAGAAAGTAAACGCTATGAGAAGTTCTCCAAAAAGCGACTTGGGTTTTCATGTTGCATTTAACTTACTAAGTTTTACCTCCACAGACCATTTTAGAGTTGAGAGGATTTTCTGTAAAAACAAAAAGTGACATTCTTTTCGTAAAGTACTCTTGTTTCTATGTTTCTTTTAACTTCCCTGCACCCCACGTCTACCCCCAGGCTGTGAGGGTGTTGCCCGTGTGCCAGTGCACGCACAAGGCCGGCGGGGAGCTCTTTGTCCATTTGGGGTCTTTGCAGCTCTGCTTTGGTGTTCTGTCGCTCGAGTTAGAAAGCACCTGCGTCATCGGCCTTGGCACCGGCCAGCACTGACCGGTGTTTCTGCTCCTCCTCATCGTGTGAAGGGGAGGAGGCGGCTGGCAGTGCCCCAGACCCACTGCTGTCCTGGATCGTGGATGGGTGGGTTTGCACGTGCGTGGTCCCTCCGCTTCCTCTCCAGCTCTCACCTTGTGCTTTTATTACGGTAGAATGAGGAAGCTAGGAGCGTACGCGTGTCTCTTAGAGGCTAAGTTTATACGACGTGCTGGCAGCTAGTGCTTTACAGTGCACATATTTTTTCCCTTTTCAGAGGAGACACCTGGGCCTGAAAAGAGAGGGGAGCTGAGGGCACTTCCGCCACCTGCTCTGGATTCTGAAGTCGGAGCAGCTTCCCTTTTTGCTTAAATTAACTTGCAGAGAGCGGTACAAGCAAAGAAAAGGGGCATAACTTAAAACCGTGGCATTTGGTTAGAACGTTCCCCATCCCTCCTGTTTTCCTCTGGTATCTCCACTCTTTGAAGATGGGCAGTGTATTGTCTCTACGGGGTTAAATTCTGTGCAGCCGAGAGGTGTGTGACCGCTCTGTCCCCCGTCGGGGTAGGGTCCCTCCACGGTGCTCCACAGAGGACAGGATTCAACTACAAACCCCTCTTACCGGCAAAATGTTTTCTGTTTATGTTTTAAATTAAAGAGGATGATTTAGTTTGGGGTGGAGCAGGAAACCTTACATTAGTGAGGAATGTCATTCTTGAGAATTCTGACATTGGAAAGAAGTCAAACAAGTTTGCATTTGGGGGGGGAATGCTTGATTTTAATTTCTGTGTCATCTCTATAGGACAGTGAATATTACAACTCTTTGAAATGGATCTTAGAAAACGACCCTACTGAGCTGGACCTCATGTTCTGTATAGATGAAGAAAACTTTGGACAGGTACGTACGGATAACCCAAGACGCTCTTCTCCACCTTTCAAAGAGTGTTTTCTTCTTCACAGGCTGCAATGCAACTGTGCTGGACGATTAAAAACAATCACCAGGAGCTTTAGATGTTAATTATCAGCTTATTGTAGCAGGACCTTCCTGCCATGTCAGAAAGCCACTTCCCAAAATAAAAGTACAACCCTTTCTCTCTTCCCGCAAAGTCATGCAGTTCTAAGAGGCCTCTGGGACAAAGACTAGCACCTCTTTCTAATCCGAAGTAAATCCAAATGTGAATGTTTAAGTTGTGCCTCGCTTTTAGAATTTAGATTCTTTAGGAAATAGGTGATTGTTTACATATTGATGTAAATCCATGCCCAAGAGTGGGTGTGTTTAAGGGTGCTGGTTTCTCTCCCTGCGCTAGGGTTCTGTTGTCATGGTGACAGTCACCTCCCAGGGCTCAGCATGATGGTCTCAGGTAGTTCTACCACTCAGTCTTGCTTTGTCCCCCCTACAGTGTCACTGAGGCTGGATCAATCCTTAGTCAGTTTCAGAGATAAAGTCACCTGCTTGGGATTTTCCTCATCATCCTAAGATTCTTTGGATGTGTTTGTCTTAAATCTGAAACCTTTGATTCACTTGTCCCCTCGTAACAATGGTGCTTCTTGGGACCTGTTCTCAAGGGATCACCTGACCCTGGTACCTATCCTTTCATAAGAGCCCAGGGATATTTCCCGTCTCAGACCAAGTCTTCATGGCCTCAAAATTAATTAGATCATAGAACCCATTTTAAGGGCTGCCATCTGGAAAATGAAGTAGCGTCGTTCTTTATTGCTTCAGAGATTATCGAAAGTGCATCCCACTATCAGAAAAACCCATTTCTGGCTCTGTCACTTCACCGACTGCATAGCTGTGCCCAGTCTTACAGTTGAAGTTACAAATCAGGTCCCTGCCCTCTTGGGTTAGAGAAATCTTAGAGAATCTCGGAAAAGAAGATAATGTCACTCGTTATAAAGAGGTTAATGACTACCGGGGGCAAAAATTGTTGAACAAGAAAACAATCACATAAATACGCAACTCGCTTGTCACTCCATATCATGTGTTTGAGCCAGAAAACTTGCAGTCACCAGTAAGTCCTGGGCGTGGTGGAGTTCAGGGACTCAGTCTGGTCCTCCCCAGTTGGCTGGGCGAAGCTCGTAGAAGAACTTATGGGCACCAGAGATGAGAGACTTGTGACTTAATGTATGATTGACGGGTCCACTAAAAATCTCCACCCGCCACACACACCCCCACCCCACCCCCGTCATTGCTCCATATAGTGCCTCGTGCCTACGAATCCTCATAGACAAGTGGAGGCTGCTGTCCTGCATGGGGACCTTGTGAGAGGCAAGAAGGGGTTTTTCTAGCTGCTGTCCCCTCCAGGTCACCAGGGGCCTCCCCAGGACTAGACACTCAGGGTGTCTCCTTCCCTCCTCCCCTGCCTGGGCGTCTCCTTGGAATCCTCCCTCTGTCGTCAGCCCCTTGTCCTGTAGATTCGCCGTCCTCCTTGTGTCCCTGTTCACACTCCCCTGGTTCACTCTCTGCCTGTTTCTTGACTGTGTTGCTATAACAGCCTCCTGCCGGCCGCCTTGTTCCCCCTCCTGCTCCCCACCCAGTCTGTTCTCTGGCGCCCCCCATCGGGAATGTTTCTGAAACGCAGACCTGAGCATGTAGTAGTTCTGCTCGGCTGTCCTTTGGCCTTCAGCATTAAGTGAGAACTTGTGAGCACGGCTCCGGAGCCCCATGACCCGACCCTGCCCGCCTCTCGCCTTCCCAGCTACGGCGTGCCCTAGCGCTGTTTCCAGAGAGGCCTCAGTGCACGTGGCCAACCGTGCCATGCCCTCTCCACACCGATGCGTCCCCTGTCCCGTCCCCTCTGCTCACACTGCCCCTAGGTACTGGCTGAACTGTACACCGTAAGCCCCTTGAGGTCCTTGGTGTGTCCAGCGCTCAGCATGTAGTTGATGCCTACTGAATGCTTACTGAGCATGTGAACGAGTGGTGCTGCCTACTTTTTTAAAAGATGTTAATAGTGCTGTAAGTAATAGAAGTCCTAAGTGCGAGAAAACAAAATAATCAATTGCGTCTCAGTGGCTTCCTTATTTTTAAGCTAGACTCTGTTGAAGAGACTTCACTGCCAGTTTTCAAAGGATGAGACGTGGATCGTCACCCTGGCACTGTCTTCTCTTCATTTTTAACATATGAAGGGAGGACTAGACACAGAACCAGGGAAGTCTTAAAGTCAGTCTTGTGTGTCAGATACGCAAAACATCTCTGTGTCTTCTCCACTTATAGAAAACCATCTGACCACCTTAAATAACACATCTCAGAAAATTATCGGCAGTGCCAAAGTTAGAAGCAAATGATCTGGGAAACCTTCCTTAGTTGGCTAAATGTAACCGTTTCCACTTAGAAAATGAAAACCAAACACAGGATGTTTGGATTTTTAAGTAGACTTCTAATAAAGGTTCTGATTATCATTTTAGTTCATGCCAAATATTCATTAAAAATAATTCTCAAACCTCCTCATTTAATGCTGTGGGTTCTTCTGACTTTGGGTAGAACCAGGCAGAGTCATCAATAATCAGGATAGACGCACGAGATGAGTAAGGTAGTGATTAGGTGTCCAATTTGTTAAATTGCTGTCTTTCCTTTTTAAGAGAGCAGACCTGATTACCAGGGAACTCATTTTTCTGCTCTCTGGGAGGGAATTTGGAGTGAGTTCAGCAGCCACATAGTCCTCTCATTCCCCACCTCCAGCTCATCACCAAGCCTTGGTCCTTGTGCCTCCCAAATATCCCTCACATCTGTCCACTCTCCCTCTGTCCCACCACCAGCACCCAAGTCCAAGCTGCTATCTTCTCTTGTACGCTCCTAACTGGTCTCTTTTTATCGACTCAGCCTCCTATAGTGACAGAGGCAGGGACTGCCCACTGCCCTCGAGATAACGACCCAAATCCTTAATTTGTCCCATGAGGTCCTACATGGCCCGTCCCCACCTGCTACTCCTCCAGACTTGTTTCACATCACAGGCCTGCCCTCGTGCTTTCTGGGCCTGGCCCCAGTGGCCTCCTTAAACACAGCGAGCTCCTTCCTGCCTCAGGACCTTTGCTCATGCTGCACCTGCTGGGGAAACACTCCCTCCCACGCCCAGTTCAGATGTTCCTTTGTCAAAGACGCCAGCCCTCAACCCATACCACGAGTATCTTCCGTGCCTGCCTTGTGGCGTGTACCGCAGATGACTGTGTTTGTCTGAGTACGCGTTTAGCCTCTGTCTCTCCCACCAGGCCTCGTCTCACCGTTGTGCCCTAGCCGTTAGCACAGTGCCTGGCACGTTGTGGGCACTCAGAGTACGGCTGTTGATGGGGAAGTACAGGCACTAACGATGCCCATCCCAGCCCCTCGGCTCCCCCAGCCCTCTGCAAAACCATTGCTGTGCACTGCGGTTGACTCTGACCTGGGAGGAAGGCCTTGCCTCCCTGATGGGAAACGAGCAAGTCATGTCCTCAGTGAGAGGGAGCAAGCGCAGTTGCCACAAGGTGAAATGGACATGCAGTGTTTTGAGCTTTTTCTTTTTTCCTTTCCCAGTTAGAAATAACAGACTGCGAAGTTTGATAGCTGTTCCTTCGTGTCATGGAACTGCAGCTGTTACCATTAATTGGCAATTTCTGTTCTTTCTGATTGGTGAGAATTTGGAGCCTGCTTGTTTCTGGGACCTCGCAGGAACGGTTCCACTGAAGAAATTTCAGCATTTGAACGATTATCGTATGCCAAGCAGGAAGAATAAACCGTATTCCCATGTGCTGGTGCCCACACACACCCTCCCAAGAGGAGGAGCCCTTTAGAGCCGTAAAGAGTAGAAATTCCTTATTCCCCGCTCAGCAAAGCAGCACGTGACTTGGTTGTGTGGAAGAGGCGCTAGAAGCTGTGCAGGAGGAAGGGAGAGAGGTCAGTGGTCATGGAGGAAAGTTCTTCAGTCCAGGGTTGTGCTAGGTTAGGATACGCGTTGTCAGCGGGAATGACCCCTCCATGGGGGCAGACACTGGTTGTCGGAGAAGGCAGTCCTCTCAGCTGTCGGAATGGTTGGTGGCCCTCCCAAGTACGTCCCGCAGGTGCACTGTGGACCTGTTTGTTAAGGTGTCATAGAGGGAGGCGGCCACTGGGGTGAGGGGGGATCTAAAAAGGTTCCTGAGGGAGTGATGGCGCACAGGAAGGGGGAGAAACAGTGGGAGCGAGTGAAAAGGCAGAAACTGTCCACGTGGGGAACAGAGATGGACGCAGCAAGGAAATTTGAAGTTAGAAAGTGAGAGTTGACTCAGATGCCTCCGTCTTGTCAGTGCAGTTGCTTTGATGTCGCGGGGAGGGTGCGGAAGGCCTGGCCGGGAAGGGACGGTGGGGTGGGAGGGGTGTCCCATGGTGGGGTGCAGGTGCTGACTGCCCCCCTGAGGCCGCGTCCCACCGGGTTTATGAGCAACGCGTCAGGGCGGGTGTTGGTCCAGCATTCAAAAATGGAGTCTGAAACAGACCGACCTTTGCTCCGTCCGACTCCAGTATGAGCCAGACTGTTGACCACCTTCTCAGACAAATGGCATAAAGCGTCTTTGGGAGGTCAGGGAGGTGTGTGTGACTCCAATGCTTTTCATTTGGCACAGGAAGGACTGTAGTTCTGTGGCCGTCATCCATCCTCAGAGGTTGCGCTGGCTCAGTGAGGAAGGGAGAGAGGTTTGTGCTCAAGCCAGTAGACGCCCAGAAATGGGAGTTTCTCTGCTTCCCACACAGGCTTAGCGAGCACTGCAGTGTGCCAGGCACATGGTAGCATTCTTCACGTAGGGTCCCTAGAGGCCAGACACGAGGAATGATGGTGTAGGCCAGGGCTGGGGCAGAAGCGTGTTCAGTGCAGTGGGACGTGGACGAGGGTGGCAGGATCCACCCAAAGAGGAGGTGTTGACCTGTGTCCTGGCACCAGCTCCAGCTGTGGTTTCCTGCTGGTCCCTTCTGGAAGCCACCCCACCTCCCCAGGTCTCTGCTGCCTCCTGAGAGTGCTGTGCACGCTCGGGACCCGTGCCAGCGCCCGGCTGCGTCACCTGTAGGGGTGGGCAGGGTGGGGGAGCCCCTCAAGTCTTCTCCTGCCTCTGCACTACATGCCCTTCCACTGTGAGCCCACTTAGGGCTGACAGCCCCTGTGCCAGGTGGCACCTGCCACACAGTCGTGAGGACACGTAGTCCTTCCCCTCCTGTGGTGGTGACGTCTGAAATTAGGGAGTGTGAAGTGCGGGGGAGAGCGAAGGCACAGCAAGGCTCTAGGTAGACAGATGCACCAGCAGAAAGGGAGGTCTGCGGGAGAAACTGCACAGGGAGTCAGGCTCTGGAGTCAGGCACACTTGGCCTTGCATCCCAGCCCTCTCCACTCCGGCAGAGCCTCACGCTTACCCGGTACAGCCAGTGATGTCATACAGTGACTGAGCCTGTGATGGGCCTGACGCCGTCAGCTCCTGCGACACAGGGGCAATCTGACAGCCAGCCCTGGTGGCCAGGCTGAGAAGTGAGATCTGAACAGCGGTCACCGCTTCCCACAGAAATGTCATCTGCAAAGAACCCAAGGGGGATGGAAATTCAACACCAGCAGGTGCTTGAACTGGGAAGCTCTTGTGGCCAGAATCTGGGGATTTTTTCCCTAACCTAGTGGCTTGGGGAGCGGAACTGAAAACCACCCTTGCTGTGCCCATCCCCAAGTTCTCCCCTCACTCCCTGGGGGAGAAATCCGCAGTCAGAATCAGCCACAAAACCGGACAGCTGCCCACAGAGTGATGTATTGCCACAGCCTCGCTACTTAGCATGGATAGTATGTTCCCTTTCTTTTTTTCTTTCAAAAACAGTTCTGTTAGTTTATCTGATTATAAAATGTCAACTTTTATAATAGAAATAAAGCCAGTACAATAACAATAGATATCATCTGTCATTCCCACTATTTCAAGAAAATCCCTGATTAAAATTTTGATTTATATCTTCCAGAATTATTCCCTTTAAGCACACACACGCCAGATATTTTTTATGGAAATGGAATTATACTGTGCATACGGTTTTCAAATTAATACATCACAGACACCCTTCCACATCATTAAATATCCATCTATACTATTTTAATTGCTATAGTGAATTCCATGTTATAGATGTGCCATTTGTTTTTAACCATGCCTGTTGGCAGACGTTTAAGCTATTTCATTCACTATTTACTAACTAAACATACAGTCCTGTATAATCTTGGAATATTCGTATATGCAACATAGAAACTGTAATCCTAGAATCCATATTTTGTATACTTGACTAATTTTTTTCTCTTAGCATAAATTCTGAAAGAATTATTGTGAAAAGGGATTCGCACTTTAAAATGTTGATGCCTATTGCCAAAATGTCTTCCAAAAAGGTTGAACTGGTTGGACCCCCAGTGGTAGTGTAGATGGAACCATTTCTCCACTCTCTGCCACGCTGGCTCAGTTTGCTCTTTGTCATCGCCGAGGGATGACAAAGGAGGGGCGGCAGGGGAGGTGATTTTCTCCTTCCCTCTCCCCTCCCTGCCTTGTCCATGGCTGACCTCTCATTCAGCCGCTCTCCGGAAACAGCAGCTCTCAGGCAGGGCTTTGGGATGTTTATCTGCTTCACCTGCCTAGAACACCAGAGAGCCGTGGGGGAAGGAGGGGAGGAGAGGAAGGTTCGATCTTAGCATCGCCATCGCTGAGCTGTGCTGAAAGCCTTCTCAGTACCAAGACTGGGCTTGGATTTATTAATTGGTCACCAGTGTGGATCTGCTAGAAAGGCTCCATCATCTGCCAGAAAGGCTTCATCTAAGGGAGCAGCGAGGCAATCTTTGAGGAGGAATAAAAGAGGGAAAAGAAAAACCAAAAACCAATACGATATGGGGCTTATTAAAAAATAGAACAAAAGGTATAAAACCTCCAAAACACCAGCAAAGAGCTGGAAATGTTTTACTGCAGGGAAGGTCCCCACCCCAGCCCAAGTGAAAGCTGCTTGGCATGCTCTGTCCCTGATGTGTCCGGTGCTGGGCAGGAGGAGCAGGTGCCGCCGGGAGAAGACGGGGTGAGCTGGGAGGATGGCAGCAGGGAAGGCGGAACGGGGTATAAGGAAGGATTTCAAGAAAACCAGAAATGCAGCGACAGGATTAAAATCCGTGTTGGGCACAGTAAAGAGTTAAATTGACTTTGTGGGAAATGGAGTTCAGTCAGGTGGTGGAGAAACGAGATCCCTTTCCCAGTAAAGAAGAAAATGTAAAGGGACTCCGTCAGTGATCAGTGAACTTTAAGAAACCCTCAGTGTGAACAGGAACACGAGTCGTGTACATAGAGAAAATGTGTGGAGACAAACAGGGTGTGGGTGTGGGGTCCGAAGGGCTCAGGGTTCCCCTGGGGATGGGTGGCGGAGGGTGAGGGCCCACCAGAAGTGCCCTTTGCCAGGGCACAGGTTTCATTACAGATCGGAATCTGTGTCCTCATCCTGGTTAGAACCTTGACACTTATTCTAGAAAACCCTCTCACCCTGGCGTGGTTTGCTCTGTAGTCTGCCAGGCAGATGTAGGAAAAGAAACTACAAGGAACCCCGCCAAAATAGTGACGTGGCTTTATTCCAGCAGGGGAGTTGTAGGTGGTATATTTTTCTACCTTTTTTCCCCGAAATTTCTACAGCGAGAATAAACATTTTATTCTAGAATGGTCGGTCTCTCTCCCTTCCCTTGTGCTAGTCTTGGCTTCATACATCATGATGTGAAGCTGGGACTAGTCCACAGCATAGGGGGATTTGCTTGGTGTCAGCTGATGCACTTGTTCATGACCATGGGTGGCTCTGAGGCAGGGAGCTCCGGGCAGATGGCCCAGGAGAAGGCATCCTAATGCAAATAAATGTCTGTGGGTCTTGGAAAGGCAGATAAATCCATCTCTTCAGCCTGACTTCTTAAGCTTCTATCTTTCTCTCTTTGTTTTTGTTTTTTAAAGCCCTTATGTTTGCCTCTCTGAAAGAAATTCCATGCATCCTTTTTTTAACGACCATAAAATTTAATTTACAGAAACAAAATGCACTAGAATTTGGATCTCTGTAGTTTTGATGGATGTACCCTGTTCTTTTCTCTGTTAAACATAATTAATTTCTTGATAAATGAATAGCAGATGAAACAGTGTTACTCTTTCCCATTATTGCTAATGTATGAAGAATAATTAAAACTCATAAATAACCATAAAATAATTTGCCTTTAATGATAACATCTTTAAATGTGTAACATCTTAACAATTTATAAGCCTCATTAAAAATTCTCTAGTGTACAGAGCCCATTTGCTGGGAAGTATTTCTGAATAAATTCTGCTTATCTTCCTTTTATAATAAGACATTATTACTCAATAATAGTACACAAAATAACTTCATGATGGTGATTATTGTTTTATCTTTGTAATTACAGACATATCAAGTGGATTTGAAGCCCAATGGGTCAGAAATAATGGTAACAAATGAAAACAAAAGGGAATATATCGAGTACGTATACACATATTTACAACCTTTTAAGAAATTGAATGGTATATTTGGTTGACGTTCATTGCCAAAACAGCTCGTGTTTGCCATGGGCATGAGTTTATTGGTCAGTTTTCAAAACAATATGAGTTCCTTCTTGGCTTGGGTTTGTGGGAAGCTGAATATGGGATGGAAAGTGTGCCTAGTACAGTATCATGCTCCAGTGAGCTGCCCTGTGAAGAGGCAGAGGAAGAAGAGAGGGTGTGCACCATTGAGTGGTATGGCAGATACTCTTGGAGTGTGTGGATCTCACATATAAAATCTAGAATTGCAGACTGGGCATGGTGGCTCATGTCTGTAATGATAGCACCGTGGGAGGCCAAGGTGGGAGGATTGCTTGAGGCCAGGAGTTTGAGACCAGCCTGAGCAACATAGCAAGACTCCGTCTCTATAGAAAAAAGAAAAACTAGCTGGGCGTGGTGGTGGCGCCTGTACTCCCAGCTACTCAGGAGACTGAGAAAGAAGGATCACTTGAGCCCAGGAGTTTGAGGTTGCAGTGAGCTAGAGTGACACCAGTACACTCTACCCAGGGCAACAGAGATAGATTCTGTCTCAAAAAAAAATAAATAAAATGAAATTTAAAATTGCGACAATGGAACACAGTGTCAAGGACCAGTGAGGTAAAATTAGGAACCAGCAAAGATAAAATGTTTTGTTTCTCTCCTAACTTCTTTTCTATAATGGAAATGTACAAAAGTAGTTGAAATGGATAGGAAGAATTCAGCATGTACAAATAGAATGAATCGCTTCTGATATTTGTAATTTTCTTTATTGGATCTTAGCCTCAGTTGGTGGAATAAAATGAGTCCTTTTAGAAATCTAGCTGTTAAGTAATCGTAGGACATTTATACCAGGAACATTATATTTTCCATATATATGTGTGTGTTTCAAACACATAATTCTGGGATCTTTCAGAGATTGCTAGGTTGCCCCCACTGGCCTAGCCCTGGTGCGGGGACAAGGTAAGTGTGCAGTGTATAGATTCCTGGGTCCTGGTTTCTGCTAATCTTACGGGTTACCGCAGTGGCCTGAGCTCCATTTGCTTTCAGCGCTCTGTTTCTGCAAGCTGGGCGCCCTCCTCTCTTATTTGAAATTGGTCATAGGTCTTGAATTCAGACAGTTGACCGAAGGTCTTAGCATCTTCTAGTGTGATCTGTGAAGCAAAACCTACTGTCCTTCCTACTTGGGAAGAAATGGAGTGTGTTAGAATCTCTACTTAAAACCTTAACAAAGAGTGGAACTATTACATAGCAGACTTTTTTCTGCTCTCAAATCAAAAGCTTGTTATAGTGAATAAATGAACTTGGAAGTAAGATACGTCAATTCTGACCTGTCTATGTTAAGTGACACACTTGTTCTGAAGTTGGACAGTCTTAGCTTGCTGTGTTGCTCAGGCTGGTCTCGAACTCCTGGCCTTAAGACCCGGCAGACACCATTGTCTTCCTTTGGAAAATACAGACTGGATCGGTTTTAAAAAAACACTCCACCCCAGGGTGACTAAAGTCTGAAGTCTAAGGAGTCTGACGTGTGTGATATGTCTCGGGCATCATTCTTTGCGGTTAAGTCTTTCAGGGTTCAAATTTGGTGGGGGCCAGGGCCAGGCAGGGTCTCAGCTAGCTTTACTGAAAAAAGTGTGATTGAAATCTCTGGCTGCTCCATGGCATCTGGGCTCCCCTGGTGCAGAGGAGTGCTGTTGGGCTGACAGTTGCAGTCCAGCGCGGCGAAGCCTGATGTGGCTGAGTGGCGGTTGTGCTGCAGGCTGGTCCTCGAGGGCTGTCACCGTGGTGCCACCGCGGAGGTGAGAGCCCTTCGTGGCAGCAGAACACCTAAGATGAACTCCTGAGTGGATTTTCCTTGTAATGAATGCTGCTCTATGCTAAACGCTGTCACAGGGAAAATAGTTTCAGTGACTTTCAGTTACCTAAAGAGGTCTTACCATTCATCCGCCACCCTTCGTTACTAAAGAGCGAGTGTCAGTCATTTTGCGGATAAAGCTTATATCATTGTTGAATATCAGTACATTGGATGCTAGAAGGAAATATCATGTAACAAAATACATTATACTAAGTACTCTCTTTACAAATATTTGTACACACATGCAGGTGTGTGTGCGTGTTACGCACACATGACTGTTCATACCTGTGACCTTTTCTCTTTTCTCTACATTTACAAAGCGACTTTGATCAAGTGAGGCTTGATCGGAAGAGAAATCACTTGTTCTTTTGAAACTCTCAGTGAGATTGTAGGTTTTTCACAGATGATCAGTGTTTCTTGAAGGAATTCGTGAATACACAGTGGGTGCACGGCAGTAGACCCTCCTTTGTGCCGTGCTGTCGTAGAGGTTTCTCTCCGTTCCCTGCCTGGAGAGAAGCAGTGACGTCGCGGCGAAAGCAGCGCGCGCTGGCGATGGTGGAGGTGGTCACCTGTCGTTCCGTTTTCTCCCGCAGCCTGGTCATCCAGTGGAGATTCGTGAACAGGGTCCAGAAGCAGATGAACGCCTTCCTGGAGGTGAGCCGTGCAGACCGGGTTCTCTGCCATGCGCTGAGACACAGGGTGTCAGTGGGGACACACTGCGGGGT
>VBSM01003157.1:40298142-40440261 GCA_008086735.1 Cheirogaleus medius
AAAAAAAGAAAAAAAAAATAGCAGGGCACATGGTAGCATGCCCCTGTCATCCTAGCTACTGGGGAGGCTAAGGCAGGAAGATTGCTTGAGCCCAGGAGTTCTAGGCTGCAGTGATCTGTGATTGTACCACTGCACCCCAGCCTGGGAGTCAGAGCAAGAGCCCATCTCAAAAAAATAAATAAATACTGAATATTATATTGTCACAAGAGAGAGAGTCTCAGGACTCAACCTGGGGGAAAACCCTGCCCTGACAGTAGCAGGTCTGTCCTGCTTCCCGTTAAGTCACACCATAGCTTGGTTCTACGGCCTCAAGCGCTCTTAACGTTTCTCTCTCTTTTCTTGTCTAGGTTCCAATGGTCCTCAGCTGTTTACAATAGAGCAGTGGGGCAGTCCTGAAAAACTGCCCAGAGCTCACACATGGTGAGTGACAAAAACATGTAGTTGTCAACAAGCAGTATTTTATACACTTAGCTATGCGTGGTGCGGGGCTCTAGACTATAGAATGCTGTTTGCTGCCATAAATAGCTTGGAGAACGAAAAGACAGTGATGCGAATGAAGACAGAAATTGTACGGTAGTGCTCATAAAACTTAAACCGGGATTCAAGTGCACCCGGTGTGTTTGGCACGTAAAGGACTCAGCGCTGTGGGGAGCCCCTCCGAACCCGGTCCTTCCCTGACTGTCCTGGGTGACAGAGGTTTCACTGTTCACCAGGTGTGGATAAGACAGCTCCCAGCCTCTCAGCAGATGAAGTTTTCACTCTAACCTTACATTGGGTATTTGGAGTTTAGGATAAAATTCCCTGGAGAAAGAAACATCCTTTTTAAAAGGCCTCGTGTTCCCATCCATAGCTCTTAATTCCCTGGAATTGAGTAATAATGTGATCGCGGCCAAAGAATATCAGTGGTCTGACCAGTGACCCGTTGCCCAGGATGACAGGTGGAGTGTGGCTGCCCTCTCAGGATGCGGGGCGAGGCGGGAGGGTCTCGGTGGTTTCCTTCACAGAGTTACATAAAACCCAGCACACGTGCAGGCTCGATGCGATCAGTTCTTTAAAGCAGCGTTCAGTGCACTCTAGCTAATCCAAGTTCCCATGTCCCTCGTGTTGGGTTTCCTGCACAGGCTTTTGTTTCCTGTTCCGTAGGAAGCAGTGAAAGTGGGCCTTCTAGAAAATGGTGAGCAGCTTAGCCCTGCTTTTCTCATGCACAAGGGGCTTCAGAGCCTGCTTCCACCGTACTGAACTTACGTAAACAACAGAACACTCCCTGCATGAAACACCCTCCCTTAAACTAGAAGTGCCGGCTGGGAGAGAATTCTCATGAAAATGTATTTGTGAGAAATTGGCTGTGGAAAGGTTTTTTGCTTCTGTTTGATTCCCTTGTTTTGCCAGAAAGGTCTTTTTTCCCCCATTCATACCATTCATATGACTGTGAACAGAGCGAATACGGTCACTGCCGGTGAGACCCTGCAAAGCAAGCTGACTCCAGCCTGAGATTGGTGACTGTGCAGAATGGTCATTGTCCCTGGTTCTCTACCTTTATTCTAGGGGGAGAATGTTTTGGTAGTTTAGAGCTTTTATTCCAAATATTATCAGTGTTAAATGTGGTCGTCTGGGTTATAATAGCCGCAGTTTAAAGGCAGCCAGCACTGGGCAGAGCCCCAGGACTGTGGGTATTGGTGCGAACTCCCAGACTCATAGCGCCCACAGTGACAGATATTAGCAAGAGCCAAATTATTGGGCACGGTCATCTTCTGCGGGGCAGGCAACCTTATTGTATACTGTTACTGTCCTCCTGGGCTGTCAGGAGGCTGGCCGAGGATCACAGTTCACAGATCCCCAGGTCACAGGATTTGAACTTGGGTCTGGTAGAATTAGAGTCTGCATGCTTAACCACTGCACCAAATATATTGCCTCTGATGAAACAACCACTTTCTTTTTAGGCTCTTCAGAGAGAACCAAATTAGTGAACCAGTTTAGCGTTCAGCCGCTATTTCTCTATGCCTCTATGCACGGCTAGCTCACTGCTGAACTTCCCCTCTGCTTTGTAGCCCATATGCTTCAGCCACAACTAAAACAGGGTCCTGCCCAGATGAGACCTCCGAACTCAGTTCTTGACCTTGGCTGCATGTGAGAACTATCTAGAGAGCGTTAAAAAAAATACCCGATGCCAAGGATTTGGACTTGGTTGGTCTAGCGTGTGGCCTGGCAGTGGGAAGCTCCCAAAGCTCCCCAGATTCCTGCAGGCAGGCAGGATCGAAAACTCACAGCTCTTCCCTAGGAAGGGCCAAGGTCTACCTAGAGGAGGAAAACCACCCAGCAGGCTCTTGCTGAAACTTCTTTTCCTATGTGTCTTAGAAATAAAGCAACCAAATAGTTTTCCTAACGGACTCTCCCCGGGCCACCTGGCCATCTGACGGAGAGCGCTGGTGGTCACGCACGGCACTGGCTAGCATGGGGGGTCGTGCAGAGGGGGCTGTTCTGCTTTCTCTTCGAGTCACTCTCCTCCCAGCCTGACCCTGACTGTGCTGTGGTGTAGGAAACTGGAACTTCACTGGCTGCCTCGCAGCAGCAGTTCCCCAGTAAAATTCAGCCGTCTGTGTGTTCTGTTTCTTCCATGCTTTATGAAAATGTAAGTTACACGGTTAAGCTTCGTAATAAAAATCCGATCTACCAAGAGAGCAAAAGCTGGTAGATTGATTCTTTGCGAGGGTGCTTTGCATTAAGCTCTCAGATGGGACTGTCAAGCGTCTGACGTGCAGATGGCTTCATTTCGTTGTTCTGTTAAAGGTCACTACGTGGACATTTAAAATTACTCTTTACCAGGAATCACAGATCCACCTGCTCTTTGAGGAGACCCTTTACAAAATCATCTCATTCATCTTACGCATGGGGAAGCTAAAGCCACTGAAGACAACGACCTCCTCAAGGTCACCCAGCTCAGTAGTGACAGACCACAGCTAGATCCCTGACTCCTGACATCAGAAGTAATGAAACTAACACTCACTGAGCACTTACTACATTCCAGGCATTGTCCTAGACACTTGCTGTGATTAATTCACATAATCGCCACAACAATTGCAAGAGGTGGGTGATAGTACTAGTACGACCCACTTCTTGCAGATAAAACAGAGGCCCAGAGCAGTTAAACAGCAAGACTCAGAGCTCAGGTCTCTGCACTGAGCCAGCGTTTCTCTAACGTGAATGCTCTGTGGACCTTTTAGTAATCAGACCCCCGAGAATAGGTGTTCAGCTCCCACAGGGAGGGCAGGCCCTGGGCTGTGAAGCCCCCACGGGAAAGACCGAAGCCACCACCTGCCACAGGGTCTGTTAAGTGCCATCTGCAAGTGTGGGGTTCTGTCTTTATAACTGGCGAAGTGATGTTTTTAGATCATTATCAATATGAAAACAAGTTTAAAACTTTAAGACTTTTTCTTTTAGGATTCCTGGGTGTCTGAGAACCCCCGTTGGAGAAGCACAGTGTCATTCTCTGTGTCTTCTAATGCTCAGTGGCAGTGACAGAATCCGAGTGGAGTTCATTCAGTTCAGGGGGACTTACGGAACGTTTCGGGGGCGTTAAGACCCACCGTGGTTGTGTATTAGTTTCTTGCTGCTGCTGACGGCGGCTAGCTTTTAAAACATGAGAAGTCGTTCTGCTCATACTTGGAGTCACACATCTACACGTGGAGGGGTGGTTTAAATGCAGACAGAGTGGCGCTCACAGCAGGGCCAGCATAGGCACCGGTGAAAAGCTGGGCCTTGGAGCCAGCCTGGGGCTGAACCTGGCTTTCCCTCTACTGTGTGGCCTGGAGCAAGTTACCTAACCTCTCTGTGTCTCAAGTTCCTTCTCTGTTAAGCAGGGATGGAGCGTTACCCACCTTGCAGGTTGAGTGTGAGGCTTCAGTGAGGTCATGCAGGCACAGTGCTGAAACAAGGCTGGTGGGACGTGGTGAACGGTAGCTCCTCCTGAGTCGTTGTCAGCGGTGGCGAGTGTGCGTGACCTTTCTCATGGCAGATGCACATCGGCAGGCCACCCGCAGGCGCTGGCGCTGTGTCTGGAGGCTCCAGGTAGACCTTCAGCAAATGTTGAGTGAGCGACACCGCTGATGGCTGGTCAGGCGGCAGGTGCCAGCCTGTGGTCCCAGCTGGTCACGGGGCTGAGGCAGGAGGATCACTTGCGCCTGGCAGTTGGAGTCCAGTCTGGGCAACATTGTGAGAAGACCCTGTCTCTTTTTATTTAAAAAAAAAAAAAATGGTAACACTGATCATCATCCATTGGCCCACTTCACACGTGCTGATTCGATCCTCCCAGCAGCTCTGTGAACAGTGTCCCCATTTCACAGATGAGCAAACAGGCTCAGAGAGGTGAGGTAATTTGCCCAAGGTCACACAGCTGGCAAGTGGCAGAGCCGGAATTCGAACTTGGTTGCTCACAGAGGCTGTCCATTTGTCTGAAGACCTCACCATCACCAGCGTGATTGTGCAGCCCTCCAAATGAAGCCTCCAGATACGTAGGGGCTTTTTTATAAATGCAGCTTTTCACTTTAAATGTCAATTACCTGCCTGACCTGGAGGAGAGCAGGTAGCTTCGCGTTGGTGTTCCGGAGTCCCAGACAGCCTGGGTTCTGTTCGTGGGTCTGCCCTGTCACTAGAAGTGTGACCCCGGGCACCCTGACTTTACCTCTCCGCTTCTGGATCTGCCTCTGCAGAATGAGATGACATCACTTGCCTCACAGGGTTGTGATGAAAACAAAATGAATTAGTAGAGGAAAGCACTTGGCTTGAGGCCTAATGTAGAATAAGTAGCATTAGAGATGGGCACAGTCTCAATACATGTGTAACTCCAAACGTGTAAATTCTTTGTGTTCCGTGCATTTGGAAATCTGGCTGTGTACGTGAGCTACTTGCCTCTCGTGTCTGCCTTCCCTCCGGCGCTCTACCAAGATCCACATCTGGCCACGGCAGAGGTTTCCTGGACTATTAGAAAATTGTTTTCTCCCCTCTGTAGGTTATATAGCCTATTTGGTGTGGACAGTTTCATAGCTAGAATTTAATTTTGGGGATTCAAAATTATTAGTGGAAGCTTTTTTTTTTTTTGTTATTCTCTTGCTTAAACATCATGCCCCATCCGCCAACCCTAGGAAGTGATGCTGTGGCTTTTCACCTACACTTTCTGTTCCTTTTGCAGCTTTAATCGCCTTGACTTACCTCCATACGAAACCTTCGAAGATTTGCGAGAGAAACTTCTCATGGCCGTGGAAAATGCTCAAGGATTTGAAGGGGTGGATTAAGCAGCACCCCCTGCCTCCGGGGTGGTTGTTCTTCGAGCAAGTTCTGCTTGCACTTTTGCATTTGCCTAACAGACTTCTGCGGAGACGATGGCAGAAGAGCGGCTGCAGGCATGGCCCCTGGAGCTGAGCCTTCGCCCGCACACTCGTCCAAGTTCAGACGCGGGAACCGGTCCCAGCTCGAGTCCCTGCACTTCCCACCACAAATTATCGACTGGTTGATATGTACACTAATTACATTTCAGGAGGACTTATGCTATTTATGTTGTGCCTCTGCAGGCAAAGCCCTTAATAAATATTTTACATACTTTCTAATGACAATGAATGGAATTAATCACTCTACAGGTATGGTATTACAACTCATGTTTACTTTTTAAAACGATTTAGACTGATTTTCAGATTTTATTTAATTACCATTAAAGATGTCTCATGTCCTTGGAAAAGTGAGCTTTTTTTTTTTTTTTTTTTTTTTTTTTTTTTTTTTTTTTTTGTATTTGAATTTCATACCAGGCTTAATGTCAATGACGTTTTTATTTTTGAAATCCTTTGACACCTCCACCCTCTACTTTATTAGAATTGGAAGCCTAACTTTTGGCCCAAAAACCTACAGACAAGTACTTTGAGAGAACTTCCAATTCCAGTATAACATTAAACATAATGATAATTTTTTCCATACTCAGAAAGAAAAACTGGGTATTACATTTTTGGCTTTTTGTACAAATCTAGATAATAGCTACAGGCTGCGAGACTTGTAACATAGCATGACAAATTTCGTGTTGACTTGAAAGGAATCACACCATTATTCCTTAGAAGTAATTACGTGTGCTATAACACATTTGAGACAGGGGTTGGACTACCATTTCTCGTAAGAGAAATTACTTAACCCTTCCCGATGCTGTACAGACGTTCTTTTATTCTATTTCCCCTTCGTCGTTTGTAGTACAGACATTTTGAATGAAACTTGGCACTGCTTGATTTGAAACTGTGGAAACCAGATCTGTCTAGTCTCCTCTTTGTATGTGTTTGCTAATGGTAGCTACATAACCCACTCTCTTCTGGCTGCACCAGCTCCGAAGGCACTTTATGTACTACATGGAGATCATATCTGGTTTTGTTTTTGTTTTTTTATCATAAACATTAAATGTGATGCTTATTTCTTCTCCCCACACACATCCTTCCGGTGCAATATCTATCAATTGTGAATCTGGCTGCTGGTATATAAATACCCGGATGTGAAGCTAAGCCTACAGACCTGTCCTCCCCGATCATTGTGTGATTCCTACTCAACTACAAAGATTTATTTAATACACACTTGATCTGAGTTTTGTTATCTATGACCTGTTGCATGCTTCGAGACTGCCTGAGTTGTGTCTATTGTGTACTGCCCAAGTTGTGTCTGTTGTGTGCCAGATTAGCAGTGAGAGAGAAGACTTGATTTGACCCAGAGAGGTCAAGCCGTCGAGCTGGTCGTGGTAGAGGATGGAGCGTATCTGCGCAGTTCGATTCTTTTCCACTTGTAAGTCTCTGTTGCAGAAGTCCGTTGTGTTTTGTGAAAATGCCCGAAACTTGGGGGTTCGGCAACCCTGCTGTACTTTTTAACCTGTGTTGTCCTAAGCCCTGTTGCGGCAGTTAGAGGACATTAGAGATTTGATCTCATGCCGGTCTTCGATAAAACCAAAAAGTTGTGGTTTCAGGAGCTGTGTTAGGTCAGAAGAACCTTTTGGCATAAGAAATTGCTCGTTGTTACCCAGCTCCGGGTGGCATGTGAGAAGCCTTGAACGCTTTATGGTTGCAGATGAGTTGTCTGAAGGGGTGCAGAGGCCTGAGGTTTCTAAAAGAAGGTGGATTTCTACAGAGCTGAATATTGGCTCCTTTTCCATATTGGTTTAAAAATATACCTAGTAGTGATCAGAAAACTTAGGTGTTAAGTAATTATCAAAAATAATATTGCTCGTTATTTTTGTCTATTGGTGGTGTTTTTCCCCTACGGTCTACATAACACATGTCTCAGTGGCAGAAATCCCCTTTTGTAAACCCTAATAGTCCATATTCTATTTTCTTTTAAAACTCATGCCAAAGCCTGAGTGGAGCAGCAGTGTGCTTTTGTGGGTTTTGAGAGTGATCATGTAATTATAGGGGGAAAAAAATCCAATTCTAGTCTAAGAACTGGGATTCCTCTGTCATTTTGCAAACTGTATATTGAAAAAAATCAGAATATTCACTAAATGCAAATTCAGCCAAGTATTGAAAAATGAAAGAAAATATTTGAAATATGAAGGAAAAATCATTCTGATAATTTCTAAGCCAGGAACAGATAAGAATTATCCAAATCTGCTCCATGAATACTTGAAAGTCAGTAATTGTGAATGCCACTTTAGTTCATCTTTCCATCAATAATATCTGGTTTTAATGACAAGTAAACATTGCTGGGTTGGGGGTTTGGTTTTAAAAAAAAAAAATCAAAATAAGATTCCATAGTCCTCAACAATTCTGGAAGTTTCACTATTTGCCCAAAATGGTCATATATCTTGTGTTCTCCAAATCTTGATGACCATGTTCGGTCGTCTCATAAGGTCATTTGCAGGCGGTAGCAGGGGCGGTGTGCTGTGCATGGGGCAGGTTGCTGGCTCGTTCCTCAGGTCCCCACCCCCCCATCGGCAGCCCTGGCAGAGGAGGGCGCTGTCGCCCATCCTAGTGGTCCTAGCCTCTAGGCCAGGCTCTCCAGCCTCTGTATTCTCCCAAGCCCCTCAGTCCAGTTCCCTGCCGAAACTTACTCGCTCTCATGCCAGAGCTCGCACGCCGCATGGGGAAGGTCTCTTAACATTGGTTATTGCAGTTGCCTGCGGATCCTGGGTG
Organism: Cheirogaleus medius; assembly: GCA_008086735.1. NCBI lineage: Eukaryota > Metazoa > Chordata > Mammalia > Primates > Cheirogaleidae > Cheirogaleus > Cheirogaleus medius. The sequence continues at coordinate 40,306,284 of VBSM01003157.1, forward strand.
TTTCCATTCCTGCCCCTTGGTGGCCCCAAGAGGAATGGGGCAGTCCGCTTGTCGGGATTAACTGCAGACAGTGCTGCTTCTCCACCGCGGGCGCCGCCGAGCAGGCAGCAGTGAGCATGTCTGTGTTACGGTGTAGTGGGCTTCGGCGCTGTCTCTCCTTTTTGGCCTGAAATGTCTATTGTTGTTTACTTTTCCGTAGCCAGTACGCTCATCACTGCAACAAACCTAAGATACTTAATTTTTGTTTCCACGACCCTTTGGCAAGTGACAGTGGATGTTCCCTAAATTCAGTTGGCAAATGATATAAAGTGACTTCACATGAATTATTCCTCCCACGTAAGGACACAGTGACAGATCCTGAGAAATAGTTTGCAAGATATTTGAACCACTCTCTACACCTCCCAGTGTTACATCAACAACGTGCACTGTTGCTGTTTGATCTCACCAGATCCCGAGTGGCTCTCTCAAAAGCCAAGTTCATATGCAGTAACTTTCAAATTGTTCTACCAGTTACCAGTTAACCCTTATATTTTCCTAAGAGTATTGTATCTCACCTCTGAAATTTTAAAATACATTTTTTTAAAAGCCTGGGTTAATCAGCTCTCCAGCCTCTACCCACTGTGGCAGCCCTGCTCTCTCTTTTCCATTCTCACTCTCGCTCACTCTCACTCTGCACCCCTGTACTGAGAGAGGGAAGGGGGGGAGGTGCTATCTGGTGTCATTTTCTTCCTTGCCAGTAGGGGGTGCTGCTGTGCAGGATAACTGCCCAGCCTGCTCCCTTCCCAACCCCCAGAAGATCATGCACTACCTCTGTCTCATTCAGGCATTGGGGTACATCCTGGTAAGTCACGTCAAAACTGCCAATTTCAGGACTGAGATGTATTTTTAAAAACTCCTTATAAACTCCAAACTTTGTATTAATACTTTAGATTTTAAAACTGGGGAAGAAAATGTGATATACTTTGGACCACTTTTTTAATTTACATAAGCCTTAATGAACAGTGTGTATATATACTTGCGTACGCACACCCCTACCCCGGGATGTTCTCAGTGTGTCAGAGAAAAATGCCGTCACATAAGGAAAGGGTTAACTTTCTGTTGGTATGAAATTTTCCAAGGAAACCAGTTGTTACACATCCATCCTTTGTTAAAGATGTTATGCTCAAAGTGGCGCATGTTGACAGTGCATGTCTTTGTTGGTTGGTTTTATGTCTGTGAGGAATAACAGTGGGACTCTAAGGACATTGCTCTTGGCTCCTGCTGCTAGTATACTGCATTCTCAACCTTGTATCAGTGCATCGGAAGCCAATCTTGTGACCGTAACCCTGTGTCTGCAGATACCTGTTCTTGTGTAAGCCGGTTGCCTCTCCTACTCAGGCTAATTTCACCTAGATTGTCACAGTTTCCTTCATGTTAACTTTGCGTGACTTTGTTCTTCCTTAACTACTGTGTATGTAATATATATACATATATACGTACATATGCTGTCCAAATATATATGTATATATTTATATAGCATTTTTACACCTTTATCGAGCAATCTGGTTTCTAAAGGGAGTGAGAGCTTAGTCCCTTCTCCAGTTTTCTCCAAACTGTGTCCTGAAAATTCTAACCCTCGGAGCCTGAGAGAACCCTAGGAAGATGATGTTAATTTGCTGTCATTTCTTAATTCAGGATCTATTATCAAATGAAACATGAAAAAAACAGTGACTTTTAAAGGTGAAATAGTTTCAAGCATTCCAAATGAATTCTCGATGTTTCATAACTTTTTATTATAAACCCACCTCCTAATGTAAAGCCAAGTACTATTTGATACAGTGGTAAAAACCAAACTACCTTGAAGTTTTTTTTTTTAAGACAACTTACAGATAATGCTCATTTTCACAATCAGAATGACTTTAACGTACGGTTGAATTTGATACACACAGAAAAAGTTTTGTTTAAGAACAAATCCTTTTTGCTTTGCTTTTTTCTTTAGAGATCTAAAGAGAAATTGTAGATTGTTTTCCTGACAACAAAAGACTAATGTGACAAAATGAAGTTATTGTAAAGAAGTGATGCAACTTGTCAAATATGTAATAAAGAATTATGGAAGCTGGAACATTTTCTACATCAAGTATTATGGGTTGTCTGATTTAAAGCTGCTTTGTGAATGCATCATAATTGCTTCAGAGGGGGTTAAATGCCTGCACATTTAAAATATGTTCACTTCCTTCCTCTCCCCCAAAGCTCCACACTTTTAAAAACCATTAAAGTCTGACCAAGACACATGGCCTAGGCTTAATGAGAGGATACACATTTATTCTTATCTGTATGCTGTTTTGTCTTTTTTATTAAACTCCTTGAGCGACCACTGTCCTGAGTTTTTTCCACCATATATTAGTTTCACCTATTCTAGAATATCATACAAATGGAACCATACAATTTATTACAGTAAATCTTTTTTATTCTAGCTGGTATCTATACTCCCTTGAAGCAATAAAACCCATTTAGTCAATTGATGGGAAGCCACAGGGCATCATGAAAGAAAAGACATCAAATAGCCTTTCAAATAGTCATCAGATATCCAAATAGTGTCCTCATTTCACGTGCTGAGGACTTCCCAAATATACACAGTCCCCCTATCGGATGTTTGAGCCTTGATCATTTGCATACAGGGATCACCTTGAAATCCAGGTACATTTTTCGAGGGGTGGTTGTCAGTGCCTCGTGGTCTGGATGGTTTTCCATTCCCTGGCCCCTGCCCACCTGCTCCAGCCTACTCCCTCTCCCTTGCGAGCATCCTGAGGAGAAAGAAGGGGCAAGAGTATATTAGGGTAGAGTAATGCCGTTAATCCCCGGATCACAGTGGCTTAGTAGGGGTGCATTTCTCAGTCCCCGGTAGGTTAGAGGAGAGGTGGTGCTCCTCATCTCCACAACCCCTGGGGATGGGGTCCTCTGCCACCCACCGGCAGAAGAGGGAAGAAAGAGCCTCTGGAAGCTGGTGCAGGAGGGCAAATTCCCCTCTGCCCACCTTTCCCTGGGTGGAAATCAGTCACATGGCCGTGCCTAACTGCAAGGGAAGCTGGGAAGTATCTAGTGGCACCCAGAGAAGGAAGGAGTTTGGGAACAACAAGCCAAACTCTGCCATGAAGAGTTTATTTTCAGCCTTCAGCATCCCTTTGCAGAGTCAGTTTCCTACTGTTTAATAGAAGTTTCCACATCTACCTAGCACCAATTTACATACAAGGAAAAAGACTTGGAGGTTAAGAGGCCAGCAGAGCCGTGCTCTGGCCCCAGGTTGACTCAAAGACACCATTCAACCCCTTCCATGAAGCTTCCTGAGAGAAAAGCCAATAAACTCATTTATACTAAGATGTAACTGACGGACAGGCTAACCACATGACCGTTTCCAGAAGCATTTTTATTTTAACAAATGCCAAAGGTGATGCTTGGCTTAAGTCAAAAGGACTGAAGGTTGAAATTATGGCATTTGCATATCAGCAAAATGAGTAGAGGAGGTTTTTGAGGGGAGGAGGCCTGATTGAGTTTACAAAATCCATTGTGAATATGGGACACCTACAATGGGAAAGAGCAGCCCGATCTCAGGGACAGTCCCAGCCACAGCACTTAAAGGAAGCTGTACTGCCTTTCTGGCTGCCGCAGAGCAGATCACCACCACCCCACCCCCCCCGCTTCCAGCTTTCCCCCCACCACAAAGCAAGTGTCTGGTATTTTCCAGGGACAGCATGAATATCTCTTTCTCCAACAGAGTTGAGAGGCTGAAGGGACCAGAGACTAAGGACACGATTTCCTACTCCCAAGAACTCCTCCTTGATGGGGCTCCAGGATGTTGGATTCTTAAAAGAGTTTCTGTTTGATAAAAAAAAAACTCTAGATGTTAACGTGTAACATACAGTCCTACACTGCACGATGACATTTCAGCCAACGGCAGACTGCATATATGATGGTGGTCTCATGAGATCATAAAGGAGCTAAAGTATTCCTATTGCATGGTGACATTATGGCCATGTAGTGCAGCACATTACCTTTTCTGTGTTTAAATATGTTTAGATACACAAATAGTTATCATTGTGTTAGGATTTCCTACAGTATTCAGTACAGCAACATGCTGTGCAGGTTTGTGGCCTGGGAGCACTAGGCTATGTCATGCAGCCTAGGTGTGTCATAGGCTACACCATCCAGGTTCGTTTAAGTGCGCTCTGTCACCGGGGTCTTCTCCCCTCCCCGTCCCCCTCCCTCGCTGACCTCAGCCCCTCTCCTGGCGCCCTCTTGCCTCCTCTGCAGTCTCTGTTTACTCAGAAGATCCTTGCCTGTTCATCAGTTGCGATTATCAGTGGGACATTCCCTCCCCGATGTAATAAGTGTTTAAACAACAGGCCTTTGAACCCTGGACTCCAGTTAAAGAGTAACAGGCTGGATGTTGGATCAATGGGAGACAAATATTAGCTGCGGAGGCTGAGAGACACAGCGTTGGGAAATACCTGCTGCCAGTGATATGCAAAGAGCAATGGTCATACCCAACTGGGGGGTCCAGGAACCCCTCAGACCCCGGTGACCTTAGGCCTGTCATTGTCCTGCTCTACATGTTGAACGTTGAAGCCACCAACCCTTAAGTTAGCTTCTAGAACTCCCTTGGTCTGTACTACTGCAATATCCTCTTAAAGGGTATCCACTCTATTTCTCCCCCTTCCCAGCCTCCAGCCAAGCTCTGGTCATGTCAGTCTGCTCCAAAATTTTCCACAACTCCCACTGCACTCCTGGCGGGGTCCTGGTGCTCAAGGCCACCTGGGATGTTTGGGCAATAGGATAGCAGATCTCCAGGTGGTCAGATTAAACAACCATTTCCCTGTGCCCGTCCTCCCTTGTGCAGTGTTCAGTGTTAAAGACCATTTCTTCTTTCTTGAACCTGTTTGGTTTCCATGACATTTCAATCTCCTGGTTTTTCTATTGAAGTACTCCTACTAGTTTCTCTTCGCCCCTAAATGTATATGTTCCCCAATAATTTGTTCTTAGCTCACATTCTCTCTCTCTCTCTCCTCCTCCTCCTCCTCCTCCTCCTCCTCTTCCTCTTTCTCTCCTCTGCCCCCGCCCTGGCTTAAGTCATTACCTCCATGTGGACAATTACCAAATCTACCTCTAGCCCCAATCTCTCTCTACCTCATCTCCAAAAGCCTGAAGGACATCATCATAGGACATTCCTCAAGTCACTTAAACTCAAAATGTTCCAATCTGAACTCACACTCCTTTCAAACCTCTCCTCCTCCGTGTTTGCAAATCTCTGGGAGCTGTCCCCTTGTGTCTTCCAGGCCTCTGTTTGGAACCTCATCATTGACCTTCCACACAGCTGTGCCCCACAAGTTGAAAGGGTGACAGTGTGGTTTTCTATTCCTGCCTTCACTCATGCATCCCATAAATATGTATTGAGTGCCCACCATGTACCGTGCACTTGCGGGGGTTAGAAGTACAGCAATTAAAGCAGAACAAAGTTCCTTTCCGCCATGAGCTATATATTCGAGTGGAGGCAAACACATAGTAAACATATTAAATACGTGCAGTGTGTGGTATGCTACGTGTTGATGATGTCAAGGGAAAAATAAAGCAGAGAAAGGATCCAGGTGGTCTGGGAGGGCACGACTTTAGATGGGGTGAGTCGGGGTAAGGAGCTCCCGAGCTGAGAGAGTGAGCTGCGAGGCTACTTGGAGAAGAGCACTGGGGCAGAGGAACCCCAAATCCAAAGGCCAGCAGGATGCGAACCCCTTGAGGACCACACTAACACCAGCCATCTGTTAGGCACCCGAGTGGAGAGATCAAGAGGAAAGTAGACAGAGAACTTCAAAAAGGGTCCCAGGCTGGAGACAAACTGAAGCTTCATCAGCATGCAGCGGGTATTTGGAGATAGGAGGCTGAAAGGCGGGGTCCAAGGACAGCACTGAGAGCTGGATCCAGGAAAGGAGGCGTGGCCAGGGCGGCAGAGGAAACCAGGAGAGAGCGGTGTCCCCGGGGCTGGAGGGGAGACCACACGTGGCAAGTACAGCTGGTAGCTCAGCAAGGTGAGGACTAAGAAGGGACCACTGGAGTCATCAATGTGGATGTCATTGGTGACCTCAGCAGGAGAGGTTTGGTGGAATTTGGGGGCAAATGCCTGCCTAGAATGGGCCCAAGGGAGAAGGAACCAAGGATAGCCAGGACACCTGTCCCAGCTCGGCCATCTGTATTCTCATCTCCACCCCCACCCTGCCCGCCTTACTTGCCTCAGTAACTCCTGCCCACGTTCAGACCATGACCTCCTGACTCTGCACCCTGCTTTCTCTCTCCCAAGTCTCAATCCAGTGTGCACACAGCTACAAGGACAGCCAGCTCCATTCCCCTGCAGGAATCTACATTCCCCTGCAGAAATCCCTCAAAGCCTTGCCTGTGTCGACCCGCGAACACTCATCTCAAGTCTGAACTCCTTAGCCGGGCATTCAAGGTCAGGCTCGCTGTCCCTCTGTGCCCTACGTTCGCAGCCTGTGCCTTCCTACCTTTGCCCTCGCTCACGCCACTCTCTGCTAGGAGTGACCTTCCCGCACGTCCACATCTAACCAAGTTTCAGGGCCCATCCCAAATGTCCCCTCATCCATGAAGCCCTTCCTGATTCCCACCACCGAGGGAAGTTCCATCCCTCCTCTGAACCTACAGCGCCTTGTCCCTTTCTGCCTCTGACTGTGTTTGTTTGTGTGACGGTTTCCTTCCTGCGCATCGCTACATAAACAACCCGAGAGCGTGGGGTCAAATCAACGCTCCCTCTACCATGGGTGCTCGATAAACCTAGATTCCAGTGAACTGGTTGGTGCTGGGCTGTGAGGGGGAAGCCGGGTTCCAGGGAGGCTGGAGGTTGTGGGTTTCAGTTCAAGGACTGTCACTTGTTTCCTGCCTCTGTTCAATCCTGAACAAACATTCAGACATCCGCCAGGCTGACAAGGATTGTCCCCCTGTGACCCTGACAGAGGGGCCCCGTTGACAGTAAGAAAGTCATTTGGGGTCTCTGGCAAGAAAACCGGAGAGGAGACAAGGCAACAATTAGCAAAAGACACTGAAACCACGGAAAATTATCTGCTAAGAGAGTCACCCCACGCCGCCTTGGCCTGAGCAATTAGGTGCCTGTTGACTCTCCTTGTTTCCTGAGAAACAGCAGATAAATGCATCGCCTGCTTTGCTCGGCCTCTCGTATTTACAGACACAATTTTCCAGCCTCAGCAACAATTTAGTTCTTGAGCGATGTCAGTTTCCCCAAAGGCCTTGGGGCGTCTGAGCCACACATGGCCGTCTAAGCAGAGGTGCCTGGTGGCTACTTAGCCATCTTCTTCAGGTCCTGAGTGAAGACACAATTAAGGGACATTGAGTTTGGGAAAGGAGGTCACCCGGGGGAGGTGAGCCAGCCCTGCTCCTTGGTGCAGGGCTGAGAAGCTGTGGACGAGAATAACAAGCTGCACTTGGTGTCCTTACAGCCCAGAATCCAGGGACAATCCAGGCACTCACGAATAGAGTTCCCAAAGCTCCCCCAGGGGGCACCCAGGATGCATGGAGAGAAAGGCTGTGAAACAATGGGTAGGCCTCAACTTGTCTGCCTGTGAACTTTAGTTGGCCTTCCCAGGATTTTTTTTAAATAGGAAATTCTCACCTACAAATTAAGTTTTCCAATTTCTCTGTGACAATTAGAAGACCTAGCATCCATCAGCGGGAGCTCAACAGGGGGTGCCTGTTTAGACGGGGCACAAACCTCCCGGGTTCCCACACTCCCTGTTGTCACATCTGGCGCATGTCACTCAGTATCTGCCTGGCTTGTGCAAGCGTTTGAATTTGCAGCCTCTGCACCTGGTCATAGCCAACTGGGAACACTGTGAGATTTGAACTTGAATTATCCACATAATCATCCCATTTCACTTAGAATCCCAAGGGCCTGGGCCCTGCTCACTCACAGGCACTGGGAGCTCAACCTCTCATAACTCTGAGTCTCCCCATCCCCCGTCTTCTAACAGCTCAGCTGGGCTGGCAGCTGCCAAGGTGTCTTTCCCAGTCTCCTGCCCTGGAGTTCTTGCCATTATCAAGCCTGGGAGGGCTTAGCCAGGAGCATTGTTCCCTAAGCTTTATAGTAGGAAAGGAGAAGAAAAACAGGATCTGAGGGGTGAAGTCGTCAACTCATTCCCCCCATCTTGGAAAATTATTTTATTAAAGACATCCCAATGCCCCAGAAATGCATCCTCTCAAAACCCTGTTCAAATGGGGAGTGGCAGAGCCTGGCAGTTTGAAACATCATCTTCCCGGAAAGTCCTACTCACCCCAATTTGGGGACAGCCAACCCCAATGGCAGGCCTGGCTCCAAGGAGGAGAAGCCAAAGAGCCACGTGAAACTAACTTCACAAATCCTACATGAATGTCATCAAGTGGAAAAGACAGGTGCAGTTTCTTCTCTAAGTATTCGTTCATTCAGGAAAAATAATTGATCATTATTTGCACCAAGGATTGTGCTAAATCTCTGGCCTTTGCTCTTAGCATTTTCATTTAATGTCAAAGCAAAGGAAAAAGCCACCAATCAGAGCGAAATGTGCCATAGATGCACCATCCGAAAGACTTAGGTCTGGATGTATTATGAAATGCAGATTTTTCTCTTTTCTTTTTGCCTTTTATGAAACACATTGTATATACCATACATAATTTAACACGCCTAGCAATGTCTGGGGCAGCACTGTGTCAGCAAAGCCATTAATATTCCTACAGCAAACATAGGACTCCCCACATTAAGTGGAATAAAGGCTATAAATAGCCTCGTGTCAGTTCAGGTCAGGTTTTTGCCACCAAATGAGGTTCTTGCCCCAAATCAGATTGCTTCACGTTTACAAAAAATGAATTTTGGAATTGCAGGTAAGGCCTGTGCCCTCGCTCAGAGGTCCGAGTCCAGGTGAGGGAAGTTTCATGGAGGAGGCGTCACCCGAGCTGAAATTGAAAGATCAACTGGACAAGAAGCAGAAGAATTTTCCAGGCTGGTGAGCCACACATAGCAGACAACAATCTGCAAGGATTCAAGCAGCCCACAGGGCAACAAATACCAATCCTGAGGGAAGCAGGGTCCTGCTTTTGGGGCCAAATGGGGACCCAGGCACAGCAGTGACCAGGTGGTGTGACCACCTGCATCAGCATCACAGAGCCCCTGGGCCTGCACCCTAAGCCTCCAGGGAGTGGAGCCCTGCAAACTGCACTTAAACAAGTTCCTCCAGAGATTCTTTTCCATGCTGAAGTTTGAGAACTGCCAATGTATCAGATATATTGTAAGGGCCAGACATTGTTCTAAGTTGTTTTAGAAATATGAGCACCTTTAATCCTCCTAGCAATCTTACTAGGTTGTGCTTATTCCCAATTGTTCAGATGGGGAAATCAAGATACAGACAAGATAGAAAACTCATGCAAGGTCACAGAGCTCGTAAGAGCTAGACCAGGTGGTCTGGTTCCAGAGTTTGTGCTTTGAATCCGAATGCTGCCTTTGCGCTGAGTTAGACATCCGTCCCAAGCCAGAGCCGCCCTCCATCTGCAGCCACAGCAAACCTGGGGCCTTGGTTCCTCTGCGGTCCTGGCTGTGTCCCCTGAAGGTGCAGACCTGGCCCCGTGTGCCCTCCCCCACAGGGACCAGGCCCCCTGCTCAGGGCAGCTCTCTCAGGAGTAAGATTGGAACTTTGGTCTTTCACCCCTGGGATTGGCAGCGACAGGGAGAAGGTGACCAGTTTGCAGTAAGCCCGTTAGCCTTGGGCTCAAAGGCCATGTTGCTGCGTTTTATCTGCGCTATCGATCTGTTCCAGTGGCCTCTGTTTGAGGAGGCAAAACCAGAGCGGGGACGGGGCTTGGAGTCTGCTGACCGGATGGTCAGGCCTGGCGAGCAGGGTGCCCTCTTCTTGTGTCAATTCCAAAAGGCAGGGTGTGGAAATAAAGTCAACAGAGAGCTTTCCTTCATCTCCACATAAACAGCGTTTGGCTGTGTTTGGAGAGAGTTGGGCAATGCTGGACGGAGGTGGGTTGGTGAAAAGTCAACTTTGACTTTTAAGTCTCTGAGCTGGCCTCCGTTTCCATGTTTCTGTGAGCTTCCCTGCAGCTCACATCAAGAAGAAAATGCTCCAGGCTTATGCGTAGCCCCCTCCCCCAGCCACCCACCATGAAATTATCACAGGCATGGGAGAATGTTCTGGAACATTCCGTCTTCTCCCTTCACACGGGGTGTATACCATCAGTGTGCGCAAACTGTCGCCAAGCAACCTCTTTTTGATGGCCTCGGAGTTCTCTGTCAAGGACAACTGCTCTCTAGCAGGAGCCAATCCAGGTCTGGAATCAGGCACGCGGCAAGGACAGCGGCCCAGTGCCGGGTAGGCATGGCAACCATCTACTTAGAGAATTGTAAAAATAGAGAGGGAACATTAGAGACTATTTGCTCCAAACCGCTTGTTTTGCAGATGAGGAAATTAAAACTCTGAGAGGGAAGGTTTCTTGCCCAAATTACCCAGTTATGGAGTGGTGGGGTAAATCCGAGCCCACGGGCCCAACCCCAGCACCAGGGGTGCTTGGGTTTTCCCCACCACATTATTTGGCCTCTTATCATTTGTCTTCAAAACTTTCCAGTTCATATTCTTGATCGTCCGTTCAACCCTTTTCTCATTCATTCTGGAGAATGTTCTATGAGCCAAGCGACAGGCTGGAACCTAGGGTGCGCTGACAGCAAGAGTGGTCCCTTCCTCTGAGGGGCCCCCGTAGGGACGTCGTGGCTGCCTCCCCCCTCCCCTGCTCACTGCCCTCTTCCCTTGGGAGCCTGTCCCGGCTGCAGAGGGTAGGGAGTGGAGGGGTCTGAGCCCTGTCACAACACTCTCACCCCCTCACCTGTCACCCTTGCAGAAAGGAGGCCACCAGAGCCTCCCAGCAAAAGCATTCAGGGTCCGAAGCCACTGAAGTACAAAGAATGACTTCCACCATGAGCACCTCTAAAGGAAAAGAAACAAACTACAAATGGGCTGGGAAAGTTCTGGAACTCACAGCAGGAGCAGATACCAGCCAGTGCAGTAGGAAGAGCTTTCCCCTAAAGAGGACCTGAGCTCACCAGGGTCGGTCACAGTTCTGCTGATGGGGGTGCAGGGTTTAATGGATCTTGCCAAACATGCAATGTGCCCTCAGAAAGCCCAGGGCAGCTTCCTGCAAAACCGCTAAGAGGGTTCCTGACAGTCAAAGGCACAAAAAAACAACATGAAAAAAGGCATGGTGTTCTAGTGAGATCCCTGCTCCCCCTTCAAATGCAATCTGTCATTCCAAATGATTCACCCACCGACAAGAAGGACTAAAAATATTTAAGCACGACATGTGCATCTATTAAATAGTCATTCCATCACACATGGCTGGAAATTGGGTTTTCTGAAAGGTTACCAGGAATTGTCTGCCTCTGCAGATATTGCAGCTTTGAAATGAACTGGAGGGGTGAGGGATGCTCAGATGGGCTGAATGGGTCTCAGAGCCAGGTCAAGCCATCAGTTCATTTATTAGCAGCAGCAGCAATCAGATTCAACCACTTTGACAGTGTAGTGCTGCAGGGAAGGCAGCCTACTGTCTAGCCATGGGTCTGGCTGCTCCATCCCATGCTCTGGAAAGCAGTTGACTGGTAGAATTTTGCTTCTAGGTGCTTAAAGTATATACACAAGGTTTTGCTGTGGCCTCTCGGATGGTGTCACCCAGGACAGATCAGTGAATTCAGAGCTCCTCGTTCTGTGAATCAAACTCATAGAGTTTCTAATCCTGGTCCATTTCACAAGCAAGGGCTGACCATCACTCTCTGGGGTATAAGCCCCTAAACAACATGGGTCAGAGGAGCCAGAACTTGACCTCAAAGGGAACAAACATGAGGATTCTGCCTCCAAAGGATGGGGAGGGAGGAGGAAGCCACTGAGGGACAGCATCGAGGCAGCTGGAAGAGACACCTCTCTGGAGGACAGACTTGGTCACCTTCCAGGCCCCAGTTAGATGCTGGGCAGACCCGTGCAATAGCAACAGCATCCCTTCCTCATCCCTGCATGGTCACAACCATAGAACCTGCCAAGGGAGCTGGGGTATGTCTGAAAGTCTGAAGAACTTGGTAGGGGACAGAGCTGCACGGCCCAGGACAGCTCCACATGCGCAAGCAAAGAGGCTGATGTCCATCCAGGGAGGTCTGCGAGAACGCCCCGGTGCTTCATCTCCAAAGGCCCCTGAGAAAGTTCCACGACCTTGGCTGAGAGTGTGGCACGGTAATCCATTAGCACCTCAATATAAACGAATTCATCAGTCCCAGAAATAAAACAGATTGGAGAAGAATCAGACAGCAAATCTGTGAAGCTTTCTTGTACCTAATTTTTTGTATCGGTATTATACTAGCATGGTTCAAAATTGAAATTATAAAAGGGAGTATAGTGAGCAGTGTCCCTACCACTTCCAAGATCCTAGTCACCCATTTTCCTTGTCATGGTAACTACCACCAGCAGATTCTCAGATGTCTTTCCAGACAAACAGGAGCATAGTTTTACTCTCCTTCCTGGTTTTACTGAAATGGAAGTAGGTTATACCTGCTGCTGCTGGACTTCCTACTTTTCTTAACTTAATAAAATTTGGCAAACATTCTAAAAGTTTTTCACCAAAAAAAAAGAATGGTTATGAAAAATTCTACTTCCTTTTCTAGTAATGTCTCGGGAATTCCCCCATTCCAGTGAAAAGCTTAGAAATTAAACTCTTTTGGCTTGTGAGGACCTGAGGCTGGGAACTTGAAGGAAGATGGCCCAGTCTTGGAAATCCCAGTGTGGAGCCTCTCGATCTTGTCATCTGTCCCCAAGAAAACCCAGGAAGGATCTCTAGGCCGGGAATGTGTGAGGGAGTTGGAGGACCATGCAAGACCCAGTGCCACTGCAGTGACTGACTGTCCCACTGACACCACAGCCACAGAGTTCATGCGCCGAGGCATCGTGTCCTCCTCCCCCATAGCGATGACACAGCCACTCTCTCTCAATCGGGCTTTGCTCCTGCTACAGACTGCCCATCTCCTGGCAGGTCTCAACGTCCAAACCCTTAGAGAGAGATGACCTAGCCTATGCATACAAAGAGTGGCCGCGCCCCAGAGGGCCCACAGCACAGAGGTAATCGGGATGGTCCCCTGCCTAAATGTCAAGACTGCAGCCTGGCTGCCAGGCCGTGCATGGGTTGTCCCCGCTTCCCGTGCTGGCCATGTGCAGTGTGCCCCCTCCCCGGAGCCACACACGCCAGCCTCCTCAGCTGCTCCATGCCACCCTCTCTCATCGCAGGCCTCCGGCATCTTGTTTCCACTTCCTGGAACACAGCCCCCCTCTCCCTTCGCTAGCTTCCTCCTACTCTGCTTTCTTGTCTTGGCTCAAGCACCACTGCCTCCAGGAAGCCTTCTTGGATCTTTAAGTGCCTGGCGTATGTGCTTCCCTGGTATCTATCACGTGGTTACTAACCACCTCTTTGCTTGTATCTCTCCCCCCAGGTCAGGCCATAGACCATGTCTGTTTCATTCATGAGGATCTCTGGGGCTCATAGGGGTACCTTGCCCACAGTAGGCACACAATAACTATTAATATTTATCGAATGAATAACACATCAGCGGCCTACAAGGCCAGATCCTTTGCCCTAGACTAGTGGTTCTGAAGTATAATGACCCTTTGTTAAAAAAAAAAGTCACAGCACACCCCCACACATGATAGCAGGTTATACTTTTAAGATCTATTGGTTAGGAAAATGCATAATGACCAAAATTTATATTGAATTTAGTAGGATATTGAAATAAATTTGTATTTCATCAATCCCAACAGTGCACGCATATGTTCTAAGGCTTGGCACACACGTGGCTTTTTCAGGCCTTTGCAGCCTCTCTGAGGCGCCCCTCCCTCCCCTGGGTTGCAGCCTGCAGGGGGTGAGGTTCCCAAGGCAGGAGAACCTTAAAAGAGCCGAGGCTTCAGCTTCTCCTAATTCACAATTTTGCCTAGAGATGGACCTGTCTTTGAGATCAATGAAAACCAAGAAAGACACCAACAAGGGACATAACAATGTACTCAGTGTCTGGAAAGTAAACTCATTCCCCAGAACACAGCAGTTTTTATTCTAGAGGCTGATCAATGTTAAAGACTAGTGCTGGTGCATGGAATTAATCAAAAATTTGTGCCTCCCAATTCTGGGGAGTAGGGGAGGCCAAGAACACAGTGGGAGTATGGGCTGCGGACCGATGTCTCACAGGGCATGGCGCTCCCATGACTGGTGCTCAGACCTATGGATCGTTTTCATTGCTTTTCACTTTGGGCCCCCATCCCCACCAACAGACCCACGTTGCAAGGCAGCTCAGAACTGAGGCTGTGCCCATGGGTGCGGCCCTTCTGAAGGTGCGATCACAAGAGGCACCTGGGAACTTCCATTCACCTTTGCCACCAGCTCCATTGTCCCTGCCATGGTCACCCTCACATGGACGTCACCAAAGCCTCTTAACATCTACTCATCCTTCTCCATCCCCCTCTTCTCACTGAGCTCACCATTGCTCTTGAGATAAAGAAGAAACCTCCACCTTTGTCCCCAAGGTCCCCGAGGGCAGCATCCTGCCTACCTCGTGGTCTCAAGGCAGGCCTTCTCCCACTCCACATCTGCACCAGCCACGTGGGCTCACCTTCGGGTCCCTGCTCCAGGCCTTCACAGACGCTGTCCCCTGCACCCCATATCTCTCCAGCCCCATTCCTTTGCCTAGACAACTCCTACCCCTCATCCCAAGCTCAGCCCAGTGCCACTTCTTGGAGGAAGCTCAGGTCCTCTCATTATATAGGCATAACACCACCAGACACCTATACTGCAGTACTCTGAGTTGGTCCAACTCCCTTCCAGGACCAAGTTAAAGGTCCCCAACTCCAACCCTGTCTGGCCTCTGGACTGCTGAGTGTCAGAGCCCTCTGCCTCCAAGTGGAGATCACTTTTGTTGGTACTTACAGCTTCACCGTGACCTTTAGCATCAAGCCAGCCAGGCTTTGTGCAGAAATTTTAGCCCTCTGATGTCTTTCTGCACTTGTCCTCAGCTTCGGGATGAGAGGCAAAGTCTTCCTGCCTCTGTTGCTGGGATCAGAGGCAGCAGAGCTCCGTTTCTGACCATGCTTCCAAGCACTTAAAGAAGAGCAAGGTAAAACCCCAGACTCACGCCTCCCACCCCTACCTCCCAACCACTAGCCCACTCCCCAAAGGAACTACCATCAATTGTGCCCTGTGTGGCCTTCAAGGAAAAAAAGAAAAAATATGCAATTACCACCAAATAAATACATATATAAATATATACATGCACAGAAGTATGTAGTCATGTCCTTTTTATTTATATCAAATGTATTCTTATATATTTTAGGTTTGGAAGCCATGGAGTGAATCATTATCCTTAACCCCAATTCCTGGTATTTTTCTTTTTCTATTTAAATGTCTACATAGTATTTCACTGTATAGTTGTATTATTATGTTTACTTACCTAGTCTGCCATACAGATTTTAGTTTTAGTTGTTTGTTCGTACAAACAATGCTATAATGAATATTCTTATGTATATGTCTTAGTGTACTTTTGTGAATATATCTATAAATTCTCAGTAATGGAATTACTGGGTCAAGAGGGATACACATTTCCAATTCTGATAAATATTGTCAAATTGTCCTTTAAAAAGTAGATCATTACCATTTCTGGCAACAGTGTTTGAGAGTGGCGGATGGCCCACAGCATGGCCCAGTACTGGATGTTGACAAGCTTTGAATTTTCACTTACCTGCTCACTGAGAATTGATATCTCACCTCCATTTCGATAATTATGAGTGAAGTTAACCATGTTTTCTTGTGTTTATTTTTCTGTAAACCCCATGTTCATATCCTTTCCTCATTTTCATCATGAATTATTCAATGTGATGTGCTCTGTATTGCTAATATTTTTCCCTAGGTTTTTTTGTTTGTGTGTGTGTGTGTTTGTTTTTCTCTTATTTTAATCAGCTAATGTTCAGAAATTCTTGACTTTAAGCTTTGTGTATTGCTTAATAATTCATTCCCTGGCCCAAAATTACATGCATTTTTATCAATTTTAAAGTGCTAGACAATGGCCCCAGGCTGTCCAAAGATTCAGCTTAGTGTCTACAGCCCCGCCAGCCCCCTTGAGACATCACTGCTTTAACAAAACGCTGACAGTTGATCTTTTTTTTAGCTGTCCCAGCCAGAATTTTCCCCTACTCACAAATTCAACCAAAATATACTTGAGGTTAATTCAATTGATTTTTTCCTTGGTTCCAAGCTCTTGCCTGGGTTGTTGGTTATTTTTTAACACCCTTTACACAACCTAGATTAAAGAAGACATCCTTTAAATTCAGATATCCAGGTCTAATTAAAATCCTGCTCTTAAAACACAAGAATTTTTTGGATGCTTTTCCTAAAGCTTTTGAGAAAACGACTTCCCCAATTGTCTTTGGCCTTCTGTGTGCAGCGCCTTCCGCTGAAGCACTCCTAAGAGTGGCTGGGATCTTTCTGATGGCCCCGTCTGATGTGAGCACTCCGCAGTGTCTGTGTCCTGTCAGTGTAAACACCACGGGACTGGAATTGTGTCTTAGCCACACTAATCCTCTGGCCTGACATTTGGACCTTAAGGGGTGACACAGAAATCCAGGTGGGGCAAGAGTAGAAGAGGGACAAAGGGGACAGCATGCCATTCTCTCAGGAGTCAGGTATGGCATTAAGACCACGGGTCAAAGAACTAGTTCGGGATCTGGCTTGGTGAATTCCAGAGGAATCTGTGCTGTGTAATAGAGGACAGACTACATGCTCTGCCCGACTCTAAAACCAAATGAAACAGGAAGCAGCTGCTCCCAGGACAGAAGGCAAATAAATTAACTTGAAGTTTAAAAAATTCTGCATACTGGACACTGTTTTAATTCAGGGTAAATCTTGGGTTGATTCTATCTATAGCTAAGTGTGCCAGGTAGGGGACATTGAAGAGGAAATGATGAGAGTAGAAAAAGCTTTGGTAGAAGGTGCTAGTGGATAGACCTGGGGTGGGGGGACCCAGGTTGGAGGGGGATGCTATAAATGCCTTTCTGTGCAAGACAATAGGGGAAAGCTAAGAGGCGCAGGGGACAAGGACACAAGGGGAGGAAAGCTACCTACACTGAAAGATGGGGGAATGTTTCCTTAGGGAATTCTCCATCAAAGTGAGGACTACGAGAAGCACACTCAGAGAGATGGGCGCACGAGCTCCAATGCGTAAGAGAAACATGTGCCCAAGATTTTCACTCACCATTCAATTGGTACTAATTGATCAAAACTTATGCACCTGAATTTTTTTTAAAGCCACAAAGCATTAGAGGAAGAACCAGGATTGGCCCCTCTCACCTGAGGATCTGAGATCTCCTGAGGATCTCAACCTTTGGCCTGGATGTCAGCTCTCCTTGCATGAAGGACCCCCTGTTCACAAGGTTCCTCTCCCTTCTCTTTCTTCAGAAAGGAGACCTAGAGTTTTGCTGCTACACAGGTCTGTTCCCAGGGTCCCCACCCATGCTCCGGCAGAGGCCGGCACTCTCCTTGCACATTCTTGTGTTCACTTGGAACAATCTGGCACATGCCCTTTGTCTAATAATTTCTCTACATCCAACTTTGTTTTTCTCTATTCATTATTACAGCCTAATTCATCTCGTGTTTTACTGGAGGTTTCAGAGTAAATGACAAGTAAGTATTCTCAGCTTTGCTACACAGAGAGGAAACTAAAGTCTCAGAAATATGAAGTATCTTGTCCAAAGGCAAAAATCCAAATAGCAAAGAATCTTAAATGAGACCCAGGATTCCAAGTTCCAAATTTCAGTATCCCTCATGACAAAAGTAATTCTTCAGTGGAACTGATCACTTTTTTTTTTTTTTCCATTTCAAAAAGGCTGTAGCTCAGGGCAGGAAGATGAGAAAACCCTGGAACTAATCACCCACAGCGGGTGGAGCCTGTTCCAGCTGCAGCCAGTGGAAAGTTACCTGATTTTGTTTTTCACTGTTGGAGAAGCCCAATTTTGCAGGCTGTATCTGAATGTAAACATTAGGGAATTAGACATTCCATGCTGAACTTCAACCTTGCAGGACTTAAATCTATCTTCTCTTTCAAACAAGGCACTCCCCCCTCTTTATTTCTTAAAAAATAAAAAGTTGGTTTTAAAGGCAACTGAAGTAGAGTTCTGTGATTTGCCAGAAGAAGTTTGAAAGATTCATTCCGTCTCTGAAATGCAGAATCCTTGCAAATACCATGGCTGGGAGTTTGTCCTGCCCCTTGAAAGAATGTCTACATGGGGAACCCTGAGGAATCTGTGAGAAAAACCAGCAATGATTCTGAAAAGAAATAGGATTGCCGTAACCAAGAGAAGAAACTTAAAAAGTACAAAGCAAGTTACCCCAGGCAGTGCCAACACTGCAGCATGTGTAATATCACCTTAAAAAAAGAAGTTACATTGACGCCATATCCACTGTCTAAAGTAGAAGAGTACAGGGCTTTGGTGATTTCCAGAAGGTTCTTAGGATGCTTTTCCATCTCAGGATGCATGTTTGGGCTTTTACCATATGAGTGTGTTGGCCAATCCCTCAGCCCTCATGGAAGACCCTGGACTTTTCCAGGAGCCAGGGTGCAGGATTTCCTCAGACAGTCAGAGGAAACCAGGGGAGAACTTAGTCTCCCTCAGGAACTTAGGGAGCAGCATCAGGACCAAACAGCAGTGACAACTCTTTGGGCTCACTTGTTGAGATCAGTTCATAGGCAAGGAAAAGAAAAGGCCACAGTATATTTTGCTTTTCGTTTTCACCTGATAAGATTGATGACAATTAAGAGAAAATCTGGGGTAGGATGACAAGACCTGCTAGTGAAGTGAAAGCTGACATCTCCTCAGGTCACCAGCTCTGACTGGAATGACCAGACCTCACTTCAGATTGTTACTTGAGAGGGTAACAAACAGTTTCCTGTTAAGGCTTAAGAAAGCAAAATGACAACAGGACCTGAGGAGGAAAAGAAAGGATCAGGGACATTAAAAATAATAGCCGACAACAGAATCCATTCAGAACCAGCGGCAGCCTCTAATGGCGGCTCTGGCTGTTGTGTATGTGTGTATCTGTCCTCACTGCCAGATTGGGAGTGACACGGATCACTCTGTTTTCTTTGCTCCCCATCCCACTACCAAAGCTCAGCAGATAAACAGGTGCTTAATAAATAATCGTTGGAGTGAACAGATGAATAGATTATAATTACGTCAGAAATGACCAGCTTGAGAGGAGAATGAGATTGGCTTCCAAACATTGGTCAAGAGCTCAAAGTAGGATGCCCTAAGGATATATTTAATGTCATAGGTTCATATGACCCGATGACTCTTCTGGCTCTAGAACTCTGAGGAGGTGACAATGTAATAAACCTCGGCCTTCCGTGAGGAAAGAGTTAAACAAGTTTAAACGTGGGTTTCTGAGGGGAAACACGTGTCCACAGGGCCTCTATGGCTGCCTGCGGCCACGCACCCCCACACGGCAGAGGAGGGAGTGCTCCAGTGTGTTCGACCAAAGGTGACGCTGACTTTCTGGCCTAAGGTCATGCCCTCCCTCCCCACCAAATCGATAATTTAATGTGACTTATCAGAAAGAGAAAGACTTGTTTACTTTTAAATCCTGGATTCCATAAAGGGAGAGGGGAAAGGCCTAAAAGCCCCAGAAGCTCAGGACTCTGGGCCGAGGCTGCCCCGGCACAGCCACAGAAATGGGAGAGCGGAAGGCACCATCCCGCCAGCCGGAGGAGGGGCCCTGGGCCGCGAGAGGACCAGAGCCAATTAGGGGTAAGTGCTGGTGACTCCCCTGAGTGGACCAGGCTGTTCTTTGGGGTGGCCACTGATGAGAAATGGGGTGTGCTGCTCACTCAGTTGGGGAAAGAGACTCCACACGGCGCCTGAGCAACAGGAAGTATTGACTACACCGTGTTTGAATTTGTCTTCCATGATTACTCTGTTTCTTCAGGAAGCTTGAGGAAAATGGGAGACTCTCTCGAAGGTTCTTCTCACCCTTGTGGAGGGAAAGGAAGAGGCCAGGGAGGAGCTGAGGGCTCAGAGGCAGTGTGGACTTTCATTTCTGTCCTTGGAGTGGCTGTATATTTAGCCATTGCCTGTTTTACTGTGGTCTGATTTAACAATAACAGACAAAATTCTGCCACCATGGTAACTAAAATTAGGTTTATTTGACCAGGACTCCCTCCCCTGCAGGGCAAACACACGGGCAAAATGCACGATGTTTTGTTCTTATCCTTCTAAACTGCTGGCATTGGAGTTATTCCTTTCGCATGTCTCTGTACGACTCATATTGTTTCCTCAAAAGCACTAAAAATAGCTGGACACCTGCACAGAAGTGAAACTGGTCCTTAGGAATCCCCAAGCCTCAGTGATCTCTTTTTAAAAAGTCCACTGAGGCTCCAACTTGGCTGAGAATTTGCCCAATGATTTCCTTTTCACGCTGATTAGTAATAAACATGGATGATAAATGCATGGATAAGGAGCCTTCCACATTTTCCCTTCTAGATGGATTTCAATGAGAAAAGAAACACTGCTGTGCTCCCTGTTGACAAGAACATTCTATTTTAAAATTTCCTTGTGCTTTAAAAATGACAGGCCTCACAAGTATAATACTGACTTCCTTTGTCATCTAGACTATAACAGCCTAAAATAATCAAATTGATGCATTTAACACCTCTATTTGAAATGGCAGTAAATGTGGATTTGCAATAAAAAAAGCATCTCCATTTATCTTTTGCTTTTTAAGAAATCTTTTTTTCTGGTACAGGTTAGGTTTGCAGCAAATTGACACATTTTGCAGTCTCAAAAGCACTCTTTTCTCAGCCCTGTGGAGGTGGCACTAGAATGTTCTTAGCCCCTGGGAACAAAATATTAAAGCAAAGACAAGCTGCTTATGCCCAGAGCTGACCTGAGAAAGAATAGGGAGTGCAGTGATATTCCTTGTACTTGCAAATCTAAGACATCTTGCTGGGAGTTATAGTAGGGGCATATAAAATACATACAGGATGATGACTTTGCTGGAAGTTATGCTTTGTAAAGCCTTCCTCCTTAATACACTTTCTTTCCTACTTATGAAAAGAAATGCATGGTATTAAAAGAGGATCAAACCAAGTCTAGCTCGTTTTTCATGTTCATGGGTTCAATGGGAAAACTGCATTCTGAATTGATGGCAGCAGCTAGAAATGCTTAGAGATTCTGTCACAGTTGGGAAGGCAAGGCCAGGAAGATGCTGCACAGAAATTTAGTTTTTGTTTTGTTTTGTATTTTTAGAGACAGAGGTTTTGCTATGTTGCCCAGGCTGGCTTCAAACTCCTGGGCTCAAGGGATCCTCCTTCCTCACCCTCCCTAGTAACTGGGACTACAGGAGAAATTTAGTTTTAATAGACAACCATTTAGGAATGCCTAGTGCTCAGCCTCTCTTAGGGAGATCTCTGGAAGTAAGGCACGACGACAGGTGGTGGGAGATTTGTGTGAGTGGGAACAGAGGCCTAGAGAAGCTAAACAGGATCCCTCAAGGCTGTTTGTAAGCTGTAGAAAATTGTGCTGGCATTTGGACAAGTCACCCTGACTAATATCCAACATCTTTGACTTAAACATTATTTGTTTCCCCAGGAAATAGCAGGTGTTATTTTACAACCAGTGTATAAACTTTCTATTTGTTATTAACTGGTACTATTTAAATTCCCTTGTTAAATTTGAAAATACTTGAACATAAGACTTTAAATCTGCAGAATAAGAAATGACTGAATTTTTAAAATATTTAAGAGTAGATCCTGGCATTAACCACTTCTAATTTTTTTTACTCATGATATATTATTGATGACATTTTGGGGAAAAAAACACCAAAATTCTGTTTGCTTATTTAAATTGCTTTGTGAGTTCAGAGTTCAACCACTCCTGCAGAAACAATCAAAGAAGTAATAAATGATGATGGCTGGTTTGGCAATGCATTTCATTCATCATTTACTAAGAAATTATCCTGAAGCCTATCTCTCAGCACAGCACTAACTTCTCACACTTGTGATAAACCATATTAGTAGGGTAGGTTTCAACCTCCCAGTTTCAGAAGAGTGTTTTGCAACAAGGAGTTTTTATTAGGGAATCAAGAAAAAAAACTGCTTAAAAATTTTAAAGTTCTCCTTGTTTTTCTCACTACAAAAGTACTACATGATGCTGAAATAAAATAATAAAATAATAAAAACATTTTTAAAAAAAGTACTACATGAATCATAGAAATGAATAAATGCAGAGACACAAAAGGAGAAAAAATGAAACCATAATTCTTCTACTCAGAGATAACCATGGTTAACATTTGATGTTCTTGCCCCAGGCAAATGTGCATTTTTCACAGAAAAGGACTCATACAGTGTATATTGTTTTGTAAACTACTTTTTCATTCAATAACATCTCTTGAATTTCTTTCCAAGTCTATAACCAATTTTCTACAGAATGGATTTAAATGACTATGGTATATCATAAATGTATTAATCTTCTCCTATAGTGGGACATTTAGGTTGTTTCCAATTTTTGCCATTAACAATGCCACCATGAACAACATTATAGATAAATCTTTCTACAAATTTTTGACGTTTTCCTTGAGATATATTTCTAGGCCATAGAAATAGAAGTTTATTTGGGGGGAGAAATTTGGTAAGATTTACTTGCAATGCATTAATTTCTTCCTCTCTTTTCCCCTTCCCTGTGTCTTTTGCAGATTATTCAAAGCCCACAGCAAACAGAGCCCTCATGGAGAAGTGGAGGGTGTTCAGACACCACTATGGCCTAGGCCCTGAGAAGTGAAATGAGCCCAAGCCCTTGCCCAGTACATATGTGCCCAAGCACGTCCTCTGGGGCCCTTTAACAAGTGAACTGTTCACCTCTCAGGGATCTGTCCCACCTGGGCCAAGAATTTTCTAGAGCCTCTTGCCATGGTCAGCAATATCCCTTATGTGACCAGGAGGTGGGGATTTCTGCAATGACAAAGCAGGAAGAGCCTGGCTGCCTTGTTAGGAGGAGCAGTAGGAAAAGGAAGGACAAGAAGATATCCTGTCACACGCATGTCCACTGCTGCGCTGTGCTTGGAGCACTAAGGTTCATGGTAGTTATTAGGGCCACCCGGGACTACACAGTCCACATTCTCTCTAAGTCATGAAAAAGTGCCCAGGTGACGAGTTCGGCCTGAGGAGAGCAAGTCTAACAAGAGACCAAGTGGCACTTCCTGTGGCCTCACAAACGGCCATACCCCGTGATGGCAAGCCAGGGCCGCAGACAGGAACCAAGGCAAGTCAGTCACTTGGGGGAGGAGGTGCAAATCAACCAAGTGAGGAAGGAAAGGGGAAAAAAGAAGACACTCCTGGCCCACAGAAACAGAGCAGCTTTCCAATGTGTATTAACAATAGCTTTGAGGCTAGCTTGCGGAGGCTGATTTCTCCGTCTGCCTGTGAATAAGGGGCATTTTTCCTGAAAAATGCACAAGGGTTCATTTTCCGTTGTTAAAGATCGGCCAGTTTTCTGGC
Source organism: Cheirogaleus medius (assembly GCA_008086735.1). Taxonomy (NCBI): domain Eukaryota; kingdom Metazoa; phylum Chordata; class Mammalia; order Primates; family Cheirogaleidae; genus Cheirogaleus; species Cheirogaleus medius. The sequence continues at coordinate 40,329,910 of VBSM01003157.1, forward strand.
TAAAGCAAGGCTCTGGTCAGCCATTAACTCAGTTATCCTGAGGGAAAATAACTGCCCCCAATTCTTTCCTTTTCTAGCATTTGGGAGAAAGAAGGATTAGGTAAAATGCCTTATTTCCCCCCTTTCTCCACTGTGGGCAAGAGTTCGCATATCAGTTAGAAACCATTTTTGAACAGGAAAACCAAGTAAATCCAGAAGGGTTTTATTCATGGGGCTTCCTTTTTACTAGAAAATGAGTGTTATTAACTAAAAATTGATGCTTTCCTCTTTCTCCATTCTCCTCCCTTCCTCCCCTCCCCTCATCTCCCACCTACTGCTATGGTGGAAAATGACTGTGGTGAGTGAGATTTAAATTGTGAGCAAGGCTGGACGCCTCCACGTCCGATAGATGCCGCCGAGGGTAGATCACAGCACATCTAAAGGCTGTATCCCCACATGAAATAATTTTAATTTTCTTAGACTGCAGAATTTCTCACATTAGTGATGACGGATTGGGGAACATGGTGAGTTTGAGAGTTGCGAAGGCTCCATTAGTTCAGTCGATCATTCCCGTTTGCAACGTGGTCTTCCACTAAGTATTTGTTTTCTAAAATCTATTCCCCTCTGGGGATCTTTTTTTCTCTCCCAGCCCTTTTAGAAAACCGATGCGAACAGATTTCCCACCCATTTTCATAGGAAGTCTTTGTTCCTGTTGGCTGGAGGCTTTTGTCGGGAGGTATCGGGACACAGGCAGTGGGCCCCTGCATGACTCTATCCTTCCAGAACGCAGAAGCCTTCCATCTGCGAGTCTATCTCTCCCCATTGCTCGAGATGCTCGCCACTGCCACTGTGATGCCTCTTTCCTCTGCTCAGGTCACAGAGATGGAGCTGGCCAGGTTCCCCGCTGGTGGTCAGTGACAATGGCGGAACCGCAGGTGACATTAACACCTTCACGGCTATAGAGTTTCCTTAGCAGAGCTGTGGAGTGTGACAATGGTGTTTGTGTCCAAACTATCAAACGCCATTATCACACTAAATAGCTACTGCTAGGCAATCCTTCCGCTCCCTAAATGTCTCGGCATCTGCTTGGTGTGGACAAGAAAGTCCGACTGGTAACAGTGCCCCCAATCGTGTGTCCTCACTGAATGAAGTCTGGTCGTCTTGTGCTCCTGACTAACATGTCTATCTGAACCCTGACTCACACATGCCGCTGTTAACCACTTTGGCTGGTGATGTATTTTCTTGTTTTCTCAAGTCAATAAAAAGTTTGCCGAGTCCCCCCAGCGTAAGGCTAGGCACCCGGTAATCATTCGACACATGCCTATGGAGTTGAAATGAACACTTAGGAAGGGGTTAGAGGCAGAAAACTAGAACTGGGTTAAATCTAGGTTATGCAAACCACATGCTCATAGGAGCAAAATTAAGGTCTGTGGGTCCTCCTCTTCATCATAAAAAACCCAACTTTCTGATAACTTATATTGGGCTTCACTAACCTTTCAGAAATTCTAAAACATGTTTTCTTTCTACTGATTTCAATCAATTACCAGGCTGATTACTGAATTTGTGTGCTAAGTTCTTCTCCCTTATGTTTGAATATATTACCGTCAGAAAATTATTTATGAACTCTGTGTGAGCTGCCATAGCAAACCTGAACGTTTTAAACCCATGCGGTTTCTGAGACAGTTGGCCCAGCTGGGTGGTCTGGTTTGGAACATTCTCTCTTTGAGTCTGTGTCTAAAGTAAGGACTAGCTTCTGCTTGTGCTGGGCTGAAGCTTGTCTCCTGAGACTGGGGTAAATGAACTAGTGCATGTTTAATCACATTGATGGGGCTGGATCAACCATCAGAAAAAAGTTTATTCAGTCATTCCACTATTCACTTATCAAATAAATATGTATTGAGTGGCTGCCGTGTGCCTGGCACTGTCCTAGGCCCTGGGGATACTTTTAAATTAAATGTGTCTGACATTATTTCCAGAGATGGGTGCTCGCTGGCTCATATTCTGTTTGGGGACCATCATAGTGGTTCCAATGTCATTCATTAGGAAGGCAAAGGAATGAAACTTTGCAAAATAATTCCAAGTCCCTCACTGGAAAGCACCACCTGAGCACAGCTCACACATCCATGAGACACTGCAAAAGCTTCAAGGTCATGGCTTCAAGGTTCATAGAAGCTTCTGTTCAAAGAAGAAGAGGAAGTGAATTCCTTCCTGCCCTGCATCTCCTCCCACCTCCCATTTCTTCCCTCCTGGATCATCTACGGTCAAGAGCACAGACCCCTGACATAATTAATACCCTGACATCCCTTTGAGTGTGTCCTGTCTGGAGAAAGCTCTCATTGAACAGGCATTGACAGACAGCTCTGCTTGTACAAACCACTCCCATGCACACTGTTTCATTTGATCCCTACAACATAGGGCAAAGATGACAGGTTTGGGGCCCTTTCCACAGATGGCAAACTGAGACTGGGTGGTTCTGGAACCATCTGGTCATGCAGCCACCATTCAACACGGGTCCCTTACATCTGAAGTTCTGTCCTGTACCTGTAGCCTTCCTTGGCCTGGTTATTCCACGAAATCTCATGCTTCATGGTTGAGTCTGTGTGGAGCTGGGTTGATCATGCCAGTATTTGATCAATATCCTCGGCTCCCCACTTGCTCTGTCAATGGACTTTGAGGGGAAAGCTGTAAATAAGAGAGGGATGAGTCACAGAACAATCTCTCCTCGTGAGTGTCCATAGTGCAGAGAAAGCCAACTATTGCAAAACACTGTCATCATGAACTGAAAAGAAAGAGAAGGAACATCTAAGTGGTAGTTTTGGGGTCAGGAAGGGGGTGGCCAGACTGTCCAGATGTGGGGCAGTGGCTCGGTGACTGACCTGCAGAAGCAGCACTGAATGATCCCGGCTCAGAACTGTTCCCAGACCTGGGGAAAGCGTGAGGACTGGGCCTTACACACTCCTCCTCTTCATTCCCACTCGCCCTGCAATTTTGCTCAGATGGAATGAAACAGGGAGCAAAGTGAAGGGCAGTCTATGTCCTTTCTGCTAGGTTGGCTCATTTAATGGTTGATTACGATTTCTTCTTGGATTACTTCTGCATTTGACATGTTCTTTTTGTAGATCTCTAAGGTACACACGCAGGGGCCAAATTTCCACATCCCCATTTTAGAGCCACCTCTAATACACAATCCTGTTGCCCCAAATCTCTGTGACAGCATCCTTCCCCAGACCAGCTTCCATCTGCCCCTCCCCTTGGGATGATTACTGCTGGTGTCTCCAATAAAGCGTTCCTGGAGACACTCACTGACCCGAATGCTGTTTGCAAGATGAAAGGGTTCACTTGGACAGGCAGCTAAAACCCCAGGAGACAGGCCACTTGAGCATAACTTTGCTTTGTGGATCACGCCACTGAGTCCCTGTGAATCCTTTCATCTTAGTCCAACATGTACCTTGCACATGAAAGTGGCCCCTTAGGGCCTGTCTGATGTTCCATCCAGCCCCAGAGGAGGTTTTGTGAAATAACATAGCAGTCACCATACATCAATGGCTCATCTACACATTTTTCTGAACTCTTCTGAAACCTATATTTTCCACTCGTGTACCTCTTTGAATCAGAAGACAAAAGATTGCTAGAACTGGAAACCAGTTCACTGTTTGTTCTGATGAGGAAATTGAAGCCCAGGTCTTCTAGAGTTTACTAGGCAGGTCCACGTCCGCACCCCTCCCTCGCATCACCAGCCATCCACCGAGCAGCCGTGGGCAGTGCGGTTGCCAGGTGCCAGGTGTTGTCCTGGGCTCCTGGATGTGAAAAAGAAAGGCCAGGTCCTTTCCCCGGGATGCTCTCAGTCCAGGAGCTGGACAGAGGCCTAAACAACGACATTTATGCCTCGACGTACTAGATTCCGGCACAGAGGCAGACAAGGGTGCCAAGAGACTGTAATTACGCACCTCATTTCTATCCAGATGCGGAAACACTGAGTCTTTGATGTTATGATGTTGTTTGTTGCTACTGGGAAAATATTCCTGCTTGTTTATTTTGGTGATTCAATTGCCAACAGGTTATGGAGAAAGGGCATTTCTCTGTTTGGGGGGGCAGTGCTGTAACAGGAAGATCTTGCTGCTTTTCCTTTGCCACTTGGCAGCATGGTGAGCAGTGCAGCATCTGTTGAGGGATTAGGGGTGGCTGGTACACTCTCCAGTTACGCGCGTGAAGAATTTTAATTTCTCAAAGGAGCTTGTTGAAATGTGAGCTGGTTGTCCTTCACAACGCAGGCTGGGTTAATACTGTTTCTTCCATCGCTGCCTCTGCCCCAGTGACAAAAGGCCTACTTCGAGCCCCCTGGGTGATACCTCTCCCCCTCAGCTTCCCCTCCTTTGGGACAGGCGCGGAGAGGCTGCTGGTTGCAAACCCACTGCTGGAGCCCCCAGAGCCGGTGGAGAGGTAGAGGGATGAAGGCATCTACCTTCTTCTCTTTGATACCCATGTTTCCTTCCAAGCTTTCTGAAAGAAAAGAAAGAATTCAAAAGCACAGGCAAGCTCACAAAAAGGCAGATGTCCACTGAAGATTCTGAAGGGCCTGGTCATGAGATAGCTTAATTTAGAAAACTGAATCATCGTGTGTACTCTGGAAAAAAGATTTATGTGACACAAATTTATTGTGTACTTAGACCATTTAAACACTGCACATAGGATGCAAAGATGAGTCAGACAGATTCTGCCATTCATTCACTCATTCATTCATTCCACCAACAGGCAACCCTGTGTTCCTACGAAGTGCCAGGCACTACGCTAGTCACTGAGGATTCAAAGATAGGATGTTCTCCCCGGAATCTAGTTGTTGCCCGTCTAGTGAGGACACACACATTTGAGGGCTGGGCCTAGAAGAAAGGGTGAGTGGGTGGGTGGAAAGAACATGAGTGGGGTCAATGAAGGCTCAGGCAAAAACGCCTGCCCAAAGCTGCTTGTTGGCTGCATGCAAATGTCAGCTGAAAACAGCTGACCTGCATGGAAGTTGTTAAAGAAATTAGCAAACGGCCCTGGCCCTTTGCACGTGTCCTTGGAAATAAATAGGGGCAGGAACTTAGCTGAGGAGGCCATTTTCTCCTTCAGAGTTTGGTCTCTCCCCTTCTCTCTACACACTGTGTTTCCAGTAGTTATTCTATTCCTGCGCTACTGAGCTCAGGAGCGAAAAGCGGTCGCTACAAGTGGTGACCCCAACATGATTCAGGAATCCACACGTCCAGGGAGCATTTTCGCCATCCAGACTACAAGGGGAATCATCCCGGTAAGAGACAGTCCCATCGCTGCTTAGGGGATTTCTAATATGGGGCGGCACCTGACTAAAGATCATTAACTTTATCTGCGCACTTTGCAACAACTCTTAAAGGCTGCCCAGTGCTCTGTGGAACCAAAAGCTTTACAACAACTCTCACGCAGGTTCCCAGATGAAGGCACGTTAGATGTAGAGCTCTAGGAGCGAGTAGGGAAGGTTTTTAAGAAGGATTCTGGGGGCGAGGGATTGAGAGGAGATTTTCCCCTCTCAAAACTGCAGCCAGGCATCCTCAGGAAGAGATGACCTTTGAAATAAGCACATTTTACTCTCTGGCAAGTGACTGGGCGCAAGTGTGTGTCTGTGTATCAGTGTACATGTATGTAGAATTTTAATGTCTCAAAGAGACTGGGTAAAATGCCCTTAAAGTCTCATTCAACTGGGACTTTTTGTTTTTGAAACAGGGAAAAGCCGGCTCCAAGCTCTAGCGTGGGCAGACGCGAGCATCCCATTCGCCTGCGAGCCTGGGGCCACACTTCGCTTGGGAGACTGCCCCCTAGAGCCGGCTATGCCCCTGCACAGCATAGCGTCAGTGGTTCACAAGGATTTTTCAGGTTTACTACCGGACTATTCAAACTGATTGCATTAAGGGCTTCCCCTGACAGCAAAATCCAGCTTTAATTTTGATAAAGTACGTTTTCAAAGGCTTGAGGGGAACAGGGAAAGGAGTGGAAGAGATTGTTCTATTGAGTATCTATTGACCCATTAAATACACCAGACAAGAACTAATCTTATTTTACCTTGAAAACAAGTCTCTTCCTTTCCATTTTCCTGGCACATTTAGCCCAGTCAAGAGCTAATTAAAGTCCCCTCCATTTTTTAGGGCCACCTGTCTTTCCTGCAGCACGTCCTGTCCTGCTGCTCTGTTTGGCTTCCAGTTGCAGCTGGATATAGGAAGTCGGATGATCCCTGCTTATCTGGATGTGCCACCACTGCGTCGCTAGGCCCTCTCCCTGAGCACGGACAACCTGTGCCTGAGATGTTTCTGGTCTCTGTGAGAGCTCAGAATCTCTCAGATTGAGTCGTTTGCTCAGCAATTAGAGCGAACAATATGTCGGGTTGGGATAAAACATGGAAAGGGCAGTTGTATGTGTCCCAAAGGAAGTATTAATACCTGCAAAGGGCCACCCCAAAATGTAAATGGTATGTTAGGAAATTTTGTTTGCAAGAAGCAGTTTTTTCTTACATTATCTCAAATAATTCATTCTCACAGCAATATTTCTTAAGCACCTACCATGTGCAAGGCACTCAGGTGGGGTAAGTTTTTTGCAGGACCCCACAAGGCAGGGAGACAAATCATGGGGAGCCCCTCCCCCAACAGTCATAAGGCAGGGCCTTGTGGAAAATGGTCAGGATTTGCAACCGAGTCCAAGCTTATGCCACATGCCATATGACAACTGATAAGAGATGAGGTGTGGGGGCAAGGAAAGAGACTTCTATTCAGAAAGCCAGCAAACCGGGAAGATGGTAGACTAGTGTTTTAAAGAACCATCGTAAGTTAATATGAACTTTAGGCTCCTTTTGTTTTAAGGGAAGGGGGAAGAGAAGGAGGGTTGTAAGAGGTGACTGATGACCGCAGACATCTGGGCATCAGGGAGGGTTCGAGGAGGTTGAGAAACTTCTTTGTCCTTGGTCAATTAACTTTGGATGACATAGGTCGGGTCACGAGTTCCTATAAATCTTTAACATAGCACTGTTGCTTGTGTGCATACTTTCCTTATTTCCCCAGAAATCAGTTTTGGGAAAGGGATGGTTATCGTCTTTCTTCCAGAGTTGAACTACAAACTAAATTCTTTCTGCAATTGGCTGGCTTACATGCAGAGCTAACTTTTCAACCTACAGGGTATTACCACAGGGGGCCAGAAGCAAAATGGAGATAGTAATGCTGAGCCTTCCAGGGTTACAGACTCATGAGTGCACCAGAGACTGGGTGTCTAGTCACCCCCAAGGCTGTCGCGATAAATCAGGCCTCTGCTGTCATGGTGATGTGTGTGCTCTCTTCTCTTCCTGCTGCCATGACTGCCTCCATTTTACCTGCGGTTTCTGCTCACCTCATGTCTTCTGCTAATCCTGGGGTCTTGCAGCCCCTGCTGTTTATGGCCTTGGCTTGCCTGCCTCCTTGTGTGATTGTCTCAGTTAAGCTGTGTGTTTCTGCCCGGGCAGAACTTTTCACTGGGGGCCAGGACACGGGCTGCGGGTCCACCTGTGGGGCAGGAAAGCACAAAGAGGGTGCGCAAGAGAGAGTCTAATGAGGGAAGTAATCTGGAAACTCTATTCTGGGCAGGAGCTACCCATTCTCCAGGTCACAAGGTAGGGGAAGAATTCTCAGGCAAAGGGAACAGTGTGTGTGAAGTCTCCGAGCGGGACGGAGTTTAGGTCAGCCAAAGAACTTGAGGTGTGGTGGGAGTGTGGCAGGAGTGTGACAAGGAAGTGACAGAGAGGAGGCAGGGACTGCTGCATGTCTCTGGCATCAGGAGGGCGGATGAACGCATGAGAACGACAGGCGTGGGGACCACTGCCATTTATCAGTCACACCTTTTACTGATGGCATCATCAAGACCAGGGGTTGGCAACTCACTGCCTGGGGCCAAACCCAGACTGAGGGTGGGTGGAAAGAACGTGAGTGGGGTCAATGAAGGCTCAGGCAAAAACGCCTGCCCAAAGCGTTTTGTATGAGCCGAGTGTGGTTATCACAGTTTTTATAAGTTGAAAAAAATCAAAAGAGAAATCTTTCATGATATGTGAAATTTACATGTAATTCAATATGTAAAATTTATATGTGAATCCCTAGGAAAATGTCATACAGGATATGTGAAATTTATGTGATTTGTGTGAAATCTCATGATAGACTTATATGAGAAAAATCTCAGGCACAGATTGTCAGTGCTCAGCGAGAGGGACTAGAGATACAGTAGCACATCCAGGTATGTGGGAGATCATCTCTGCCTTCTTTGTAGCTAGCTGCGATGGGAATGTAAATAGTTTTAGTGGAAGTTACCAAAAGTCCCTGTTTGCCCAGACTATCTCGGTGTAGCGCTGAAAGTCTCAGATCCTAGAAAACCCCTTAGTCCCAGGCAAACCGGGATGATTGGTTGCCTGGAACACAGCCAGGCTCATTCACTTGCATGTTGTCCATGGCTGCTTTCACGCTCCAGTGGCAGAGTTGAATGGTTACAACAGAGGCCACCTGGCCCCCAAAGCCTAAAATATTTACTCTCTGGCCCTGTATAGAAAAACTTTGCTGACTGCTGATCAAGCCCAAGGAAGAGTAGATAATTTGTGTGACAAGGAAAGAGGATATCACTGATTGTAACTGTCATAAGTATTGCCTGTGCTTATTTATTTTCCCATTGGTAACAGATCCATTTTAAAAACCTAAATCAGATCATGTCATTCTCCTGCTGAAAATTCTTCAATGGCTTCTCATCCCACTGGGAATAAAATCCAGGGCTCCCCTCATCCCTTTCAGACAGACCTCATCTCCTCCTCTTCCTCTGACTCACTCCATGCCATGCTCATCCCCTTGTTCCTCAAACATACCAAGCACACTCCTGCCTCAGGGCCTTTGCATATGCTGTTCCCTTTATCTGGACTCTTTCCCCAAATACACATGTGCGGATTCCTTTACTTCCTATTTCTGTTCAAAGTTGTCCCTTCAGAGAAGACTTCCCCATCACTGCAGCACTCTTTGCCTCCTCACATTTATCTATTTTCTCTGTCCACACTAGAAGGTCAGGCACATGAAGATGGGGACCTTGCTGTATCCCCAGCTCACAGAGCAGTCCCAATCACCTGGTGGGTTGGCAATCAATACGCATTGCATAAATGAAAGGTAAAGTCAAGAATTTTGTGCCTGTCTCCAGGGCTCTGTCCCCACTCACTGGACCATATTACTGCTAATATTTCATTTTAGCCAATATCCCTTCAGTTACAATTACGCAGCTGCCTGTCTCTGTCATCCACTGGCTTCGTTTCCTGCCAAACACCTTGTCTTTAATCATCTGAACATCTGCCCTGTGCATATCTCATGCCAGATGCTGGCCCGAGAGGCTGCTATTTCTCCTGTCCTAAGGATGGAAGCATTAATCCTGAGCCCAGGGGTGGAATCAATGTGATTCTTCAACCCTCTGAAACTGACAGTGACATCTTACGCATAGTGCACTTTTCCGGGGTGGGGGTCCAGAGCTGTCACCCAGTCTGCAAGAGGGTCCTCCACCCTCAGAAGGCTGAGGAGCTCTGATTTTAAACAACAGCAATCCGTTTGCCTAAAGTACGCTGAGCTTTCTAGTCTGTGTGCCAGGGCCTCCTGGGGGCACCCCCGTCCCTGACCGCCCTGCTCGCTGAGACCTTGCAATGCCAAGCTGGTTCACTGGGACACTCTCTGTGCATCTCTGCAAGATTCCTCCCTTCTGCCACATTCTGAAACCGCCATGCTCTGCTACACTCAGCAGGGTCCCCAGCGACTGCCCGGCAGTGGCTGTTTTCTTCCAGACAGTGAAATGGGCCGGGCTGAGCTTTCTGCAAATCGACAAGCACAGACACACTTTTGGGAAGAGGCGGCGGCCGGGTCCCAGAAAAATAGTGTCAAACATGTGTCCTAACGAACCCGAGGCCTGCTTTCCACACACTGTTAGGTGTCTGTGCTGAGGGACTCATTTCCCGCCAAGCTCCCTGCTCAGTTATTTCTCAGAGTCACTGAGGCGAGGCTGCCTGGCTGTGGGAGTCTAGAGATTCCACAAGGCAATTGCACCCAAGTGCAGGGAGATGGAAGTTCCAGGGGCCCTGAGGGCGTAGACTTGATGCTCAAAGGAAGACTTCCTGGAGGAGGTGACATCCAAGTGGAGACTTGGAAGACAAGTGGAGGTTATTCAAAGAGCAGGGAAGAGACCTGGTATAAATTTCTAGGGTGCCTAAACTTCCTTTAAAAGGAAACAAGCTTTTTGTTCTGTTTTTAATAGTGGGTAAACAGTAAAACAAAACCAAGGGGTGGGGAGAGGCAAGGAGAACAGGACCAGGGCCCAGAAGGAAGAGGACGGAGAAGAAAGAACACACCTGGAGGACACCTAGGACACCAAACAGCAGCACAAGAGCACCTGGGGGCTTGTGAGACATGCACAGTCTCTGCCCCCGCCCAGACTCATGAAACCAGAAGCTCTGGGGCTGGGGCCAGCGCCCTGCGTTCTTACCAGCCCTCCAGGTGCATCTGATGCACGCTCAAGCGTAGACCCACTGGGCCATCAAGCCTGGGACACTGTGGTTCTCATTAGTGCTTAATGAGAGAGTAACGAGAGGATCAATCAACCAATTACTCCGCCTCGGAAGAGAGCAGAGCAGAGTGTTCTCCGCCTTGGCAGCACATCAGAAGCACCCGAGAGCTTTTAAAAAATGCCCGATGCCTGGGCCGTGCCCCAGACCAATTACATAAGAATCTCTGAGGGGACCCAGGCGCTGACATTTTTAAAGCCTCGTGAGCAGTTCTAACGTGCAGTCAGAATTGAGCACCGCTGCAGGGAGACAAGGCATCGGCCAGATGTTCCGTTTGGGATGGCTTAGAGCAGTGGTCCCTGACCTTTCTGGCACCAGGGGCCGGTTTCATGGAAGACGGATGGGGGGTGGGGGACGGTGGTGCGGAGCTCAGGCAATGCTGCGTGGCCCGTTTCCTAACAGGCCACCGACTGGTAACAGGCCGTGGCTGGGTGGTTGGGGCCACAGGCTTAGAGAACCTTTTTTGAAAATAGAAACTTACAAAAAGTGTATATCAAGTAGCAAGTAATTTAGACAAAATGGAGCTTTATTTTCTTTGTCCTTTAATAAATCTGGAGGCAGAGAGCCTAGGCCTGGGCCAGCAGCTCCATGATGTTTCAGCAATTTGGGCTCCTTCTAGATGTCCATGGTCACAGTGGGATTACTAGAGCTATCACATTCATGTTCCTGGAAGGAAAAACTTAAAAGAGTGAAGAAGTAACAGAGTGGCTGTCCTCTAGTTGAATCCTCTTTAATGCTCTTGGAAGCCCCACCCAGACTTACACTTAGATCTCCTTGGCCAGGACTGTGACGCATGAGTACTCTCAGCTGCAAGCACGTCTGGGAAATGCAGTATTTTAACTATTTTAACTGAACATATTGCCAGAGTGAACAAAATTGGGTTCTGTGACTTAGGAAAAGAGGGGAGTGGATAATGGGTAAGCAGCTGCCAGTCCATTCCTGGATCAGTCAGGGTTCTCCAGAGAAACAGTATACAAAGGGATTTATTATGAAGGCTTTGGCTTGCATGATTATGGGGTCTGAGAAGTCCCAGGATCTTCTGTCTACAGTCTGGAGACTCAGGAAAGCTGGTGGTGTAGTTGGAAGGCCTGAGAGGTAGAGAGACAATCATGTAGATTCTGGACTGAGTCTGAAGGCCTAAGAACTAGGAGTGCTAAAGACCGACGTCCCAGCTCACACAGGCAAAGAGGAAATTCCACTGTCCTCTACCTTTTTATCCTATCCAGGCCTTCAAAGTCTTGAGTCATGCCCACCCACACTGGGGAGGACCATCTGCTTTATTCAGTGCACCAATTCAAGTGCTAATCTCCTCCATAAACACCCTCACAGACACACTGGAAATAATATTTAACCAGATATCTGGGCACCCTGTGGCCCAGTCAAGTTTGTCAAAAATTGACCATCCCAGCCAGTTACTTACAGAGCCACTAGGAAAGGGCCAGGAGGAGAGCGAAGACTGGAAGAGACGAGAAGAAGTGGAGATATAAGAATGATACCTCACATGCTTCCCCGGGAGAGAGAACCAGCCCGAGCTGGAAGGGCAGCGTGGGGAGGAGAGAGGGGAGGGAGGCTTCGGTGTGCTGCGGCCAGAGGAGGACAGGCTGGGCGAGTCAGTGCGAGAGTTCCCTGTTAAAATGAGGGAAGCAGTGGGTTTTCTCTAATCCTCATCCTCAAATTCACTGAGACAGACACCGAATGAACTGTATGGCCGTACACTCAGTACACAGAGAAACTGAAAAACAGCTACCGTCCCCATCACAGCCTGAGAAAAATATCTGCTGTAAACATGGACCACATTTGGGAATTGGGGAAACCACAGGGATCGATTCAATAAATGTTGATTAGGCACATACTATGTTCCAGGCACTTGTAGGTGTTAGGGATACATCAGTAAACAAGAGATAAAAATCACTATCTTCATAGAGTTCATATTCTACTTGTGGAGACAAATACTAAAGGAAATGAGTAAACCACGTGGTATGTTAGAAGATGGTATGAGTTAAGGGGGCAAATTTAGCAGGGGGGAGGATGAGAATGGCAAGGTGGCGGGACAATTTTAAACTGGTGCTCCATCAGAGAGCACCAAGGACAGTTTTTCCCATTAGGATGTTGAGGTCACACCATGGAAGGGCTGGGACAGGGAGGAGGCAGTGTTGTCATCGTCCCAGGCCCTGGGATTTGGGGACAGCTGTGATGCCTTACCAGCTTTTGAGAAGGGAAGAGATTTCTCTAAACCTATAGGAAAGGAAACTGAGGCACCCAAATGATTACCTTTCTTTGGGGACGGTGATGGCAGTGTGGGTGGGCTCTAAGAGAACCAGGGAATATTTCTGTGGTTTGGTGACCCCCCCCCAATGATGCCACAAAGGAGGTGGCACCTAAGGGGAAGTACACACACCGTCTCTACTTCCTCTGACCTGGACCTCCAGCCTGAACAAGCTGCCTGGAAGTGGATGTGGATGTGAAAGAAGAGGACACTGTTATGGGTTAAACTGTCTCCCTACAAAACTCCTATATTGAAGTCCTAAGCCCCAGTGCCTCAGAATGTGGCATTATTTGGAGAGAGGTTATTTATCAAGTGAAAATGAAGTCCGTAGAGTGGGTCCTAATCCAATATGACTGTTGTCCTTATAAAAAGGGGAAATTTGGACACAGAAATGCACGCAGAGAGAACACCATTGAAGAGTTATGCTACCATAAGCCAAGAAACTTCCAGAAGCTGGGGGAGAGAGCGGAAACAGATGCTCCCCCAGCACCTCGGAGGGAGCATGGCCCTGCTGACACCTTGACCTAGGACTTCTGGCCTCCAGGACTGCGAGGCAATGAACGTCTGATGTTTAAGCCACTCGATAGTTAACAGTGTTTTGTTTTGGCAGCCGTGGGATTCTCTAATACAGACACCAGACACCCAGGGAAGTCCTGTTGGCAACTTATCACCAGAAAGCAGCAAGCCGCTACCTTGTCATTCCACACAGATGTCGCGAGAGAAAGAGGAAGTGAGGAGAGGGAGAGGGAGGTGGAGGTGAGATGTCTCAATAGAACCACTTCTGCTACTTCTGGGCCCTACCATGGAGGTTGACGGGCTGGCTTTTCTTCATTATATGTGATCAAAAGTGTGTGGCTTCTGGAAAAAAGTCTCTGAGATGATTTCTATCTGGGACTATTTGGGCCTTTCGTGAAAAACAGAATTTTAAAAATTCTTGTTGTATTGGCATCAGTAGCGCTTGTAAATATTTGTTGCATCATAAAATTGACGGCTGTACCCACACGATCACACGGATGAAACTGGCTTCCATCTTGCCTTTGAGCTTTTGGGAAATAGTGTTAGAACAAGCAGTCTCTCAAAGGGCTTTAAGCCGCTACAGCAAAGAGTTTCAAAACAAAAATCCCGCCTAAATTCCCTTTTTTTATCAAAACCCCATGCGTAAGGAGAAGCGTATTCTAAAGCAGAAGAGGACAGTCTTCTACCGAAGGCCAACCACCCCTCCGAGAGGGACATACACGGAAATAGCCGTGCTGCCAGCGTGACCGTGGCGAGCGCCTCCCACGGCAGCGTTTCTCTCCTGCTGCCACGCTGCAGCGTCACCTGTCAGAATCTAGAAGTATCTGGGCTCTTCCTCAGTCAGATTGTTGTTTGAGCTCCAGGAGGTCTGTCACCCCCCTGAGCATTTCAGGACTCTTCTCCCACGGTCTGGACTCCGCACTCCGAGTGTGGGCCTGGCTAGCAGCAGGAGACGCCCACGGAGCACGTTGGAAATGCAGAATCTCAGGCCCCACCCAGACCTGCCGCATCAGGACCTGCTTTCCCCAAGGTCCCGGTGACTCCTGTGCGTACTCAGGCTGGAGAAGCATCCACCATGCTGCTCAGACGTGGCCTAACAGTTCTCCCGGAGACGTCAGAGAGCAAACGAAATCTGTCTTAGAAAACAACAAACCATCTGAAAAGGCTACACACCGTGTGATTCCAGCTATGTGACATTCTGGAGAAAGCAAAAACTATGGAGATGGTAAAAAGATCGGTGGTTGCCAGGGGTTTGGGGAGGGAGGGATGCCAAGCTGGAGCACCAGGGGTAGGTATTTGGGGTGGTGACGCTACTCTGCATGATAGCACAATGGTAGATACGTGTCAGGATGTATTTGTCCAAACCCATAGAATGTACAACACCAGGAGTGAACCCTAGTGTAAAACTAATAACAGTGTATCAAGATTGGCTCATCAGTTGCAACAAACACACCACACTAATGCAAGACGTTAATAATAGGGGAAAACAACAAAGTAACAATGGGAGGATACATGGGAACTCTCCATACTTTCTGCTCATGTTTTTTGCAAACTTAAAACTGCTCTAAAAAAGTCTATTAATAACACAAAAATTACAATGAACCATTGGGGCAGCAGATAGTCGTACACTTTGGGGTGCATCAAGCTGTCTTTAAGTTGGCTTTATGTTGTTTTGTCTCGCTCAGTGTGAACTGCGGCTGTCACCCGGCTTTGCAGCTGGGCGTGACTCAAACCAGTAGGGAAGGGGCTCAGAGCGTGTAAGGAGACCCACGTACAATGGGGGCAGGGGCAGGTGCCAGGATCCCTGAGAGCTGGGGCGCCCCCGCCAGGATGAGCACGCATCTGCCAGTGTCACCCACTGTGGGTCAGCCTGGGTTCGGAGAGCCCAGGTTTAGGGGGCAAAGCAGAAAGTGATCGAACCTAAGTTGTAACGTAAGAATGAGGGAAAAACACAGATGCAGATATTTCGTGCTCTAGTAAATCTATTAGAAAATTATTAAATCCTGGGGGAATGTGAAATATGACACAAATTCTAAAGAACAAGAACGTATCTATGGTGATATATGCATCTTATACTTTTTGTTTAAATATGAATTTAATTAAACAGAAAATTGTACCTGGCTGTGTGACTAATGACGGGAAATGGCTTTATGTTTCAGAACCCGCCTCCAGCAACAAGAGCGTATTTGACATTAGTGCGACAACTCGCCGCGGTGGGGAATTCGTGATTTCTGTTTACATCGCAGCAGGACGCATCTAGAAATCCTGAGGTTAGGAATGGTGTTGGGGGAGGGAGTTTGGCTGTGGATACACCCTGCTCAGCACCAAGTCCTTGACTGCACAACCACGTGTAAACACACAAATAGACACACAATGTGAGGTTGGTAAAAACTCTAAACGTGTATACAAAGAATAGATCGTCTTTGAGACTGACAATTGATTCAGTCTCACCATAAATCTGGTCACAAATCCTGTTCCAAAGTCATTTCAGGGAAGACAGCAGGTGACGGGTTTAGAAGCATCTTGGAGCACAGTCAGCTGGGAGTAAAGATTGTCACAGCCTCTCTTCGGGCTGTATGTCCTCTCTGGTGTGTTTTCAGATGTGCTGCCAGCCCTCGGTCCTTAGTTAACGAGGGACATTTAGGTTTTCTTTTCTGCTGGGATCCCGGATTCCGTCGTCCTCACTGCTGCGGAGCTTGTCTGAACCTTGCTTTTCCCAAAGCTTGGCTTCCTCTGTTTCTGGTTGCTGTTTTGAAGGGATTTGAGCCCCAGCATTTTACAATACTTGTTACACTGGTGTAGTGCTTTAAACTGATCGATGAAGGTCATGGAACAGTTGCCTTTAAATCCTTTGTACCTGTGAGTTTGGGTGGAAGGAAATAAAATTTTTTAAATCGGGGCACTTCACCAGTTTAAAAATAAAAATTTTAAAGGGGAAACTAATGATGCATGAAAATGATTCCTATTTTAGGCAAGAACACCCACATGGTTGACATGCTATTATTGAGAGGGAAAAAAATAAAGACCATGGACTTAAGTAAAGGCAAAGATCCATTGACACGCATGGTCAAGTTCAAGGGCCTATAATCATACGAGTGTTCCAGGAGAGATTTGTGCATCGGTAGAACAGATTGTCACCTGCGTGTAAAGGGAGGGGCTCTGGGGAGCCTCCTACCCTGGACGCATCTATTAATTCCTGAAATTCCACTCATATCTTTCATTGTTTTCACATCTGTTCATTTATTTCTTCACTGATTGGGCGCCAGACACTGTAGGGGAATTACAAGGGATTAATAAGCTCTGTGGTTTTTCTGAAGCTGCCCATCTCACAGGGAAGACAGACACACAAGCAGCGACCTTATACTGTCAGGCAGTACTGAGGAAACAGAGGAAAGGCCATTTTCCACACTGCCCAGTGGGTTCTAAGGTTTCATGGAGGAATGATGGCGCGGGGCTTATCTGGCAGAGGAAACAGTGTGGGCAAAGGTTTAGAGGCTCGTTCTGAGCAAGAGCTGCCGCTCTGAGGAGAAAAGAGGTTGGAGGACATTTGTGAAAGGCTTCAAAGCCACGCTATGTCATTTTCCCCGTGGGCCCGCATTTCCCAAAATACATTCCAAGGAACAATAGTCCACAAGACGCTTTGAAACTCTGCGCTGTCGGTACCGTAGGAAATGCTACAGAATGTCTCTCCTTGCTCCTGGGACGTTCAAAACACACATCAGCTCTTTAAAGACCCTGTGAAGTCTCACATTAAAGAAACCTCCTAAACTTATTCCACTCGGGGGTTCCCCAAATTATTTGACAATGAATTCTGGTTTTCACATAATGACTTTTTAAAGGTCACTGAGCCTTTTTAGGGGATGTTGTAACATAACCAGATCTGTGTTTTCTAGAGAAGTTGTACTCTGAGGATGTCTACAGGGTGACCTTCTTTTCTTGGGTCAGGTGACCTTCAGCAACCAATCTCAACAAGCGCTATGGGTACATAGTCCAGCCCCCACCACCCTTCACCGCGCCGATGGAGGGACCCTCTCAGTGGTTTGTCCTTGTTTCCTGGCCTGTCCAGACAACTGCATGTCAGATCGTGGTCAAGCAACTGCTCAGACGGTTCCATCTCCCTTGGAACAAAATCCAGCCCATCCCCTGGCATACCGGCCCTCTCTGCCCTGGGTCCTGCCCACTCTGCCCTTCCTCCCTAGCGCTACGGCCCCTCCTCAGGCCTCCGTGGGAGCAACAGCCCAGCTGCCTCCACGGAAACCAAGCCCTGGCACTGTCTTCCCTGACAGCCACCCTGGCTGGAAAAAAGCAGAACACTAAGTTTCTTCCTTTTGCAGAAAATGAGAGGCGGGCAGAAGCACCCACCCATGAGTCTGGTCCGGTTCTGCTGGCAGGGGCATTCTAGAATCCCGGCGCACGTGCACGGTTCCTGTTCTCGGGGCTTCTGAAGGCACCCCAACATCAGGGTGACATGAGCCCCGAGGGATCTGGGGGATGGAGGAGAAGCCATCATCTATGGGCCCCTTCTCAAGGTCACCTGAGTCCTGTCCCCATGCAGGAAGCATGGAGTCCATTCCTCGATATCTGAAGCTGAAACTGGAGTTGAGGACAAAGAGAGCCGAGGAGGAGGTGCCGGGGGTGAAAACACTCATCAAGAAGGCAGTCAGAAATTCATCCACTGAACTGCGCCCCAGAGCTCTGGTTCCCAAAGGCCAGCCCCGTGTTCTCTGCAGACGGGAGCCCCCAGGGCCACAAGGCGGGCAGCTTGGGTGAGGGAGCAGCAAGTTCTCATCCTGTGTGTACAGGCGGTGTGAGATCCCACCATTCAGAAGAGCATCTGGGCCGATGTCCAGGCAGGGGTGAGGGTGGCGAGGCCACACTGTCAGTGTCTGGCTTGGACGGCGCTGATGGCAGGGCCTTCTTCATTGACAAGCTCTGACATCCTCAGGGCGGGCATTCTCTCCTCTGCAACTTTACCCGACAGTCCCTCTCTCTTAATCTCCTTCCCTTCCGCCTTCAAACAGGCATCTGGCTCCCTTTAGACAGACAGACACACGGACACGCACCCCACACCTCCTTTTCCTGGCTACTGTCTAGACTTTTCCTTGTCTTCTGTTGACGAACTCATGGAGTCCATGGCGTCTTGGCGGCACATTCCTTCTCCATCCCTGTCACCTGCTCCCACCGTCTCCTTTGGCTTAGACCTTCCTGAAGGCACTGATAACTTTTTTCCTGGGTAGAAAAGTGCCTTTCTCGGGTCCATTATGCCCATGAGACTGGCCCTCTGATTCCTGGCACTGAGGAGCCAGCCCAGATGTTTGGTGTCCCACAGTGACACAGGCCTTGCTGTGAGACACACTTAGAAGATGTCAGGGAATTCTGTTCCAATGTCCCTTTGTTGCACTCCCCTCCCCCCATGCATTGCTTTAGTCTGCCTGGAGTCGACGCACGCACGCACCCATGCACACACGCACACCTATTCTCCAGTGTGCTGCTTGAAGAGTAGATTCCATTTCTTCCCACCTACAAGTTTGTTTTGGTCCTTCCTCTCCCAGGATGGTGGTGTCTTGACTTGTGACTGGGCGAAGCATCCCAAGTGGCTGCTGTGCCTTCTGCCTGTGGTCACTGAGGGCACAGCCCCTCTTTTGGAAGTCACCTTGGCCAAATGCGGGATTCTGTTTTAATCTTTCCTGTTTTTCATGGCTTGGGGGACCAGAGCTGGGCACGCAGATGCCAACGGATCCTGCTTTCTCAAGGCCACTGTCCTCCCGTGCATCTGCCTTGACACGTGGTCTCCTATCACCTCCCATTTGACCCTTTGGAGGGAACAGGTCATTCCAGCTTCTGTCCGGGTCTCCTGAATCTGGCTTCCACGTCAGGGATGCCTGGCACGTGCCACCTCCTCATTCCTCCTTCCGAGGTAGAAAGACGCCACGCTGGCCGTCACACCGAGGGAAGTCCTTTGTGGCTATTCCTACCCATCTTTTATTTTGGTCCAGTGCTTACTGACTGGGAAGAAATCTGCTCATGGTATTTCTCTTTTCTCTACTTCAATCCAGCAACACGGGATTGGCTTTTTGGGGAGACAACAGAGGGCAAAGTGTTGGCTCTGGTGCCCTCTGGTGGCTGAATCGCAATCCCTCCACCTCCCTCAGGACCTGCCTGCGGCTGGAAGGGACCTGAGTTTGCAGGGCCCCTGCATGCCTGGCCTTAGATTGGTTTGGGGTGAATAGGTTCAATTTCCAAATCTCCAGTTATAAAATTAGACATTTTCCGTTGTCTCTTTTGGAGAACTCTAAATGGCTGAGCAATTTCAAATCAGAAATGTGTTCATGGGCCCAGTTACTCTCTTGGGTCTGCCTAGAAAATGGATTACTGGATGTCAAGACAATCGTGCTTGCCATACTTTATAACTTGAAATTTTCGTACTCGACATTTGCCCAAAGATTAAGGGTGCTGAGGTACAGGGGCTGGATTTCCAGACATAGTCTTATCGCGGGCTCCCCAAAGGAATATGAAATACTTCTGTTTTAAGGATCATACTGCCAAGTAAAGCTGAATTAAAATGAATAAGTCATGACAGTTCTGTTTTCTTTATAAGATTATAGTAACTATTTCCCCCCAAATAGTATCACAACCTCTGACTTCATTAAACAAGAGAGCAAGACAAGTCTCATCCCTGGGGTGTCGGCAGCCGTATAATGGCCCAGATGGAGACAGAAGGGAATATTTTCTTTAAAAGACACAATGCTGCTGCTTATGATGGTGCCATTCCATGCAGCTGAGCGCAGCCAGACACCAGCCTTCCGCAGAACTCAAACTCGTGACTCTCCCTTTTCATTACAAATGAACTAGGCTCCCTCGTGGGTGCTTGCGAAGAAGGAAGACAACTGTGTTCAACCAACCCTTGGTTCTCCACCCCCTCACCTGCTCTCTCCGGAAGCCCCCTGCAATCTGCAATGCTCTCCCCTTCCTTCCTTCCCACCTGGACTCGACTCTTCCTGTCTGCAAAGTGCCTTTGAACCGGAGCCCTTTCCAAGGCTGTCACCATTGTTCAGCTCCCTTTTGCGGCTTTGCTGTTCACTGGAGAGCTGCTTCAGTGGAACCTCACGTCCCAGCATTGAGGATCTGCCTCTGTAGCTCGGGGTGCTGGCCCGTGCCCCTGACTTTAAGCAGTAAGGACTTTCCAACTCCTGCCTGCACACAGGCTGCCCCATGCCCCATGCCGCCACTTCACCCATGAAGTGAGGAGATTGGACACGGTGGTTGGTTTTCACTCCAGAGCAGAGGGGTCCCACCACCCCTTACCCTCTGATTGGAGTTCTCCCTTTCATCAGTTTTTCAAACTGTGATTCTAAGATATATTTGTTCAGGGAAAAATATATTGCTTAAAAAATAAAATTTAAAGAAAAGTTTTTTTTAAAAATGGACAAGAAGATCTAATATCCCTTCCAAAGCTCTCAAACACTTCAGAATTCCCTCCTGTCCCAGCTCCCACCCCTCGCCTGTCCTTGGGTGGGAAGGCAGTGAGTAAGTAACACTTTACAGACAGCATTTCGCACTGGGCTCCAGCCATCAGCTCTTCTAATGGGTCTTGGGCAGCTGTCCCAGGCCAGATAAGTCACATTAAAGCTGAGAACAAAACCAAAGTGTTGGATTTCTTTTCAAATTAGGAGGAAGAAAAAAATGTGCCATTTGAAGCTCCCAGTTGGTCTGGGTTCCTGGAAGCTGTTGATGTGCTTTTAAAAGATGTCTTAGATAATCATGCTCTTAAGTCCACTTAGTTTTTGGAACTTCCTGGGCAGGTTTCTTTTTTGTTTTGGTAGAGAGCTGGTCTAAACAACAATATGAAATATTCCTACTCTGGTGTCAGGCTTTGGCTCGAGGAGGGAAAGGGAACTAATGTTTAGATCACACCAAGCTTCAGGGACTAGAGGTAGAGTCACTGGGGACCCTCAAGGCAAGCCCGAGTGTCCCCATTCTGTACATCACTGGCTTCAAGATCTTAAAGTCGCATCCCATAGTCACCCAGCTGGTACGATGAGAAGCCAGGATTCAAACCAGGTCTGATGATGTCTGCATTTGCAATGTCCTGCAGGGGACATGGAGTCTGGAAAGAGAGGCTCCATTTGGGAAGTCCTTCTGGAGTCCAGAGGCCATCATAAATAGGACACCATCTAATTTATCTTCTGCATGGGGACACTTGTCCAGGGCAATTGCTAAACTGGATGGGATGTGAGGACATCAGACGTAAGCTGGTACCACCATGGGGAAACTGGGATACACGGACATGCTTCTCATCAGGGAGGCTAGACAAACCCCCAAGACACCGAGAGGCAAGGCTACTCTCAGGAGAAACAGAAGAGGCAGGGCCGGGATTTGAACCAAGCTTCCCTCTGAAACCCCTATCCTTACCTCCCCATGACAGCACAGCCCCTCCCAGCGTGCTCTTTTCACAAGGCCAAGGCCGTACCAAATTCCCTGACGCATACAGCAGTCGGGCTCCGCTCAGCACTGCGGGAAAAGCCCCGAGATGGTTCCAGCATAGAACTTCATTGTCCCTGAGCCACAGCAGGGAAAATATCCAAGTTGCACCTTGGTTCCAAAACCAAATTGGAAGCTTTGTACAATCGGTGAGAACTTCACGCATCAGACGTGTCCATCTGGAGGTTACAAGAAAGACTGACCCCTTTCCACTTGTTTCAACTCCCTCCACTTCTCTCTGCCCTTCCTTAAAGCTGAAAATTAGCATGTTTGTTAGAGCATTGCTGATGTCAGTGGTCTGAAATGACCAGAAAGCTTGAATGGGAAGCAAGCCCGCCACTGCCATCAAGTGCTCCCACGTTCAGGGCCACTGTCCACCTGCACTGATTGCCATGGGACAGACACCAGACAACTCGAGACAGCCCAGAGCCTGCTGGAAAATGTCAAACTAGCCAATCCTGAGCCTGCTTACCCTGCCTCATCCACTCCTTCCTGAAGAAACCACAGCACAGGGTCTTGCTCATATTTTCCTTTCACTTCCTCTGTCTCTTGGCTGACCCAGTGTCACCCCACGTGGCCCCTAGTGGCCTGGCGCACCCCCTCCTCTCGGGATCTGTGAGTAATGAACTTATCTTTTCAATAGTAATTGTCTCCCATCTGTTGGCCTTGCCATCCCTAATAATAATAAAGCCTACATTTCAATACAGAAGCCGCCCCCTCCAGAAGCCATGTGCCCTCTTTCCCTCCTCCTATAGATGGTCTCAGTATGTGGAAAGAGCGGAAGTGGCAGAGGCAATAGTAGCGCCAGAGCAGAACTTCATTTTCACCAAGAACCACACATGGCTGCTTTCTCTTCAGTGGGCATCAAGTAAAGAAGTGAGAGGGGCAGTTTGTAAAAAAGATACCCCAGTAAAAAGTTATCATCCCATCATCTTGGTGCACCTCCCACTGAGAAAAACAACAACCTAAAATTAGAAAAATAAAGCCATCGACGACAACGACACATAACTAATCACGGCTCTGTGACAGCCATTTGCTCCTGTAATTATCGTCATGGGGGTCTCTGAGCTGCCTAAAGTACTTTTGGGGGAAAAATAAATTTAAAATATACAAATTGAATTCACTGCACTCAACTGCAAAAAAATACATGTTTTTCAAAGAAACTCTTACTCATGAAGCTTTTAAATGTAGAAGAATAAAATATTGCTAGTTAAAAATCATCCCAGTAATGCTGGCATTTACCCCTATGGCACTCCTGTTAGTAATTAATCTTGAAATGTGTTTGCAAGAGTTCTTGTTTTTTTTCAAAGTTAGGAAACAAATGAGTTTTCCTGCGAGGACAAAGTCCATAAATATTTTATGTAAGTGAGAGAAATGAAATGAATTCATCCCAAGAACATTTGTCACCCAGAGTCAGGACAAGAAATTCGCTCTGCACACCTCAGCCTCACAGCGTCTGCCTGCGAGGTGTCCGGAAGGCCAGGGTGAAATGACAAGCACTCCATTTTTTTTCTACTCACCCTTTAGCCAGCGTTGCTATGCCAACGTCAGTTAACTTCATGCCTACACCTACAAGGAGAGAGAGCAAAGACGGTGTTTGTGTTACTCGGGGCTCCCGTACAAGCTCTCTCCCCAGAAATGTGCCCATTGGGCTTGGGTCTGGCCTCCCAGGCATCAGTGAAAGAGGAAACCCTTACGCCACGGGCAGGGGGGTAGGCACGGGCTGGGTGGTCAGTGTCAACAGTGAGAAAGTTCCAGGCAGCAGTTCAGTTTAAAGCCACACTCCAGACGTGTGATTTCCCATTTCCATAAAGAGAGTTTTCCCATCCAGGACAGAAAGATTTTTTTGGGTCAGCGTTAGACCTAGGGAGCTTGAGTTATATGTAGACTTTGAACAGTGGCCTGGGGACGTGACGTTTGGAACCCATTGTCTGACCCTTTGACACTCCCATTAAACCATGGTGGGAGGGGAGGCTACCAAAACGCAAATGATAAACAGCTATCTGAGCTTCCCACTCCGGTTCAGCAAAGAGCCACAGGCATCGCCAAGCACGGAGGAGCCTTTCTGTGGTGCCTTCCCAGCAGGAGCAGTGGGGAGGGAGGACAAGGACAGCCATGCCCTCCTGTGGTAGGCAAGAGCCACCATCTCTCTCTCTACCCCACCCCCAGCCCACATCCTCAACCTCTCCCAGGAAATAACAGCCCCTCCCTCATGCCCAGAGTTCGGGTGGCCTCTAGGCCTTTCCAGAATCTCTGTGTCCCGACCAGGTACCAATTCTATCCCTGTCTCCCTAGGGTGGTGGCTCTGGGTACTTGCTGCGACTCAGTGGGCCTCTGCTAAGACCTCACCTGTGCAATCTAGCAATGACCTTTCGTCACAGGTGGGCATGCGGGCCCACAGCGCCACCTCCGCTCCCAGTGTGTGGGCACCTGCCAGACACCAGGCCTGCATCTGGCCTCCTCCTCTCTTGCCCCTGACACTCGTGCCACATGGGCAGGGCTCTGAGCACTGGTTCCCCACCTCCAGCAGGTGCTCTGCCCGCAGAGGGCCCTGGCAGCCTAGAAACCGGTCTAGGCTATGGGAGAAGGAACCAGCTTCCCTCCAAAGCCAAGCGTGAGGATCGGATCTGATGACAACTTAGTATTCCAGGGTTCCCAATCCCTGTGAGCACTGTTTTCTGAGGCCCAGGAAAGGCATGCTGAAGGGTTAATGCTCTGATTCAGCAGTGTCTGCCCAGAGCATGGCAAAAAATACAGGACATGCTGCTATTCAGTGTGGCTAGCGAGACGGAAGCGACGAGGCCTGCCTGTCTGCCGTGCACCTGTGAGCTAAATTAGACGCGGCGCGCGGCGAGAGCCAGTGAGCATTCTGAAAGCCTCTTTCCCAGTTGGCAACTAATTCATCTAATTCCTTCAAAGCTGCTAACAACTCAGACATATGTAGAAATGCTTCCCATAGCTTTTATTGCAGAGACTATGCTTTTAAAAAAACCCATAAAATTGCAAAAGCCTTTTACAGACATCCTGTTGCATGGAAAGTCGTATTTAAAAATCATAGCTCTAAGCTGCACAGAAGCCCAATTTTTAAAAGTCATTTGGCCAAAGGTTTTTGAACTTGGGACATTCCTTTACTTTGTTTCTCATGATTGCCAGCTTGAGAAAGATAGAATATAATTTTTTAAAAAAAAAAAAAACTTCTCTCTGTTTAATAATTTGACAGCATTTCAACCAAGGTTATTAAGAGTCTTTAGAGGATAATAATTTAAGTTCTAGTGTGCAGCTGTCAAACTGAGTTGGGGATAATCGTAATCCACAGGTTGTTTCTGGTGGAAGGATAGAAGGAGACAGCATTTGAATTCTTTCTCCAGAATTCAAGTTCTTGAGTTTTTTGGGAGACAGCTTCTTAGAAACCCTGGTAGTCTCCCCAGTGTGCAGGTCTTAGGTCCAAATCACAGGGTGGTCTTTCGCCCCAAGAACGTGCACGACCTGGCACAATCCTATAAAGAGGCCAGCACAACCAGGGAAGGGATAACTTTTAAGAGTCTGAGAATGTGGCACTTGAGTTGGGGTTTGTTTTTGTTTTAATTCTAATTCCAGTGTCTCAGCAAAATTACAAAAAGTGGAGACTGCTTAGAGAATGGATGTGCTATCTCACGCCACACTGACAACGAAAAGATTTTTCTCAGCAGAAGAGAGTAAATAAACATTGTTATAAAACACTGTACCAACACATTAAACCACACGCATCATTTCCAGAGAGATGTAGTATTCCACTACAGTGGTTTACTAGTGCCAGGAAGCTAAGCTGGCTGTGCGTGAAGCTCCAGGGTGTTGCTTTTCGGTAGAAAAACTGTATTTAATACAAAATTAATTCTGAAGGAGGAAAGATGGGGGAACCACAAAAATTGCATAGCCAGGGTTTAAATAGAATAAATAGCGTCTAAGACCAAAATTTGTGTGAGTGTGGGAGAGGGCAGCGAAGTCTCTACAAAGAGCATGTATGTCTACCTTAAGTTTGGAGATTACACCTGCAAGTCTGTAATATTGCATTTCCCGGCCGGCCTGCGAGGGATCTCTCAGAGGGCGCAGGAGGAGGAATGGCACATGCTGGAGCCTTCTGACATCAGGAGACTTTTGCAAAGGTCAGGAAGGTAATCTCTTGCAAATGTGTTAAATTGTGGTTTAGCAGAAAGAGCTTGGGATCTGGAGTCATAAAATGTGGGTTGGAGTCTTGGACCCTTTTACTTACTAAGTGACAGCAGGCAATTCAATCACTGTCTCCAGGCCTTAGTTTTCTCATCTGCAAAATGGGGATCATAATATCTTCTTTTCAGGGTTATGATGAAGATTAAACCAAACTCATAGAAAAATGAGTGCATACAATAACTGGTGAAATCCAAGTAAAGTCTGTGGTCAAGCAAGTTAATGACACTGTACCAGTGTCAATCTCTTGGTTTTGATAATGTACTATAGTTACGTGAGATGTCACCATTAGGTGAAGCTGGGTGAAGTGTACATTTTTGCAAAGACTTGTGAGTCTATAATTATGTCAAAATAAGGGATTTAAAAAAAGGGAACATTTATTATGTGGCGATGCTGCAGTAAATGTTGTACTATCTCATTTAATCCTGACAATAGCCCTGTGTGGAAATTACTGAAACAGAGAGGGACATGCTTTGCTCAGAGGTTAACAGCCGGGACATGGCAGTGCAGGGAACAGAACTGAGAAGCAGTCTTGCTCTCCAACACTACATGGTCGCTAGAGCTAGGGATCTTTGGGACAATGTCTGAGGCTTAGTAGCCATATAATAATGCAGTTCAGATTTTTCTTAACAGCGTTATTATTTGGAAAGAAAAAGAAATAGGGAACCCCCTATGGTGGAGGCTGCTAGTGCCTTACCCGTTGCCCTCACCCTAACCATTTCTGTGCAAGCTGGGTCCCCTTCCAGGTGCTACCACCTGCCCGAGGACTTTCTCTGATCTTGCTTTGCCCAGCTTAGCTTGCCCATGTGGCAGGTGACAAATGTGGGGGAGTTAATGCCACCACCAGGAGCAGGCTTCAGCTGGTGATCCCAGTAGCTGGTGTGTAACAGGCTGGCTCCCTCACTGAGAAGAGTGTCTACACAGGCTGCCGGCAGGCGTCAGCTCCAGCGGCCCACAGTGGTAGCTGTGTAATGACACACTCTGCAGGCTGCCTTCCGTTCCCTGATCGCACGTCTCCACTCCTCTACTGGCGTGTCCTGGGATCCCCTCCCACGTACGCCATTTGTACGTGAAGACTTGTCTTGGGTCTGTCTCGGGAGGGAAGCCTAATTGTGACCCCTCTACACACGTCATACAAGAAATGGTATTCCTAAAAAATTTCTGGATCCATTGAAAACACACTGAACGTTCAGCAGAGGAGCTTAAAATTTAAAGCCCTCTAAAGATCCTTTCACCTATTAAAAATGAAATACTGCATCTTAATTTGTCTTTCGGTACATCTGGATTTTCATGTGTATTTTTGAGTTTGCGCCTATTGAGGATGTAACAATAAAGTCAATCTCTGGCCACCTGCTGTCATGGCAAGGCACGATGGCATGAATTATTAAAAATGACCATCTGGCTGGTCATTTCCAGCTCTTCTGTGAAACCTTGTTTCTGATGAGAGATTAGGACCATCTTCTGAAGGTCAAGGTGCTTGAAGGTGCCCAGCGGATCTCTCCTCCTCCTCCCGGCACCCCCCCCAACATCCCAGGCCCACAGTGTCCCTGGAACCCAGGTCAAGCTCCTCACCCTGCATGTCGGTGACCAGGAGGCAGCCACTTGTCTTCTGGTAGACCCAGTGCTGGAAGGTACAACATTTCTGACCAGCTTCGGATTCTCTCCTCAAGAAGTTTATTTCCTTCCCATCCCGGATGGAATACTTCACAAATTCTCCAATCAGCTCCTCCTCCACTGTTGCATAAGGGATGTTGTTCTCAGGCCGATGGATAAGAAAAATAGGAATGATCCTGGCAGGAGAGAGAACACAGGTGCACAGGCTCTCAGGGAGGAAGGAAGCCTCCTACCTGGAGCCGTGCAGAGCTGCAGAATCAATCCCCACGTCCCATTAGGTTTAAAGATCCTCCCAATGACTATCCAATGAGTAAGAGGATACATTTCTGTTTTTTATTTGTTCTTAAAAATTCCTCCTTGGGATGGAGTTTAATTGCTCGTGTAGAAGTGAATGTCTTTATTATAGTCATATCTAAATGATCCATTGGTCAATGACTATAATCCACCTATCCACCCATCCTTCCATCTATCCACCCATCCATGCATTCGACCTTCCTTTCTTCCTTGTTTCCTTCCTTCCATCCACTCATCCATCCATTTATCCTTCTTTCCTTTCATTCAGCCAATGAGTACTATCCAGTGGCCTCTATGTGTCAGATGCTCTTCCAGACTCGATTCCCCGAAACAGCAGTAAAGAAAACAGCTCTGCTCTCGTGGGTCTTATGTTTAAACGAAGGAGACAGACAATAAACACGCAGATGTGTGGTGCTCAGTGCCAGGTGGAAAGATCAAGCAGTGAACAGAAGATAGGCAGCACCTGGGTGGGGGAGGGGCTGTGGCTCTATTTAGGGGGTCAGAGAAGCCCTTACTAACGAATAAAGAACATGTGAGCAGAGGCCTGTAGGGAGTGAGCGGGGAGCCGCGAGGACGTCCGTGGCAAGAGTGTTCCAGGTAGGAGGAACAGCAAGTGGAAAAGGCTGTGGGCTGTGGCACTCTGCATATGGCAGGGTGCAGTGAGCCAGGGGAGGATGGGACAGTGGCAGGGCTGAGCAAGGCAGGGAGGGGACAGAAAGCCCGGCTTTGGGGAACCTGGGAGGCCACTCGGAAAACTGCCCTTTTCATCGAGCTGGATGAGAAGCCATTGGAGGTCTCGGGCAAGGGGAGGAGGTGCTCAGGCCTCTGTGTTACGAGGTCACTGCCGCTCTGCGCAGAACACGCAGGGCGGGGGCAAGAGCAGAACAGGGGCCGGGAGGAGCCTGTGCAGTCACGATGGCAGCGGGAAGAGGAGCAGGGACCAGATCAGGCACCGGACGGGTTCTGCAGTGTTAATCCGGTCACTGTCGTGTCATCCTAGGTGACTATTTCCTACTCCTCCTCTCGCCCCAGATCACCCACCTCTCTTCCCCAGCCCCACTCTCCTCCGTCAATATCTCCCCTGCAGATCATTCCCAAGGGTGAGCAACGCGCCGTGATAACCCTACCCAGCCCACTCCAACTGCCGACTCATGCTCACGTCGCAACTCACATCATGTGCAGACCCACCGCCCCCAATCCCTCCCCTCCCCCTCTCTCTTGAGCATCTCAAAGCAGCCCTCCCTCAGAGAGGCTTCTGTCCAGAGCATCACGACCACCATGTTGCTCAGCCCTCGCCATGCGTGCTCTCAGCGGCTCTGGACACACCCGGTATCTCACTTCTTTCTGCAACTCAGAGGCCACTCCCTCTCAGCTTTCCTCTGCGTCTCCAGCTACTTCTTCTCTTACAATGGGTCTCTTACAATGGCGGGGAGGCTTGGGCTGGGCCTCAGGCTCTGGACACCAGCCTCGGGTCAGGCCCCACCACCCACGTGCCGCTGTGACAGCTGAGCGTGTTCTCCCAGAACGTGGACCTGCGCTTCTCCACCTGCTGGGCCTTCTCCCTGAGCTGAGCTGAGGGCTCCACATCATGACAACTTGAGTCAAAGGTGGTTGGAAAAACGTTATTTTTTCTTAAAACAAATACAGACATTGAGGGAAGAAGGGTATAAGATTCGAAAGAATGTAAAAGATATAAAATGGAACACTTCAAAGACAAAGGATCTTGCAGGCCAGCCACTGGGGACTAAGCTCCCGGGCCCTTTGACGGCACATATTTATCCCCTCTGCCTGCCACGAGAATGTCCTTGAGAAAGTGCGAGAATCCCCCCACTGCATGGATGAGGACATGGAAGCTTGAATCTGGACCAGATCCACGTCCTTCTAGAACCTTGCCCACAGACAGGAAGCAGGCGGCCCCTCCGACACCAGCGCCCCCTGATGGCAAGTCATGCCGGCATCACGTGAAACATTATTTCTAGTTTTAAAATAGAAGCTCTTGGCCCGGCGCGGTGGCTCAAGCCTGTAATCACTCTGGGAGGCTGAGGCGAGTGGATCGTTTGAGCTCAGGAGTTCGAAACCAGCCTGAGCAAAAGCGAGACCCCGTCTCTACTAAAAATACAAATAAATGAATTGGCCAACTAAAAATACATAGAAAAATTAGCCGGGCATGGTAGCGCATGCCTGTAGTCCCAGCTACTTGGGAGGCTGAGGCAGGAGAGTCGCTTGAGCTCAGGAGTTAGAGGTTGCTGTGAGCTAGGCTGATGCCATGGCACTCTAGCCCAGGCAACAGAGTGAGACTCTGCCCCCCCCCCCAAAAAAAAGTAAAATAGAAGCTCTTTGTGTCGCATTGAAGAAATTTCAAGTATCAGTCGGATGGGAATGGCACATTTGGGGCTGTGGGCCTTTGCCTGTACCTCTGAAATCGGCCCGGCCACCAAGCCTCCTTTGTCATGCTTTGTCATCTTTGCAGGATTTGGGGCATTCCTCTCGAGGATCCTCTGAGGACCCCCTCTGCCCACTGACCCTCGGAGCACAAAGGCTGGCAGCTCCCCTGAGTTCTTATTAATTGTGCAGCCCTGGGAGGAAAAAACATCAAAACTAGGACTGGGCATTATTCAGGTTCTTAATGAGGCCGGCCTCTGCCCAGTGGGACTCCATTTGCATAGACAATGGGACTGCATTAATATTCATGAATTCAAAAACAGAAGCTACCCAAGCAGGGAGTGTTTTCTTTCCAAGACCCCACAAGCTCCACAAAAGAGAACTTCTCTAGGCCTGCTTCAGTGTCTGGAAATAAACTTGGGGGTCAGTGCAGGGGGTTCTCTCTGTTCTTTGTAGACACGTGGGCTTTCAGAGAAGGCTGCCAATGTGCAGGGCAGGTGCATGCATGCGTGTGCATGTGTGTTTGTGTGTGTGTGTGTTCTGGTTGTGGGATCCTCTGAACATGGAGTCTGGCTCTGAGGACCCTACCCCTCCATACACTGCCACATACACTGTGGTCACAAATTCTCCCCTTGCAAGCCAGGGAAAGGAGTTTGAGACAGAAAAATGTCCTAATCTACCTCCAGGGCAGTGACCTACTTACTGTGACTGCAACGGAGCTGGTTCATCAGCCCCTGCATCCCTCACTCACACAGGTCCTTTCCGAGTCCCAAGATCAATCTCGATGTTCATAATTTTGTGTTTGTTTCCTTAGAAAGGGCCCCGGATTATGTAAGAGTCAAGCCACACAAAGCTGGGTTCTGTCCCTGCGGGAGGGCACTGCTGCTCTGTGTGTGGTGGGATTGATTAGTGGGTTCGATCTTTTCTTCCCTGAAGGGAGAAGTTAAGAGGATGGAGACTGGGAAGAAGAGTGGTTGACAAGAAAGAGCAGAAGTCTACTTCTTACAACATGACACCCTAACTGGATCCAAATGGCTGGCTCAGTGTAGTTAACCAAAAAACAACAGTAAGTGTTTTTTCTTTGCATTACATTTATTTTTCTTGACGTTGCTGAGAAGTATTTGTGTATTAAATAAGTATGTGAAGCATTTCTTGACAAAGAGCAGAAGTATTAGACTTTATACATAGTCTACCCAGTGTACCACCTAAGGGAAAGTATTTTCTCCATTTTGGAGTTAATAGGGGCCCTGGAGACAAGAATACCTTCCTCTTTCCTATCCCAGTTCTTACGAATAGATAAATAGCTGCTCTGTCTGAAATTTCCAACATGCACTGGCAAAGCCATTCCTTTGTGCTCTTAAGCATGCAAATATGCTCTCAACCAGATAAACAGAACCATAAACACAAGCTCCAGACTCCCCAAAATTTGCTGGGGCCAATAAACATTTAGATGATGAGTGGATAAAAGTGATCAGTGCAATTTAGCTCTGGAGGATTCCAGGAAGTGGGTACCATGTTACCACGCTCCTGATCACCCGATCCACTCTTCCCTAACACATTGTCACATCTTCTTTTCTTCACAGAACTGATTGTACTGTGATGTTCTCTTATATTTACTTATTGTTTAGACAATATAATATCCATGAGAGTGGTTCTATTTGACATGGTAGATTCATTTACTGGATGAATTAATCCGCATGCTCACCCATCCGTCCATCCATCCATACATTTATTTAAAGAATATTTATCAACTATCCCTCTGCAAACCTCTGGAGAGCCAGCAAGGAGCTGGAGAGCAGCCATGTGAGCCCTCGTGGAACTTACGGACTGACAGATCCCCTGAAACACTTGTCCTGGCCCTTCTCACACTCTCATCCCTCCAGGTCCCCAAGTCCCCAGCAAGTCAGGGAGGTAACACAAGACAGAGTAAACGCGCTTACTCGGGCACTTCTCCGAAGCCCTCCAGAGGCTGCGCTTCAGCCGCGTATATCTTGGCGTAGTATCGGGCAGTGTTTTGAACGTAGCATTCCTGTATCATCCAAACACACGGGAAATGCAAGTGATCAGAAGAAAGATAGTATATTGCCTGGGAAAACTAGGGGTCACAGGAGCAATAATCGTTGCCACCTAGAGTTGGCCACTTACAGAGGAGCTCTGAGACGTGAAGGAATTATCCAGGTGAGGGTCAAGTGGTCTCCAGGGTCAGGTGTCCCTGAACTATATACAACACTTCTAGAACCAGCATGGCTGAAACTCACCCCCGAGCTTAGGGCATGGGCCCCTCATGGAGATGTCAGGTAACACTCGGGGCCCTGCTGGGTTTCCCTGAGGTCTCCCATCGTGATTCCTTTTCCAAGATGTAATTGGAGCAGTAAATGATGAACATCTTGACAAGGTTTCTGGCTTGTGAAAAGCTAAGTAGATTCTGCTTCCTACTCTGTGGGGCCTGTCTGGGTGGGATTCTGGATGGGAGATTTTCCAGGACTGGGTCGTACTTGAGGTGGAAGGAATACTCAGGGAAAGAAAAAGAAAGATGGGTATATTTGGAGGAGAAAGGAATGCAATTGGCAAAATTCTATACTTTGAGCAGGGCACAAAGTCCCACATAACACTGCCACACGACCGTGATGCTTCATGCTTGACACTATCTGGGAAGTTCATCTAAGTTTAACCTATTAATACTAAAATAGTTCTTTTAAAAATTTTAAAAGAGCAGGTAGCTTGTGAAAAAACTTGACCCAACTCTCCTGATGGCCTCACCAATGCTGGTGTCAAGAGTGAAATACAAGCATCCAGCAGGGAGGGGGAGCAGAGAGAGAAGCTAACGCACCCCATCTCTCCCTTCGCACCTCCAGCGTTCTGCAACTCAACAGCACAGAGCGGGGAACCTTAGCTGGGGCCCTGGGTCCATCTGTCTTCATCGTTTATAGGTTGACATTAAGTCAAACTCAGGAAGTCAGGAAATAAGACAAACGCTGACCCTTCTTATTTTTTTCTCTCTATTTTTTTCTTATTTCAGCATATTATGGGGGTACAAATATTACGGTTACGTATATTGCCCCCTTCCCCCTCTGAATGTACTCCACCCTGCCTCCCCTCCAGAAAACAAACCAAAACAAAACACCCCAGAAACTCATGCTGATTTTATCTGTCCTTGGGGATCCTTGGGGCCCCTGGCATCCAGTGTAGCTTAAAACTCCCACTTTTTACATCATCCAACATCCAGGTAGATTCAAACCCTCGCCCCCTGCCCCAGGGTCTCATCGTGCTTCTCAGGAAGAGAAATGATCACATCTCTAGTCAGACCTGGGAGGTGTCCCCAGGCATTGGCAGAGCCTCAACTTGTTGGCACGAGGCCAGGAAATCGCTCCTGGGAACTAAGAAGTGATTTTCAATATTCATCCTTGCTCCAGGGGCACCCTGATAACCACAGCCCCAAAGAAGGAAAACACCCTTTTGGGGGCACTCCCACCAATTATGAGTCAGATTTTCATCTCACGTTACCGTGCGTCACTCTCACACTGGAAGCGACACCTTCCGGGCGGAGGGACCCACCTGTGCAGCGAGTTTGTAGTTCCTCTGGACGAGCTCTTCGCTGTTCCTGGTCCCGTAGGCCACGGCGTTGTGCACCTTGAGCACGCAGGCGTGGCCAGGCTTGAAGACAGGCGTGAGTCCCCGCATCACCTTGCTGCGGAAGGCCTTGCGGTGGACGCCTTCTCCAAAGTGCAGCTCCTCGGTGGCAATTTGGCCCCGCAGGCGGCCCCCGAAGTACCTGTCGTTGAGGAAGTCTTCCTTGAAGATGAGCTGGCTGAATTCAATCTCTTCGCATCCTGAAATACAGCACAGCTTTGGTTGGACAGAATATCCCCCAGCCCTGCTCCTCGGCTAACGCCACCCGGAGAGAGTTCCCACACGGGGACAGTGATGAGGCCAACCTGCAGAATTGAGAGGGACAAGCCACAGTGAACTCCCAACAGAGGCGCAGCTGAAAGAGATGGGTGGGGTGGTGAGGAGGAGACGGGTCACTGAATGGGGTTGCGGGAAGACCAGTCTGAGACCTCAATGGATCAGACTTTGGAGCAAAACTGAGAAACTAGGGAAAGAATTCTAGAGAGATCTGGAAAATATAAGCAGAACCATGCAGGGTAACAAAAGGCAAGTTATTAATTAAAAGATGGGTAAAATGTAGAAGAGGAAGGACCAACGATGTGATCTGTTAGCATTATAGAAACCTTTCTTCCATTGCCTCCCTGAAGCCTTTTTAGGTAAAGTTTTTGTAACTTCCCCCCGCCCCAGGAAATTTTAATACTGCAGATATGCTATATATCTGTTTATGTGCCATATATATATCTCTCTGTGCTTTATACACAAAAAGTGTAAGATTTTTTTTTGCCTCCCAAGAACCAATTTTGTCTGCCTTGGGGGCAATATTACCTCCATTGAGAAACACTTGATAGACACAAGAAACAAGTAGGCAATAAATAAAACAGAACAAAAAAGTAAAAGGAATTATCTTTGAAGAGAAATTTGAAAAAAGCTAGAATTACTTTTGATTTATCAGTAAAAAGAAGTAGAATCTATTTTCTGAGCTTTCTAGCAGCTGTTTTTTGTTTTTTTGTTTTGAGACAGAGTCTCACTTTGTCACCCCGGCTAGAGTGCCATGGCGTCATCCTAGCTCACTGCAAACCTCCAACTCCTGGGCTCAGGCAATCCTCCTGCCTCAGCCTCCCGAGTAGCTGGGACTACAGGTGTGTGCCACCATGCCCAGCTAACATTTCTATTTTTAGTAGAGATGGGGTCTTGCTCTTGCTCAGGCTGGTCTCGAACTCTTGAGCTCCAGCTATCCTCCTGCCTCAGCCTCCCAGAGTGCTAGGATTACAGGCGCAAGCCACGGTACCTGGCCTGTTTTTTTCAGAGTTGATTCTACACATGTTTTAGATGGCAATGAATTCAACCAGGATGCTCCATTTTAAATCAGAGATGATCGGATCAGACTTCTGATTCACAGAGACAAGAAAATAAGATGGCTTTCAATGAAATAAGATTGTTTAGATTTTTAAAAATGCCTTCCACTCCTCAAAGTTGATGAAAACTGGCATTTTCCTGAGTATTTAAAAGAAGAAAGAAATCATGGGTCATGTGAAACTCCTACTTCACATTTCTACATAGAATGATTAGAGCAATATTTCTTCTTTTCAAAGTGTTTTCAAACCATGTGATTTACGAGCAGTCCATGAGTGACGCTAGCTACTAAAATTATAGGGAAACCGAAACTACTCTGAAAGGGCATTGATTAAGGTCTAGGCCTATTTGCTGCCAGAAAGAAAGAAAGAGAGAAGGCTGGATTTTCATATAGAAAAACTGGGCGAAGAGCTAGAAGCTGCCAGAAGAAAGAAGATGTTGAGAAAGATGCTCCAAATGTTGTCACAAAGGCTAGCAGATGACTGCGGGAGGCCTCATGTGCCACCCCACCCCTGCCTCTTTGGCTAAAGGATTGCTGAGCTGAAGGCAGTTAAGGTGAAGGAGATACAAGAAAGCTCTCTGCCCTCTGATTGCCTAAAATCAGGACATAAATTTATGAAAGCAATAGGTATCCACCCCTTTTTCCACCAAGGAGAACACAGATTAGCCACTGAAGACAACTGTAGACCTTTTGGGCCCAGAGATGGTATCAGAGGAATCTACATCAACGAGCCTTACCAACTAGCTTTTATCTTCTATTTATTTGCCCTCCCACAGTTGGCACCCCTAGAGACTCAAAGTCCTTCCCTCTGTCTACACTTCTCTCTGTTGAAGATGCTACATAAGCTGGAATTCAAAGCCACTTCTTGGAGAACTCCTCACTCCCTGGGTGTCCTCCATGTACATATGAAATACACAAGTTAATAAACTTCTGTTTTCCTCTTGTTAATCTTCTTTTGTTACAGGGATCTGTTCCAACAAAGAACTTATGGGGTTGAAGCAAAAATCATTTTTCTTCCCCTACAACTTCTACTTAGTAACTTGGTCTGGGTTTCTGGAGAGAACTGGGGTGGTAGCTGCAGGAAAATAGATAGGCAAAGGAAATATTTTCTCAGTTAAATTTTTAGGCAATAGTTGTATCACAGGCTTTAAGTAATAGAACCAGAAAAAAAAATTTAATTTATGGAGAAAAATGCAGTTTTATTTTTTTAACAGTTAAATTAAAATTTAGATGAGAAAATAGATGAGAGAATGCTTTTTATATAACCCAAATTTTCTCAGTTCTAGTTACATGATTAACTTTAACAATTGGCTTAAAGAATATAAGAAATGTCTTATATACATACACCAGAGCCCAGAAAATATGAGACATAGATGCCACATCCTGTTTTCCTTCAAAATCCTAAAAATTTTAATTATTAAAAGTAAAAAATTTATACATTTTATGCTTTTTAAAATTGATCAAATTTAATTAACTACCAACAAAAGTTGGCCCAGAAATAGGAAGGAAAATGGTTTTGTGAGGTACTATATGTGGTAGAATGAACAAATCTGTCTATAATTTCCAACACAAATGTTTACTTAGCAAAGATAAAACCATGAAAGAAAAAACAATAAATCTTAGGACTGTTCTTTGTCTCTCGAAAGTCCTGTGGGGAAACAGCTGGGGATTTAGGTGGAAAGATCCAAGCTGAAACTCGCCCATCGGGCCTTCCTTTGCAAAGGAAGCAGGTATTCCCCCTGCAACTTTGCAGAAATCTACAAGGATCTGCTGTCCAAAAATCTGTTCTGTAGCAATGCCTGAAATGTGCGAGTCACCTTGGTTAGAGCTTAGACCTCTTTTAAAGTGAGAGATGGCAGTGGGAATTGGTCCTTTAGACTAATTTCTTCTCTGGTAAGAGTGACTCGGGTAACAGGAACCCCGAGCAAACAAGGGGAGGCCCAGGAAAGACAGGAGTGTGGCAGTTCAAATCTCAGGCTGTGAAGGTGAGATATTCTCTGAGGCTTTGCAGACTCACCCACTGCTAGGACCCGCATTGCAAGCTGCCCACGGTACTTGAGAGGGGCAGTTCCATGCACAAGAACCAGGAAAGACTCTTTGGAATCCACTAAACAGACTGGTGCAAATAGGTGTTGGTAGATCACACATCTTTCTAAGGGGCTTTGCTATCCCTGGTTGTGAAATCCGAATCCAACCACACAGAGAAACTGCGTGCACACCACAGTCTCTGGTGACAAGGACTGCTCTGAGGCGGAGAAAAACAACCCGTGAACATATTCATAAAATGCAATAACATTATTAAGTCGGGCTGGCTTGTGTTTCATTTGGTCCATCACTCATTTCTAGCTTTCCCGTGAGCTTGGTTTTATTTGTGTTTTAATTAGAAAGCAACTTGTAAATGCTATGTGTCCCTCCTATAGAGAGTCAAGTGAATAAAGTGTTTAGGGAGAGATTCTTCTGAATAAAAAAGTGATTAAAAGTTATTTTAAGCATCTTCATCTGAAGGTACCAGGGTAGGAAGAGGCCAGGTATGGCCGCCCTGGCCTGAAAAGTCAATGAAATTGGAGCCCCCCGGTCACAGTGGGGTCAGAGGATGGGAGAAGGTGATGTCACCAGATTCAGACCCAGACTTGATGGTTGGAGTCACTGGGCTGCAGCGGTGGCCCCATTTCTACCTGGTGGCCTGTAGCTTATCCACACTGGGGTCTCACTCTTGACTGGTAGTAAAACCCTTGATTAATAAGTTCATGCAAACCTAAATTAGTAAAGTCACAGCAAATACCTGAGATGTGAATGCCAATCAATGCTAAGAAGCTGATGAAACAGAGAATCCTGAGAGTCATTTTGTTTTCTGAAGTGTAAGAAGGAAAGGGAGGTTCTTTTTATTTTGATTTTCGGGGAGATGGGAACAGAAATGGGGAAAGATTTTAAATTGTAACACAAGTACACTACACACTAAAGGCAGGGATTTAGCATTTGCATAGGTTTATAAAGAGTTTGTATTTTAACTTTAATATTTTGGATAAATATCACCACATTTGCTAGACCATTTACAAGTCGAGATCTCAATTTCTTTTAATGTATGGGATGTCGGTGCATCTCGTTTACCTTCATTGCTTGTTTTCGCAGAGATGTCAGGTATCGTGTTTTAAAAATCAGCACATGTGGCAAATCTTTAAGATGCTGACTCAATTTAATTGTCCCAGTCTTATCCATAGCCTTTCTAAAACTGACCCAGGGTCCCACCCTGTGCTACAAATAGTGGTAACATGGGGTTAAGACAGGACCACAGCGGTGTGCAGGGCTGGCGTGCTCCGGCTCTGAGAACTGGTTACGGGCATCTCTTCCCAGCACCACAATTTGAGACGTCACGTTGGCAGTTTAAAATTGGCCACACTGAGTATTTACACCACGGAAATGGGAAAACTCTACACATTGAGGGCAGGTTGTTAAATATCTACACCAGCACACCACTGTGTAGGGGTGGGCATGGGTAGGTGAGTCATTTTCCCTAAGAGGGAATCCATGGAAGGCCTGGATGCCACCAAACTGTGGCCAGCTCAGTTGAGCTGCCACCGAGGGGCAGCATGAATGTTCAGGAGCCGCTGTTAGGCTGTTGCTACCCCAAGCGTCAAAGCACAAAAACCCAGCTTGATGTTTCATCAAGACACAAATGAATGCAGTTGTCCTCCAGACACTGGCTCTCTTTGGGAATCTGCTCAGCTAGTCAAACTGAAAAAAAAAAAAAAAAAATGTTGAGGAAACAAAACCTGCCATAGAAGCGTCCGAGGCTGAAAAATCCCACACAGAAGGGGTGAACGCAAGTCTGATGCTTAAAAGAAAAAGTCACATCCAAACTCCCCCTCCCCGTGTTCCCACAAACCACACCGCTACAGTCTGATCTCTTTCAGAAATGATACCCTTCTGGGTGTTCGCAGCCTAATGAAATCACAGCAGGAAGTATGGCCTTTGCTACCATGTTGAAATGGCTCGTGAATTGTCATTCATTTCTCAGCCACGCCACCACTCTCTCCTCCTTGGTCGGAAGAGCTATTTCATGCTTTATGGTACACCCACATCCTCTGCAGCCCAACCCGAATTGGCTTACCTTTAGTATCCTGGCGACTTGAAAGCTGTTTGAGAACTAGAAGAAGACAAGAGAATGGCTTCAGTGTAAATATCCATTCTGAACTGGTCGGGGCTAGTGGTTTCCATTGGAAATTGAAAAGCTGCAGTTTACCTTCAGCCGTGAGGTTGAATTCAGCAGTCACTTTTCCATAACTGTTCTTGATGCAGCAATAATAGAGGCCCTGGTCCTTCTGACTGGCTTGAATGATGGCAAAGGAAACCGTGGAATTGTCCCCTGCACTGTAATGGGGAACA
The DNA here is from genome assembly GCA_008086735.1 of Cheirogaleus medius. Taxonomy (NCBI): domain Eukaryota; kingdom Metazoa; phylum Chordata; class Mammalia; order Primates; family Cheirogaleidae; genus Cheirogaleus; species Cheirogaleus medius. The sequence goes on from VBSM01003157.1 coordinate 40,369,585, forward strand.
TTAACATTGACACGCCTCATCATTCTGAAGTTGCATTTTCCTCTAGCACACGTCAGGAGGAAGAAGCTAATGCCTCCCTGCCCTCGTGTTTTCAGCTGTTTACATAATTTATTTATCCATAGGGGAAGGGTCATCACCTTTTAACTAACACCCTCACTTCAATATGCCGCATGAACACACAGAAACATTCGGGAGGTTTAACTGCCATTAGTAGAGCAAAGAATTGGAATTGTGAATTCTGGGAGCTGTTCTTAATGTTTCTGCTCAGAATTTCCCCCAGTTATATTACTAATCCGGGTGTCCTGTGCTTGAAGGAAGTCTTGTAACTCCTAACCGAAACCTAAACACAGATACAATGAATGATGAGAGAATGAAGTTCTTTATACTGTATAAAGATTCATGACTGAGGGCTCTTTTAAATAGCAAACTGTACTCCCCTCGTGAAAATCATCCATCCATCCATTCACCCACCCAGTAGTATTAGGTTCCAGTCACTGTGCTATGAAAACAAAAACTGGTGGCAGATGCTAATGGCTAATGTGTACTGAGCACTTGGTATGTACCAGGCATTGTGCCAAGCACTTACGGGTCTATTTCATGTCATCCTCAGAACAACCTGATGAGAGAAGTACGATTACTGTTCCCAGTTCACAGATGAGGAAACTGAGGCATAGAGAGGTTTAAACAAATGATATTGACTTCCTTAAGCTGCCTTCCCAAGTAAATGATGGTTCCTGCCCTCAAATCTGGGATAATTTGAATTACAGTTAAAGCCACAGCCTGTATTCCAAAGTCTCAAACGAAAAACTTACTTTGCAGCAAAAAATGACATTCAATTATTGTTCTAGTTTAGTTCTTTAAAATGAATTTTGTTTAAACATTCACCAAGATTTTGTGTACGTGTGCAAGCATGCACAGTGTACATTTCAGTTTTGGTTCATTTCATATTTTAACAAAAATTCACTTATCCTGAATTTGTCTCAGTTGCACATTAAAAAAAAATGTGCATTATTGGTTGGTTTTACAGTAGACGTTGAGTCTCCAATTTACATGTGTCTCTCCCGGAATGTACCAGTGGCTTAAAACAAGGTTTACTAATGCATAACACTTCCTCTGTCGGTGGAGCCTCTGAACATACCTGGATGTGTGATTAAACTGGACATGAACAAGTCCAGTTACAAGGGAAAGATTTCTTGGCAGGGCAGTAAAACTCTGAGAAAGTCACAGAGGGGCTGGTGGCACGTCTTTCTCCAGGGCTCCACAGATCAGCACAGCCTGTCGTTGAGAGGAGCAGTCAAGATCCCCCTGAAAGGCTGGAGGTTGAACTAGAAGAATTGTCTTGTGAACGTCTCCCTTCCAGCCTAGAAAGTCCCCGCTGCTTGGCCCAGAACCACGGAGACCTGTCTCTGCCTTGGATAATCATGGCCCCCCAAGCCTTTCTTCTAGAAGGAATGATGTAGGGGACAAAGGCTTGGATTCCCACCCTGAGGCTGACCTCAGGAGTGTTACTTAGTCTGTCACCTTCAGCGTCCTCGTCTGTGAGATCAGGAAGAGCAAGACCACCTCAGAGAAGTGTCGTGAGGAGTAACTGACACTGGCAGGTGACGCTTTAGCAAAAGGCCTCATCTTGTGAGTGGTCGTGAGCTGTTAGCGTGGGAGGAGGACTGTCAGAGGTCTTTCTCCACGTCCCAAAGAGTTCCATTCAACATTTGTTGAGTATCTGCTCTGTGCTTAGTACCGGGGGATTCAATGATTTAAAAAAAAAGCACAGTCCTTCCCCTTGAGTGTCCTCTAGTCTGGGAGGAGATGGACAAACAGAAAATACCAATATTACTGTGGAACGTGAAAAGAAGTGGTCTTGTGCCTTTTTGAACCAAGAGGAAAAAGCTCGGTTTCATATCCTGTTATTCTATAAGGGAAAAATGTTTTTACGTTAGGGGAAGAAATGGCCAAATGCAGACGGAGCTGAAGGGGAGTGGGGGTTGGCTGTGGAGACACATGCAAATGAAGCCTGTGCGCAGATCACAGCAACACTGCCAAGAACGAAACAGGCTGCAGGGAGAGTGCCTAACGTGGGGACTTCTCAGAGGGACCCCATCACTCATCACTAGCCCTAAGCAGCTGGGGGAGGCAGCAGCCATTGCACACCATCCCATCTGGGCTGAGAAGTCCCTGGGTTGTCCTTCCTATGGCCACCCAGTGAGGTCCTACCGTCCATGCAGCCAGCTCCTCGTTCACTTGCTGCCCAGAAATGATGTGACCTGTGCTCCGAGACCTTGCTCAGCTGTCAGCAGAGCCACTCTCTCTGCCCTTTCAAAAGCCTAGGGAACTCAGAAGCACCTCTCTTCCCAGAGTGGAGAGTGGGTTCCTGGTCACCAAGCCGGTGTCGATGGCCCGGACAGCACTAGAGGGCGCCATCTTGCGCTCCCCACGGAGCCTCAAGCCTCGACACACCACTGCTGCACAAATGCTCGGAACAAGCTGTCGTTTTCTCCTTCTTGGTTTCCTCGGAGTATGCTAATCTTGCCCTAGTCCCAAGAAAGGGGTCTGACACCTCATTTCCAAACTTTAGCCTGTTTAGGAAAGTACTCAAAACTTGGGAACAAAGGCGAGAGGATGATTGCATGTCACTGTTCGACAAGCTCACTCAAGCATTACCTAGTTACAGGGGAGTGTGTTGCTATTTCTCATTTACATAGAGCCCACTCAGACACTTTTAAGTTACATGTTAACTTGTAGGTTTCTGTGCAGTAGGAAGGATAACCCCCAAGGTTTATGACCTATGGAACATTAACCAGTTTTCTATCTGTGTGAAAATCTGTTTCCGCATTCCTTTGCCTGATTGGCCATATAAACCTTGGTTCCGCAAATGTGCCTTTGAGGAGTTTTATCACATTACCAGTCCCCTCATTATTTAAAAAGTTCAAGAAGACCTTTGCTGTATGTTCGCATTGTATTTGAGAGATTTCAGCTCTTTGAAAATTACACCTTGACAAGGCAGTGAGTGAGGCAGCTCTTAGACCAACAGGGCAAAGGAAGCACTCACCTGGGAGCAGGGGTGAGAGAAATTCGCTCCCATTTGAAAACCCACCTGAAATAATGCAAATGAGCTCTCAAAACACAAAGGAGTTAGAACTGGAAAAAACAAATGTGTTCAACTAAGCCAGACACTGTAGCCAAGATGAAATGAAGCAAACATCACTAAGAATTTAAAGACCTTAGGCACACATCGTTAGTAAGTAGAATGCTTACTAATGACATACACTCCCTAGATAAGGTTTAGGTTTTTGTAAATACATATCAAATGGAAAAGAGACCTGCAAGATGCAAGTGCCAATGCCGAGCTTACAGAGAGGCTGATTAATTGAAAAATGGCTGAAAATGCTGGCTGAGAGTTCTTGGCTGACAACTTCAGAAAATAATTTAAAATGAATAACTACTTTCTTTATAAAGCTCCAGGGAACCTCCTTGATTTAAAAATCAAACCATTTCTTCTCCATTATAGTTCTTCTTAAGTCATACCTAAGACAGGCAGGGTAACGGTGACATTTTAGGCAAAGTGGTTATTATACCAGTCACGATCCAGTCATTGCCTGGAGTGATGTTAATGGAAATGAGACTATAGCTCAAGTATTGCATAGTTGATTTGGGAAATAATTTTTGGACATATGTTCCAAGCAGACACATTTGGTTTAATTAACCAGAAAACTCTCAACTTTTCTCACTTTTTCAGTCTACTTGTGACACAATTAAGGGAATAGAACACCTGCTATGACTCAGGGAACTGAACTAGGATCTCTTCAGTGAGAAACCAGCTTTTGAGGGCTGAGATAAGCTGGTTTCTAATCGAACCAGGTGATTTGTTTCAGATTGTGTCAGATGAAACTTGACAGCCACGAAGGTACTTAGGAAGCCATTAATGGTTCATTCCACTAGGGTATGCTTCTCACTTTCGTCTCTCTCTTCCTCATTCTCCTCTCCTTTAATACCCAGAAATAAACTGGTTTTCCCACCTTCGAGATGGATGCCTGTCACCCTCGATAGCTGTTACTTTTCTGTAACCTCACGAATTGTTTTTTCCTTCCAATTCACCTTCTTAGCTTTGTTTGACCTTTGTCAGATTAATAGGAATTTATGAAATAGACAACAGACACAAGCAAAATCCACAGATGTACAGAAGAAAGTTCTTTCGTCTTAGGACAACAGAACCTCAGGCTAGAATATTATTTGACGTGTCCCCCTGATTTTAAAAACGTAATACAAGGTTCTATGACTTTCTAAGACCACAGAGCTCAGTGGTCGCAGAGGCAGGGCAAGAATCCCTCATCCTTTTCCCTGTCCAGATACCCATCTTCCATCACTTACTCTTCTTGGATACTGTGGGTGTGCAATCTCTGCTTCAATTTTCCTTTTCACTGCCTATAATTTATTATTTTCTTTTGCAACTATGCTGTGAAATAAATAAGCAACAACTGTGAAAAGTAACCAGGGGCAGAATCATACCTTCTCTGCACTTGTGCTATTGACTTTGAATCTTTTGTCCACAAGATAGTAGAATCTTCGTGAATTTCTGCAAACTGGCAGCTTAATTTTATATTTCCGGAGTGGTCAGGGAACATCTCGGCTTGGATCTTTTGCAGTAATACTGGAGCTAGAAGCAAGAGATTTGAAGGTCGGTGTAGGCAAAAGGCTTTCCCATTTCATCTCATTTAATTTGCACAACAATCCTGAGAGACAGGAATAATAATTATTATTCTCAAGGTGTGGATGAGAAAATTGAGTGTCTAAGGGGAGACGTGGCTTGCCTAAACAGAAGGAAAAGTAACAAATCAATCTAATAGAAAACTCCCACTTCTACTACTTAAAATTCCTTGGGTGAGGTCTGTGATGCTTAAGATGAGCTAGAGCATGAGAGATTTTTTAAAAAGGGGGTGAGGGGTGGGAGGACAGTAGCTATCTAATCTGTAGGATGTCAGCCAAATAAAGATGCTTTTAAATGATTACCAGATGATCCAGGTCAAAATCAGAGCTGAGGATTAGGGAGTGCAGTAAAACCTGGATTATCCAGGTAACTATGATTAAGCCCCCAAATGCAAAAGACCACTCAACAATAAATTATTTGCTGAATAATATTCATCCATCTTTCCCCCTTAATCTCAGTTCTCTTTGCAGAAAGTATGTTGGTGGTGGATTGATGTCTGATATCAATCTCATTAGCAAAATAGAATGAAATATTAATAGAAGCAATAAGGAAACTATTCCCACCTGAGACCTTTGAAAATTGCCTCTTATTTGTATCAGCGATGAGAACTCGGCCTGCTGGGCAAATGTGTAATTAGTAAGGGCAGCCACTGGGTGGCAGCATAGACATTAGAACAAGACGGAGATGGAGGACCCCACGGGGCGATCATGACCCTTGGACAGACAGTGAGGTTCCTGGAAGCATGGTATGAGTCTGTTACAAATTAAGTACCTTAACTCCATAGCTTTGGTAACACAGAAGAGTGTATGATTACAAAACCATGTAATCCACAGCCAAGCCAGAAGGCATCAATCCTGAGGCTTTGTTAGCTCCATTGCCTCCAGTCGCACTATAGTGAAATAGCCCCTGTGTTAAATGAGAGGGAAGAAATACACCAAGCCCTTCTTGATGGCAAACCCCGTCTGGGCTCACTGGGCCCACTGGCTCCTGGCCAGGCCGAGGCTGTGTCTTGACCCAGGTCTTGACCGAGCCTTCTGCTCATTTGGGCCATTTCCTTGAGGGCCCTTCCAACACCATGTGGTGGCAGTCTTTCTGGGTGATCTGGGGACACCTAAATGTTCTCAGCACTGCCACGGCCTGCCATTAAGCACTGAACACAGGGAAATTGGGGGTGGCGGGAAGGGCGTGCAATGGGCCGCAGAACTGAACGCTGGTCGGCAGGAGACACGGAGCTGGCTCAGACAAGGGGCCTTGGGATTTGGAAAGGACCCCGTCTGTGTGAGACAGAGGCGGAAATGCAGCCGATGAGCTCAGAGAAGACCTGGCGTGTGGCTAGGTTTCTCCTCTGTGTGCATTCCGGCCAGGTGTTGAGGGAAAATGACACTGAAGTCCCCTGGTGAACATAACACTTCAGTTGTACTAACTTTTGAATGTCAAAAAAGGTGTTTGTTTCTTCCAGAATTATCCAAGTCACCCCCTTACACACACACACTCCTAACTCCTGTCCCACCAGGTCCCTGGTAGGAGGGCATTAAATCTGTGCTCCTTGGGGGTGGCAGGGGGGGCAGACACCATCAAGGTGTCACCCAAGGCTCTGCAGGGTACTAGGCAAAAGCAGTGACGAGGACTCAGGGTCTTATAAAAGCTAACACCACAGGAAGGAATGAGAACTTTCTAGGCTGGTATCTCCTTGGTGGCAACTTTTTTTTTTTTTTAAATAATAAAATTGCTGTGGCATACACTGGAAAAATGAAACCAAAACCTTTGAGTGCTTGCTGGTGGGCTAGCTTCTTAAAGGAATTGGCCCATAGATAGAGAGCCATAATGAACAATTAGAAAGTGATATGTTAAAAGGAAAAAGCAGATCATTGCTAAGGGTGGGCCCTCTGAACGCTGCCATCCCAAAAGGTAAATGCTGGAAGAGAATAATTTTCCTGTCTCTTGTCATTACCTGGCACATAGGTATTAGTGCACACGGCAGATTCTTATTAAATGAATACTCAGTGCACTAATTATCACAAGTAATTGGGGTCACCATGATGTCCTTAATAAATGAATAAATACGCTGGTCAAGCAGTTATTTCCCAAGTCAGGTCGGTTGCTCTTTCAGTGGAATGACCTAGTGCTGGTTTGTAGTCAGGACCAGGAGTGGTGATCCTAGCAAATTGGGTGCCAGTGTTGCAGACACCTGCTTCTCTAGCTCTCCCTGCAAAGGAAATCTCCCATAAGAGGGGACAGGCTGGCCCCCCCGTGGCAACTCCTCTGAAGCTTTGGAAGGACTATAGGTGGGGACCTACCCAGGTGCACGAAAAACCTGCCCCAGACTCCCACTTAGCTGCTCACTCAAGAGTAATTCAGGTACGTGTCCCCTGCCTGCTCACTCGCTGCACAGGTGAGACCCTGAGTTCTTCAGAGAAGAGAGGCTCTGTATACAAGTAGCACTTTTTCTTCTAATACTAACGTCAACTCAGATCATTGTGTCTGAATTAAGTTCTTAATTTATTTCATGAACATAATACTTGGCATAAAAATGGCCTCATTTGTTATTTAATGATAATGATTTTTTTAAAAAGTAGCTAATGACCATGAAGGCTTGTGCTGGGCCAAGCGCCATTCAAATTGCTATGCATTTTTACACCTGAGATGAGTGCTATGATCAGTACCCCCATTTTACAGGTGAGGAAATTGAGGCACCCAGAGGCTAAAGCATTTGTCCAAGGTGACCTAGTTACTGGCAGAGGCCAGACTTAAACCCAAGCAACACGGATCTTAATCCATACTCCAAACCACTCCGTTACAGCTTCCTCCCACACGGGCCCACCATCTGCAAATATCCCCAGCTCTGAATCTTTGCCTCTGAATGGTCTCTGTGTCCTGGGTGGCATTGGTAACAGTCATTCCCTGGTCTGGCCTGGAACAGTCTTTGGTTGTCTTTACCCACCGGCTTCGGGCAGGGCCCTCTCAGGCTGTGGCCAGTTACCCGCGCAGGGACCCACTTCTTGGCACCAGCCCCTCCCGGAATGTCGCGTGCTCTGCCTCCTTCAGTGCTTTACTACAGCTGAAATCAAAAACTCTTCCCCAAGTAGGGAGGAGGGGATGGGTATATACAAACATAATGAGTGAGATGTGCAACATTTGGGGGATGGTCATGCCTGAGGCTCTGTCTCGAGAGGGGAGGGGGGGCATGGGCAATATACGTAACCGTAATATTTGTACCCCCATAATATGCTGAAATAAAAATAAATAAATAAATAAATAAAACTCTTCCCCAGAAGTGGCTAGACAACCCTTTGTCCCACAGGTAGCTTGCATAACCATGAGCAAGAAATCCACACAGTGGATTGTCTGTCTTTCCCTGCAAGGGAAATCCCTACACACCAGGTGGGAGGCGGCCCCATCGCAGCAACCTATTCGGCCTCTGGGCTGAAACCACTTTGGAGAGTTTCTAAAACATTGCTTCTTTCTCTTTAAATATGTTTAAAAACATATTTTTAAACATCACTGGGTCAGATACCTCCAAACTCTCCAGAAGGCGGTGTTGTCTTTAATCCTCTCTGCAACAGGGGCTAAGAGCCGTTTGGATGTGTGTTGGGAATAACAAACACCAGTCTCAAAGTCAAGGACTGAGGTTCAGGGAGGAGAAAATTCCTCCCTTCAGATCAAACAGGGCGGCAGCTTTCTGCTCCAGCCCACGCGGGCCACTGTCGCTTGCTGTGATATCCTCTCTCCCGACTTCTACCCGGGTACATAGGACAGGAAAGAAGAGCTCTGAATTAAGAGGCTCAAATTTGCACTATGGAATGGAATTTAGGGCTGCAATGATTCCCTACACAAAGCAGAAATAACCACAGGGCTTTTGAGGTTCGAGTGATCTGAAACCTGGGACGGTAGATTCACATAAATGGGAAGGGTGAGTTGTAAAGAAATTTTATACTCAAATTTGGAAGGAAAATCCAAGGTTCAAGGAAGCCATTTTTAATGAAAAATCAATGATTAAAAAGGAGAATCCCAAATTGAAACCAAATATTTATTTCCATCAATCCTGCTTAGTGTGTGGCCTATTTAATTATACTAATTAGCCACACTGATGAATGCCTCTGTTTATCCTTTTTTAATAGATTTTTTTTTCTAAAAAAGGGTAATTAAACAGAAAGGCACCTCAATCGCACTCCCTGGGCCAAACATACCTACAGGTGGTCTTATCAGTGGTTCTCAAGTGTCATTTCCCCCGCTGGGCTACCAGGGAACTTGCTAGAAATGCAAATTATTGAGCCACACGCATTGAATCAGAAACTCCAGAGGTGGGGCCGGCAGTCTGTGTCCTAACCAGCTCTCCTGGAGATCATGATGCCACGTGCTCGAGCCACTTGGGCACAACTTTGGCCCACCTGGGGGACATGTACCTTAATTACAAAGGACTCTCCCACCTGGTCTGCAAACCCCAACTTTAACAATGACAGAAAGCAGCAGAACCTCACCTTTTCCTTCTCTTTTGCAAGATGGCTTTTTGGGGTCTTTTTTCTCATCTGTGTGTGATAAGGACCTCTCGAGTTTAGGCACCTTTTTAAGAAAGCTCGAGCTCTTTCTGACATTTTCCTTTTCTTCCAACCTCAGCCTCAGGGCTGCGACCTTGGACAGAACTTTCTTCTTTATTCCCTCAGCTAAATGTCCGCTTCCTGAGGTCTCTTGCTTCTTCTTGACCTCCTCTGACCCGGTCACTGCCGGGAGGGCCCCTGGGAATCTGCCAGCTTGGGCTGCCCTTGACTTTCTCACGCAGCCCAGGGTGCCCTTTGGACGTGGGTCCTGCAGGGACTTAGGGGCTTTCTCTGACTCACAGTCTCCTGAAACGGATGCCCAAGTCATCGCTGGGGAGTCTGATGAGCTCGGGGGGTTGGTTTCCCCAATTTGAGGCCCCTCCATTTTGGGTTCCTCAATTCTGTGGCATATTGAACAGTTGGCCACGTCTCCTTGAGGAGATGAAGTACAAGGCGACCTCGTAAGATCACTAGAAGAGGGAAAATGACTCCCACACTCATTCTCAATAGAGTCAGAAAATACACATGGATGGTGTCTAGGCTCATCTAAGTCATCGTTAGGGACCGCATGGACGTGGCCCGTGGAGTTGTGAGCATTAACCCCGACAGATGCAGGAGTCGTCGTTGCAACACAACTAGAAAGAGCTGCAGCGGGGGAAATACATTCTGCTTTGTCCTTTTTACTTTGTTCGGCCTCCCCCAAGCTCCGGTCACTGCCTTCTTGGACTTGGCTCACGCTGCAGCCACTTGGAATTCTTTCCCCTTCCTCGTCAAGATGTGGGACGTGCCAGTCGTCAGGGAGGACTTCCACTCTCTGGCCTAAGTTCCCATCATTCGGTTTGCTCCCCTCTCTGACGCCCCCCAGCGTGGCTTCAGAAGGCTCTGGCTCTTGAGCCCCCTTGCCCTCCGCCACACCGTCTTCACCAATGGGGTCCACGGAGGACTCCAGGATTTTAGAGCAGGTCAGCAACTGTCTCAAGAAGGCAGGGCGAGCCACCTTGACTCGGTTTCCCTCCTGGTCTTGACTCGCACGTTTCTTCCCTCCAGTTTCAGAAGCCTCCGACGGTGAATCTGCAACACAGACACACAATTCCATTTCATCCACAGGGCCCACGGATGACTCCAGGAGTCCGGGCTGGCTTAAATCCGGGAAAGAAACACTGCTCCCGTGTGCTCTGATGGCTGGTTCTTTACCTTGATGGATTTTTACGTCACTGGCAAGGGCTGAGTCAGCACCCAGAGCACTGGGCGCCCATGCCTCCATCTCAGAGGGGCCCAGCTTGGGCACAACAGCATCTGCCTCTAGAATGTCAGGTGCAGCCCAGGCCCTGTCGGGAATTAGAGGAACAGATTCTGACTCCTTGCACTCAGAATCTGGCAGTGGTTTTGGTAGCCAGAGTTCTGAAACAGAAGCCTCTAGAGTTGCAATCTTCAGTGTGCTGCCTGCTTCCCCGTTCTCTGGTCCAGGCTCTTTAGACTCCTCCAGCAGGATGTCAGGGGGAGGTGGAAACTTGCTTAGAGCCTGACTGTCTTCTTCCGCCGTCATGCCAGCCACCACAGGGACACTTGTCCCGGGGCCTGAGTTCTGCCCTCTTCCTTCCCTGGAGCCTGCTGGTGAGTGGTCCAAGGGCATTGAGTTGGTTTCCTCCTGTGCAGCAGACGTCATGGGCCAGCTTTCTTGGGTCTCATCCGCAGAAAGAGAAGCCTGGCGGGACAGGCTCTCCTGCGGGGTCCTGTGCTCTGTTTCACTTCCTCCTTCCTGGAAATTATCATCAGAGCACCCACTGTCTGCTCGGCCCACGGTCTGGCTCTTCCCTCCAGACGGGAGATCTGTGTGGAGCGGGGAATAGCTGCAGACACCCTCTCCCTCTGGTAGCAGGGGAACACGGCTGCAGACCCCTGGAACCCCAGGTGCCATGCAAAGTAGCTCCTTTGTGGATTTGGCTGTGGAACCACTTAAAATATGACCCCACTGTACACTGGAAGGAAATTGGGAAATGTGTTCATCTGGTGCCTGAGGCGAGCTCTCCTCAGCGCCATCTGCATGCCTGTTCTCTGGAATTGAAACAGCGAGGTATTTGGCTGGGTGGACTTTGGGGGCAATGGTAACAGTCGAGGTGCCCTCAGTTTCCTCAGTCACCTGGAGACACTCAATATCAGTGGTTAATGTTGGTGTCTCTTGAGGGAACTTCACCACGGAGCTACGACTGGCTGGCACGTCTGTGGTGTCTGTGGCAATGGTATTGGGGCCCCCGTCACCTCCCTCCTTAAATTGCACGGAAGAGCTGTTCTCAGAAGGAAGGAGCTGTGTCTGCTCGAGCCCCCCAGAGTCGCCGGGGCTCGGCCTGTCCTGCCCAGCCTGCACCGCAGAGGCCACCGTGGAGCAGGGACTCTCCACCTCGGCGGAACTTTCGCCTTCGCTGGCCGTGGGTGAAATGTTCCAGGTGAAAGTACTGACAAAAAGAGGGGACATGGCCGAGTTTCCGTCCCTGCTGCCTTCACATGTAGGCTGTGGCATCTCAGAACCTCGTGTTTGAAAAAGAACTTCCAGCGTCTTGGCATCAGGAGAACATAAATCAGATACTTCGCTATGACCCTCTGCCAGCTCAAAGCCCATGGAGCAAATTTCTTGAGGTAAATATTTATCAACTGGCGCCCCACCAGGAGAATCCACGGTGTCGCATGTTCCTTGGCCACCGGCTTCAAAACGCTCCAACACGCACGCTGCTTCTTTGCCCCTTGGCCCAGCACACACATTTTCCAGGGTGACGGTGGCATCTGTGGGTTCAGGGGCAGCAACAGAGAGAGCCTCAGGCTCCCTGGGGTCCACGCTGGCATCCTCAGGGAGAGGCCCTGAGATCGCACCTGGGGACATAGTTTCGTCATTGGCTCCTGAGATGCTAAGCTCATGTTTTAAGTCTTCCCAGAAATCTCCATGTGTGTTGCCGTCTCTGTCTTGTTTTTCTTTATCCCGTGGGCCTTGCATACAGCCTTCATCCTCCAGGTACTGCGCCAAGGATGCATTTTCCTCATGGATGCCTCCTAAGTCGGGGAAGGAATTTGTCGTGGTCCCAGTGAATGGAGACTCCTCCACAGCAGGCTCTGAGAAAGCTGGCCTCTGGCTGAGAGAGATTCTCTCCCTGACTGTTTCCTGAATTTGCACCTAGGAAGATGAAAAGTGGTATTAATAGAATTGTTCCTAGGAGAGCCCACAATAGGACACAACTGCAAGCCCAAGAGTGTTAATCCTTGAAGACTGTAATAATGGAAAAAAAAGAATAGCAGGAATGATTGAAATCTCAACATTAATCCCCAAACTCTCTCTAGCTATTGGAGACTTCCTGGAAAACTGCAAACTGAAACAATTCTATGTTCCAGGTCAAATTCACCATTATAAGCAAAAAGCCTCCTGACAATCATTATTTATTTAATGATTTTTTTCTCCTCTCTCTCTCAGGACAAAAGGTGGAAATAAGTGGAATGTTACCTATTTTGACCAAGTAAGTCACAACAAAAGCTGTGTGCATCATTCCACAAAGAAGAATTTCACACTATCATAACAAATGAAATATACAGTACTTACAAAGTAGTAATGAACAATCTTTGTCCCCAAAATATGAAAGCTTGCTGGTTAGTAATTGCTATGGTTTGGATGTTTGTCCCCTCTGTGCTCTTGTTGAAATTTGATCCCCAATGTTGGAGATGGGGCCTAATGGGAGATGTTTGGGTCAGGAGGTGGATCCCTCATGTATAGATTAATGCCGTCCCTCAGGGGAGAATAAGTTCTCACTCTATCAATTCCCATGAGAGCTGGCAGCTAAAAAAAAAGCTTGGTGCCATCCTCCCTTGCTTTCTCTCTTGCCATGTGATCTCTGCACACACAGGCTTTCCTCACCTTTCACCACCAGCGAAAGCAGCCTGAGGCCCTCACCAGGTACAGATGCCCAATCTTGAACTTTCCAGCCACCAGAATCGTGAGCCAAATAAACCTATTTTCTTGATAAGATACCCAGTTTCAGGTGTTCTGTAATAGCCACATTAAACAAAGCCAATAATGTTACTAAAGAACAGAGAGGCTTGTCCTTTGAACCCACCTCTAATGGAGTAATGGGGTTATGATTGTCTATCTTCACTGCCAATCATTTCTGCCCAGAGAAGGCTATAAAAATCACAGAATGCCTCCTAGACTTGAAAGCAAATGCCCTGTGGCAGGCGAATCACCTCCACTAGAAGTGGGGGATTCAGGACTGCATAGGTTTTTGAGAACAAGGGAGAGGGAAAGGGAAACAGGAAGGAAGGGGAGGGAAAATGGAATCTCACATTCTGAGGATGGAACCTGTTACGGCACTATCTGAATGTTGTATGGTATTGGATATTGTTCAAGGAAGCAGCAGCTCTGACTAAATTCTTATCTCATAGAACTTTTAGCTGATCAACTATTTTAAAACAAAATAAAATCATGTCTAGCCAAGGAGCAGGGAATTGCTGCTAACTTTTGGCAAGCAACTCGATCTTTGTCCCCAGGACTCCTGCCCTGGAGCTTCCCCATTCAAATGTGCAGGGAACTGATGATTGGTCTTGGAGAAGACAGCAGATGGAGTCTCTCTCCCAGTATATTTGCTGAGAGAATGAATAAATGAATGAGCCAGGTGCCAGTTGAGACAATTCCACCCAGCTTTACCTACTAAACCTCTACATTTGAAAGGGTTTGGACTTTCATCTGCTTCTGACTTTGGGACAACCCTATTTTAAAGGAGACTTTTAACCCTAAGCACTACTCATTCACATCCTGATGTTTCTAAAAAGGAAAATATATTTATTCTCTTTCTATCTCCATTTTTCTTCCTTATTATATTAGAAAGGAAAAGGAAAGACAAAGATAATTTCTGGGAAATAAGAAACAGATTTTTAAAGTTTCAAAGAGTTTGAAGTGTATACAGTTTCTTCTCTGTACCTCAACTTCTATACCACATATAGAGGGTATTCTTTTCATCTGCTACTTTAGTTCAGATTTTTTTATAATATTCAAGAGCACAAACCTACTGAATTAATAAGCACAGAAAGCGTGTGTGGACTGCTCAACCCAAAATACCACCACCCTTGTCTCAGGCCTTTCTATCCTGCCTGGATTTCCGTTTCCTATGTCAGTCTTTTATTTTAAGGTCTTGCTATTGTCACAGCATCCTCAGTGTCAACAGACCTTTACGGAGGAGCTGCCATGTGTAGAATTCTCTGCCCGGCACTGGGCAATGTTGTCCAAAGGACTTCAGTTAAAAGGCTGCTATGACACTTACTGGGATGGCACTTTTATTTTTATCAACCATTATTGATTACTACCATATCAATGGAGTAATAGGCTGATACCTGCAAGAGACTGATATCTGGAGAAAAATGAATCATAGTACAAGTAAGCTTTGATTAGGACGAGTCTGGTCACTAAAATAGATCATCATACTATCATGCCTTGATTTACAAAATGGTCATGTTCCCGTTAAATTCATTCACTCCTTCCCTCTCTTGCCTTTAAAATAAAATTCCACTTTTAAATACCCTAGTGTAGTCCCACATGCAAAGAAATATGGCGAATCCTTGACTGTGTAAATTCATACACTTGACAAACATTTAGTGAACATCTACTATGTACCAGCTGCTGTTCTAAGCATCTGGGAAATATCAGGGAACATAACAAAGATTACTGGTCTGTAGAAGTTTCTGTTCCAGAAACAAATCATACATATTGCTGATGTGAAATTCCATAAATCTGATTTCAACCAATGGGATTTTTTCAGAGCGAAGCCTTTAGCAGCCCAGTACTTATTTTTCAGGGCTTTTAGCATCTGTTCCCAGAGCAGGCTCCTTGGTTCTCATTCAGAGGCCAGCTTACAGAGAAAGGGAAACCACAGACTCATACCTTTCAAATGAATCAGACCTTTCTTTTAGGAGATCTCTTAGTTAAGTCATCACAAAAGAATGCCAGCAAATGATTCTTCTGCTGCTCAGCTGCTCTCGTCATAGAGTGAGTGAGGAGACACAGGAGACTTTGTTACGTATGTTTGTTCTCATGCAGGCGAACAGAAGGAACATTTGGGGCTCTAGGAGGAAGCCCACCCTGGTGTGTGGTGTGTGGACTCAGAGGACTGGCAACTTGGTTGGGTTTGTAGCCCAGCTTAATCAAACATAGCATGCATGACCCCAAGTAACCTCTTTGGCCTCTCTGACCCTCTGTCTCCTCCTCTAAGGCTAACCACAGGCACGTAGGCACCATCTTGTCAAGTGTCTGGCATATTGCCTGATGCCCGAATGCACTCACTGACATTGGTTTCTCTTCTTCTCTGTGAAAAGAAAGAAGTAGCTAAGGCAAAGAGGAAATTGAACAGCCCTGCTGAGCAGAGCCTTGAGCTATGGGCTTTACGAGGGCTTTCTCATTTGATCCGTAAAATAAATCTGAAATAAAGATGTTATCCTCTCTTCTTTACTGATGAGGTGCATAGCCTGGGTCCGATCATAGAAAGCACACAGTAGGGTATACAAGGGAAGTTTAATATGAAGAATTGTTGACTGTGATGCAACAGTAGTATAAGGTACAAGGAAATTTCTGTGCAATACTCTAAGTAAGGGAAAGTACCTGGGAAGGACTAGCTTGGAAAGGGCTTAGATCCAGTTGGAGAAGGTGTGCTTAGGCCACCGGATAGCAGAGAAACTTGCTGGTCTAGCCAGGCCAGAGCTGGCCTGGAATTGCTGGGCAAGCAACAGACCACCCTTGCCCGGGCAGGCGGGGAGCAGCCGGGCAGCATCCAGTGGCAGGGCGTGCAGTGGAGTCTGGTGCGGAGGCTGAGGCTTTAGATATGTGGGTCATGTACGGTGAGGGTGGGGGCTTTGCAGAGTGCTGTGGTTTGAATGTCCCCTCCAAAACTCATGTGGAAACTTAATCCCCGATGTGGCAGTATTGAGAGGTGAGGCCTTTAAGAGGTGATTGGGTCATGAGGGCTTTGTCCTCAGGAATGGATTAATCCATTCGTAGATTAATGGGTTAGTGGCTAATGGATTAATGGGTTATCCTGGGAAGGGAACTGGTGGCTTTCTAAGAAGAGGAAGAGAGACCTGAGCTAGCATATGGGCACACTTAGCCCCTTGCCATGTGATACCCTGTGTAGCCTCAGGACTTTAGAGGGTCCCCACCAGCAAGAAGGATCTCGCCGGATGTGACCCCTCGACCTGGGACTTCTTAGCCTCCATAACTGGAAGAAATAAATTCCTTATCTTTATAAATTACTCACTTTCAGGTATTCTGTTATAAGCAACAGAAACCGACTAAGACACAGAGGGAACCACTGCTCTGTGCTCCAGGCCCCGGTGGCTGCGCATAGACCATACGGCGGCTTGTTGGAGGAAGTCTGGCGTTGGTCCAGGCAGGAGGCCTTCAGAGCAGGGGCCCAGCCATGCAGGGCTCTGGTTTCCAAATAGACAAGGCTGCAGAAAGGTTCTCACTAGGCTGAGGCTACAAGGTCGTAGGTGGACCACGTTCTGGGCCCCGCAGCTGGGGCAAGATGACCACACATCCATTTCACCAACCCCACCAATACTGAAATTATTAATACAAGAATCCTCTTCCCCCTGCAGTGTCCTTCCAGCACCTTCTACTGAGAAAGCCTCACACTGTGCTGACTTTAAAGGAAAATAATGGAATTGTAAGCACAGAGCATATATTGAAGGATAAATTTGGAGCTGAGAGGCATTAATTGAGAACTGATATATGAGGCCAACACTGTTCAGGGGTCAGAAGTCTCCCTGGGGTTCCATAATCAATGACAGAGCCAGGATTTAAAGCCAAGTCTGCTAGGCTACCTACAAAGCCCTTTCCTATCTAGTTCTTCTAATCAGAGCAGTTAGAGCAAACCCCACCCCACCAAGGGCTGGGAACTCCTGTTCATTTAAACCCAGGATTTCTAACCTCCCAAGACTATGACTGTCCTTCGTACACGCAGAGTGTCCCTGTGTTGATCTGTCTGCTTCTGCACAAGTTCTAAGGGCAGGGACTCTGTTGTTCATTTCTGAGCCTCTGGAAACTAGCATAGAAGGAGTTCAAATACTTTTGCTGAATGTATAACCAGATGAACGGATACAGGAGGGAAAGGGTAAACCAAATGTAGTAACACATCCAAGCCCCTTTTTGAAAGCAGCATTAAGCTTGAAAACTTAATGCTTGTATAGTATTTTTCAACCAAAACCCTAATCAACATGCCTCTGATTCCAAAAAAACATTGTTTTCATTTGCTGGCCTTCCCAAAAATTCTGCCTCCTAAGTATGTCTGCATTGGATCTAACGGAAAGGTGTGTTTCCTCTCTGTCCACCCCATGATGTTCTGGGTTACACCCCTCATCATCAATAAGGGTGACCCGACACCAGCCCAGTGCATGACACTAATTCGAGTCACTAACAATAGAAGGTGGTATGAGATAAGATCCCTCTTCTCAAATGGCTTGTAATCCAGTTGAAGAGACAAGTTGTACACGGAAAAGATAAATAACAATTCTTGACAAGTTGTGCTAATAGCCAAGTGGATGGAACTTAACAGCACTGTTCCAGGACAGAGCTTGGAAGGTCACCACTGAATCATCCTCTTCCACGCTAGTAATAAGATTCCTGCAGAGCAAATATCAGCGGTTGTACTCTTATATGCATCAATTCTGAGATGATTCTTGATCATTTCAGTGCAGTCTCAGAGACCTTCCCTACTGAGGAGAGTGGGCAGATGCAGTAGACACTGCTGGGTGACTAATCAACAGCGTCCCCAAACCCCCTTGTCTCTTGCTACTTCCAACTAAGGCGGCAGGAAAAGCACGTACTCTCCCAGCTCCTGCATAGCTAGATGAGGCCCCGGGTCGGTCTGGCTAATGGCACATATGGGGAATTCCACCAAGGGACTTCTGGGGAAGCTTTGCTTTCCTTGTGTAAGGTGCAGGCGTGGTGGTTACCTTGCCTGTCCCTCCTTTTCCCTCTAATCGAGATGTGACGCCTGGTGCTGCAGCTATTCCCTTCCAGGCCTGGGGCACCCCGCATGAGAATGAAAAGTCAACACTATGACTGGCGGAGCAGAAAGACAGATGGCAGTTGGGGGCTTGCAGGCACCCCTGAGCGCCTAGCATGACACCGAGACCTTCAGTACCCCCAGCCTTCCTGGAACACCAACAAAGCGCCTATGTTTTAAGCCACTATCAGTTGGTTATTCTGTTAACTGCAGCTAAAAGCATTCTAATGGACACAAGAGGAAAATATATGGCTGCGGAGTGAAGAAGGCGTGGGAAGGTCACCCTGGAGCCCTCCGGAGGCCCTGGGCAGCCCCGGGCAGGGATTAGTGGAAAGGGCAGTGTCCCAAAGGGCAAGGGGTGTGGCTCCCAGGAAAGGCGCTCAAGGCGCTGGTCGAAATGCCAGGGGATCAAAAGGGCCTGAGCAAGGTGAACTTGAAGTAGAGTGGGGGAGGGGGAACGGGGAAATACGAGAAGATGGTCACCAAAGGAGAGAGGCCACCGCTCTAAAGCCACACACCCAAGGCCAGAGAGTCAAGCCACCTAGCACCTTGCTTCAGCTGGGCGACACTTCCGCGTGCCAACACATCCTATGATGGCATAATTTTTTTTCTCCAATGCCTTTTTCTTGTTTCCTTTTCTTTTCTTTTTTCAGTGTTCTTTTCATGTTCTTTCCTCCTTATCTGGAGTAGTTAGGCACAAACAGCACCACATCCTTCACCAGCTGTCCACACATCATCAATTTCCCCCTGGGGTTCCAGGAATCCTTAAATAAGAACCTCCCCTCTCCCCAGCCTTCCTGGGCTGCTGTAGCCGCGACCACGGATAACCTTAACTAAATATCTGCTGAGCCTTCATGATAGGCACAGCGTCATGTGTCATTCGATAGATCAAATCCATACCACCTGGGGCTGCGAAACTGAAACTAGATAGCCCGATCCTGGCCAAAGAAAGCTTAAAGGCAAACTAGAATATTTCAGGAACTAGTCTATTTTTAGGAGTTGCCTGGTTGCCCAGAACAAAGCTTCACTGAAAGGCTTTGAATGCTAAAATAACATATAATAAAGTGGAGGACTGTGCCTTACTTGAGATTCATCTAAAATCCCCAATTCTGAAATCTGATCCCGAACACCCCTGTCATTTGACCAGCTCTTCTTCGTTTCAGTCCCTCCTGGGAGACAAGAAATCCTCAGCCATCTGGTGTTACCATCCTGTCTTGATTTCTTGGGAAAGTTACAGAGTTTGTAAAATGCCCATTTGATCTCTTGCTGGGACGGCACTGGGTTTCCGTGACTCGTATCCTTCCTGGGGCGAAGGGGCTCTGTGCACTCGGTGGGGTCTTTGCCTGGTCCCCTGGTGTGAGGGGAGGGCACTAGAGAACAGTCCGGGGAGCATGTGTGTGTGGGGGGGGTAGGTGGCACTACTCCTGCTACTAAGGGCTAAGCCCTATGTAGCCTTGAACGCATGTTCTAAGTGCTTTACGTACATGAATACAGTTCATGTTTGTAAACTGGCATAGGAATTTATGACTTGGGAACCTTGGGTTGTGTGTTGCTGGGGAGAAACACACCAGCTATGCCACACAAGAGGGACCATGTAGCGGCAGACTGGCGTGGAAAATGGGTAGAGAGGCAGCTGTCTTCCCTCCTGCACGCATCCACGTTTTCCTGCAGAGGTGGCAGTTTGCCCGGGGGGTGAGGGAGGGAGCCCAGATTTCCATAAAGTGTAACTGAGAGGCAGACATAAGGAAAGATGGGACTGTGAAGGCCAGTAATTGTTCTTGAATTCCAGTAGGCATTTCTGAATAGTCTTTGGATTTTTTTTTCTCTCTGTCTTGTGGAGTCCAGGACTTGGAGGAGGAAGTGAAAGGAAAGTGAGGTAAAGAGGTTTGGGCCTCAAGAAACCTGGGTTTGGTGCTGGATCTGCTGCTACGAAGGAAGTGGCTTTGGAGAAGTCACCAGATCTCTCTGAGTGTGTTTCTTCCACAGTGAAGTGAGCACTGGAGGGAGCGCCTCTCGGTTCCCGGCAGCGTTGGTGTCCTGTCACCTGCTGGTGACAAACACACACGTGGAAATGGGGCTCACACCTCACCTTCCAGGGGACCCAGCTTTCCTTTAAGTGCCTCATCTCTTTGGTCAGTCACACTGTGTTGGCACAGGGTCCCTCACGTGGATCCTGCAAAGTTCCGGAGGCTCGAGGACAATCCATCCCACTGAAAACCACCAGAACCACAGAAGAGAAGACCAGTGACCAGGGACCTCAACTTAGCTAATTCTTTCAGGGGTACAGACTGCTTTGAAGAGCCAAGGAAAGTAATATCTTCTTCCCCCAAACTCTTGTTGTACCCACACAAGGTGACTTGTAATTCCAGGGGTCCGTGGATCCCTTCCCGTGGGCACGAGGCTGGGGCGAGTAGAATGGTGTAGTTTACGTCCCACAGCCCGAAACTGCACCGCAGAGTTCAGACTGGATAATAAGGGGAAAAACTGAAATCTTAATCAGGTTCTAGGAGAATATTTTCAAATCAGTCTCTCTCTTTATGGTTTCTAGAATTTGTGAGCAAAATCAAAACCAAGGTAGTAGCAATTACCGTACTACACCGACAATAATACATTATATAAGGCAAGTTCTTGTAAACATTAGAAACAGGAAATACTTGTCATGGTTACTACATTAGTGCTTTGCCTATTCAGCGTGGGCTTCAAAGCGTACAGCGGCCATGGTACTCCGCTATTGGAAAATCTGAATATAAACATAAATATCAGGCAGGTCGTCTCCCTCGGGTGTTCGTCGCCAAAGAATGAGAAGGAAATGTAGGTTCAGGGCTTGCTGATTCCCTATATCCTATCTCCTCTAGTGAGTCAGCAGGGAGCCGTATGTCCTCAGGCTTCTTGATCAGCAGAAAATAGTAATAACAGCCCTGGCCGAACAATCGCAGGAGGGATGATGACTTAGCAGGCAAGAACTGCTAACTGATTAGACTCAGAGACAGCTTCGTTCAGCAAAAGAAACAAAATTTCCTGGCATGTTGAGATTCCTGAGAGAGAGGACCTGGTTAATGTTGTTCGACTTGGTGTCATGCACATAGTAGGTGCTCAAAAAAAATTATGGCAAGTAAGTGACCATTCATCCAATCTGATCTTGGTCCAACGCCCCTTTGCCAACATACGTGGGGAGGCTCTGTTGCTTCTCTGGTTCTTTCCTCTCTGTCCAGTCTCTCCGGAGACATTGCTGTCCTACCTGACAAACTGCCCCAGGCTCCTGTGCTGAGGTTGCTATGTGGCTTCCACCTAACTAGAACTCTTCCTCATTGCAATAATTTGGTGCTGGGTTTGCTGGCATCTTCTTCAGATCTAAACCAAAACCTTGTGTTCTCTTTGGAATAGAAAGAGAGAAGCATCTTTTGTTCGAATCATGAACGATTGGGGTTTCAAATACACGCCACCCAGAAGACATCAGCATAACTTTTCCAACTGTAACTGGGCACCAGGCACGGGAGGCTTGGGTGTCCAATTTACTATGGCACAGAGTTGTAAAATTGCAAGGTGCGATGGAAGGGTTGAATGTAAAACACCTAGACTCTAAAGATGAAGAGAATCAAAGGTAGGGTAAGATGTGGAGGGGGGCCACGGTGCAGATTTGGCCAGAAATTCAGGGACCCCTTTAGATGGATCCATCAAAATAAACTTTCCCCTTGTAGATGGAAGGGAAAATAACGATTCACAAAGGAGCTTCTAGGAAGCAGGGTTGGTAGGGAAATCCCTTGGGGATCAACTAAGAAAGAAAATGTCTGGGATTCAATGTTGTGAGTTGAGCAAGGAAGGCCAAAAATACACTGAGCCGATATTTGTATATGTGCTGGTTTGAAAATTCACAGTCAGTACTTCTCAGAATGGTAAGTAAATGCAACGTTGTCTCTGGAACTGATCTAGTCTTCCGTACAAGCCGCTGGTCACATGCATGGATTTGGGGGATGAGTGAAGAACAGCAAGTTTTCTCTCTGGTTAAGCCTGCTCTGCCCCGACACTCGGGCAGTCCTCTAGGGAGTGTGACCCTTTTAGTGCTGCCTGCTGGCCCCAGCCCTCTGGAAGGTGGCATCTGAGCACCCCAACAGCCGTGGGTAGAGGGGTGGCTGGTTCCTGTGTCCTGAAAGGGAAGCAGGCAAAGCTCTCCTGTCCCCTCGGTTTCCCTTAGCCTGTTCCAACACGATGCTGGCATGGGGAAAGTGCCCGAGTGCCCCTCTGCGCCCAGACTCTGTCTCTGTCACTTTCCTCCTCCTCGCACCTCCAAGGCCAGAGGGTTGCGTCCACTGTCCTCACCCTCACACTCTCGCTTTCTGGTCATGCAGAGATAATGCCCTGATCTAAGAGTAAGAAAGAAATTTAGAAAACTCCTCTCTCAACAAGGCCTGACTTTAAAGATTATGGTCCCATTTAAACAAACACAAAAACCTGTTTCTTTCCATCCGTTCACCACAGTGCAACCCTCATCCCCGTCTCCGTCACAGCACAGCCCGTTGCCATCTCTGTCATGATACCACCCCCTTCGCCATCTCCACCTCATCCCTGAGCTGCTTCGGAAGAAGGTCTTGGAGGCAGAAATGAAAAAAAAACGTTTTTTTCTAATAATGCCCTGTATACTGTCTTGGCAGCTGTATATGTTTCCTAGGGCTGCAAATAACCACACGTGGAGTGACTTCAAACACCACACCTTTATTCTCTCAGTTCTGGAGGCCAGAAGTCTAAAATCCAGGTGTCCCCAGGCCATGCTCCTCTGGTGGCTCTAGAGTCCTCCCTTGCCTCTTGCCACTTCCGGTGGCTCCTGGCAGTTCTCGTCATTTCCTGACCTGCAGATGTGTCACTCCAGTCTCTTGCTCTGTCCTCATGGGGTCGTCTCCCCCCGACCCCGTGTGCCACTTTGTGTGCCCTCTCCTCTCCTTTAAGGACACCGGTCACTGGAGTAGGGCCTACTCGGATCCAGTATGACCTCATCTTAACTAATCATATCTGCAAAGGCCCGATAATAAATAAGGTCACATTCTGAGATTCCAAGTGGACATAAATTTCGGGGGACGCTGTTCAGCCGCCTCGATTCCCCCTTTCCTTTCCCAGCCTGTCCTGCTGGCCCCCGGCCCACAGTCTCCAGTTTGCCATCCACCTGCAGCAGTGAAGCTCAGTCACTTGACCGGGTGGTGTGGACTTGAGAAAGGAGGTTCAGAATGACTTTTTAGGGGCAGGTGACTGTAGGGAGGTTGGCCCTCTCCTGGAGGTTATGGCTACTTCCATGTGAGCAAAGTCTGTCTGGACAGTGGAATTCAGTGCAGCCCAGAGACTATTTCTTGCCACTTCTCTTGTCACCAGCCCAGCCTTCCAGACATTGTGTTCAGCACCAACCACGTCAGAATGCTCTTACGAAGACCAATCCACGCCTGAGCTGGACGTCCCCCCGTCTGTGTATGGAGAGGCAGGGAATGGGGAGTTCCTTAAGTTTGTTGTCAGATTTAGAACCTTGAACCAGAAATTTAAAAGATGAAGACGTTTCAAAGATTCTCATGATGGTTATTTTCTCACCCAACCCCATCAGTTTGATGGTAAATGTGAAAGCACTTGTTTTTAAACCATGACTTAAAAAAAAAAATGCCCCAAATATCAAGGCTGTTTCAAAATACCTGTGCTGACTCAGAAAGATCATTTTTCAAGCAGCAGCAGAAACGGGAACTTACAGAATTTGCAATTTTATCTCCTGTCCCCCTCCCACACCCACCCCGGTTCTGCAAATGTGTTGGAGGCAGGCGATTGCTGGGGTGGGGGAATCCGATTGTTCGTGTCTCTCTCTTGCCTCCTGGACTACATTTAATTCAGTTCAGCAAACATTGACGGGCGCTGTGTTTGTTCTGTGCATTCAAAGGGGAACCAGGCTCAGTGTCTGTCCCCACGTAGCTCACGGAACAACATCCCAGCTGGGCAAACAAATAACTACAGTGTACAGTAAATGCTGACAGAGAGATAGAAACACCATGCTGTGGGAGAAATTAATGCTATTTCAGGGAAAGGAGAAGGGGCAAGTGTATCAGGGAAGGATGCAGAATTGATTTATTTCTGGCCTGTGCATTTCCATTCATTAATTCTCTCATTTCCTTTAATCAACAAATACTGTTGAAAGCCCTCTAAGTTTCAGGCCTTGTTTTAGCTCCTGGGGAAAGAATGTCGCCAGCCCTAGTCCCTGTTTTCTTGGAACTTATGTTCTGTGCAGGGAGGTGTTGAAGACTTAGGGTCAGCAGATATTCTGCAAGGAGGGAAGATCGTTAGTGGTCTAGACAAAAAGCTATGGCAATGGTCTAGATGAAAGTATGAAGCCTGGGCTATGATGGTGACTGAAGGCATGGAAAGTGGGTTGAACTGTGTCCTCCAAAAGATATGTTCGAGTCCTAACCCCTGGTACCCGTGAATGTGACCTTAATTTGGAAATAGGGTTTTGCAAATGTCATCAAGCTAAGATGAGGTCATGCCGGATTAGAGTGGGCCCTGTCCAATGACTGGTGTCTATAAGAAGAGGGAAATATGGACACGGAGACACACAGGGAGGAAGGCCACGTGATGATGGTGGCAGAGATTGGGGTGATGCAGCTACAAGCAAGGACTGCCGGCAGCCACCAGAAGCCCTGAGGGAGGCATGGACTAGTTTCCCCCTCAAACCTCCAGAAAAGACCAACCCTGCCAACACCTCGATTTCAGACTTCAGACCTTCAGAACCGTGAGAGAACAAAGGTCTGTTGTTGTAAGGCACCCAGTCTGTGGTGATTTGTTACAGTAGCTCTTGAAAACTAGGAAAGGAAGATTTCGATTCGGGAGATGCTGTAGAGTTAGAATTGACAGGATCCGGGACTGGTTAGACACAGGGGTTGAAGACTAGGAATGCGACAAGGACCATTCTCAGGATTCCAGCTCATGGAGTTTGACCATAAATAAGCTGCCTGCCACAGTGCTCGATACACTAAATTAGTGCTTGATGAACGTGTTAGCTCAGCGATCAGCTTTAGGGCTGTGACAGCCACTGTACTACTCAGTCATTTGCATGGGAGCTCTTCAGGGTAGACTGGGGGGAAGAGGATGGCAGTATGCCCAGCACTGCCAGGAGGGGCCAGTTGGTTCAGAATTGTCAGAGTGGAAAATCTGCTGTTCCCAGGTCTCTGATCGCAGGGGCCGGGGGAGGGCACTAGGCGCGTGGCTGCAGTGCAGTGGGGTGGGCTTCAGAGTTCGTTCCTCTCCCTGTCACCACGGGCCACACTCTGAGCTCCATTCCTGCAGCCCTGATCATGAGACAGACAGCAGCATCTCTAAGTGGGCACCGACCTGGAGGTGTTTGTGCTCCCACCCAATGTGGGACGCCCCCTCCCCAGCAGTCTGCCACATGTCCCCAGCCTCTGCTTCTCTTGAAGATCGTGCCTGGGATCAGTGTCTCTGCTGCCTCAGTTGGTCCTGCAGATCAGCTAAGGATCAACAAGCTTCTCTGCCCTCCCCTTTCTCAGGGGTACAGAGACTTGAAGGATCTGGCAGGGGGGAGAGGGTTGACTAGACTCGTCCATGCCCCGTTGTTGGAACCAGCTCAACACGCCTGTGGCAGGGCCTGCTGGGTGCAGTCTTAGCATACAACACACCAAGAGGACGAGAACTTGAAGTACCACAGAAAACCAGAGGTTCGAGCTGATCTGAGCCTTTTTGCAGAGAACATATTCAAAATCTAGGAAGGTGATGACGTTGGAGAGCCCGAGAGAGGCTAGCTGCTGTTGCTCCTGTGTTTCTTCTCTGCCTGCTCCTGCCCCTCTCGAGGACGGTAACTGCGGAGGGAAACTGGAGCACAAGAGAGCAGCCTGAGGGACGGATGCGATTCGCCTGGGCTTGGACTTTTGACTTATTTCTAAGTTCAAATCTGTTCGTGTGTTTTCAAGCCAATCCTCTGAGCTTCTGGGTCCTCTGAAAGGTTCAGCACAGTAACAACTATGAAGGCCGCGTGTGCACGTGGAATTGGCACATGCAGCAGCTCCGCACTGTCCTGCCTTCTATCGGTCTCCGTGCTGCCCGCTCCAACCCCCAAGGGGCCTCCCGCGAGCACGAGAGCTGCCGTGGAACTGCCACGGGGGGGGGGCGGGGGAGTCAGAGGTCACAGCGAGACCCTGCAAGGGGAGTGACAGGCCTCACTCCCCTTCCCATTGCCTTGCCATTG
Organism: Cheirogaleus medius; assembly: GCA_008086735.1. Classification (NCBI taxonomy): domain Eukaryota; kingdom Metazoa; phylum Chordata; class Mammalia; order Primates; family Cheirogaleidae; genus Cheirogaleus; species Cheirogaleus medius. The sequence continues at coordinate 40,396,072 of VBSM01003157.1, forward strand.
AGGGGCCATCACACCACGTTTGCTTGTCCTCTTGTTTCCTTCTTGCTCTGTGCCCCCTGCAGCAGATGGAGTGGTCATTCCCCACTGCCTCGGGAGGGACTGGAAGAGTGAAAAGAGAGCCAGCCTGCATTCTAGACTCTCAGGATCCTGGGCATCAAAATGCTTAAGATCTTAGGGGAATTTGGAGGATTTTCAGAACAGTCAGAAGATTCAAAGAGGTCTGACATCCTTCCAAAAGTAGCATCTCACACCACTTCCTATCCTACTTTTTTCGTCTTTCTAGCACTCATCACTCACCGATTCGTGAGAGTGTACGTTTGGCTCTTATTGTCCGTCGTCTCCCCCACTGGAAGGCAAGCTTGCTGCAGGCGGGGGCTTTGCTTTGCTCCATGTCACATCCTTGGCACATAGAAAGGGTCTTCTACTTAGTAGGTGTTCAATAAATATTTATTAGATGAACAAAGGGCAGGGAAAGTGCATTTTGACCAGAGACTTGCAAGGAGTCTGACTTCCCGTGCTGAGAGAGAAATTCTCTAGTCTGGGGGTGAGGGAAAGGAAAGGGGGAGCTGGTGTCTCTGCTCCCAGATTCTGGGACACTGCTGTTGCCAGTGAGGTAGCGAGAGCCCAGGGAGGGCGTGGCTACGTGACACCTACATGATCCTGGTGCAGCACAGAGCAGGCAGGGAGCCACCAGACCTGAGGCCACGTAAGTCAAGGCAATGGTCAACTCTCAGCAGTGACCTCAATAGACTGACAGCACAAGGACCGTGCATGGGCATCTTGCCACAACCCTGCAGAACAAGGGATGAGGACCTCCATAGACTCAGGTGAACGTTTCCTGCAGTCTGCAGAATGTGTGGCTCAAAATGGCACTTAGATACAGCAATAGTAATATGTGTCACGCCTGAGTGCTGGGCTGAGCTTCATTCCAGGTACTTCTGTTTGTTTTCATTGTGCACATGTGCCTGTATTCCTTCTGTTAAAGGGCTCAGAGGGCAGGGTAAGGTCCATGTGGTTATATGGGAAGCAGATGAAGAATTTTGGACTAGTGGTTTCTTTGGGGGCCAGGCAGAGGTGTCCAAAGGTATTTTGAACATATCAGAAACATGGTTCTTGCATGGCATTTGGAGTGGTTTCTTCTCACGCCTTAAGTTAATGATAAGGCCCTCCCAGGCTTTGGCTCTAACCTTTCTAATATGCTCATCTACATACACCATGTTGCAGCCAAACCAGTTCTTGCCCTTCCTTAACACGTCCCACGAGCCAATTATTACTCTAATATGAGCACTATTGACAATGGCTAATTACATAGAATGCTTATCTGTTCAGAAAATCCAGTTAGGCCAGAGCCTCTTCTTATAAACCTTTCTTAGTAATGAGATTCACTCACTATCTGGATTTGGAAGTAATTAACCTATATTTCTTTAAAATATATGTTAAAACTCACATTTTCATGAGCAGAGCAATTAGCTTAGGTCAATGAAATAGCATTGAGGTTGGAATCATATCTGCGTGCTCACAATGGCTAAGTCTAATCATTTTTTGGTTGTGATGATTTTCTCCTCTTTGTGAATGTATAATATTGCAAAAGAGCAAAGATAAGCTCTGTACAAGTTGGACCCATGCCAAGTTACCTGAAGGGAAGGAATTCTCAAATCAGACTTTGAATAGCATCATTTTACCAATATTATCTACCCATTGAATTGTCACTATGGAGTCTACCTACTCTGGAAAAGTCCTTGCCAACCAGGTGGTAAACAAATGATTTATCATCTGGTGGGAAGTCGCAGGCAGCCTTGTTCTGCACATTTCAAAGGATGGGAGGGGCATGGCTGGAAGAACCTTCCCCATCCTAGCAATGATGCTGAAGACCCAGCGTGGCAGAGAATTTCTCATCCCCTGCCCTGGGAACTTGCCCTGGAACAGGCTCGGCTGTTGGCATGTGGTTCTAACTAAGAAGGCCATGGGCTTATTTTTTTTTTAACTATTTTTTAAAAACTATTAATTTATTTGATTAGGTCTCTCACACACACAGAGTACAAAATTCACAAGGTATGCAGTGAAAGGGTATATAGTGACAAATAAGTGTCCCTCCCACCCTGCCGGCCTGCCACTGAGTCCCCTTCACCAGAGGCAAGCACAGTTATCGGCGAGTTTATTTTAGTTTTGAAGAGAGTTAGGGAACGCAGACCTAAAATGGAATTAGAGAAGCTATTTAACGTCATGGACGGAGCCGAGAGCCTGGAGTCAGGCGGACTCTGTTCCACTGAGGCTCCAGCACTTCCTGACGTAGAGCCTGGATAACAACAGATTTATCTCACAGGTTGTCGAGATAATGAAATGAGCTAACCCCATCCCCAGCCCATATTTATAGGTGATGCGTGTCTGCTGTTATTAGCCATCGGGCAATTGAGTGCCGTGGGGGAAGGTGGGAGGGAAGGGTGAGGCAGGTTGAATACTTTCTCAGGAACGTCCTGAGCGCTTGTGTGGTCACTGGAAATCCCTGGGAGTTTGTTAGAAATGCAGGATCTCAGGTCTCTCTGGGTGAGAAGCTGCTCGTTGACAAGCTCCAGAGGAGAAGGACTATCCAATACGATCGCAGAACCCTCGAGGGCTGGGCTGTAGCATCCCTGCCTCTGGGCAGAGGATGCTGCTGTTACTTCACTTTCAGACGTGAGCCTTTAGGTTGCACATGATGGAAACTCATGACAACAAGCTACCTCCACCACCTCCCCGCTTTCTGTTCCACACGGGGCATCCCAAGCCCAATAACCTGTGACCTCAAAGATGGCTGGAATTTGTCCTGTTTCGTCCTGTAGCTTGACAGTAACCCGATAGATGGCCCGGGGGCGGGGTGGCATGTTGTTTTTAAAGTGGTATCAGAGACACAGTGGAGACTGTCCAGCAAGCAGCAGGGCTGCCAGGGTGCCAACTGGGACACTAACGCCCTGGCAGTGGGGGTTTGCCTCAGCCCGGGCTGCTCACTGGAAATAAGGTCTGCAAGGCTTGAGGGCCCAGAGGCCAGAGGGGCTCTTGGGTGACCGGCGCTGCTGTTTGCTACTTGTTCCAAACCAGGGGACCATGGCTAGAAACATATGACACACAGGAAGCAGCTCTTTCCTGTAGAATATTAATAGCATTACATACTTTAGTGGGGGATACATGTCATCAGACAGTGTCCAAACCCACAGACTGTGCCACACCATCAGTGAGCCCTAATGTGCACCATGGACTTGGCGTGATAACTCTGCATCCGTGCAGGGTCACTGACTGTAACCAATGTCCCACTCTGGTGGGGCGGAGATAGTGGGGGAGGGCAGAAGGTATACGAGAAATCTCTGTAGCTTCTGCTCAGTTTTGCCATGAACCTAAAACTGCTCTAAAAAATAAAGTCTATTCAGAAAAAGAGAACAAGAATTAGAAATTTGTCACTGGATAAGCTGTAAAAGAGAAAAGAAAATCAACATTGGGGTCTGGGGCAATATGCTTTTTCAAAATCACAATGACAACAGAAATAACTAGAGCGGGACTGTCCAACCCAGGGAGCCTCTATGCATACACAGTGAGCACTTGAAATGTGCCTAATGGGATGGAGGAAATGAGTTTTTGATCTTATTTCATTTTAATTAACATGTTAATTAATTACAATTTTATGTGTTTTGAGGTGTCTGTCATTTGAACGGGTGATCTTTTATTTAGCCATTTACCCATAAATTTTTCCTTAGACAAATAATTCTGCAACACACATTATGTTACATGTCTCCCTGGACCCTTGTGCAAGGTTTTCTCAAGAGTAGATACTGAGAAGTGAAACTACCTCATCACGGGTAATGCCCTTTTAAAACTTTTAAAGGATTTTGCCAAATCACATTCTTGCTGGCCATGTCCCCATTTCCCCATAATCTCAACTTGATATTATCATCCTTTTGATTTTTTTGTCTATCTGATGAGTGAAAGATGTTATGTTTTTAAAATTTATATTTTCCTAATTACACATATGTTTATTGATGATTTGTATTTTTATTTACCTTTTTAAAAAAAATCAGTTAGGGGTATTTTCTTATCTATTTGTTTTTTATCTACTTTGGACGTTAATCTTTGTCTATTACATATGTCCTACACTTTTAAAATGTATCACTTTAATTTATTTGTGGTATTTTTGTTATATAGAAAAATTTTAATTTGATATAGTTAAAAATACTGGTTTTTTGTTTGTTTTTTGTCCCCCAGAAATCTTCTATCTCTTAAGGTCATAAAAATAGTTTCTAACATTTTTTCTAGTCATTTGTTATGGTTTTTTTTATATTTAACTCTGAGAACCATCAGATTTTATTTGGGATCCCATTGTACTGATATTTTTTCCAAATGATGGCTAATTGTGTCAGCCTTGAAGATTTTGTTTCTTCTCTGTTAATTGAAAGGCTATTTCTATCATAAACCAAATTCTAATAGTGGATTCTGTACTCTTTGTTCAGTTTGGTTTGTCTACTTGTCTATTTGGGGCTACTCCCACACTGTGTCGATTACCATAGCATTATCATTTGGATATATGGTTGGTTAGTTCAATGTTTTTTCCGTCTCATCTTAGAGATGCAAGTTCATCTTCAGTCATAGCAAAAGGAGACCAGCGAAGGGTGTCTCTGGCACTCCGCTTCAACCGAGGGCAGTGCCGAGAATTTGTCCCAGGTTCTAAAACCCACCCTACAGCCCAGTGACCCTTGTCTCACCAGCCTCCCCTGCTGCCACCCACATTCCTGTCACTGCACTAATCCTCAAAATAAAATGCAGCTGTAAACGACACACCTGTTTTGGATCAGTTACAATAAATCAGAATCTATGTTTATTTCAGTTACTGGAGCAGGTGAAGAATGAGCTGCATTTCTTGCAAACCAACTAGAAAGCAGAGGACAATTCAAACTGTGAGTTCTTTTCTCCTCTGAGGGCAAAAGGGTTACACTTGAGGAACCCTAAGCTTCCTGTTGTTTCTGAACTTCTGTGATTCTTTACGCAAATGCCTCAAATTGTAGTATTCACTCTAGGTCTGGAATTAAGCCTATGGTTTCCAGACTTTAATGCTCATGAGAATCACTCAGAGAGCTTATTAAAAATGCAGGTTCAGGCCAGGCAGGGTGGCTCACACATGTCATCCTAGCACTTTGGGAGGCCAAAGTGGAAAGATTGTTTAAGGCCAGGAGCTAGAGACCAGCCAGAGCAAGAGCCAGCCCTGTTTCTACAAATAATAGAAAAATTAGTTGGGTGTGGTGGAGTGCGTCTGCAGTCCCAGCTACTTGGGAGGCTGAGGCAGGAGGATCACTTTGAGCCCAGGAGGTTAAAGTTGCAGTGAGCTAGGCTGATGCCACTGCATTCTAGCCCAGGCTACAGAGCAAGACCCTGCCTAAAAAAAAATAAATAAATAAAGTGCAGATTCAGCAAGTCTGGGGTAAAACTTAGAGACCTGCATTCTTTGAACATGCACCTCACCAGGTGATCCCAATGCAAATAATCCAGGCCCTCATCTTGAGACACTGCTTGAGGACTCAGAGCAAACTGGGACCACCTGAACAGGAGACGTCTGGGACCCAGGTGCCGTCTCTTTGCCATAACATGTTTCTGCTATGAGTTAGCTCCGTGAGATCGGTCTATAGGGAAATGAAGTCAGTACAACAGATGCTGCGTTGGTCCGTATGCAACTTGTTCTCCACAAAAGGAGCCTGAATAGTTGGAATAAATTATAGAAAATTGAGCAGAATAGGAAAAAGCCTTTAACTCGGCTTTTGCATTGGCAGCAGGGGCCCTTGCAAGTCGTAATTTAATATTAACAGAATTTAAAATGGAGCCTGCCCCCAGCGGACCTCTCTCCTAAGCAGCACACTCCAGCTCTGTGTCTGAGGGCAGGTCGCGAGTGCACTAGGGCAGAAACATCTTATGTGTGCAGAACACCTATTGCCTCTGTTTGAAAACGAGTACGGAATGACCTGGTGCTTTGTTTCTTGGCTAAGATTGTGTGATATCTGCGGGGAGGGCTCCAGAAACAACCTTTAGCTGTCTGCAGCCTTGCTCAGTGTGGGGGAGGGGGATTTGGAGCCCCCCAGAACGACCCCCGTATTCACTTCCGAGTGGGCTCTAGGACTCCCAACAAAGGCTGAGCCTCAGAGCTACCTGGGGTCAGGTAGAGCTTTGGTAAATGTGCACATGCCTGAGACCTACCCTAGATTTACTGAAATTAGGCCCTCCGGGGTGGGGCTTGGACATCTGTATACTGTCAGCGTGCCATATCTGTGGGTTCCATGCAATTCAACCAACCGAAGATCCAAAGTATTTGGGAAAAAAATTACATCTGTACTGAACACGTATAGACTTTTTTTCTTGTTTTTCCCTAAACAACGCGGTGCAACAACTATCTACACAGCATTCACCCTGTATTAGGTATTATAAGTAACCCAGAGATGATCTAAAGAATAAGTTATAGGCCAGGCACGGTGGCTCACGCCTGTAATCCTAGCACTCTGGGAGGCTGAGGTGGGAAGATCATTTGAGCTCAGGAGTTCAAGACCAGCCTGAGCAAGAGTGAGATCCCATCTCTACTAAAAATAGAAAGAAATTAGCTGGACAACTAAAAATATATAGAAAAAACTAGCCGGGCATGGTGGTGCATGCCTGTAGTCCCAGATACTTGGGAGGCTGAAGCAGAAGGATTGCTTGAGCCCAGGAGTTTGAGCTTGCTGTGAGCTAGGCTGATGCCACGGCACTCTAGCCCGGGAAACAGAGCGAGACTCTGTCTCAAAAAAAAAAAAAAAAAAGAATGAGTTATATGCAGATATTACCCCATTTTATATAAGGGGACTTGGGCATCCTCAGATTTGGGGACCAGAGAAGGGTCCTGGGCTAATCCCGCATGGATTCTGAGGGAAGACTCTATTTATTCGGCACCACAAATGGTTCTGAAGCAAGCAAGGGCTCTCAACCTTGGAGGTGTAGAGAATTACCTGAGAGCTTTTAAAACTCCCAGTGCCCACACTGCAGACCAAATCCCATCAGAATCTCTGGGGGCAGAACTCAGGCAGCTGAATGTTTTAAAGCTCTCTTAGGAATCTGGTTAAAAATGCAGATTTTGATTCAGTAGGTCTGGAACAGTCTGCACTTCTAACAAGCTGGTCCACAGACTCCAAGGTGAGTCCCAAGGCTGCAGGTCCTGATAACTTTTCATTGATTATTTAACACAGACTGAGTACAATCACTGCAGCAAGCAGGGACATGAAGCTGCAGGCCCAGGACAGTCGATGGCAGGAGTTTGGCAGAAGTGGCACAGCAGGCTTTGTGATGAAAAACAAAGCAAATGTTTGTGTTCCTCCCTGGGCCAGCCAAGGAGTGGCGTGTTGACAAGAGGCATGACGGCCACGTGCTGAGAGATGAACAGTTATAAACCTCTGCCCCTTCCCGTCGTCAGCAGAGATCTGGCTTATCAGGCCTCTTGAGTCATTGTTTTGACAGTTGTTATTTTGCACGGAGGCATTTTATTATGCAAATGAATTCAAGATCTCAGGTTGTTCTGTCCCAGATATGAAACCTGCATTGCAAAAAGGTTTAGATCGGCTGCTTATATTTTCTCATGCCCGAAAAAAGATTGGCTAGAGTCCCGCTATGTGTCCTGCCTGTTACTGGGTGGCTGTGCAGATGTCCAAGCTGCTGTATGCCCTGTTTTTGCACCACCTGCCTAGCTGAACCTGGATTAATATGAAGTTCATGCCATCTCAGCTCAAATCTGCTTAGCATAGAAGAGGTAAATCTTCTGCTGTGTTACTTAAACACAACCGGGAATTAGTAGGCTACAGTGGCAGTTGGCCACCTTCGAGGCATGTTCAACCTCAAGGTGTAAATACATCATTTAGTAGGAACTGCTGGACTTGGACGTCAAGGTCTTCGTCTCTATGTCTCTCTCAACTTTTGGCTTGCTGAATCAGTCAATCCTCAGATCGTGGGCAAATCTAAGAACAATGGTACATCTAGAATTGCCCCTTCTTTCCAAATAGCACAAAATAGTCCTGTTGATTACCTAACTGCCTTGTAGAAACCGAAACACCCTTGGTTTCTTTGACCTTTATTTCAACTGGGCTTGCTCATCCGTTCCATCCACAGGCTCATCAGGCACCTCTTTCCTAGTTATGCTCCCAGTTCTTGGCTGTGAGATCGATGTTGTCCTGGCCACTAGTAAAATCCCTGGCAGAAAAGTGGCCATAGCTTTTCTCTGACCTCAGAGAGTGGATGAGGTTCTGGCATTTTTATTGAGCACTTACTGGGTGCCTGTCAATACACTAAAGGCTTCTAAAAAAAAAAAAATAGGTATAAAGCCACACCTTCTCAATAAATAGTGCTGGAAAAATTGAACATCTATAAGCAAAATAAAAATAAAAGTAACCACAACATAAACCTCATGCCTTCTACAAAAAGCAACTCAAAATGGATGGTAGATTTCAATGTAAAACATAAAGCTATAACACTTACAGAAAAAAACAGGAGAAAATCTTCAAGATCTAGAGCAAGCCAAAGAATTCTTAGATTTGACCCCAAAAGCAGGAGCCATAAAAGGAAAAATGGGTAATTGGACCTCAAAAAAATTAAAAATATTTGCTCTGTGAAAGCCTGTGTAAGGAAGATGAAAAGATAAACTACAGACTAGGAGAACACACTTGCAAACCAACAAAGGAGTAGGATCCAGAATATGTATCGAACTCTCAAAATTCAACCATAAAATAAAAATCCAATTAGAAAATAAACTTAACAGACATTTCATCAAAGAAAATATATAATTGGTAAATAACCACATGAAAAGATGCTCCATTAAAAACCACAATGAGATATCACTACATATATATCAGAATGGCTAGAATAAAAAATAGTGACAATACCAAATGCTGGCAAGGATGTAGAGAAACTGGACCACTCATACATTGTTGATGAGAGTGTAAATTGGTACAGCCCCTCTGGAAAACAGCTGGGCAGTTTCTTTCTTTACAAACTAAATATGCAACGGTCATATGATCCAACAATTGCACTCCTGGGCATTGGTCCCAGAGAAATGAAGACTTATGTTCACTCAAAAACCTATACATAAATGTTTCATTTATAAGAGCAAAAAACTGGAATCAGTCCAAATGTCCTTCAACCAGTGAAAGATTAAACAAACTTCAGTAGACACATACCATGGAATACTACTCAGCAATAAGAAGGAATGAACTTTTGATATACTCAACCGGGATGAATCTCCAGGAATTATGATCAGTGAAAACAAAAATCCCAAAAGGTCACATATTGTATGATTCCATTTATATAACCTTTTGAAGTGAAAAAATTTTAGAATTGGAGAAGAGACTCGTGGTTGCCAGGGGGTAGAGAAAGCGGAGGGTAGAAGGAAGGTATGTGCAGTTATTAAAGGCAACACAAGGGATCTTTATGATAATGGAGATGTTTAATGTGTTGACTCTGGCGGTGGATACCGGAACTATTAAGGTAATAAATTTCTATAGAGCTTAATACACACAAGTACAAGTAAGATTGGGGAGGTCTGAATAAGATCAGTAGACTGTATCCTTGTCTATATCCTGGCTGTGTTATCATACTACAGTTTGCAAACTGTTACCATTGGGGGAACCTGAGAAAAACGTATGGCCATTTCTCTGTATCATTTCTTACAATTGCATGTGAATGTGTAATTATCTTAACAAAAATTCCAATTTAAAAAAAGGTATAAAACCATTTGCAGCCAGCCCTCACAAAAGTCTTCAATATGGGGAGAAAAGACATATCAAGAAGGTAAATAATCAAATAAAACTGATACTAAATGTTAAGTGCATAACAGGCACTGTGCTGAGCCTTTTCCATGAAAGACTTTAATCCTTAAAGCATTCTTGAGGAGGAGGAGTATTATTTGTTTTATAGATGAGGAACCTGGGGCTGAGAGACCCTTATGTAATTGCTCCCAGGGTCCCAGAGTTAGGAAGTGGTAGAGCAGGAAACAAACTCAGGTTTGGAGCTCACTACATTATGCACAGGATGAGGAGAGTGTCACGGGTTTGTCTGAGGGGAGACATCGTTGTTAGGGATGAGGAAAATATCTTGCAGGATCTGGGGCTTGAAGTAGTAGGTAAGCTGAGCTAGCAACAAGGTGGATGAAGGTGTTCCAGACAAGAGGCTGGACAATCCACAATGTGTCTGAGGAAACGCTTCCTTTTCCAGGAGAGGAAACTGGCTTGTTTTGCCTCCTGCTTTGCCTCCCAGAGACAGACAGAGGCAAAATGATACAAAGTCTTAAGTGCCAGGAGAACGTGGTAAGATCCTCCTGGATCTAATTAGCAATTTGTGAGCGATAAAAAAAGCACTAATAAAGCCAAAGTTGTATGTGAATCTCCAGCATTCACAAAGGAGCCCGAGTGCAGGGTGTGGATGGGCAGAAGAAACCAATTCATTCCCTCGGCCAACAGAGCAGGGGAATTGCACCCTAATAGTGAAGAGTTGACGGCAGCATCTTGGTCGACTTGAAGGTAACCGAACAATGTGCTCAGGACGATAAAGGCCATAGAGTGGTTGAGAACAATGATCGTTAGAATCCTACCTAACTATACTTGGCATTTAGTCTATTATTATATGGCTACTTATTCAGTCAACGATTGAATGCCTATTATGTGACAGGCACTACTGCAGGGACTTGGGATATATCCATGGATAAAATAGTGTACAAATCCTCTTCCATCATAGAGCTCACCTTCCACGCTTACTGCTGATTCCTGCTAGGGAAGATTCTTAATTACCAGAACCTAATAATACATTTTCATACTGTACATTTATGATTCCATGACCCCGAACAGAAATGCAAACCTCTCTGGGGTGAAGCTGGGCAACCGTGCCAGAGGACAGACACAGCACTTCTGGTTTAAGAGTGAGGATGATCTTACCCTGGTGTGGCTGCAAGGAAACTTAAGATGGGCAGGTTGTCAGGCCTCGCCTCTGAGTTGGACCAGAAAAGTGAGCTCAAAACCAAGGCGAAGAGTTGGCGGTGTGACCCTTGAAGATGATTCAAGTTAGCCTGGGGTACCCTCTCTGTTTTCCACTCCCAAACTGGAGTTAACTTGAGAATCTTCCATAAATGTAGAGAAACTGGGGGCTTTCCAATCCTAGCCTGGGTAAGTACTATTGCAAGACAAGGCATAACAAGATGGCCTTGCACTGTAAAAGACAGGAGGGAAGACAGGAAGTAGATGCACCTGGAGATACACAGTCAGGCAGGAGATAATCAACAACATAGTCTTGTTCTTAAAGGAGAAAATTAGAGACATGGAATTTTTCTCAGACTGCTAAAAGCAATATACAGATGAAGATAAAATACTAAGAGATAAGTTGCTGGTCACTGTTTCTACAAAAAGACACCTAAAGGTAAGTGAATCAGGCAAGACTCAAGAGTGGGCAAATTTATTAATATTAACCCCCAACCCAGGATTTTCAAACCATTTGAAACTTTTAGGTTCCCACAGCCTCAAATGTCTGAGAATAAATATTTAAAATGTATTTTGACTTAGTTATAGAAAGATTCACCAATCTTTTTTTGAACAATATTATAAGTTTCATTTAGTTCCCAATGACTCCCAATGCTCTGTGTCATATTTGCAATTGATGGACATTTTCTGTAAATTTGGCTATATTTTATATGTATGTAAGAAATACATCTCCTACAATTAAATAGAAACTTTTTGCATGGGTGAAAGAATCTGTATTCCCAAATATGCCAGTCCCCGTTGCAAAATTATCCTGCTGTAGCCAAAGGAAAATAAATGGCACAGATACAAAGATCCTATTTCTAACTTCAGGCTGCACAGAACTGCTCTGAAATGTGCAGTTTCCATCCAAATTCCTGGTTGTCCCTTGAGTGAGAGATCACTTCTCCTACTGACCACAGCGAAGTGCGAAAAAGGTCCCACCACCTGCAAAAAATACAAGCTCTTCTGTTTGCTTTCTGAACAGTAGTGTTCACAGTTCTGAGATGATGGCCTTAGTCACATAACCAAGCACAGGTGGGACCTCGAGCTGATAGCTGGTGGGGTGGGAATGTGGTCGTGAATGTGCATGTGTGAGTCTGTTAGCCAAAGAGTTCCATAGGAACTTCGATAGAGTACACAGGACAAACGACCTTGGTCCCAGAGATGGCCCATTTTACTGAGCTGCACCGCCAGGAAACAAGTGAGCCTGCGGGTCGCCAAGGCTCTCGGGCTCAGAATTGAGTCTAAGGTACAAGCTGCGGATGACAAAGGGGGCTCCTCCCTTCAGCTCCTTGAAACTTGTGGCAGTCGGGGGAGCTAGAAATTGCCTCCCACAGTGGGGGTCTAAAACCGATATTGTCAATAAATAGCCACCTTCCCTTCCTCTTACTCCTTTTGGGTCACTTTATCCTCCCCCAACCTTTAATCATGAAAGTAATTTGTCCAGTGAAACATGCTTTAAGTGGATAAATGACTGTAAGAAAGCACTTAGCTGAGCAAAGAAGAGCATTTTATGAATAGAAAGGGAAATGCCATCTTTATTGACATGAAAAAATTCACATTGTCACTGTATTTTGTGTTAACATTTGGCCAAACCGACTCCATAGACTTGTCTTGGGTGTGAATCTGCGGCCATGGGCCTGTGAGCCACCAAGTGGTATGTGCTAAGCACTCACTAGGATAAAGCTGGCTCTCCTGCTAAAAGTAAGGTATACATGTGGCTTTTATCTGGCTAGTTTAGCCAGCAGAACAGAGCAATTTGCTCAGTGAAAAGTTACGTCGAATCTGGAAATTTTTAGATTGGCTATTTTATAACTGGGTCTTTAGAAATCAATGTATCAGTATTTTATATTTTCACAGAGACAGTTAAATCACTTTGCATTTGGGAATATTTTATTTTCTTTGGAGTATATCTAGTCTTCTATAAAAATAATACTAAGTTTCTACTACAAAGTTGGGGGAAAAGGAAACACAAAGTATAGTAAAAAATAATTGATAAATAAGTTTTCTTAGACATTTATTTACAAAAATCAAATCTTGGCCATGGTATAGCATCTGTCCAAAGCCCATTTGGGACCCTTTAAAATTAAAAATATAATTAAAAACATAATTCATATATCAAGCACAACATCCTTTGTGCATTAATTATTCCCATGAATTTAATTCTTCTTTCACCCCCAAATCAGTAATAAGGGAAAACAAATTTATTTTCTGGCTGTATTTTCTTAGCCTCTTTTATACTTTGTGGTTTCTACAAAAAACAAACATACAATGAAAAACATCCCACCATCATAGCAAAATCTACTTTGCCTACTTTTTCCAGTATCACCAAATGAATTCTACAAGTCTTTGAGACACAACGAAATCTTTCATTTGTATTGCAAATTCTGATTAAAGCCCAAACCTACCATTTTGAAAGTACCTCAGCCCAAATAACCAAAAAAAAAAAAAAACACACGTTTTTTTTTCCTATAAAAGCTACACCCAAAACATTTGCTTGAGAAACTTTATGAATAGTGACATTGCCCAGTAAAACACATGCAGTAGACAAAATATCAAATTTCTTTTTCCAGCTGTCCAGAGTCCCATTAGTGTCTCTTACTTCTATCAGTCTTTTGCTATAATTAGGATGGCTTAGGGTTTATCTGGGCCTTTTGTCAAAACCAGATTTCCTTCCTAGCAGCAGCAGCTGTCATGCACAAGTACCCTGATGGTATCGAGAGACTTATTTTGGTTTACATTATAAGACAGCAATTGTGAACACGAAGTGAAGGGAAAGACACCCAAACATACACACACACACACACACACACACCTTTATCTTGTAATTTTTTAAAAAGGGGAGTCTTACCTGAGGATGATCACTGAAGTCTGGAACTTGGCTTATTTCAGATAGATCAGTAACCTGCATCCCTTCTCCCTTGAAATGTGTGTTCCCTTCTTTGGAGATTGAGTCTGTTGGAATTTGAAGGGTTTTTGCTTCTTGCTCTGCAAGGGTTGAAATAACACATCCTCCTGCATGGACGTGGGAATTCCCATCTGTAGCGTCTGCTTTGCCATGGGAAATGCCTCCTTCATCTCTCTGGGTGAGAGGATGCTTAGCAGGTTCCTTGGGACAGGAGAGAGGCAGGGTGCCTTCTGCTGTCCTTTGTTTCAGGCTGGTGTTCAGCTTCTTGGGTTTTCCTTTAATTCCCAGTCGCCTCCCTGGGGCAGGTTTCTGTGAGCCCCTCTTGCTCCATGAGTCCTTCTCCTCTACTCTTTTCTCAGCTGTGGCCTGAAAACATCGGTTCACCCCCAATTTCTCTAACTCACCAGACAAGGGCTTCATCTCTGTCTCTGTCACTGCGTTATCCATGTTCAGCAGATTGTCACTGGCGAATTCCTCTCTTGCTCGGTGGCTGTCTCTGGTTTCTCCTTGAATTCCTGGATAATCATTTCCAGCAGCCTCAGAAGCAGTGGGGAGTTTATATCTCCCCTGTTCGGTCACCACAGACGTGCCATCCTGGTGAGGTCCCAGAGTGAGAGTCATCCCTGTTTGTGGGCTGGAGGGGCCGTGCCTGGAGGCTCTGCCGCTCCTCACCGCCACTTCTTGGGGTTGTGAGTGATAACCACAGAAGCCACTGGTGGCATCCATAGGCCCAGTGTCACCTGACACCCGAGGCCCACAACCCATTCCACTGAGGAAATGCTCACACCCACCCAGGCAGCACTCGCTGAATTCCATCTCTTCGTCATCGCTTTCTAATAAAAAAACATGCTCAGTCCCCTGCAGGTGCCTTTGCCAGACTGCATTAGAGTAATCTGTCATTACGTCGGAACATTCCAGATACTCCAGGTCATCATCTGAAAACTCCTCGGTGTAGGTTAGGGTTATCTCTGGGCAAAGTTCATAGTCACTGTCAGAGTCTTCGCTGGAGACCTGTGGGCCGTGTTGTTTGTTGACGGTGGCACTGTCACCTGGGTAAATGTGTGCGGTTGCCTCAGACAGCGGGAGGCTGAAGCTAATGTATTTCTGGACTTTTGGATTTTGATGGCTAGAGCTTAACACTCCATCATTAGGGCCATCATTGTTCTGGCCACCATCCATGAACCCTGACACTTGGGAATGCACTGTCCCGTGGCCGCATACATCTTGTTTTAGGGGAGTATTACTTGAATTCAGAAAAAGCAACCCATCTGCAATTTCTTCTGTGCTACTCAGGTCATGAGCCTCTCCAGTCTGCTTTGTTCCTTCAACCCCCAAAGGACTTTCAGAACTGGATGCACTGATGCCGCTATTGGCCAATAACTGGGGTGAACGGAAATGGCTGGCTTTGGCGGGGGAGGAGCCAGCTGCTGTGGGCGTGGCCAGGGCGATGCTTCCCTCTTCCTTACGGGGACTGTCTTTCTCATCAGTTTGATTTGCACTTTCCTCCTCATGTTTCCAACCTGTGTCCCTGTCATCTTCCAGGTTAGGAGACAGTTGTGGGTTCTCTGACAAGCACTTGACCTCAACAGAAGCAGAACAGCAGATCATTCCAAAACAGTTTTTGGCTGAGATTTGATAAACAGCAGCATCATTTGGGGTACAGCTAGGATGAAGAGAACATACAGGTAAGTTTGCCATCTTTGGACATCCTGGAACATAGAGCAAATGAGCATCACTGACTGCATGTGCAGGAGACCTGTGGTCTCCCTGGAACAGGGTTTGTGGTTAGGGGCAACCGGCCTCTGGGTTCCACCAGCCTCCTGTGCTGAGTCCTGGAATGCTGAGCATTTTCCCTCCCAGCTTTCCCGAGTCTTACCCCAAACCGAAAATGCTGCCAATTACAACCAGGAAAATGTTTTATATATATTCTAATTCCTTCTTCTCTCTTTTTATTTGAAGTCATTTTTATGTTGTGAGAATTTGAAAAAGCATTATTTTTCTGGAGTGAGACATTGTACTCAAATAAGTAAAGAATTCTTCACATGGTGGTCGAGCATAAGCAATGACTCTTTTTGAGAGCGTGCTAAGGAGGCGTGATTCTTGCAGGGAGTCTGTACAGACGATGCCATGATAGGATTACGTGTAGGAAGGACAGTGCCGTTTCCTTTTTAATTTAATGTGACGCAAAGGTCTAAACCACAGCCCGTGGGCCCCCACTGGCTGGAAACCATGTCCACATGCCACTCTGACTAACACAGATCAAGCCAGGTGTTTGGCTTTGGCCCAGCAGGGAAGGAACAGAATCCTGGATCGGACCAAGCCGGCTCTCTCGTTCCAAGAGGGACAGCGCCCATGGCTCCTCCCTTTACTGATTGGAGCCACAGGGAACCTGGAGCCCGATGTGCTTTGCTGAGTCCTTTCTCACTGGGACCCTTCCCCAGACACTGCAGTCCCAATAAAAACTCGATACACTTGTTTATAAGTCACACTCTTATTTATCTCATTTGACCTTATTGTAACTGCAATGTCGCTGACCTCACGCCAGGTACCAGCCAGCTCAGAAGTCAACAACCATTTGCAGAAGGCAGGAGCTGGGGTCTGGCTTGGACTTAGAGGCAATGGTTAGATCCTTACTGACTGTTCTCTCTGTAAAATATACACCAATCTTTAATTTAGGAAGACTCAGTGTTAAATGTAGACGACTCCAACACAGTCTTCCTTATCTTTTCTCTTCCTCACTGGGGGACCCCTTGCATCTTCAAGCCCAAATGTGCTCTAAGCCCTCCCTCGTAGTGTGCCCGCTAACACAGGTCTCATGTGCAGAAGTCAGAGACAAATTCCAATTTCAATAATGTCGTGTTTCGTTGGCAACCTGGCGCCCAGGTAGAGGCCATTCAGGAGTGGCTGAGGTCGGCCCAGCCTGACTCACAGTTGCTACCTGGCTTTCCTTTGACCAGCAGCTCAGGAAAACTGAAATTTAAGGCAACATTCTGGGGAAAGTTGTCTTGTCTATGTCACAAAGTTACTGTGAGGTTTGAATGAGAAAATCAACATGCAGAGGCTTTGCAAAGCACATTTTATGCCAGGTATATTCTCCAAGAAGGTGGAAGTGCCAAGGTCAAGTTGTCTCTGGTGTTCCAGAATCGTGCAGAAGAATCATCAGAGAACTCTGTTAACAATTCTCGAATCAGAATCCTTGGGTCAGGGCCTGAGAATTTGCTTTTGAAAATCCCAAAGCCATTCTATACAGATCGTCCTTGGCCCACCCTTGGAGATTAATTCAGCTTAGATCTCTCTGTTAAAGCAGAATCTTTTCAGCTGGAGAAGAGTGACTGTTGAGCAGTTTCACATCACCCACATCATCCCCTTCGTGAACTTTTTCAACTAACTCTTGGAGATTTGGCCTCCGTCGAGAGCTGACAGGGAACATAAAAGAACACTACAGACTACTAGAAAATCCCAAGCAGCTCTGATTTCCTCACCTATCCAGCCTGGGAGGCCTGTGCCAGAGAAACTGCCTCTCCTGAAGGTGCCATGACTTATGTGGAAGAAAGAGAACAGAAGAGAAGAAAACAGGCTAGGAGGCACAAAAGGCCAGTTTAAGAAAGCAGGAGAGGAGGGCAACAGAGATGATCATGAAGAATGAAGGACTCTGGGACGCCAAGGCAGGAGGATTGCTTGTGTTCAGGAGTTCAAGACCAGCCTGAGCAAGAGTGAGACCCCATCTCTGCAAAAAATAGAAAAAAATTAGCCAGGCGTGTTGGTACATGCCTGTACTCTCAGCTACTCAGAAGGCTGAGGCAGAAGGATCACTTGAGCCCAGGAGTTGGAGGTTGCAGTGAGCTATGATCATGCCACTGCACTCCAGCTGGGGAGACAGAATGAGACTCTGTCTCAAAAAAAAAAAAAAAAAAAAAAAAGAATCAAGTAGGAAAAACAAAAAGAAGTTGAGAAAATATGGAGAAAATAATTGGGTTAAATATACTGTATTTAAATTCTTAACAACTAAATAAACAGATGGGAGATTGTCATGATTTAGTGATGTATAAACTTACAGAACATGTGTTTTAGTTGCTGTGAGATTTACAACCCACCCTAAATACACTAAGTAAAGAGGAAAAGGAACTAGATTAAGCATAATTAACTTCTCCCGTAGCTAATGCGTGCCTTTGAAATGGGTTATGATTTGTGGCTGACACATCCTTGATAATTATCTCTGAGCATCCTAAAGAAGTGGGGGAGAAAACTGGGCGAGAAACCCAGCATCTGTTAGATGCCTCCTATGTTAGACAATGTCGGGGGGGTACAGTGGCTCATGCCTAAAACCCCAGTGCTTTGGGAGGCTGAGACAGGAGGATCACTTGAGACCAGCCCAGGCGACAAAGTGAGACCTTGTCTCTACAAAAAAAATTTTTAAATTAGCTGGACATAGTGGCACATGACTGCAGTCCCAGGTACTCAGGAGGCTGAGGCAGGAGGATTGCCTGAGCCCAGGAATGCCAGGCTGCAGTGAGCTATGATTGATCATGTCGCTGCACTCCAGCCTGGGTGACAGAGCAGTACTCTGTCTCTATAAAAAAAAAAAAAAAAAAAAGCCAAAACCAATGTCTGCCCCATGTGCAAAACTGAGGCTCAAAGGAGTAAGTAATTTCCCCAAAGTGACAAAGCCAGTAAGCGGTAGTGTTGGGACAAGAAAGCAGAGGCTTCTAACCCTGAAGCCTGGCTCTGTGTGTGCTGATAGAAAACTAACATTCAGAGAAAGGAAACGACGTTGTAAAGAGATCATTCAGCAAGTAAAGTGTTCCTGCCTCTGTCTTCATCTTGATTAGTCAGTTGGCAGATGTGCCTGGAGTCTGTACAGGTGCCCAACATTATGTTTTTGTTTGTTTGTTTGTTTGTTTGTTTGTTTGTTTGTTTTGAGACAGAGTCTCACTTTGTTGTCCAGGCTAGAGTGCCCTGGCATCAGCCTAGCTCACAGCAACCTCAAACTCCTGGGCTCCAGCAATCCTCCTGCCTCAGCCTCCCGAGTAGCTGGGACTACAGGCATGTGCCACCATGCCCGGCTAATTTTCTCTATATATTTTTAGTTGTCTGGCTAATTTATTTCTGTTTGTTTGCTTGTTTGTTTGTTAGTAGAGATAGGGTCTCACTCTTGCTTTGGCTGGTCTCGAACTCCTGAGCTCAAACCATCTGTGTACCTCAGCCTCCCGGAGTGCTAGGGTTACAGGCATGAGCCATGGCGCCTGGCCCCAACATTATGTTAGAGCTGAGGAGGAATGAAGGAGATGCCTGAGACATCCTATCCAGCCCCAAAATGACTAAAAATCCACTGAAGGAAAAAGTACTAATTTCTCAGAGAACCTCGTAGGGCCCCCTGTGCTCAGTTTTGCAATATAAACTGGAAGAGGAAAAGAGTTCATACAAGGGTCTTCAACGGCAGCAGTGAAGATGGTGGGGTGGGGTAGGGTGGGGTGTAGAATCTTTGCAAGACGCTGGCAGAGAGACCGGTGTGCCCCACAGTGATTTGACAGGAATGCAGAACCATCCAGGAAGAAAGTCCCTGAACAATTAATTGAATTCCCTCCTTGCATATCTTTTCCTTTGGCTGAGGGAAGCAATAGCATTCCTCCCGCCTGCTGTGAAAGTCTCGCTTGAATTCTCTAGGTTCTTTCTAAACTAACCATTTCCTTAGTAAAGGAAAAGAGGTCCTTACGTGGATGGGGCTCCTTCTGAGCTTGAACCCCTAGAATTGGTCTAAACCAGAGGTTCTAAAACATTTTGGTATCAGGACTCTTTTATACTCTTAAAAATAATTGAGAGTGACAAAGACCTTTTTTAATGTGTATTATCTATCAGTATTTACCACATTAAAATTAAAACAGAAAAAAATTAAAATATTTAATTAATTTTAAAATAACAAAAATAAATTTGTTACATATGAGCATAAATAAAAAATTTTTATGAAAAATAACTAAAATAAATCAAAGTTTCATAAGAGTGGCACTGTTATACATTTTTCACATATCTTTAATATTGAGCTTAATATAAGACAGTTGGATTATTTTTTTTATCTTCTTCTTCATTCAATGTGATGCAATACATTATTTTAATGGAAGTATATGAAGAAATTTGGCCTCACACAGATACGTGGTTGGAAAAGAAAGGAATATTCTAATAGTCCTTTCATCCAATTATAGATATTATTATTCGATACTATATGTAGGTTAATTGTAATGTGGAATTTAAACCACATCAGTGAACTTTCTATACTTACTACATAAAATTCATTGGTCTCTACTGAATTTTAAATGCATCTTTTACCCATACATGACTTTGTAATATCATGCACTGGTCATTTGGAAAAACTTGGCTCATGAGATCTTTCAAATGTTAATATATTTTCTTATACCATATTTTTTAAAACCATATTCAATAATATTACCACTAATTTTATCAGGATAATTTTAAAGTATTAGGAAACTGTCAAGCTTCTGATGAAAAATATGAGTTTTCCAAATTCTATGTAGGAACATAATATGAATATTAATTTATCAGAGAACAGTATAAATCAATTCTGTTCTTAGTCATATGGTAGAAAGTAGAAGGATGGCAGACATCAGCAAAAATGTCAGAGTAAATATCTGAAAATTCTCATCTCCATAAAAGCAAGAAGAACTTTATCAAAATGTGTCTGAATCAACTTTTTCAGGGTTGTTAAAATTAATCAAAGGTGATCTGGGGAGCATTTATTTAAGAAAAATGACTGGATCTCTGTAAGAACAGTGGATTAACTTGCCCTAGTCTTATCCTCCCATAACCAGCCCCAAAGTAGTCTTAAAAACCAAGACTCCATAATCACAATGGAAACCAGCAGCATGGCAGCTACTGTGGGGGTTGGGGGGAGGGGGGCAGAACAGAGTTGGAGCTCCTTCAAAGCCCCATTCCCAGAGAGTGGCCACTATTTGACCTGTCTGGTGGTTCCCTGAAGACCCTACTCATAAGACTGTCTTTATGTGATCTGACTCAGAGTTCACCCAATGAGAAAAACCTTTTCCCTAGGGGCATTTGTCAAAAAAAAAAAAAAAAAATCAGAGGCAATTGTTTAGCACCATGGCTATCTGAGGCAGTAGATAACAATTGGGGCAAACAATAGCTAACCAAAAAGCTTAGAAGGGAAAGCTTTGGAATGAGGCGCCCATGGGGTCATTGAGAAGCTTGGACATTTTCCTGGGGTTATAGATGGCCATGCACATGTGTAATGCTGTGAGCATGTTCAGGGCTATGCATATGCTTAGGAAATACCTGAGAAAACACTAAGTTCTCACCTCTAGCTAACCTTAAGTCTCTACTAGCAGGAAGTTAAGGCTAAGGCAGAGTTGTCAGCCACCTGGCCTAGTATAAAAGTGTGCCTCAATATGCACACAGAGCCCCTCAACAAAATGGAAAACTTTGATTCCAAGGCCTCTAAGGAAATCTCTGTCCAATCATTAATGGACCACTAAGCTAATTGAGTAGAAACTTCAGTGGCCACAGACAACAAAGAATATGGATTTTAAAGAATTAGTTCAGAAAAGTCACTAAGCAAGCAAACAACAAAAATAAGCCCGGGGAAGTATGAGAATCTGATTTCCAGAGTAGCCACATTATATTGTCTAAAATGTCCAGTTGTCAATGACAAATTATGAGACATGCAAAGAAACAATAGTGTACGGATGGTCTGTACACAGAAAAAAAGCAGTCAGTAGAAACTGTCCCTAGGCTTGCTAGGCAAAGACTTTAAACTATCTATTTTAAACATGTTCAAAAAACTAAAGGAAACTATGTGTAAAGAGCTACAGGAAAGTATGAGAGCAACTAAGAACTAAATAGAAATTCTGAAGTTTAAAATTATAATAACCAAAATGGAAATTTTACTAGAGTGCTCAACAGCAGATTTGAGCAGGTAGAATACAGAATCAATGAACTTGATGATGGTCAATTGAAATTATCCAATCTTAGGAAAAGAAAGAGAAAAGAATGTAGAAAAATGAACAAAGTTTCAGAGACGTATAGTATATCATCAAGCTTACAACATACACGTAAAGAGAGTCCCAGAAGGAAAGGAAATAGAGAAAGAAGCAGAAGGAATATTTGAAGAAACTGGAAGTCCCTAGTTCAGAGAAGGGACTTATAATGATAACTTGAAAGTTTGGTTTTTAGTCCTGGCAACAGATACTTTCAGCTTTCCTTGAAGTGACAGGCTTATTTTGTTCATTTTTGAGAAAATATCTGCCAGATACCCAAGGCTGAATAGCCATCATCTGTCCGTTATTCTTTCAAGGAAAAATCATACTCCACGAAAAATCACACTCCATTATTCTTTCAAGTGAAAACTATACTCCATGAAAAAAGTTCAGCTTGCAATTTAAACAATCACACAGGTTCTTTTCCTCAAGATGACCGTCATCTCCGTGAAATCCGGCAGAGGTGCTTGTTTCGCATTTTATTACAAGGTATTAAATGGGCTTTTACTGAGTTACTAAGATTTAATTAAAAATGCCTCCATTTTTACTGAAGCATCAAGGACATTATTAAGTAAAACTTTTTGTTTGTTGTTTTTAACTGTGACCGTATGGCCATGAAGAATTCTATGACAACTGATGTAGTTTGGGACCACTGCATTGATTCATGCTAAGGCACCAACAGGTTCACCTTTCTTTATGTTTATCATCAGTGCACGTGTCAACACAGTGAAAAGAACAAATAATGTTTGAGTATTTTTATTATAATAGTTTTGACCTTCAAGATCCCCAAAAGGGCTTTAAGGACCCCCAGAGGTCCATAGAACACACTTTGAGAACCACTGATTTAAGCTATTCACCAAGAGAAGTTTTAATACACTCTCAGCATCCTCTCACTGCAGCACACCTGGCTGTCACACCCTGCAATATGCGCAATAGCATGGAAAAGTCACTGTTTTCCTTGGTTTGATCATTTATATGCCTTCTCAGGCAGATGACGTATCTCTGATTTGCAAAGGGGAAAGAAGACTTATGTCTGGGCTCCACCCACAGAGATTCTGATTCAGTGCTTAATATATGGGCCTATGTGATTTAACTTTAGGCAGGAGGAGGCTGGTTCCATCAATTCTAAAGAGCTAATTCTGGAAGATACTTGGGATCCAGCCAACTTAGCATGAATTTTGTGCTTTGGAAACAGAGGTTAAAAATATGGTTAAGCTGGGCACAGTGGCTCATGCCTATAATCCTACAATTTGGGAGGCTGAGGCAAGAGAATTGCTTAAGGCAAGGGGTTCAGGATCATCCTGGGCAACACAGTGAGACCCCCATCTCTCTACAAAAATTTAAAAATTGAAAATTAGCCAGGCATGGTGGTGTGCCTGTAGCCCTACCCACTCAGGAAGCTGAGCCTGGAGGATCATTTGAGCCCATGAGTTTTAGGCTGCAGTGAGCTATGATGATGCCACTGCATTCTAGCCTGGGCAACAGAGTGAGACCTTGTCTCAAAAAAAAAAAAATATGATTAAAAACTAAGAGGGATAAGAATCCACCTTATCAAATAAGAATATGAAGACAGTGGGTTGGGGAATAGAATGTAAAAAGTGCAAAAGGAAGACACAGAATAGTGATTTATTTTCTCCAGCTACCAGCACAATATACTCATCAAAAATGACAGACTTTGAAATCCCTACATATCATTATAAGTGCAATTCCCTAAGGGTGTTGTGTTTTCACATGCATTATTCTATATAGCTACCTATTGACCATTAAGGTGGAAGATTCCACTGGCACAAATAAAAATAAAAATCAGTAACCCCATGTGGCTTGAAAAGTGGATCATCCCAGTCTTACTGCTGTTCTTCTCCTTTATTGTCTGTCCTGGGGCCACATCCCTGCTACCAGCAATATTAAAATTGCTGAAACTCAAACTGTGTGATTTGACCAGGAGCCCTGAAGACAGGTTGTGTTTGTAGGAGGAGTTGAAACTATTGGCTAGAGGTAAGATTTAGAATCCTCTCTGGAATTTAGATATTATACCGCCACCATCCTGCACCACAGGCATTCCATTTTATTATGCTTTCCACTTTCTTTCCAGTGGAGGAAAACAAGATCTGGGGACAAAAATGTCTGTGCTGTCGTCACTGTCACTGCTGCAGCCAGGAATGAGGGGGTGCGGCGGCCTCTGAAGCGTCCCCTCCTGTGGCTGTGAATCCTCTGAGCCTTGCCTTCCCCTGCAGCAGGGAGGGGGAAGAGGGCTCGGCTCAATAAATAATCACACGATGACATCCGTGTCCTTTCCTTGGACATAGCACCAGGTTAAGGTCATAATATTTTCTCGCACTAAGTATCTGTATTTTATTACCTGCCTAACTGCTGCTATCAGTAGTCTCATTAATAACTGAAGGAATTGGAAAGGCTTTTGTTTTTTTCCAAGCCCCAAAGCTATGTTTGTCATAAAGATGAAAGAATTATTATGCTGGGAACATGCAGAATTTCTTGATCACATTTTCTACAAGCAGCCTGACACATTTCAAAACTAATGAGGAGATTCCTCATGCATTTATCAATTTATTCCACACATCTGAAAAGCCCAAAGGGACCGCAGAGCTGTGCCACTCCTGGGCCTGTTTGCCACCCAGATCGTGGAAGGTTTTCCATTCCATACCGGGGGGTTTTAAACAGACCAAATAGTCATTTAGGGAGGAATGGAAAATGATTGTGTGAGGTGCCCACTGCATTTTACACTGCAGACTGGGGGTGAGGAGGGAACGCTCTTGCACTCCTTAACTGATGTGGCCTGTGGCCCCTGACTGAATCAGAGCACCTCATTTTCCTATATGTCCTGTGGGACCTACGACTACATACGCCTGGCACACTGCATGGGACTTGAAAAGGGAAACAAGAATATTAGCCTAAGACTTGGTTTCTTCCCTAGGGGAGCTGTCAATTTTGCCAAGAGACATGACTTTCAGGCATTAAGTAGGGAGCAGTATGTCATTTGCAAGATCTAGTACCATTGGATTCCAAAAGGCGCAGCTGAGGCAGCGAGTGCTTCTGGTGGTTAGGAGGGGAGAGATCAGGGTGGCCTGGACCTTCAGGGAACAGAGCCAGGAGCAGGAAACTCAGGCCCAGCAGGAAAGGATTAAATTTTGGCTGGGTGGGGAAGAGGGGAGGGCATTCGGGCAGATGTACCAGAGCTGGAACGGTCAAGTCATGTGCAAGGGACAGCAAAGCAATGAGCTGGCATGAGAGTTGGCGAAGGTAGAGCTGGGGGGAGAGGGCCCGAAGGACAGGGGACTGGGTTGGAAGGAGCTTCTGCGTGGAGGGCTCAGAGTTCTGTTCAGGAGCACTGCGTGCAAGTGAACTGCAGGGAAATTGACTTTTCTTCTTCACCCAAATGCAAGTGTGTGCAGATCGCAGAGGCAGATTGTAAAGTCAGCGAGCCAGAGTGGTTAAGTGCAAACTTGGCAGCGAGCGTGCCTAGGTTCCCATACTGGCCCATCTGCTGGGCAGGCTACTTAACAGCTCCGGATAATAGCTGCACCTACCCCAGAGGGGTGACATTCAGATTAAGGGAGTTAATTCCTATAAAGTGCTTAAAGCAGGGCCTGGCACACGGTAAGCTCTAAATCAGTGGTTCTCAACCTGGCTGAACATTCAAATGACTTGGAGTGCTTTGTAAACATACCAAAAATGCCGGAGGATTTTTAGGGCAATGAGATTACTCTTGATGATCCTATAGTGGTAGATACATGTTATGACACCTTTGTCCAAACCTATAGAATGGACAGCACCAAGTGTGAACCCCGACGTAAACTACGGACTCTGGGTACTAATGAGGTGTCAATAGAGGTTCATGGATTGTCACAAAAGTACCGTGTGCGGTGGGCAGAGGATATATGAGAACCCTCTGTTCCTTCTGCCCAATTTTGCTGTGAACCTAAAACTGTTCTAAAAAATCTATTTAAAAGGAAAAATAATACCAATGCCAGAGCCCCACCCCCATCCCTCAAAAAACAATCGAGCAACATCACAGTGGTGAAACCTTCACCATTGGGTTCTTGTTGTTGTTGTTTTAAGCTTCCAGGCTATTCTAATGGGTGGCCAGTGCTCAGAAGCACTGACCTAAATAAACGTTAGCCTTTGTATCCTAGTGAGTGTGCTTGTGGAACAGGCAAGCTGATGGTCTTTGCGTGGGGACGCATGGGGAGAGGTTTCCTCGTTTGGCACGGAAGCACTGCACTTCTGACAGTTTTCTGAGCCTCTGGGAGCAAGGCAGATCCACCAGAGAGTGTTTGATCAAGCAATGGACAAACTGATTTCAGAAAGGAAAAAAATCTGTGGCATTACCACCACCAGGCTTAGTTAATAGGCAACTGACTCCTCTTACCAAGATAAGTCAGAGGCCTGCCCCCCGCCTTACCTCCCCTCACCCTCCTTCATTCTTTTTAGATGGGGTCTTGCTCAGTCACCCAGCTTGAGTGTACTAGCTATTCACAGGTGCCATCATAGCTCACTGTAGCCTCGAACTCCTGGCCTCAAGCGATCCTCCCGCCCGGCCTCCCGAAGTGCTGGGATTACAGGCGTGAGCAACTGCTCCTAGCCCCTCCTTTATTTATTCTCTTTCATAGACACATTACATAGTTGCTGGTTTGTTAAATGTCTGACTCCTCCTATTATCCCTGTCCTGTGAGATCAGGGACCGCAGTGTTGCTATATCCCGAGGGTCTAGAACAGTCCCTGGCACGTAGTAAGCCTTCTACTGGATGGCTCCTATGCTCTCTCTGGGCCTTGGGTGACCTATAAAGTGTAAGAGTGGCCTAGACCAAGTGGATTTGACCAGTTAAAGCAGGTCTTAGGGGTGGGACTTGAGCATCAGTTTTGGGGTTTTTTTTAAGAGTTCCCCAGGATATATAGGCAGGAGTGGGCCAATCCTTAGGGCAGGGCTTCTCGTGTGTTAAATGTGCACACTTGGGATCTCGTTAAAATGTTCTCATTTGCTAGGTCTGGTGTAGGAGCTGGGATTCTGCCATTCTAGCAAGCTCCCAGCAGATGCTGATGCTGTTGGTCCAAAATCAAGCTTCGAGTGGCACTGTCTTAAAGTCGCTTCCAGCTCTGTGACACCAACATTTCTATAAAAGGTGAATGTCCCTTTATTAAATTCTCAGGAAAACATCAGCTGTCACTCGACTTGCTGCTCAATTTGAGCTGAGTTCCGTAGTCAATGCCTGGCGAGCCGCCCCCGCATGCGACTCTGTGGGTGTTAAGTGTTGGTTTTGCTTTTTTAAAAAACACTGATTGCTGGACCTGGGCAGGGGGAATGAGTGAAACCAGACAGGAGAATGTCTCTCTCAAAAGCAGGCTCCCCGACCTGTGGTCAGGGAAGAAACCCATCATGACTCGCCTGCTTCTCTTTGTCTGCTGTCTGTCGTCAGGGCCTCGGTGCCTGCTGTGTCCTGTGCCCCTCTTGTCTTCTCAGCCGACCATCTCATCACGCCTCCGCCTAGCTGCTGTCTATGGGTGCCCGCTGGGCGAGTGGAGGAGGCAAATGTCCCCAAACAGGAGAGCAGGGAACCCGGGGGAAGGCTCGTTAGGGCTGTCAAGGAGGCTGTAACGGGGAAAGAGTCTCCACCCTGCTGAAGCGGCAGCCCCAGGGCATGGAGATGACAAGGACAGTAAGGGAGCAGCCACGTGATGACTAGATGCCATGTGATGACACCCTGCCGTTCAAATGGTGACAGGAGCTGCTGACACGGTGGCCTTCTCCTACAGGTCCTACAGAAGGCCTGTTAAAAAAACTGATTGTCTTCACAATCTCCTTACACAGCAGAGTCTCTGACCACCACGAAGCCACAGTGATTGACATCGTTTCCCAGGTTCTGATGGCTGTCCGTGTCCCCCCGTCCTCAGGGCAAGACTCTAGGAAGAATAGAACAAAACGTCTGGCCGCGTCATGTTAACTCCTTCCACAGATCTTTACTGAATGTCACCTGAGAGACAGATGCCATGCCTGGTGCTCGAGACACAGCAGGGAACAGATCAGGCAGGTCTCTGCTCCCGGGGCACTTCCATTCCATGGGGGTCCTGCTCCAGTTGGTGGAGAGTCACAATAAACAAAGACACAAATAAATGTACATTATGGCCGAGGACAACCCAAGTGTCCACCAACAGGTGACTGGAGTAACAGATTGTGGTAGATCCACAGAGCGAAATACTGAAACATGACTCAACAATAAAAAGAATGAGCTATTGATACACCAGACATAATTATGTGGCAGGCAGGAAACCTCATACAAAAGAGTACATATTCTAGGATCTCATTTGTATAAAATTCTACAAAATATGAGTGAATCTGTAGGAACAAGAAGGAGGGCAGTTACTGTTTGCGGATGGGTGGGCAGAGACAGGCAGGAAGGTAGGATTGGAAAGGGACTTGAGAAGTCTTTTGAGGGTGACAGATGTGTTCACAGTCTTGATTGTGGGGATGGCTCTGGGGGTATATGCATGTGTCAAAGCTGACCAAACTGGACACTTCACATACGTGTAGTTCATATGTCAGTTACACCTCAATAAGGCTGTTGAATGTGTGTGTTGTGTGTGTGTGTAAATATGTCATGTGCTAAGTGAAAAATAAAGCAAGATGAGGAAGGTAGGGTGTGCTTGAGGCAGGTAGTCCTATTTCAAATGGCCGATTGGAGAAGGTCTCAGGTGACTTTGAGCAGAAACCTGAAGGAAGTGAGAGCGCTAGCCTCGGGGCTCCCCGGGAAAGAGCATTCTAGGGAGCAGGAACAGCCAGGGCAGGGCAGCACGCTCCTAGGCCCTACGCACACCTTTGAGCCCTGTAATGGCTCAGAACAGAGGAAACACTCTGAGATTTGGACTAAACAATTGCCCCCAAGCTCCATGTGCCTTCTTTGCATCTGTCCTGTCTACAAGGTAGTGTCCATGTCCTTGGCCTGAGCCTGGCTCCTTAGTCACACCAGCTCTAGAATCTACACTAAGATTCTTGTTCTAGAATTCAAAGGTCAAGGCCAGGTGTGGTGGCTCACACTTGTAATCCTAGCACTCTGAGAGGCCAAGGCAGGAGGATCACTTGAGGTCAGGAGTTCAAGACCAGACTGAGCAAGAGCAAGACCCTGTCTGTACAAAAAAACTATATAATATATATATATATATATGTGTATGTATATATAGCCGGGGTGGTGACATGTGCCTGTAGTTCCAGTTATTTGAGAGGCTGAGGCAGGAGGATTGCTCGAGCCCAGGAGTTTGAGGTTGCAGAGAGCTATGACGATGCCACTGCATCATCATAGGCAGAGGGGACCTGGGGTTTTTCATGAATGCCCTCAGCCGAGTGCATGAGCGGGGGAAACAGGGCTGGGCTGCTCAGGACAGAGACACATGTTGTGGACTGAACCTCCTTCTTAGTCTTGCTCCCCTACAAAGTGGGGACGAAGCCCTTCCCAGGGCTCAAAAGGCCTGCTTAGGTTCCCGCCCTGTCTCTAACTAGCTGTCCACCTTTGCCCAGTGACTTCTTTATGATGTTCACCTTGAAGGGAGTTGGTCAGATGTTCTCTGGTGCTAAAACCATGATTTCTAATCAGCAAGACTGCCCATCTTTTCAATCTTTTCAGAAGTGTCTGCCCTGATTCTGTGATTACTAAGTAGGACTTTACCCCAGCTGGCTCAAGAACTTCCCTAATGTTCCTGGTTGGTTCTCAGAAGGTGTTGATGGAGTGACGATTTCAGACACATTCAATGCGTGTCCAATTTCTAGTGATTGGTGCACCTTTCTGTGGCTGTCCCAAGGTCTTGGGAGGGGCTCTTGGATCAATCTGTCACCTGCACCCAGGCTAGCATGATTTGCCCTCAGGAGTCAGCACTCTTGTGGGAGCAGCTTCCCAAGTTCTGGTCCCCGAGAAAGGGTGAGTAAGTATCCCTGGACCTGGCCTATGACCATTCACTTCTCGGAAACACTTACCTGCTAAAGTCATAACCAGGATATGATGACAGGCAATGTATTCTCAGAAGGGACCTATCACCCTGGGGACTAAATGAGAGTTTCTCGTCATACCCTCAGGCTTCAGGTGTCATCTGAGTAATGGCCTTGATGCATACCTGCTGAATTCATTCAGAAGAATGTCACAGGAGCCCGCCTCAGCTCTGTGCTGGGAACACAGAAGCCTTCTGGGTGCCAGAAAGTTCTACCAGTCATCCTTAAGACTTGTTAGATCTACTTAAGCTCACAGGAACATGGAGTTCACAAAATGCTTTCCAATCTTGGATGAAAAGCATTTTCTCTCTTAGCCAAGACATAGTAGGATTCAGTCATCTTTATTTCTACCCAGTGATTCCTTGATCAAGCACATTAATTACATTTTACCCTCCAAAAAGGAAATAGCGGAGAGGAAAAATACTGCCTTTCTTATCTTGATACTGTCCTATTTTAATTAGTTCCAAAATTATAGTTTAAGGTGCAGAGCATGTTGAAAGCACACAAATAATAAATAAATAAATACTGATTATTTATTGAGTATTGTAAAATTTTTCCTGTGTTGATTTAATCCCCATAACAACCCTATTAAGCAGGTACTATTATCAACCCTATTTTACAGATGAGGAAACTGAGGCACAGAGAAGTTAAGTAACTTGCCCAGGATGATACAGCTTGTGGACCTGGGATTTAATTCCAGATCTTCAGATCCTGGCTCCCAATGGTGGAAATAATATTCTGTCCTTTGTAAGGAAAGCTGTTGGTGACAATTCTACTATTAGCATGTTGTGTGCTTTGAGATATTTCTTCCAAGAATGGGAATATCTTTAACTGATTCACCTATACTCACTTGCCCAGCCTCATTCATGACCAACAACTCATGTTTTTCAGATGTCTAGCAAAGGACTTAGGTTTCCTCGGGTGAACATGAATAGAAAGAGGCTGATGGCCGTCCTAGGGGCTGGACAAAGCATTTGACACAGACCAGCACAAACAATTCTCAAACCAGAGTGGCTTGAGGAATGTAACACAGTGTCCCAAGGCTTCTGGGGTCTGTCTGCCCAGGCAGATGTGAGGAATAGCTGGGAAGATGGACACATTACTGAAGTCACAGATTCCACCTTCTAAAAACCATCCAAACAGGGTCACGAGTATAAGCACATATAACAAAAACAGCTTAAACCCTTGAGTCTGGGTCACAGCACTCCTGTTAAATATCCATTTCTTTTTCTGTGTCTGTTTCCTCCACGAGTCTGTGAGATCATGGAAGTCTTTGCATCCCCTATTTAGTGCTGTGATTAGAGCATATGACGTGTTCTTAATGCTTGTCGGATAAATGAATGGTTAAGAATGAAAAAAAATTATTCTCCAGGCAAGGGGAAGCCATTTTTTTGAGCAGAATAAAAAATTTGCAAATAGGTGATTTAAAAGATTAATTGAACATTCTATTAATGGATGGAGGGTGCAGTAGATTATAAAATTTGGCACTAATTTCTCTCATCTGAGTATGCATATCTTGTTGCAATGTGACCTTGCCTTTGCACTCTTCAAGAGGTGGAGTCTATTTTCCTACCTCTTTTTTTTTCTTAATTTCATTTATTTTTATTGTAGATGGGTCTCACTATGTTACCTAGGCTGGGCTCGAACTCCTGGGCTCAAGTAATCCTCCCACTTCAGCCTCCATAATAGCTGGGACTACAGGCATGAGCCACTGCTCCTGCCATATCTTCCTGCCTCTTTAAGCTGGGTTGGCCCTGTGACTGCTTTGGCAGGAGCATGAGACAGAGATGGTGGAGGGGTGGAGCTCAAGAGGTCCTGTGGCTCCATTATCTTGGAATGCTGCCCTGAGACTGCCCTGTAAGGGAGCCAGTTCCAGCCTACTGGAGGATGAGAGCCCAGGTGGAAGAGAGTTGAGTGGCCCAGCCAACAGCAGCACCAATTGCTGGGCCTGTCGGGGAAGCAATATTGGACCTTCCGGCCCAGCCAATCCTCCACCTGACCCAAGTGGCATCAATGAGCATGAAGGTAGCCAGGCACAGCCAGCAGAGAACCACCCAGTCAGCCCACAGAACCACAAGGAAGGATAAATTGCTGCTCTTTGGAGGCCCTCAATTTCCTGGTGGTTTGCTACAGTTTTTCAACCTCAGCGCTCTTGACATTTCAGATTGGCTCATTCCTTATTGTGGGGGGCTGCCCTGTGCCCTGCTCAATGTTTAGCAGCATCCTTGACCTCTCCCCACTAGATACCAGCACTAGATACTCCACGCTCTCCAGTCATGACCATCAAAATGTCTCTAGACTTGGCCGAATGTCCCCTCGGGGCAAAAACATAAATGACCCAGAAAACCTTACTGATTTCTCCTTCAAATCCTGGAGTAATCAATATCCAATTTGGGGCAGAGCTGAAAAATATTCTTTGCTCCTTGACCCGTGGATGCCTCCCAGATGGTCTAGATGCACCCAGCTGGTGTGTTGGAACCAGACTACATGGTCAGACAACTCTGGCCAGACCTGTGCCATGGTAGGCAAATGGCAGCACTTCCTTGTACCAGACTGCTCATGTACCCCATGTATTTGTTTCCCAGGGCTGCCAATAAACCACCACAAACTGTGGCATAAAGCAACAGACATTTATTCTTTCACTGTTCTGGCAGCTTGAGGGCCAAAATCAAAGTGTCATCAAGGCCATGCTCCCTCTAAAGGCTGCAGGGAGGGGTCTTTCCTTGCCCCTTCCAAGCCTCTGGTGGGTGCCAGCAACCCTGGGCATTTCTTGGTTTGCAATCATATCACCCCTCACTCTGCCTCTGTCTTCACCCGGCGTTTCCCCTCTGTGTGTGTCTCTGTGTCTGTTTTCTCTTTTTATAAGGATACCAATCACTGAATTAGGGCCCACCCTAATCCAGTAGAAGCTCATCTTAACTAATTATGCCTGCGAAAATCCTCTTTTCAAATAAGGTAGCATTCCGAGGTTCCAGGTGGACATGGGTTTGGGGAACACTATTCAACCGTGTATACTCTGCAAACAGAGGGGTTTGTGGGGACCGTGCCGTTCTCCTGGCCAGTGCTCTGCAGGGCCTGCCCCTGGCCCAGCCGCTGCCAGGGCTGTGCTGCCCAGAGAGCCAGAGGGGCTGCCTCGCCCTCGTCCGCCCAGGTGCTGGCTGGGCTTTGCTGTCCTGCCGTGTCCCCTCACCTCCCTCCTGCTTTCTCAGCACCGCGGTGGTGTGATTGCCACCATCAAAGGAGGCCTCCTTGCTGAGAAGGGGATATATCTGTCTAGGTGTGGGTTCCTGGACAGATTTTTATCTGCTGCTTTGCTGCCTCTCTTTAAATTGTGTTTGTAAGAGACCACAATTCCCCCTTTGTATATACATGGTTGCAATTTGCTTTCACTATGAGGTAGAAAACATCTATTTGCATTTTCCTCCCCGCCTCCTAGTTCCCACATCCTTCGAAAAAAAAGAAACAAAACTCTTTTTCAAGCTACAGTGCATATCATAATGTGATTATTGATGTTCTCTCTCCCTTTGAACGGTTCTTGGCTATCTATTTTTCTCTCTCCTGCCAAACACACTTGACCCGTGGTGATGTGAAGGTTACAGCGGCACTGATAAGTCCCTTCCAAGTCGTCCCATTTGCCTAAAGTGCCCGGGTTCATGAGATTAGCATGGTATGAGGAGGAGAGAGCAGCAAGGACAGGGGAGAGGGGACTCCAGGGTAGAGGAAAGAGAGAAAATCAAAAGGTCTATAAATACAATGGTCGGGGCTCTCAGCCTCAAAGCACAACTGCAGATTAGAGTTGTTAAATCAAAAAAGCCCTTGGGAAACACGGAAACAGGAGCTTTCAAATATCTAAGAACTCAGATTTAATGACCCAGAGACCAAACTAGGGTAGATAAAGAAAAGTACTTTTCTTTGGGCTATGAGCTAATCTAGTGGTTTATCTTGCATGGTAGAAAATCTTGAGTCCAATATTCTAACTAACAACTAACTTTTAATCTTTGCATGGCATTTGCACAAAATACCATTCAGCTTCCTAACCAGCACTTAACATACTGGTATAAGTCAAATTACTTTGCAGATGAACGTTTAGGTTGAGAGCATTTTTCATCTTGGGCAACACATTTGGAATCACCTGGGATTTAGATCTACTTGGTCAAGGGTGAAGCCCAAGCATTAGTGGGTTTTAAAAGCTCCCCAGGCAATGCTAATGGGCAGCCACAGTTCAGAACTACTGGCGTAAAAAGTCAGAATTTTCAAAGATCATTAGTATCTAGTATATTTACTACTAAGCAGCAAAATGGGAC
Source organism: Cheirogaleus medius (assembly GCA_008086735.1). NCBI lineage: Eukaryota > Metazoa > Chordata > Mammalia > Primates > Cheirogaleidae > Cheirogaleus > Cheirogaleus medius. The sequence goes on from VBSM01003157.1 coordinate 40,430,304, forward strand.
CACCTCTATTATCCAATTGCTCCACCACCACTTCTTGCATTAGGACTGAATACTTTTCCGAGTAGGTGGGCTGCTTTTCTAAATGGCAGGCCAGGAACCCCAGGAGCTTGGAAGGAGTGGATTCTGGTACATTAAGTCATCCATTTTTACCATGAATCACTGCCCTGCTGGACCTCCGAGCAGAGAATAGTGACTCTCTGCCCCTTCCACTGTGCAGGTTCCCTTTCTAAGTTTCTCCTCCCTGTGTTGTGTGTTTCCCACCTTGACCTGCATAATGTAAAACATTAATGGCAAATCTCAGTTCTTAAAAGAACACACATCAAGTATCTCTTCTGGCCAAAATATGAGTACAATATTTTGGTTTAGTGTGAGAGTAAAATTAATCAATCAAGAATTATGTACTGAGTGCTCAGAAGGAGACAAGAAATGCTGAGAAACACACAAAGAAGTTCAGTGTGTAGATCCTCAAGGATCTTACCAGGGTCAGCAAACTATAGCCCACAGGCCAAATCTGGCCCCTTACCTGTTTTTGTAAATAAAGTTTTATTGGTACACAACTATGCTCTTTAAAAAAAAAAAAAAGCATATTATCTATGGCAAAGTTGAATAGTTGTGGCCTATTTTGCAACTGGCCTACAGAGCTTAAAATATTGACTATCTGTATGGCTGTTTATAGAAAAAGTTTGCCAGCACTGATCTAGACAAACTAACAACAACAATAGATGATTGATAGATAGATAGATTAGGTAGAGAGATAGGTAGATAGATGGATAGATCTACCTGTCTACCCCCAACAAATATTTATGTTGCAGGCACTGTACCAGGCTCTAGGAGGATACATTTGTGTAAAACAGAGAGGACGCCTTTCTCCTGTGAGGCTGGCAATCTACCGAACTACTCATGAGCAATAAATAAGCAATAAATAAGCACCCAAAGGCAGGCCTGTGTAATCAGATCAAAGAAGAGAACATTTGAGGCTAGACAGATCCATGGGTAACTGGAATCACTTGTGAACCTTAGAGGTGGATTCTAAGCTGAATGGAGTAAAGACGGGGAAGGGGAGGCCTTGACAAGATTGGAATGAAGAGGCAGGGAAGTTGAAGCCATGGACAAGGGGTAGCAAATGCAGGTTCGGCTGCCTCGCAGGTATACTGGAGCGGCGAGGGAAGAATGGCTTTGTTCGTCCACCACTTGTCTTCCATGCTGGAGTCGAAGTCCCGTGAGGGTGTGGACAACGTCTGTGGTCCTCACCTCTGTCTCTAGCAGTAAGCCAAATGCTCGGCATACAGTAGGTGCCTGAGGAACATGATCTAAAGAACTAAAGACCAGGTGAATGAATAGCTATCCTAAGTGTCAGGCTAGATGTGCTGTCAGATGAATCCAGCATTTCAACCGTGGTAAAATAGTCTCTGATATTACTTTAAAACCAGGGGGTGGGTGGGAGATAAGAAAGTCAGTGTTTATTGGACAACCACTACATAACACAACCTCTACAGGCATGACATCCTTTAATTTTCTCAGTCACCCTTTTGTTTTACAGATGCAGAAATTGAGTTTCAGAGAGTTTAAATAACTGGCCAAGGTCACACAGAGAAAATGGCAGAGCTGGAATTCAACAAGTCTTATTTGTTTACTCTCAGACCCAAGGCTATGTTATAGGCACATGCCCATGCCTGTTAGTCATCTTCATGCTGTGTTCTGCAGAAGCCTCACACTCCTCAGAGCCCCCACGACGGCACCATGACCAATTCACTAGCATCGGGGACCCAGAGCACAGACTGCCTGCCCAGCTTCAACCCGAGTGGTTCACATTTTCTCTACTTGACGTATCGAGTTTCCTGATTCCATTGGAACAAATAGTTCTTGGGGGAACAAAAGAGAATTAGAAACCACTACACGGGACCACACTACTTCCTAAAATAAAGCCAGAAGCTATGGTTTCTAGCCTTAACTCCGTCACCCATTTGCTGTGTGATTAGAGTCAGTCCCTTCTTGGAAGGGGATGTAACAATGCCGAGATCCTTTCACGCTTTCTTACCTTTCTACCGAGAACAAGGCTAAAGGAAAAGCTCATTTAATGAATGAGAATGTCTGGATCACCTTGAATAAGATTCCAGATAAAGTTTAACTCCATCCACGGCAACAAGTTAGGGGAGTATAATTAGTTACTGGGCAGAGCTCAATACATCGTCACCGCTGAATGCCTTGGCTGGTGCCTGCCAATCGCATCTAAAATTAGGACTCCAAAAGCAAACAGGAGCCAGTCTTTGGGCCTTACCTCATAAGAACCAGCACATGGCAGAATATAGGGATATTAGTAAACAGTCCACAGGGGCACAACCACTTACCGTGAGAGATGTAACACATGAATATACTGATTCTCAAAGAATTCATAACAGGAAACCATGCCACACTCATCTATGGCTTGACCATTCTTAAACCAAGTTACCTCCGGCTTGGGCTGACCTGATGATAAAGAAATAAGAATATACTTATTACTTTAAGTATTTTTTTAAAAAAGTCATAAGGCTAGGAATAAGATTGGGCAGTAAGCATTAGGGATGTGCATGATGGAGTTGAGGAACTGAAAAGCCTTCTTGTCACTGATAGAAATGTGTTATTCAGTAAACACTATTGAGCATGTTCTGTATCTAAGACAGTCCTGTGCTGGGAGGTGTGAATACAAAATGCAAAATGCTATTCCTAATCTCAAGGAGCTATTAAGAAAAAGTATCCAATACTTGAAAATAAGGCAAAGATATGGATGGAATCTTTTTTCAGTGTTATATAGGGGAAAAGGCCCAACCAAGAATAATCTTTGGGCATGTACTTTCAACCAATGTTTCAACCAATGGTAACTACAGATTAAAAATCCCAGATTTAGTGAAGTTATATGTTAACTTGTAGGTTTTTATCCAATAGAGATGCAAATGATTTCCATATAACAGAAGAGATAACATCTTAAGTTATGGTTTATTGCCTTATAGGTTATTAACTGGTGTTACACCTAACCCAGCAATTTTATCCTAACATTACTTTATTAAATTGCCTATAAATACCTGTCTTTTCAGGCCTTAATACTTTTTGGTTTCCTCTTTGATTAATAAGTTGAATAAAATCTTTGAAATGTTCATTTCATATTTGCATAGGAATCAGTTTGCCTGTTTTGAAAATTATACTTTAACAGTGCTCAAAGTTGAGTGTGTTAGTTATGGTAAAAAAGAGAGAAGAACAAAGTAGATTAGCAAATGCCATTTTCTTCCTGAGGATGAATAAGTCTGGAATATAGGTTGCCCAGGCTGGTACTATGCACATGTGACTGACGTCAGCACAAAAATTGACCTACGCTTTCTCCCTCCAAAGGGTTCATCCTTCCCTGATGATCACTAACAGGGTGTGATGCCGTTGGGCTAATCTGGTAAAACCCTAAAATCCCCAGGAATTTCATCTGTCCCTTGGGATTTTTTTCCCTCTTGTTACAGGGCAGGAAGGTTTCCAGTGTGCTTCAAAGAACTTTCTCTTTTTAACATTTTTAAATTTTTTAAAAATATTTTGTAGAGACAGAGTCTCATTATGTTGCCAAGGTTAGTCTTGGACCCCTGGCCTCAAGTGATCCTCCTGTCTCTGCCTCCCAAAGTGCTGAGATTATAGGTGTGAACCACCATGCCTAAAAGTTTATTGAAATGGGTCAGAAAGGAAAGGAAAGCCCAGTATTTGGAAACAGTGCATCATTCTGAATCCATCCCAGGAACATTCTTGTGTTCCTGTCTTATTTATTGTATGATTTTTGGTAAGTGACCCCAGAGATCATGAAGATAAAAACTCCATGTGATTCAAAGGCCATAGAAAGAGGAAAGCCAAAAGGGAAGTGGAAGGAATAAGACAAAGTCCGTGAGACCTGCACCACAAGTGGGACCTGGAAATGCTCAGCATCTCTGTCCCTCCCTCTCTGTGTCTCCCAGCTGGGCCACCTCTGTGCCAATGCCACCTGAATGTGCTTTTGGCAAACTTCAGGTTCTTTCTCCTTGCCTCCTCCTTCAGTAGGCGCCTGAGTAGTTGTCCCTGGGGCTAGGAGCAGATAGACCCCACACAAGGATAAAGCCTTCTCCAGCAGCTGCTTGGCGGCGGAGCCTCTTACAGGCAAATGACTCAACCACCAAAAATGGGCTTCCCTGAAAAACCACCAAAGGGGTTGCTGATTAAAATTCATTTCTGCCTGTTCTTATCAGCCTTGTGTCTGCCTTACAGTCAGTTTTATTAGATTGATTTTTAGGAAGCATTTCATTGCTCCTTTTTGTGTGTATACATGACTTTTTTGAAGAAAGTATATAAAATATGCATGAGCCGGGCCTGGGGAACTCATTCTGAGCTCTTGGACTTCAGACTGATCAGGGCTGGCTGGTTTCCCCCAGTCTCCTAGTGGCTGACGGGTTTTTTCCCTTGGTGCGGTGTAGATCTGAACAATCAGCCAGAAATGACACTTGCGTAGGGAAGTGGTATCTTGTACCTTGTGGGTGGTTCTCTTTCTTCCCTGCACTTGCTGGAAACCTCACCTGAAAATCCTCCCCTGGTTTCTTTTGAACCTACCTGTGGGTCACATGGTGACATCCACCTCCTGAAGGTTTCAGAAGTCTCTGGCTAAGGTGTGTGGGGACCAGCAGCCAAGTTCAGGGTTATGTCCAAACACATGGGGGCTCTACTCTGAAGACTCAGGGTCAACCTACACCTGTTCACCTGTCTGAATGGCGATCACGCAGCTTGGAGAGAGAAAGCTCTCGGCGTGTGTAGCACACAGTTGCACACTCCAGCCTCTAGGCTGGAGAAAAGGCTTTGTTATAGCTTCACCTTGAGGAGGGTGGCCACTTCCAAGGCTGGCCCATCTCTCCAGACTTAGGAAAAAGGGGGTCAAGAGAAGAGTTTCCTGTCTTCCTTCAAGAAACACCACTGATACCTTTGCATTTTCAAGAGTAGAGACATGACCCAAGAAAGAAAAGAGAACCACCCACAAGGTGCAAGATACCACTTCCCTATCCAATTATTTTGTTTCTATTTTCTTTTAATAATAAATCCTTTTGCTGTTGGGGATACCAACATTTGATCAACTCTGAGTCATTTATTCTCCAACCCAGAAGAGATTCCCATCCCCTGCTCTTTCTCCACGGGGCACCCTTTGTCTCAGTTTTAACCTTTTCGCTATTTACTGGCACATCTGAAGAAGGCAAGTGGTGGGGAGTCTCATTTAGCCAGTTTGGGCAAATCAGTTACAAAGTAACAGAAGAAGAGTTGGATATATTTACTGAAGTGACACGATTCCTGCCATTCCTATGTGCTACAGGAAATGAAGAGTGGAGTATCTGAAAAATAACCAGTATGAGAGTAGCCTAGCCCAGAGCCGCAATGTGGAGTGGAGATCACTAAGCCGTCCCCAGGAGTCACTGGAAGAAATCCTTTAGAAACAAATCATAGAGGATTTAGTTGCTTCATCAATTACTCAGAGAAAATTTCCAAGGTAATTTTCCCAAATGATGTTTTAATAATGCGTTTGCAAGCCAAGAAACCTGGTCTGCAGGGAGATTATAGAGGGTGAGGAGCTAGTCTAGGGATGGTTACCCGATATTATGCAGCGGAGCACGATGTCTGACTTCTCAGGAACCTTCTGGGAAAGCAATGTAGACAAAAAACACGGGGCACGCCTCTGCGGCCTTCCTGAGTCTGTCATCCTTTCATGCCACGCGAATCTGAAAAATAAAAATCCCCGACACTACCATTTATTCTGGGATTTCTCTGATCTTCTTATAAATTCCAGAAACCACACGGTGCTGCTCTGTAGACTCACTTGAACTCAAGCCAGTGGGCAGGGTGCAAGCCCTCGGGCAGCCTTTCTCAAGTGGTGTTGCTGGCCTTTGGGCTGGATCCTGCCAAATGTCCCCTAGCAGCGGGGGGTGGGGGGGGGTCCCAACATTGAGGACCACTAGTCCTATAGTCCTAGACAGATCTCAGGGCAACCAGAGCTCAGACCGAGAGTAAAGAATCACCCAAGCCTACAACTAGTGCCACCTCCTCTCATTCCTCTTTCTCTACTTAAAGTCGTTTCATATTCACTAAATAAAAGTGCCTAAGCATCTTTGCCTCCAAAAAAAGTTAATTGCATTCAAATGAATCTTCAGGTGGGAGATATTTTGAAATTGAGAAACTACTGCTCCTTCTGAACACCAGGCGGGTGCCCCGGGGCAAGGCAGCGTGTGGGCTCACATTTTTGAGCAAGCATGCATTCACTCTACATCAGGCATTAAACACTTGATTAGTCACTAGTTATGTTATTGCATTTAATCTCTTGAAACTACTTATAGTTATTACTGCCTCCTACATTTTACAGATGAGGAACCCGAGGCTCCGAGAGGTTCGACAACTTGCTCAAGATCACACAGCTCAAGTGGCTGCCACCCTGGGACTGCCCTTCAGTGCTGTGCAGGCCGACACCCTTGGTGTGGAAGGCGCCACTGGAGCTGCCCAGTGCACAGCTCGCACGGACACGAGGCAGCCCTGAAGACCCTTCCCTTTCCACACAACCCGACAGATACTATATGCGCCAGTGCCACTCGGCCAGATCCACACTTTGTGGGGCCCCAAGCTTGCAAATAGCATTTAGGTCTATCCAAACAGTAGTGTCCCACTTCCTGCTGTGATGAGCAGATCTCCCATACCACGGGGCTCAGAAAAAGGCAGGCACCCCTCATTGGTGTGGCTAGCATGAACAGGGGAAGGGCGGCTAGCATGAACAGGGAGGGGCAGCTAGCATTGAACAGGGGAGGGGCGGCTAGCATGAACAGGGAGGGGCGGCTAGCATTGAACAGGGGAGGGGCAGCTAGCATGAACAGGGAGGGGGCGGTTAGCATGAACAGGGGAGGGGGCGGTTAGGAGCTGCAAACAGTGAATCCAGGGATGCTGAGGGGGCCTCCATAGAAGCCTGAGCTAAGCTCTTGGTGGGAGAGGCTGGATCCAAACAGCCCAGCTGAGTTGCCAAAGAGGACACCCATTTCCATATGGGTATCAGTAACTGCTTCCTAGCCTTTTAGAACCAATACTTCCCTCTTTTGTCCCACTTTCCAGGTTGTCTCAGATACCCTGAGAGTCAGGTTGCCAGAGACAAGTTCCTTGACAAACTCTTTGAGGTTTCAGCAATACCTACAAATCTTCTGGTGAGTAGGAGTGAGTAGAGGGAGACGGAACCTGGGTGCAAGGCAGACGCCATTGAGGGAGCTTTGCCTCAGTAGCAGGATCAGCTATATAATTCGCAGGGCCCAATTCAAGATGAAAAAGAGGGGTTCCTTGTTCTTTTTACGATGGTGACATGGAATATTAAACGGAGCACGGGGCCCCCTAGGCTCAGGCCCCTGTGTGAAGACACGGATTTTGGCCCGTGAGGCGGGCCCTGATTTGTAGACACCACCACCGTTTTCTCTTCCTCAGGAAGACTGTGTGCAGGAAGCCACTTCATGCATAGACCTAAGGTTAAACTAATTCACCTGGTAGAAAGACCTACAGCTCTCCAACTTTACAAAGTTTAAATTACACGGTAGCATCGAAAAGGAAGAAAACTGCTTGGGCGTGGGGCAGAACACATCAGAGAGGATTGAGAAAGGAGTTTGGAGAATTCAACGGCTGCTAGGATGGGTGTGGAAGATTGAGAGAGAAAGATTAAAAAGGAGAGTTTAAGAAACTTTGCTTTGTGATTGCGAACTGGCTCCTTTTGATGTTCTTTATCAGAGACTGGAGTTGCATTTCCAGTTATTTTTGGTTACAAGACTTCTTAATGCAGCTGTGCAGAGACTGGACCACATGGGATCCCTAGTCAATCTGCACTGTACTTCAGAGTAGAGAAAGCCCCTCTTGGCATAGACGATAAATTAGTGGCAAAGAACAGGAACAAAATTCATCTGCAAGATGGCAAATAAATACTTCCATTCCAGTTTAGGTTACAAGTACATTCGGTGCTTAAAGAATTGACACTGATTGGTTTAAAAAGCCCAGATTTAACACATATTATTATTTACTTAGAAGTCATAATAACGTGTAATGGAAAATTGTTCCCAACCAGGTTGAAAAAAAGTTATCTACAAATATAATTCAAAAAGACAACTTTCATGATACCCATCTTGCACAAAAATGAATATGTTTAAAGAAAACTTGGTGAGTGCTGTTGAATTAATTGTAATGAACAAATGAATACACCAGCATGAGTGTGGGTCCAACAGTTCACAGAGAACCAAGAACCACCAGGGGTAACAGCTGTCCTCTCACCGCTGAAGAAATGTGGGCCCACGCTGGCAAAACATGGTAGGAAGAAAAGGCTGTTCTGTTCACATCGGTGTTATTTGCTCTTCGCTTCTTAGAGGTTCGAGCTGGTGATGGAAGCTAAGGGTGAGGATTTGATTTGAAATAAAAAGCTGATATTTCTCAGCATGAACGAACAAATAATTTTGGGGCTCAATATAAGCATATGGCAAAAATAACAAAATCTAAGTCCAACTTTAAATTATTTACGGTATTTCACAGCTAGTAGTGCAAATTGTGCTCATGTGTTCATTCACTGTCCTGGACTCAGTACAAGGTAGGAAACAAATGCCGGCAACCATTTAACAGAGTGCCTTTGAGTTGGAACTGTGAGCTCATGTGACTTGTTGGCCCGTAGAGATACTGATGTCTCTCCAACATCTCTCTCTCTCTTTTTAACAGCTTTAATGAGATATAATTCACATACCATACAAGTCACCCATTTAAAGTGGACAATTCAGTGGCTTTCAGTATATTCAGAATTGTGTAACCATCACCACAATCCATTCGAGAACATTCTCCTTACCCCAAAAAGAATCACTAGACCACTTACCCTCCCGTTTTCCCATTCCCAGCCCCTGCCCCACAACAACCACTGACCTACTTCTGTCACCATGGACTTGCCTATTCTGGACATTTCATATAAATAGAAGTTTCACTTAGCATAACGTTTTCAAGGTTCGTCCGTGTGGTAGCCTGTGTCAGTATTTTGTTCCTTTTCATGGCCGATGGGCAGCACTTCTTAGGAGCACCTGTGGGGCAGAAGGACGGAAGGACGACCACCCTAACTGTCCACATTCCTAGGGGAGTTACCCCAACATGTAGGGGGCTCTCATGGCTGGAAAACGCTCGCCTGACCAGGAGGCATCATAGACCTGTGGACCAAACCCAGCCTTTGTCACCTGCCAGGGACAAATCTACATGCAGCTCTGCCACTTACCTGGGCAAGGTATTGAGCCTGTTTCCTCATCTGTGAGAGGACGTAATGATGACTTTCTAAGGATTAGAATCATGTGTGTAAGTTGCCTTATAAGAATCTGTTACTGATTGGTTTTCATCATAGTAATCAGCAGAGTATAAGGAAAGACTTCACTTGTTTCATCAATTTCCTTTTCTGCTGTGGGTTACCACAATGATTTTTTTTTAAGTGATACACTAATGGATGTGTAAAAATGTCTCCTGGTGTATGCTCACCTGTAACAGTAATTTACAGAACATGAGTCCTCCCCGCCCCATTCCTGGGGACCACTGCTGTGGACGGAGAAGGAAGAAAGGACAAAAGAAGCTGTCACTGGTCGGGCTGACGATGAGGACCTTGTGTGTCATCTGTGACTCCTCCCTAGGTGCCTACTTCCTGACGGTGTTGTCCCACATGTGAAAATACTGACAAACACACACTATTTGACTCACACAATCAGTTCGGTTACCACACGTCTCAGCCACAGGGCACTGACTGTACTCTGAGAAGGAAAAGGACAGTTAAGTCAGGCCATGGTTCATGTTTCGTGGCTTCTCTGAAGACGAGAACCCTTGATGACAGATTTATTGTCCTCTGCTAAAGATGAACAATCAATATTGAATCATTGGGATTAGTGGAGGAGGTCGTGGTGGACTTCACAGACAC
>VBSM01003157.1:40440361-40453295 GCA_008086735.1 Cheirogaleus medius
AAATTTTTTTATGTGTTTTTATTTTTAATTTTTTTTTTAGCTATGTGGTCCATAGCAAGTTTCTTTCTTTTTAAAAATTTTATTTACCTTTAATTATACAGATTCTAAATGGATACATTTGTGTTCTTAAAAATACATATGAAAGTAAAGTCCCCTGCAAGCATCATCCCTCCATCTCAGTACTCTCCCAAGAGGAAAGATTTGATATTCTTTTGGGCATTTTTCGACTCATTACATAGATAATCATCTAAATATATAATTTTGTTGTATGTGTGGCATTAATGGTATATATGTATGTAGGTACATATGATATATACTTTCGTGGCAATTGGCTTATTTTACTTACTGTTAAGTTTTGGCAATCTTACAATGTCTATCCAATCTAAAAAGGGCTGCATCAGTTTTAAAAAACTGCCAGATGACATTGGTATCCATAGTATTGTAATACCCCACTTTACCTGCCTGCTCTTGTATTGATGTATAGCTTGGCTAGAGTGTTTTAGACTTCTAAATGTGTCTCAAGGAATATCCTGGTACATGCCTCCTTGGGCACATAAGTGCTTCTCTAGACTGGATACCAAGAGATGGAATTGCCAGAGAGAAGAGTAGTCACATATGACATTTTAATGGATACTGGAGAATGGGGAGGGCCCTTAACAGAATAGCAGAGTGATGTGGTCACGCAGGGCACAGCTTCCTACACCTGCCGCCTGGGTCGAGCTTAGCTCTGCCGCTCCCCGGCTCCTCTTCTCTCTGCCTCAGTTGCTTCCTCTATAAAACTAAGATAAGAGCATAAATATTCATTTGGCTATTACGAAATTTAAGTGAGTCAGTCTGTATAAAGCTTTTCTGAATAGTATTTATGGTAAGCACTATGTAAGTGTCACCTGCTATCAGTGGCTTTGGGTTTAACATCAGCAAAATTATAAAAATAATGTCTTTCTTCCAAATTGGTGGAGAACAAGTAAGGCTATAGAAGAGTTATTTGAACATTTAAGACACTTGAATGATGCCAAGTTTTATTTTGGCTAATCGCCAACCCTCCATCCCCAAGATAGCCGGAGGCGTGGCTGCTGTCAGCAGAAAGCTGACTGTCAGCTGAAGGGATCAGAGGAGAGCTCCCGGCCCACTACCAGACCATGGGTAACCAGCTCTCAGGGAGCTGGCAGGAAGGCCAGCCATCGGAGTGCCTTCTCAGTGGGGACAGCAGGGATTAGTTCTGATTACCCGGCCTAATCCAATGGCAATTGTGTTCCTGAATTTGGCATCTCAGTTACTGCAGATTAAGACACCATACCCACTGTCACTTAATACCCAGTCCCGTGTTAGTTAGGGAAAGTACCTTCCCTAAAGCCGGTTTCTGGAAATCTGGACAAGGGGCAGGGGGTGGGAGGTAGACCATGCAGGGCGAGACAATTAACACATTTTGGGTGCCTACTGTGTGTCAGCCCGAAGGCTGAGCCCTTCATAGACATGATCACATTTCATCTTCATGGCGAACCTACCAGGTGGGAGTTCTTTCCTATTTCACAGGTAAAGACTTGGAAGATTCAGTAACTTTAAAGTGTTGGCAAAGCCTAATTTCACATAGCCTGGAAGTGATAGAGCTGAGATACGAGTTTAGGTTTGTTGGGAACTAAATAGTTGTGCTTTTTTCTTGGGTAGGATTTTAGGAATATGAGAAATAGAGGCAAGAAAATAAGCACATGATAAGATATTCAACACCATTAGTCACTGGGGAAATGCAAATTAAAACCACAATGAGATACCACTACATACCCACTGGGATGACTATAATAAAACAGACCGCCAAATGCCCCTGAGGATGTGGAAAAGAACAAGAACCCTCCTACATCGCTGGTGGGAATGTAAAGATGGTACAGACACCTTGGAAAACACTTGAGTAGTTCCTTACAAAGTTAAACAAAAAATTTATCAAACGACCCAGCAATTCCACTCCTAGGTATCTTCCCAAGAGAAATGAAAACACGTATCCACACAAAGACTTGCATACCAATGTTCTTAGCAGGATTGTTTATAATAGCCAAAAACTGAAAACAAATGTCTATTGGAAATAACCTAACTGCCCAGCTAGGGAATAGATAGACAAAATGTGGCAGCCATACAATGAAATACTATTGAGCAACTACAAGGAACAAACTGCGGATAGATGGTACCACATGGATGAACCTCGAAAACATTCTCATTATGCTCAGTGAAAGAAGCCAGACACAAGAGACCACATAGGGTATAATTCCATGTATATGAAATGTCCAAAAGAAGGTGCAAGGATAAAAAGTAGATTAGTAGTTGCTGGAGGTGAGAGCAGTGGGGAGAAAATACAAATTAACAATAAATGTGCATGAGGGATCCTTTGGGGGTGACAAAAATGTTCTAAAGCTGATCTATGGTGATGGTTGTCCAACTTGGTAAACTTACTAAAAAAAAATCATTGCATCAGACACATAGAAAGGGCAAATTACATAATATGCAAAATAGGCCTCAATAAAGTTAATTTTAAAACTAGAGGCAAGAAGGAGATAAACATTTAATGAGCATCTACTATATTTACTGCAGCATTGCTTGTGATAGCAAAAGATTAGAAGCATGTCCATCCATCTGGTCACAGTACATCTAAACAATGGAATTTTTTGTTGCTGTGAATAACAATGGGCATTCAAAAAAGAATGAGATAGTTCTGCATGTGTTGATATGGAATGATCTCCAAGATACAGAAAGTGAAATAAACAACATATAGAAGTGCAGAGAATGCTATCACTTGTATAGGAAAACAGAATTATCATCTAATATGCTTGTTTTTATATATAATGACTCTAGAAATATACAAGTGACTGGTAGTCTGGTTGCCCTCGAGGGGATCCCTGAGTGTAGGCATGCCAGTTGGGATGGTATATATCCTTTTGAATATTTTGAATTTATATATGTTACCTAATAAACAAGTAAAATTTAATTTTAACTATTAATAGTGAGCACCTCCATGTGCGGACAGTGTGCTGGGTGCACGCTCTGTCACACAGACATGGTGAATGCTAAGCTGGCTGCTCTTCTTTCTGGATTCGTTTTTTTTTTTTTTTTTTAATGTAGAATAGAGAGTCTTCCCATTGATATTTCTTTTCCTTACTATTTAAAATCTGTGGCTGTTTCTAATTTTTAAATGAAGGGCTTAAAAAAAAAAGCTCAGGGTTAAATAAAACCCACATGAGAGTTTAGTACCTCCCTGATTTTAGAATTGAAAAAGGCACCTGAAACACGGACAGGTTAACTGATTTTTCCAAGATCACATAGCTTGTTAGTGGCAGAGTCCAGATTTCTTGATTCTCATTTTCAATTTATTATATGGAAAGGATACCTTCCCCTGCCTGTCTTACCCTTGTCCTCCCTCAGGGTGAAGACAGAGAAGAGAGGAGAGTTTAGGATGCTAAAAAGGTGTGTGTGGCAGTATTGTAATTAGATCGACTTCCATGAGGTAACTGGTTAAAATCACTTTGGTTTGAAGTTGAATGTCATGGGCTGACTGTTGTGTCCAGTCTAGGAACATGTCATCAACGCTATCACAAACACTTTGTAGTAAAGAAACCCTATCTCTGGCTCCTTCTCCTCTTGTCCTCCACATTGGCCCAGGCTCCCCGTGTCCCCACGCTCACTCCCCTGTAACAAAAACCCCAGAGCAACTCCGAGTTATCCCTCTTGGAGAATGTTTCTTTTAAATGAGACCAAGAGGCGAAACACGGCGGAATTTCAGGCATCAGAAGGTATAGAGGAGAACCCGGGAAAACATAGGCTCTCCTCTGTCTCTCTCCCTTCCCTGCAGTGGACAAGAATGAGACCTACCCTGGGTGCCATTAGCTCAGCCTGGATTTATCATACTGAACTAACCACCTCTGGGGAAGCCGACCCAAAGAAAGCAGCTTGGGGTAGGGGTGGGGGGTCGGTGGGGTGCAGAGGAGAGTGGCCAAGTGACCTCTGCCTCCTCTACTGTCACTCTTCAGCCCAGCCACGGTGTCTTAGGAGAACAATTTTTATATAATTCCTCCACTTGCCTTATTTTCTGAAGATTTTTTTATTGTTCTTTATCTAATCTTTAGTAGATATAGTATGCCTTAGGGATCAGGAGAATCAAGCCCAATGAAAAGGGCCTCTGGGTGCAGTACTGCTGCCTCCAAGGGTTCATTCCACTCCGAGGCGGGACTGTGCTGTGGAAGAATATCCTAAATTGTCTGAGCTGAACTTTAAGGCAGGCCCATCCTAAATCTTTAAAGTATCAATGCTGCTCAAGGCTAACCTTAAGACTAAAGGGAGAGATGGTATGACTTCAGAGGCCTTTCTCCAAAATATCTGAAACCTCCTAAACTGGCCATTTCGCTTGTCTTGCTAACCTCATCCAAGCCTCTCCAGTCACTCAGCAGCCTGGGGACTTGCCCTGATTGGTCTAAACCAGCTCAGTGTACTGATGGGTACTCTTGCTCACTGATTGGTTCATTAACTGAAGTTTAAGCCAATCAGCACGTTGCACTCTCCAAAAAGTAGTTCAGGGTGATCCAATCGACGCAAAGCTTAGGCTGTTCACTCAAGAAAGCACGTGGACCCCAACGGAGGCCAGTAGCTACCTTGGCGCTATGCAAAAAGCTGGCATGAGGTTAAAACCAGAACAGAGGAGCAGAGACTCCAGAAGTGCAGAGAAACAGAGCCAGACCCTGACCAGACGCCTGGACTTTTCATAAGTAAATCCCTATTATTGTTCAAGCTAGTTTGAATTGATTTCTTTGTTAACCTCTAGAAGGCATACTGAGGCGTCCCTCCCCTGCTCGTCCCACAAGTGCCTGAAATTCCTGCCATTTGGGTTCTCCGTCCCAGATCTCTATGTTGGACACTAAGTCATGACGAAGTTACAGACAAAAGTAACAGACTTAAGGTTAGAACCACCTTCCATCTTTCTGTTCAAATCCCACCAATTTTCAAACTCCTAGCTCAAATGCTAGCTTCTCTTTGAAGACTTCCCTCATATCTTCAGCTTGGGGGCGGGGATAGGGGGGAAGCCCCCTCCAAATTAGGGACATTTTGCCTCAGTGTATTGTCCTCACAAACTGTTCCCCACAGGCAGCTAGGCTGTAAACTGTTTTCCTAAAGGGCACCTGATGAGTTAGTCTTTTATGTTCTCTGCAGCACTAACACATCGTACCTGTGCCTTTGACACGCCTAAGTGAGGCAGGTTTACTGATTAAAAGAAACAAGCACCTGGGCCGTACCACCAGCATCACCTGGGACTGTGCACGAAATGCAAATTCTTGGGAACTTCAGAATCAGAAACTCAGGGTGGAGCCCAGCAACCTGTGTTTTTACAAGCTCTCTAGGTTCTGTTGCACTTGAACGTTTGAGAGCCAGTGGACTCTGAGGAAGGTCTTAAATTAGGGATTGAGGAGCAAACAAGCCTGGTTATCTAAGAGCAAGTTTGAAGATCAAGTGGAGATCAAGGTGAGTTGTGCGGATGCCAGACATGACGATAGCAGCCGCGGAGGAGTTGGCCCTCGAGGGGGAGGGTGCAGTGTACCCAGACCTGAACTATCCAGAATGGAGCTTCCCTTCAACCTGGTGCCCGTCTTTGACCTGATGTCCAGAGTCTCCTGATCAGTTTTGTCCAGTTGGGCCATTCCAGGTGAGTGTGCCTCTGCAGAAATCCCAATAAGGGCTGTAAATATTCTTAAATGTTCTTTTCTTTTATATAGGTCAGGTGATTATTTTTGTTTTTATTTTTGCCAACCCTGAGATGACATGATCACTTTCTCTCAAGTTTCTTTCCATATTTAATTTTCTTTTTTGGCAGGATTAAGCACAGAATAACAGGGTTCCTAACAGTGAACCTATGAGTAACTGAAGTAGAGAATTTATCAATGTATTCTGATGTGTGTGGGGAAAAGCTGTGAGGTATCTCAGTAAAAACAAAAGGCAACAAGAAAGGCATCTGATAAAGTTCTTCGGTGCCATCTGACAACCCCTGCTTGTGATTCTTGTCCACCCTCTTCCCTCCCTGACTCACCTTCGCTCCCTCTCCATCGTGAACTTTCATCACTGAGCTGGCAATCCCAGCCCACAGTGTGGTCCCTAGTCTGGAAGCCACACGGCTCCTGAGATGGCCCACCTGCTACTGTCTCTGCTCAGCCTCTCGAATGGCCAGTCCACTTCTGAGAGCTCTCACCTGCACTCCCACCCTTGCCACTTTTCAATGCAAGGCTGAGCTATAATCTTTGAGGAAAGGCTGTGCTTGTGCCTGGCTTCTCATAGTTTTCATAATAATCACAGACATCATCCTATGCACATAGATTTATCTTACCTTCCGTTCTTAGGGATTCCTGAGCACTCATATTTAAATATGGTACAGATATGCATGAAATAGCATTCTCAGATGATGTTGCTAAATCTCGACCTCTGCTTTTACATAATAAATATACCATCAACTAGTTTCAGTAAAAAATATTTTTTTCTTATTGATCGTAGATGCATTCTAAAGTAGAATCCTTTTTTGTTTTGCGTGCAAACATATTGCTTCCAAGTGCAGAATTTTCCTTAAAGACTCTAATTGTCTGTGTTATGTTTGTTTAATCATTGCAATGATGTCAATAATGTATGGTTTCTATTACTTTATACAGTTTATATTATGATATTATCCTGAAGTTTTAGCAAAAAGAGAGAGAAGCTTTAATTAACCAAGGTGAAGAACTAACTTTTGTTGAGAAACCACAATTCAACAGATACTTTAGGTATATTTACTTATCAAATCTCCTATCAGTCCTGTTACAGTGGATATTATTATCTTCATTTTGCAGATGAGGAAACTAGAGTTCAGACAGGTTGGAAAACTGTGCTAAAGTCAAGAGTTGATGGCAAATGTGGCTCCAAAACTTGGGCCTTCGTCCTCGACCACCTTGTCTCTCCCACCTGCATCAGAGTAGAGCACTCACTCTCCTGTACCTTCCTTGCACAGGCTGATATCTACTTGTAAGTGTGCATAGGGCTGTTAAAAACTGATGAAATTGGAGGGGGAAAAAACTTTGCAGGTGACAAAAATAGGAACTCCACCCGACCTCAGAAACTTCCCTAAATTTTGATTGAATGTTTTGTATAAACTTCAAAAAGCCAATGTAATTTGGGAGCTAACATGCATTTAGTTTGTTTTAAATCCTGATTTACAGGATCTGAACATGTTTATTGGCTATTCATGTCCTTTAACACAGTCTTTGTGAAGTTGTTGATTCAGAAGATAGCTCACATCCTTGGTTTCAATTCAGAAGTGTCACAGAAAAAAGCTCCTACTATTTTTGCCCTTAGCTAGTATGCTGTTATAAAATGTATCACATATTTTTGGACTTACTATTCCCTGTTAATCTTCAAAAATGAAGGCTGCTTTTACTTAAGGAAAAGGTTGTGGAAAGGAAATAATTAGAGCTGAGGCAGCTCTAAATGCAGTTCTTGCTTTTATCTATTTTTAAATGATTGCCAGGTGTCTGTAACTGACACCCTTAATCAGTGGTTTTAAAGTTTAGACGTGTTCATTAAAATATAGTGTGACAGTGGTGGCGTTTTATCGATGAATTTTTTTTTTTTTGGCTGACTTTCTGCCTTAATTTTTTAAAAAAACCTATTTAACAATTCGATAGATGTTTATATCAGCGATTTTGAAATGCCTGATAGCTTTTCAGCAACTTGCATTATCTGTTGTCAGACAATATACTGCTGTGTCCACCCAGAAAGGGGAGATTTTTCAAACATTCATGTAATCCAAGGTAAAAATAATAACTTTTAACTAAAATACTCAATACTTTTTCAGGCAAAAGTGTTTGGGGTCTGAGTTGCCTAGATAGTTGCCTCAATTTTTCATGTTACTTTGCAAAGCCTTTACACTATACCTTTGAGTCATCCTCTATGTTTGTTTTTTCTAATTAAGATAGACATAATGTGACATAAATTATTTTAATTATTACTAAGCCAAAATAAGCAAATATTTAAAAATAATGATTTTCAGAAGGCATCAGAATGGACTTAAACTGCAAGATCATGAGAATCTGGCTATTGTAAAACCCCATATTCCCTAAATATCCCAGATAGCTCCTACTTGTTTCATTTTGTTCTGTTTCATAAGGAAGCGATATGCTTTGTTCTTTGTTGCAGAAAATGTAAACAATTATATACTGAAAGCACAGCCATTCCTTTAAGTAAAAACCGAAGTCTACATACTTACTTTTCAGTACTCTTTGTCCAGGAGATGATAAAGGAGGGCTGGCTCGGCTGCGGGCTCCCCAGGCCGTGTGGGAGGCATTGGTTGGGTGTCCCTGTCCCTGGGGCAGGGATCCAAAGGAGTTACAGGGTTCAGGGTCTCTTTCACAATCAGGTCAAAGCACAGCTGGATCTGTTTCCAGAAAAGCTCCTATCTTCCTAAGAGAGAAAATTCCATGCCCAGGGAAGTTCTGGAAGAAGAGCATTTTTTCCCTGCCCTTGAATGAACTAGGTCATTGCTGAAGCTGGAGTATATAGTATAGCATCACTGTGATGAAACTTGAGGGCTGTTTCTGCAGTAGGTGTGACACTTGTTGACGCCGCCGGGGAGGCCCTGGCAAAGGGGCCTGGTGAAATGCTGTCCCAGTGAGCTGATGAAACCCAGACGAGCTGTCACTGATCGCTGCCCGGGAGGCCGAGCAGCTCCCTGCAGAGCCCACGCAGGACATCGGGTTAGCTGCTCACCCTGTAAAAATTAAAAATTTGCTGCCTGATAAAGTGATTAAGGTCAGAAGCACACAACTGCTTAAGGGTATCAGGCATTTGAAATACACATAGGAAACCCGAGGCAGGGGTGGCAGGGAGGTGAAAACAAGAGTCATATGTTGTGCATTTAGAACTGGCATGACAGTGGTCCTCTGAAGTTCTCTGAGAAAGGCAGAAACCACAGAAGCAAGGCAGGATCCACCCTCCACCCCCTCTTTGCACACACACAGACACACACATACTACCTCTACACACTCTCTCTCTCTCTCTCTCTCGCCCTCTTCCTATTTTGACTATAATATTAGTAGTAAGAAAGAAGAGAATGAACAAAGATCAGAAGAAATGCCATGAGCCTTATTCCTTCAAATTTTCTGTAATTGTTCTCGTTGGCAAACCAGATTTTTGTAATGTGGGCATTTCTTTTATTGAATTTTGTCCAAATTCAAGAAAAAACATAGAAAAATCCCTCAGCATCATTTTGTAACTACTTTGCTTCCCTACAAAAGTATTTTAATGTGTGTGACACCTGGAAACTGACAGCTTAGAAAGAAACCTCTTGAGAGACGCACGGAGACAGCTAAAATTAGCAGCTCCAAGTGGGTGACTTTGAAAGGGACGTAGTTACACATAGTCACTCTGCGACGACGAGCACTGCAACCCTCAAAAGCAAATTGTTTTTATACAGCACAAGATGTGCATCACTATACCTCAACGGAATGAAACTTTTTCAAAGACAAGAAATCATCATCTAAAATGATGAAATATTAAGAAATATACAGCTGCTGTGTTCTGTTTTTCAGTTTTATCTTCATATGAGAAGAAAGATATTAAAAGCAGAGAGATTCTAGTGACCATCTCTTTGGGAACACATCTATGAAATGCAGCAGAATGCAGAAATTACCAAGTCTCTGAACTACTGTGGGTATTATCTTGCTTTATATGATGCTGGGGTCTTCATGGTGTAAGGTCTTTCCATGATAAAGAATGAACAAATGCTGTCACGCCCCTGCAGGAGGATAGATAAAGGTGAAGTGGTTATGCAAGAAGAGTTGCCTGAGAATTCTGAAATGGAAAGGTTGAAATTCACTATGAAACTTAATTTTGTCCCTAAGAAACGATTTGAAAGACTAATTCCCTCAACAACTAGCATTCCTCTCCTAGTAAAATAAATATACGGAGTAGAAGGTTTTATTTATATGATGGATTTGACTGTGTTTGTTTTATTATTTATCTCAGGACCCTGAAGCCATAGAACTTATGTTCCAATCTTTGGTTTTGGGGAGCACAGTGAAAGAAAATCAGAAACTAAAACCTTGGAATTAAACTCAATTAGGCCAGGACGTTTGATCTGAATTTTCTGTGATTTTTCAAAGGAGGGATAGGAGGAATAAGATGCTGAAGAGAAAAACAAAGGCATCTATTTGTGCCCTTCTAATAGCATCAAAGACTATATGATTCTCTGCCACATCTACCACGAGAATGAGGACCATTCCCAGCAATCAGACTGTTCTGGAAGATGTCGGCATCACTCTGAAGGGACGCACGGTCATTGTGAAGGGCCCCCAAGGAACCCTATGGGGGGACTTTAAACATCAACATAGAACTCAGTCTCCTTGCAAAGGAAAAAAGAGGCTCCAGGGTGACAAAGTGTGGGGAGATAGCAAGAAACTGGCTACCGTTCCCACTGTGTGCAGTCAGGCAGAGAGCATGATCGGGATCGTCAAGTCACACTGGGCTCCCATGACAAAATGAGGTCTGTGTGTGCTCCCTTCCCCATCAACCTTGTTCTCCAGGAGAACGAGCCTCCTGTTGAAATCCAAAATTTCTTGGGTGAAAAATACATCCGCAGGGGTTGGATGAGACCAGGTGTGGCTTGTTCAGTATCTCAAGTCCAGAAAGGTGAATTAATCCTTGAAAGAAATAATATTGAACTTGTTTCAAATTCAGCTGCTTTGATTCAGAAAGCCATATAGTTAAAAACAAGGATAATGGAAAATTTGGGGATGGTATCTCTGTCTTTGAAAAAGAAGTAGTTCAGCAGGCCAATGAATAAGATCTAAGAGTTATCCAGCTACAGAAACAAGATTCCAGATGATTCCTAAGACTTATTTGTGATATTTGGATGATTGCAATGAAACCTCTATTAAAAAAAAAAGTTTGTGATTAAATGTAAAGACATAAAAAATGTTTAACATCATTCCAAGTAGCACAGTATGGAGTATAAGAAAATATGTTTAATCTCTATTTTTCTGAAGCTATAGAAGAAAACAAAAACTTCATTTATAGGGAGATTTTCCTTTTAAGGAATGGAGTTGGAAATGTATTTTTGTATCAGTTGTTTTTTAATTCTCTCTCTGAAAGGCCTTTTGGGCTTTCCAAAATTCCAACTGTTACTTTCTTGGCTTCATGAACAAATGGGTGCTGCTCAGTTCACCCACCACTCCAGGCTTGCCGGGGACTGGGATCCAGTCAGTTCCTAACGAATCTGAACACTAACAGCAAATCCATTAGGTTCTTACGCTGCTCTTTGTGCCCATAACGTGGGCTTGGATTGGTACGTGAGTGGTTTATCTGCTCTTTTTATTCTTCCTGGCACGGAAGGTCCTTGAATGTTAGTGGCAAGGGTGACAGCATGCCCTTCCCAGCAGAGCACATTCTTGCCTGAGGCTTAGTACCAATCACATGTCAGATCAGAGGTTCTGCCAGGGTCCTTGGGCCAGGCTGGAGCTGAGCAGGTCACTCCTGCTACAGAGAGCTGTCAACGTCTGGGGACAGTCCCCTAACACCGAGAGCATCACTTGCTCTCCCTTTTTCAATGCAGCCCTCTCCAGTGTCCAGAGGTTCTCCATGGATGTGATCTGAATTTGCAACCTTTACTCAGCTAACCTATTTAAAAAGGCTGCCAGAGACTCAGGTAGGTTAACCAAATAGGAGGCATTTTTTTCTCCCTTAAGTATAGTGCCAAAAGAAATTTTAATATAAATAAGACTGTTCTCTCATGGTTTTTCATCCCAGGTAACATATTTTTGTAAAATTCTTCATGAGAAGATGAAGTTTTAAAATATTTGCATATAGAAGACAAATGTAAGCATAGTTTCTAAAAGATGTATCGTAATCTGTTATCTTTAAGTGAATAGACAAGTTTGACAAGAAAAATCCTTTAGAATGTGAACGAACAAATGTGTTATGAAAACATGTTTCCTTGTGTATTGGTACATATGCACACAAGTTGGAATATAAAAAAAAAATAAAAATAGGACAGGTGTGGTGGCTCATGCATGTAATCCTAGCACTCTTAAAGGCTGAGAAGGAAGGATCACTTGAGGCCAGGAGTTCGAGACCAGCTTGAGCAAGAGCGAGACCCTGTCTCTATGAAAAATAGAGAAATCAACCATGCATGGTGGCACAGATCTCAGAATTCAATTTCCCCTACAGTAGCAAAATTATAAATGGTAGTTAGGTTCACAAAGAAATATTTAATCCATTATGTTCCTGAAGTACTATATTTTAGCTACCTAAAAACTAAAATATCAAAACCAAGTTAAATTTCAATTTAACTAAATATGAGAGTCTAAATACCTGAAAAAAGTACCCAAATAAGGCCAGGCGAGGTGGCTCATGCCTATAATCCTAGCACTTTGGGAAGCTGAGGTGGGAGGATCCCTGGAGTTCGAGACCAGCATGAGCAAAAGTGAGACTCCATTTCTACAAAAAAATAGAAAAATTAGCTAGGCATGGTGGCCTATGCCTGTAGTCCCCAGGAGTCTGAGGTTGCAGTGAGCCATGATCATGCCACTACATTCTAGCCTGGGAGACAGAGCAAGACTCTGTCTCAAAAAAAAGAAAAGTACCTAAACTTCCAAGATAAAATTCTGTCATGGTTCATTCCAATGCTTCAGTTTCATTTTTAAAATAGCCACCAGAAAAGAAATAATAAAAAAGCATTGCAACTCTCAGAACAGGAGCAAAATTCCAATTTGCATAAATTTGTATGTTGAGCCCTAGGCCCCATTTGACAAATGCTAAATCAAATTAATTAGTTGGACAGTATGTGGAAATTTACATTTTTATAAATATTTGCATATGTTATATATACTAACTTAAGCCTTACTTTTTAAGACTTTTCTTCTGATTATAAGAGTAATACATACTCATTATT
>VBSM01003157.1:40453489-40545509 GCA_008086735.1 Cheirogaleus medius
GTAGAGGTGGTGTCTTGCTATGTTGTCCAGACTGGTCTCAAACTTCTGGCCTCAAATGATCCCCCTGCCTGGGCCTCCCAAAGTGCTGGGATTACAGGTGTGAGCTATCATGCCTGGCCCCTTCTATGCTTTTTCTTTTTCCTTTGTGCATGTTTATACACATACATATAGACACAATTTGCATCATTACAGATGTTCTTTGACTTACAATAGGGCTATGTTCTGATAAACCCATTTTAAATTGAAAAAATCATGAAGTTGAAAATGCATTTGATACACCTAACCAACAGAACATCATAGTTTAGCCTAACCTACCTTAAATATGCTCAGAACACTTACATTAGCCTACAGCTGGGCAAAATCATCTAACACAAAGCCTATTTATAATGAAGTGTTAAGTATTTCATGTAATTTATTAAATACTATATATTATATTGAAATTGTGACAGTTATACACCATTGTAAAGTTGAAAAATTATAAATTGCACCATCGTAAGTCGGGGACCATCTGTATTATGCATAGTTTTCTTTTCTCTTCTTTTTTTCACTTAGCAGGAGTCTGTCACTAAGCATTCTTCAGGAAAGCCAACAGATTGGCTGTCATATGAATGTGTGATACTTTGTTTAGCCACTGTTCTACTGTCAGATATTTGGATTGCTTATACATTTTTGCTTTTATAAATACTGATGTGGCAAACATTCTTGTGTATAAATCTTTGGGTGCATTGCTTTTGTCGAAGGACAAGATCTTAAAAGTGACATTAGTGGGTCAAAAGTTATGAATATTTTTAAGGTTTTGAAACATATTGCCAAGCAAAACTCTAGCAGTCATACTGCATTTTGTTTCCACCCGAGGTATGAGCAGGCCTTTCTCACTGAGGGAGTAACTCTTGCTACTGAGGACTATCAGTATTTTAAAATGTTTTTGCTAATCTCAGAAGCAAAGTTGGTATCTCATTTTAATGTACATTTCTTTGATTACTTATTAGGTTAAAGATTGTTTTATAAGTTCGTTGGACCTTTTTCTTTTATGAATTGTCTTTTCAGATTTTTTTTGGTCAACTGTGCTGAGTATTTTCCTTTTGCTCACATAAAAACACTTCCTATATATTTTGTTGCAAACAGGCTCTATCTTCCTGTTTGTACCTTGCCTTTTTATTTGTGAAGTTTTGATACATGGAAAATATGAAATTTTATTTAATAAAAACTATTTCAGAAGGAGAGGCAAAGGGCAAGTTGTTGTTTAAGGGTTACAGAGCTTCAGATTTGCAAGATAAAGTTCTGGAGATCTGTTTCATAGCGATGTGAATATACTGTACACTTTAAAATGGTTAAGATGGTAAATGTTATGTGTTTTTTCACTAGAATAAAAAAAAACTCTTTGTCTTTTTTGTCTTCTGATTTCTTCCTTTGTTTATAAAGCCCCATCCCTCCATGTCCTTGTCCACTACCCCATATTGCTATAAGGACTAGAAAGTGGAGTTGGGTTTAAATCAAGCCCTTCTCCCACTTTTTTGTGTTACTTGGTCTGTGCGAACCTAGATCCATTTCTGCTTTTTCCCTTAACCTGGATATCTAAGATTCTCAAGTTTCCCTGCTACTTTGGGGGCTTCCAACTTTTGCAACTAAGAGACTGACGTGGGCATATAGTTAGGACTTTGGTTTGACAACTCTGAATTTTTTTCACCCATTAAAAATGAAATGAAATGGGACTTAAGACTTTCAGCTGTGACTAAATGAGGAGACTGGAAAATCCTCTCCCCAAAAACAACAATAAATATTGGCAAGATAGACAAACAGCCATATTAGTGCTCTGGAAATCAACCAAAGGCATACAACAGTTTCAGAAGCACATATGGTTCAAAGCTTCTCAATTTGGGGTACTAAAGTGAGTCTCTGTGGTGTTCTGGCCTGGAGCTGTTCACATTCCCTGACCCCACTCTGATGTCACAGAGGTTCTACCAGGTCTGCCGTGACCACGGCATTTTCACTGCTGTGGTTAAAGGGGGCTCACAGGACAAAGCCTGTGCCAGCAGTGGTGTTGGTGGATGTGATCTCGGCAGTGGATGAACAGAGAGGGACAACATTTCCACCAGCCCGAGGCTGGGATTGGGGTTGGGGCTGGCTAAGGCTGCGTGCGTGTGCATTGCAGACTAGGGAGAACCCGGCTACCCACACATGCACAGAGGAGCCCAGCAGAAAGTGATTCTCAGGACAGACTTGAAAATGGCAGAAACTTGAACGCAACTTTTGTGCTTCAGAAGACATCATTACATGCCACAGACTGGGAGAAAATATTTTGCAAATCATATTAATATATCTCATAAGGGATTTGTATCCATAATATATATTCTAAAAACCTATAAAACTGAGGCCAGGTGTGATGTCACGCACAGTCCTAGCTTCTCAGGAGGCGGAGGCGGCAGGATCGCTTGAGCCCGGGAATTCAAGTGCATCCTGGGCAACATAGAGAGACCCCCATCTCTTAAAACAACAAACAAATCATAAAACTCAGCAATAGAAAGACAATAATCCAATTTAAAAATTGTCAGGAGATTTGAATAGACATTTTATCAAAATATATATATATACAGAACATGAAAGGATGTTCAACATTATTAATCCTTTGGGAAATGCAAATTAAAACACAATGAATAAAACCAAAAAATCATAAGATACCACTGCATGCCACAAAAATGGCTATAATAAAAAACAGACAGATAATAACAAGTATAATGAAAATGTGAAGAAACTGGAATGCTCATATATTGCCGTTGGGAATGTAAAATGGCACACACAGCTATTTTGGAAAATGATTTAGTCATTTCTTAAAACATTAAACAACACTTTATCATATGGCCCAGAAATTCCACTCCTGGGAATTTCCCTATGAGAAATGAAAACACAAGCCCAAACAAAAACCTGTATGCCCCAAACTGGAAACCATCCACATGTCTGTCAACCCACGAATGGACAAAACAAGTTATGGTTCATGTACTATTCAAGAACAAAAAGCAAAGCACAACGGATGCATGCTACAGCTTGGATAAACCTCAAAAACACTATATGAACTCAAAAGAGCTCCCTGCTCTTCTGTAGGGAGGATGCAGGCCTTGTACTCAAGCATTCATGCTGCCTAATTTCCTCATCTGTTTTATCAGTTGTCAGCCAGACCCTCACCTCAATTGGTTAGTAATGTGCACAGATCAGAACTTAATAACATAGACTGTCAGTGGCATATGAGATTAGCACCTCAGAGACTTTTCAAAGAGAATAGATTGTATACTGGCATTAAGCTGGCATTACCAGAGAGCTCATTCCAGGACCATAATATCTTGAACCCTGGGTAGAGTTGCTTCCCCTGAACCCTGCTCCTCACAACAGGCACTCCAACCAGGCAGTCTACATCACACCCTCTGCACCAGTCCATCCACCTCCTTGTATCTCAGCCTCAAGGGCACCCCACTCCTGGAAGCTCCTTTTCGGGCATGCTTGCACCTCCCTCTCTGAACTCAAATATCACTCATTTGTTTTGATACTTTGAGTTTCTTGAATTCCTAAAATCAGTGGTAGTGATGGTGGGAGTTTTTCAGAGAATTTTGAGTAGGAAGAGCATGCAGTGCTGAACTCACCTCCCTCATGAAAAGCCGCTCTGGCCGAGGGGAGATTAAGGCAGCCTCAACCGACTGTGCTTTGGTTGCCTCCTCTGACTACTTAATGACATCACATGAGTATGTTCAATGTTCTCCACTACATTTGTAAAATCCTGGAGGGCTTGAGGCCTGTCTTTTCCTTTCTTTGGGATTTCTGCCCAGGTTAGCGTAATCCCGTTCCTACAGTAGGCGCTTACATGGATAATCCCTATTTAGATACATCTGTCTAGCCCTAGCCAAAATATATCTTGGATTTTCAGTGTAAAGAAAGCCAAGGAAACTTTTTTACTGGAAGAACAAGAACAACTTCAAGGGCCCTTCGTGGTTACCTCATCCATCTTCCTTATTGGATCCACCTTGCGGGTTCAGACAGGCAAAGATTCAGACATAGTCAAAGACCTGGTGCAGGTGGGGAGTGGAGAATAATTCTGCTACATTCTGAAAACCACACCATTGAGACAGATTAATTCCTGATGATGGGAGAATGATGTATATTGCTGATGAAATCATCACTCGGGCCATGATGGATTATTGTCCATTGTTTGGCTAGGCCCTTCACTGCAAAAATAAAAGTCTCAAACTCTCTAAGTCTGATGGATTTCCCCATTTTAACTTTTCCCCATATAGGAAAGCTGAAATGCAATAACAAAATGGCTTTCCGTTTTTATCAAACATAGCAACCTATTCCTTTACTCCACCAAAGTTTTGAAACCAAATATCAATAGCAATTTAATTTTCTTGCTACCTCTCTCTCCAACCGGTCTGTAAGCCTTAGGAGATGTGTTTGCTCACCCTTCTGTCTCCAGCAACTAGTACAGTGCCTGGCTGGCACTGGCCCAAATCATAATCCTTGAGAGAATGAATGATGCGTCTGATTAATGGTGCTGATCAAGATGGAACGTAAAATCAGCCATAGTTATTCTGGGAAGCCTTCGCAGGCACCAGCTCCAGGAAAGACTGAAATTTTTGAAGTGTCGATTCCTAAGCCTTTTCTTTCAATTCCATTTTCTCACAATTTTAGTATTTCCTCTGCCCTGACCATTCAATGTTGTGAGATTTTTCCCCCCTATAATTTTCATCATCAATATAAAGTAGTGATGAAAACAAAACAGACTACAGGATATTTTCAGCTCATTTTAATTGAAGTTGATTTGACCTTTAAAGCATTTAGTTTTGAACTTTACTATGCATCAGAATCACCTGAAGCTCTAGTTCCTATGCAGATTTTAGGAGTCCAGAGATTTCCATTCAGTGGGTCTGAATTCAGGGTCACCAATCCACATTTTTAATAGGCTTCCCAAGTGCAAGTGGCCAGTGAAGGACAATGGGGGCCTTGTTGACAAGGGCCCCGTGCTTTTTTAATGTTCAGTTGTCACCATCTTGAAATTCTTAATTTTTGAACAAGGGGGCCTGTGTTTTCATTGTGCAATGGGCCCTGCCAATTATGGAGCTGGTCCTAGAAGCAGGTGTGGTATGTGCTTCACCAGAACACCTGTACGTGTGGGATTATGGACAAGTTACAGAGAGGAAAATACAAGTATTTTTAGGGGGGGAATTCATGTAAAGATTAATTTTGGTCCCAGAAGAAATCTTGACCAACCTTAAAACTCCTTAGAACCTAATCTCCAACCTTAGAACTCAGCAAACAATAGTTTTCTGCTTTAGTTGGGTCTTGTTAGTCATCCCTATGAACATACGTGAACTTTATCACACATTGGCTGAAGGTGGGGGATTTCTTTTATCATAGCTAAGAAAATGTCTGATATTTTACTCTTCCGGCGATGATTCTTCTCTGAAAGTATTTTGTGTACCTTCAACTGCCAGAATTAATAACTGCTTCTAGAATGCTGTCATGGTATCTTTATATATGAGTCCTTCATAATTTTCAGAAAACTTTCTAGAAATGGAATTACTAGGTAAAACAGTAAATGCGCTTTCCATTTTGATAGATATTGTTAAATTGTCCTTTAAAGAGTAATAACGATTTACTTTCTTCCTCATATGAGATGCCAGATTTAAAATACCTTTGCCAACATTTTTTAATATCACTTTTTATTTACTAATTTGATAGATGAAATTAGTAAATTTTATTTAATTTTATTTCTATTATTAAAAAAGAGGTCACGTATCTTTTCATGTACATATTCAAAAGCCATTTGAATTATTTTTGTGAACTGGCTGTTCATGTTTTTTGTCCATCTTCTTCTTTATAGTCTTTTTTTATTTACTTGTAGGAGTACTTTATATATTAAGTGTAGTACTCATTGTCCTTAATATATTTATCAGTTTTTCCATGAAGAAAATCTTAATTTGTATGTGGACAAATTTACCAATCATTTGTTTGAAAGATTTTGAGATTGTCCATTTTCAGAAAACCCTTCCTACTCTGAGTATAAAAATATTCTCCTGATTTCTTTTTTTGTATTTTTATGATTTCATTTCTTAGAAATATGATTTAAATCCTTGATACACTTGAAACTTGTTTTGGTGTAATGCATGAGTTAAAGAAACTTCTTTTTTTCCAAATTGTCTCAACATTCAATTCAAAATCCAATTTTCCCCACTGATTCTAAATGCTACCTTCATTATAATTTAAATTCTCATCTATCTAGGGTCTCATTTATGGTTCTGTATTCTGTTCCATTGATTTGCCTATTCATGTGTCGATATGAAGCCATTTTAGTACTCATGCCTTTTATAATCTATTTTGATATTTGATGGCCTGGTCTCCTCTCATTATGCTTGTTTTCAAAAACTTCCTGATTGTTACCTGTTTACTTTTCCATATGAATTTTATAATCACAAAGTTTAAAATCATAATCATAGAGACTCTGAGTTTAGGGGGAAAAAATCATAATCATCTTGTTTGGTTCTCCCCCTGCCCAAATCCTGTTGATGACATGATCAGATCTGAATTTCAGAAAGGTCATTCTGGCTACAGTGTGGAGAATAAGAGTACATTTGGGAAGACCAGCAAGACATGCTATTGCAGAGGTTCACAAGAGAGATGAGTGTAACTTGGTTCAGGATCTTGGCAGTTGAGATTGAAGGAAAACAAAATCAAGTGATAAATAGAAATAATAATTGGTAGGACTTGGTGATGAATGTGATTTGGCAGTTTAGGAAGAGGTAAATTTTTTTCTAGTCTTGCCTAGAAAAACCCTAGGATTTAGTCCAGTTCTGGAAAAGCCCCAGTCTGCATCAATCCATGGATGCAGGGTTAGTTTTGGAGTTGCTCTAAAAATCAGGGTCCTCGTGGGAAAAGATATGGAGCTCTTCTGTACAGAGATAGCATGGGTTCAGACAAGATACCCCAAACTGAATTGTCTTCCCCCACTATGCCCTGTGTTAGAAATCCCAAATCAGCTTCTACAGCATTTGACAGACTGAGAGGATGTACCCATGACCCCACACCCCATGGTTCTAATGGCAGTAGATTGGGACCTGCAGAGCCAACTTGTGGTTGGTGAAGAAAAAATACGATACTTCAAAAATTTTCCTTTCATCCAGTTCCTCAAAAGTTAAGCAGAATTACTATATGATCCAACAATTCCACTGCTATGTATATACCCCAAAGAATTGAAAGCAGGGACTCACACAGATTCCTGTTTACCAGTGTTCATTGCAGCATTATTCATAATAACCAAAAGGCGAAAACAATCCAAAAGCCCATCAAAAGATAAACAAAATGCATAAACAAACATATATGCGATAGGATATTATTCAGCCTTAAAACGGAGTAACATTCAGATACATGCTACAACATGGAAGCACCTAGAAAATGTTATGCTAAGAGATTAGCCAGACACGAAAAACAAATATTACATGACTTAACTTATACGAGGAACCTAGAGTAGTCAAATTCATGGAGACAGAAAGCAGAATGGTGGTTGCCAGGAGCTGAGGGGAGGAAGAATAGGGAGTTATTATTTAATGGGGACAGAGTTTCTGCTTGGGATGATGACAAAGTTCTGGGCATGCATAGTGGTGATGGTTGCACAACCTTGTGAATTTAATGCCACTGAATTATAGACTTCATGGTTAAAATGGTAAATTTTATGTTATGTATATTTTGCCAC
This sequence comes from Cheirogaleus medius, assembly GCA_008086735.1. NCBI lineage: Eukaryota > Metazoa > Chordata > Mammalia > Primates > Cheirogaleidae > Cheirogaleus > Cheirogaleus medius. The sequence continues at coordinate 40,461,222 of VBSM01003157.1, forward strand.
AATAAAAATATATTTTATTAAGTTTTGTTATGAAAGAACAGGTCTTGACAAAAGCACCTCTCTTCACCACTAGGACAAATTATGATCACGCGACTATGTTTATAAATCATATTAGCTCTCTGAGACCTAGGAATCACAGAGTAGGTGGTACACTCTCTCACTCAAGACGATGCAAAATATTTTGGGAAACAAACTGTAGAGCCTGCATCTCCGGAAATCCCCTCCCAAGTGGCTAACCACAAAGGGAGGAAACACAACAGGGTGAAACCAAAAGTTTACAGTCAAAGTTTAGAGTCCATGTTATTTCATCCTGTACTAGATAAACGCAGGGCAAATGTGCATTCAGGAAGGACAAGATGAGAGCATTTAAGCTTTCTTTGCTTTAATCTTTGCTCCATATTCTAGGGATAGTCTTATTCCCAAATGTCTTTTGAAGCAAATAGGTTTGAAGTGTTCAGTTAAATAGAAGCTATTTAAAACTTGATTGTCAAACCACCTGAATATTAAGTCATGAGAATTAGGCAGTATCCATTGAAGAACTCGGACGACAGCTAAGGATGAAACTGAGTTCCTGTCAGTCAACCTGGTGTTACAAATGACCACTGAGCTAGGAGGCTGTCAAGCTGCCAATACTACTTCCATGGAAAGAAAAAATTCCATGTTTTTTAAGAGTGTCCCCATGTTCCAAAGAACACTCTTAGTGGAATCTGTCACGAAATACAGGAGCCTCTAAATACGTGAACAATCCATAGAGTGATAGTAACATGGAATCCAGAAAAAGAAAAGCATAATTGATTCATATTGTGTAAATTAGTGGATATAAATTATTTACAGAGATAAAATTATTTGGCCAAATTCCATAAAAAACAGCAAATTTTTTGAAACACCTAGTCATCACAGGATTAAAGGATGTGCAAAGGTGCCAGCATTGGCTTTATGACAGGAAATGAAGGGTAGGAAGGAAGGAAGGGAAAAGCTTCCCAAGGGAACGGTAATAGTCCTCCCAAGAGTCATTGTTATACAGGGTGAAAATGTGTGAGTTTTAAAGTTTACAAGTTCGCAGGCATCAGTGAGCTTGGACAAATGCCAAGTTAAGGAAGACAAATGTAACAGGGTGTTAAAATGAAAATTTCAGCTGAGGCCCCTGAAATAGACACCACATTCTAAAGCGGTATAAGGACACTTAAATTCAGGATGTATATATAATACAAAGTGGGTGGCAGAAAAATGGTGATTAGATTTTGAAACCCTTCCCCAAGGGAATAAAATGGTCCAGTGTTGAAGATAAGAAAAGGATTTTTGAGATAACTGGAGGATGCTCAGAGCCTCCTGCCACTTTGGAAGGGTAGGTGGGAGGAGGGGATAAAATGCCTGCCTCTCACGTCAAGTTTAGAAAAAAAGGTAACTCAGGATATCTGATCCAGGATAACTCAGATAAAAGTATTTGTCTCCCATAGATAGAGACGTCCTGCACACATGTCTGACTCCTGCCTGGAAATTATAAGGGCAGGTGGTGAGGAGGGGTGGGTGTTTGGGTGGCCTGGACCCCAGGGTCTGCTGAGATAAGCAATGAGTGAGATGGAGGTATGGAGAGAAAAAACTTTTTCTCTACCAACTTAGGTCAGGGGCCTATGACAATAGAGAGATTAACAGGAGAAAAGACAATGTTTATTGACAGGCTTGGAGGGGCACTCAGGAACTTGCTGAACAGCCAGGGGTTAAAATTTATATACCAACTTCACAAAAAGAGGGAGGAGAGGGGAGAGTATAGAAGGTTCCATTGGGTGTTTTGATGCTAAAGGACAGCTGAATTCAAACTTGCCCATGCTAAGGGGTCAGTCATCTCCCAAACAGGAAATTCCCTCCAAGAATGGGCAAAGGCAGCCTTATTTTCCAGAGGCTCTGCTTAAGTTTCATGTTTTTCTGTGGCCACTGATTGTGCCAATATTTTCATTACAAAGTCATTTTCGCACCACATTGTACCCTTTGTGGGCCTCGTGCAAGAGAGATCCAGCGCTCTCCTAAAGTTAATCTGCCCGAAGCATCAAAGGCCTCTAGAGTTGTGCTCAGGGAGGTTTTAGGATGAAAATAAAACCACCATTCTACTCTTGGCTAGAAACCCTGCTGGTGGAGAACTAAGAATAAAATCCTAAGCCCCCCAGCCAACTGAATGGACCCCCTCTTGGCCACGAGGATCCCAGAGAAACCTTAAAAACAGAGTTCCTGGCCATGGCAGGGCAGAAGGTTGGACATGCCTCATTATACCCCCTCCCCAATAAGCACTAATGTTAAAATAGAGATCATAAGACTGAGAGAACAGAGTGTTGTGGTGATAAGACATCAAATTATAAACAGGACCTAAGGCATGTCAGGCAAAGTTTAAGTCACGCACCTCTACACTTAGGAATAAACTGTGTTCTGACTGCTACAGGTTTTTCTTTTTCTCTAGCAGCTAAACAAGCAATGTTGAAACAAGGGCAGCTCATGCACCGCCATATGCTGACTAACAGACTCCCTGTTCCATGAGCCATAACTACCTCTTGGGTTGGACAGAAGACTGATTTTAGTAACTTTCTGCTAATAAGAAGACCACCAACCCTGGACTGGTTCTAGCCAGTTTTCAGAGGCTGTGAGAGGCTGTGCATTGAGTAACTCTATATCCCTGTTTCACCTTTCGATGCATAGGGCCTAACTGTAATATATATATATATATTTTTTTTTTTTTTTTGAGTCAGAGTCTCCTTCTGTCACCCTGGGTAGACTTCAGTGGCATCATCGTAGCTCACTGCACCCTAAAACTCCTGGGCTCAAGCGATCCTCCTGCCTCAGCCTCCTAAGTAGCTGGGACTACAGGACTGCACACCAAGTCACCCGGTAATTTTTCTATTTTTTGTAGAGACGGAATCTTGCTCTTGCTCAGGCTGGTCTCAAACAGCTGAGCTCAAGCTATCCTCCCACCTCGGCCTCCCAGACTGCTGGGATTACAGGTGTGAGTCACTGCACCAGGCCATTGTAATACATATAAATATTATGTCTCCACCCCAAAGTGAACATGGATTGTATGTAACATTCATGTTTATTCAGTAGGCATCCATTAGGACTCACTGTCATGAATATTCATAGCTCTTCCTATGACCTATTGAATATTTATGCTGGGCCAACCTATTCAGCATAAATTCCTGATCCACTCTTCCTTTCCTAGAAGTGCCTGCCTTTTGGCTTTTGCTGGAGACTGCGCTTCCCAGCCTATCAGGATGGCCACCTTGCAGGCTGTAACCCTTTATAAGAAATCAAGCTTTCCTTTCTAAATTTATAAATTGTGTGATTTTCAAGTTGACATGGTGGTTGCCTGGGATGGCGAGTTATTGTTTAATGGGTGTGGAGTTTTAATTTGGAAAGATGAAAAAGTTCTAGAGATGAATGGTGGTGATGGTTATACAACACTGGACTATACACTTAAAAATAGTTAAAATGGTAAATTTTATGTTATGTATATCTTGCCACAATAAAAAAATAGTATGGGATGATTGCTTATCTACTCAGAAAATAGAATAAAATTATAATGATTATTTTTAAAAACAAAATAAAATCTTGCTGGGTGTTGTGCCAGTTCAGACATCTCCAGAAAGATGTGGAGAAGTTAGACACAGCACCTAGAGGGACAAAGGGACTTGGGCAAAAAAGGGGAATTGGTTGACTCACCCGACTGAGCTGCAGGAAGGGTGGGTGTGAGCTGGGCTTCAGAGGTGACCACGCTGGGGACTGGAACACCACTCTCCCTTTCTCCCCTCTCATTTCTGCTTCTCTCAGTGCACCAGTCACTCTCTTTCACTGCAGATTGGCTTCTTCTGCAAAGCCCGTGGGGACGTGGCCACCAAACAGCTCAGATTCATACTTCACAGATTTGCCACCTGAGCAAGCCTGAGACCCCCAATCAGGTTGAAAGTCAGAAATCCCAGGACTGGCTGAGCTCAGAGAAACATGCCTACCTCTGGCCAATCACTGAGTTAAGGAAGCAGATGGGTAAGAAACTGGGGGACCCCATTAAACCACACTTTGGGAGGCTGTATTTCTGAGAGCAGAGTGCTACTCCAGGCAGACAACACAGTAGCCACCATCTCCTGTGCAGGCCTTCCCTCCTCTGGAACTGATCCCAATAGCATCATGAAGACCTCAGCAGCACAGCCAGGCCACCTACATCCTCCCTTCTGCCCTCCTCTCTTGGGCCTCCTGGATCCCTGTATTTCTCATCTAACACTGGGTTGGCAGGAGTGAGTGGGGAACAATTGACTTCTGCCCTAAATTGTAGCCAGTCATTTGGGGCCACTTTTTCTTTCTCAGTGCTCAGTTCCCAGAGAGCGGGATCCTTCTCTATTCTATCTTTATTCAGACAATTTCTGGAACAATGCTGGCCAGTATAAGAGATTCCCATCATCTCTACTACCTAGCTCCAAAGTCCATCCCCCTCAACCCCATACTCCTCTGAATCAATGTTATTAGGGTTAAAAACCCAGGTTCCAAATCAGACTATGCCGTGCTCCTTTTTGAAGTGGATCTTGGATTATCAAATTATCAGGTAAATGGCTGAGTTCAGCCCTCGTTTCCCCACGTCCCTGCCCACCGCCAGCTCTGCCTTCCTCTCCCCTTAGGCTTGGCTCCTTTTCTGCAGAAACCCACCCTGGCCTATTACTCACGAGGGAACATGAGAGAAGTATCTGCACTTGTGAAGGTTGTGTGCTCCACCCTTCAAAGCTTTAGGCAGATAAATTTAGACATAAAACAGGAAGTAATTCTCTATGTGGCTGCGAGTGATCTAAGAGAAGTTACTGCCCCAAAATATTTTGATGCTGAAGTGTGGGGGAGCAGCTCTCAAACATCAGCGTGGATCAGAAGGCACAGCGGCTCACGCCTGTAATCCCAGCACTTTGGGAGGCTGAGGCAGGAGGATGGCGGGAAGCCAGGAGTTCAAGATCAGCCTGGGCAACACAGTGAGACCCACAGCTCTATAAAAAATTAGCTGGGTGTGGTGGCACATGCCTGTAGTCCCAGCTACTCGGGAGGCTGAGGCAGGACGATTGCATGAGCCCAGGAGTTTGAGGTTGCTGTGAGCTATGATCGCACCACTGCACTCCAGCCTGGGCGACAGAGCAAGACCCTGTCTCTAAAAATAATAAAACAAGTAGACTCATCCATAGGGTTTATTAAGCCACATACTGTTGGGCCCATCCTGGAGTTTCATATTCAGTCCATCGGGGTGGGGCCCAAGAATTTGCATTTCTAAAAATCTCCCCATGATGCTGAAGCTGTTGGTCCAGGACTGCACTTTGAGAAGCACTGTGGCAGAGGTTTAGGAAGAGACAATCTCTCTAGGCTACAGGGCTTTCATCTGACTTTGAAGGTCTTGGACTAGGGCGGTTAAGGTGCTCTTTAGGGCTGATATTCCATGATTATAGTGTTAAACGGGTGATTAAATATGTACCTGTGCCAAGCTATTTTTATTATCATTAAATAATCATGGACTGCTTACTTTATTATGAGATCATAAAAATTTCCAGGAGCTTCAGAGCTCTGATCTATATACCGCAGAACCTCATTACATACAACTCGTTAAAATCACTTAGTGAAAAGCTTGAATTATAGGATCTTCTAAATGAATGCTCTTTTGCTCATAATTTCAAATAGCTTCCTCCAAAAGCTTTTCAAAGCAAAGCTTTCACTGATATTGCTTTGCAGAGCAAATTTAATTAGCAATTATCCTATAAGGATTAGCACATAACTAATGTGTAAATGCCTTAGGTGTGATTTAAACTGTTTGGTCAACTAAACACATACCTTCCTCTCCTCTTTTCCCCAACAAATAAATCTTACTTGCATTTTAATTTAATATCTGTCTATCCTTCCAAAATAGCTACTTTTATTCTCAATATCTAATTTTAGACATATAACTAATATGTTACAATTTTCAACTGTCAGTTATTTAAATATTGCTCCTCTCCCCCACACAAATAAATCCTATTTGCATGTCTACAGCCACTGTGATCATTCTCCACCACTAGTCTTTGATCTGTGATCATTGTCACCTTAGTCTTAGTCATATGTTCTCCTGCCTCCAGGAACTAGCCCTTCCAACTCTGCCCAGCCTTCAGGGTACAATTGAGGCCCCTACTTTTCTCTGAGATCTTCTTCGGCCACTGTAACTTTCTTTGGTTTCTTCCTCCTCCAAAGTCCCTTACCCGCAGGACTGAAAGGGACCTTAGAAAGCATTCAAGCCACCCCCACATCTGGCCCACCAAATGTATCCATGGGGTACCAGGCCGAGGAATGCCCACACTCTGAATGGACAGCAGTGATCAAGAGCTTTGAATTGATTCTCGGCACATAACATGTTGTGAAGAGTCTGCTAAACTCCCTCCATCAGGAATCTCAGGAGACTAAGAACAGGTCACCCTTGGAGGCATGAAATAGAATATTTAACCACCTTTCTACTGGAGTGTACATACCTGCAGAGGTTAACATTGACATTAACCAGGAATGATCACGGTTGGCACATTTGAAATATTAATAATAAACTACACCAGTATTACCCAGGAAATTAGCATGCCTTCATTAGTCAGATTCCTTCAACTCTCTAGTTCACCATTGCTAATTCTAGGTTATTTCTCTTCGTTCCTGGCCCATCCTTAGCCCCTTTGACAAAAGTCTGGAAAACTACTGAACTATATACATCGACAATACAGAAATTCTAAAGTTTAAAATCCTGCTTTGTCACTTTTTTGTGTTGATATAATTTACCTCCTCAACTAAATCATAGGCTCCTAGAAAACATGGGTTCTGTTCTATATTGTGTCCCTTGTCCACTGTGTCTGAATAAATAGCCAGGATCCAGAATCCCATGTCCCCCTGCCAATGTCTGCATGGTTCCCAAGAGATATATGTGTGTGTGTGTGTATGTATATATGGCATATTATGCAGGGAACAGCTCAGGAAAATGTGCTCCTCACCTTTGGCCCTTCTCATTTTCCCTACTAGTAACATATCCATCCCTTCCTTCAAGGTCCAGCTCTCAACTCTGCCTCTAGGAAGCCTTACTCGGAATGATCAGTCATTTAAATTCTACTTTAGGCCGGGCGTGGTGGCTCACGCCTGTAATCCTAGCACTCTGGGAGGCCGAGGCGGGTGGATCGCTCGAGGTCAGGAGTTCGAAACCAGTCTGAGCAAGAGCAAGACCCCATCTCTACTAAAAATAGAAAGAAATTAATTGGCCAACTAAAAATATATAGAAAAAATTAGCCGGGCATGGTGGCGCATGCCTGTAGTCCCAGCTACTCCCAGCCTACTCTGAGGCAGAAGGATCGATTAAGCCCAGGAGATTGAGGTTGCTGTGACCTAGGCTGATACCACAGCACTCTAGCCCAGGCAACAGAGTTAGACTCTGTCTCAAAAATAAATAAATAAATAAAATAAAATAAATAAATTCTACTTTATTTAATCCTCATGTATCACAGAGAAGCTGCTGATGGTATATAGTTACACAATTCTTTTTTTAATATTTATTTATTTTATATGAAGGGGCGAATGAAGAGGGGGTTTCAATTTCCTTTTTTATTTTTCTTTTGAGACAGAGTCTCGCTCTGTCATCCTGGGTAGAGTGCAGTGGTGTCATCACAGCTCACTGCAGCCTCAAACTCCCAGGCCCAAGTAATCCTCCTGTCTCAGCCTCCCAAGTAGCCAGGACCACAGACACGCGCCGACACGCACCACAACACCTGGCTAATTTTTCTATTTTTAGTAAAGATGGGGTCTCACTCCTGCCTAGGCCAGTCTCAAACTCCCAACCTCAAGCTATCCTCCCACCTCAGCCTCCCAGAGTGCTAGGATTGCATGCATGAGCCACCGTGCCCTACACAATTCTTCTCTTGGAAATAATTTATCATCTCCACCTTTCATGATTACTCATTCAACATCGGGGGCTAAATCTTCTAATACCTTTGCCCTCTCTACTGCACTTTTACAATGTTCCACATACCAGAAATGCTTGTTTTGTTTCCTCCTGAATAAAACAAGTTATGAATAATACATTTGAAAGTTTAAACAACATTCTTTAAGGCATAGTGATTCATGCAACCTGGCACTACCACCAACTAGTAAAACATAATCCCATACATTTCTTCAATTTGTCCCTCCCTTCCGTGGCCAGTCTCATGGCTCTTGACAGAAGCCTTTATTTCTCATCCACACTATTGTAATACTTCTTGGACCTACAGTCTTGCTCTCTCCATACATTGCTGCCCAAGAGAGTTTTTGAAAACCCAGAATGATTCTGCTTAAAGCATTTCATTTACTTCTCATCATTTACTTAAGGAAGAATTTCTCAAACTTTAAACTTTTACCAGCTTTACGAGTTTTGACATATCCACATACCAACTATACTGTTGGGTATTTAATATACTTCTTTATATGAAATCACATTTTTAACTTAAGTAAACTTGACATTGTCCTAATCGATACTATAAGTGAAATGCCAATTTTGATTGGCAGATATTTCTTCTCTATTAAATTAATATATAACTATTAAATATTAAGATAAAAACATTCCTCCATGTACTGCTTAAAAGTGTGTTGTGTGACAGCAATGGGGCATCGATGACTTTGTGGTAGGCACAGACCTGCAGAATAGAAAGTTAGTCCTTTGTCATGACATAATCTGGTCTTCACTGTCTTTTTCATCTGGGCTTTGGTCCCTTTCTCAGCTGTATTCCCAGCTCTCCTGCACCCACTGCAATTCTCCAACCTCGCCATGATGTTTTACGGCTCTGTGCGTATGGTATTTCTTCTATCCTCTTTCCCAAGCCATCTCCTCTCATCTTTCCTTACACTTCCTTCTTGCCAACAACACAACACTCACTACTCCCTTTCCTTGCTTTAACAGACATTGGATTTAGTCAACATGTACCCTAAAAACTCTAAGGGAAAAACTGATACAGACTGAAATGTAATGAGTCTCCCGAGTAGCTCATCTATCTGGGTTGTCTTCACTTTTCACTGTCTTTGAACAGGCTATTTTACAGTGAACTTTAAAGGACTGATTATAATGCAAATAATTCTTGTTTATTAAATACATTCTTTCATGTGAAGGTTTAATTGAATTCCATCCTCCACTGTGGAAGAAGCCAGTGTTGTATCTATGAAGCAAATTCATTTCAGTGAGCCTACCTATTTATCTGGTCTTTAGATTCTCCTCTGAAGTGGTTGTAACACATTTCTGATTGTTACTCTAACGATACACATTTGACACAGAGCCTGGCACAAGGTAGGCACCCAAGGAATACACGTTAATGATTGAATGAATGAATTTAGACAAGTAAATATAGTCTCTTTGTTATGGTCAGTATCAAGTATCTAGATCTAGATGATTCATCATGAAGGAAGGGTGTGGAATACTGGTGTGACGCTGAGCTACTATTGCAAAGTTGAAATCAAAATGAGGAAATTCCCATGATCCTTTGGGAGGTGACTGCAAGAATGGGCTGCAGGGAATGTGCTGGGTCTTGTGTCTAAGGGTGGCCTGAATGGCCCTAACATAGAGGCTCAGTCAGAGAGGTCATGAAGAGTGCTGGACATGCAATAAGGGATGGGAGACAACACATGCCATTGAACTCTGGCTTCCTTACCCTCCATTGTATATAGATGCAAGCACCTACAGAGTTTCTCCTCCCATGGGTCTTTTAAAACCTGTCCACCTATGAAATAATATATTGTCCTGGCATTTTTTAGTTGGAGTATCATTTATAAATTGTGTAAAGGGGGAAAAAAACCCTATGAGTCAGTTTCCAGGTCTATGAGTGTTTTGAAGATTACATCAGTGGAGTTCTATAAAATGAAACCACAAGCTTCCTGCAAATTGTCTGGATTCACAAAGATCTATATAACTTTTAATTAATCAGGAAGAACTCCTAAAGATATTATCTGTAGACATGTATGAAGTTTTAGGGTGCATTTAAAACACAAATCTCCACCCACAATTTTTCTCGTATCTTCATGTAAATACAATGGTTGATACAGAAAAGGAAGCTGAATTACTGTTTATTACATTGTTCCCCAAATTAATGTGGCAATTTTGAGAGTACTAATATAAAATGCACATACTTCTCCCTGACACTATATAATACTATTAGGTACTATTATTTCCAACTTTTTACAGATGTGGAAATTGGCACTCAGAGAGGTTGAGTAACTTGCCTAAGGTCACACTACTAATAAGTAGCAGCATCAAGTTTCAAATTCAGGGCTAACTCTAAAGGTCACATTCCACTACAATACATTTACACTATATTACATTACCCAGAAGAGAACCCCAGGAGTGAAATTATTTAACAGAAACATTAACATTTGATGGAGAGGAGAAAAAGACCAGTCAAAAAAATGTAATGTTAGTTCAGGGTAGATGATGGAGGGTAGTGGGCAGGGTGACTGGATAGATTATAAAATTGCTAGGTGGAGATGAAATGAGGGAGGAACTCGCTTGGGAAGCACAGGGAAGGGGAGGGAAAGGGAGTGACAATACAGCGTCTGACTGAACGACACTGGGTAAGGAAGCACCTGATCAAATTGGGATGGATACTCTCTCAGTAAACAAGGTACCCATTTTAACCTATACACACGCATGAGAAGCTGCATATGCAACGCGTTGAACATGGCAGACTTTTCTAAGAAGTCTATGTTTAAAAGAAGTCTTCTGAAGCTAACTAAAAGATAGGGTTCCAATAAAGACTAGAAGACTTGATTTTCATAATTGGCACATGCAGGTGATAGACTCTCAGAAAAATATGCGTTCAATGACTGAGGACAAAACAAGAAGGCACTAGAAGTGATTGGAAAAGGCTCGCCATGCCAACATTTGTATGTGTAAGGGTAATAGCATTTATTGAGTATCTACTATGTGCCACTCATTAAGTGCTTCATATACATCCACTCCTTTAATTTTGGCAACAACCTATATAAACCGTATTTGCAGTCTCGTTTTAACAGAGGAGGCAAAGAAATTAAGTAACGTATTCCAGCTCATAAAACTTGAATTCAGCAGATTTTTCTGGATCCAAAGGTTATGCTCTTAGCAAATACAATGCATTCTGAACTCTGAACTTACACTGGAATGAAAAAGTTTAGTGACTGTGCTATAGAATGTTGTATGGATCACCTATCTTACCAAAAGGTATGAGAATCTGGGTATCCGAATCATCCCTACGCAAAATTCTGCAGCCTTCGGTAATAAAAAAACTAATGGCAACAGAAATTGGGCCAGGAAGCTACTAGTTGACAACACTTTATAAATTGCTTGTTTTTGTCCCAAACTAAGCTATAGTTTTCAATGGGACAATGGCCTTGGAAATTGGAAAGATTGGGAACAAGTGCTTAGGTACAGTCTTTGTCTATTGCTTCATCTATTCTGGATCATTCCAGGGAAGGGCATTCTCTATAAGGTTGCCTGCTTAGATTATGAAGATTGTGGGTGGCAGTCTGACCCAGAGGAAACCAGACGATTCCTGCTAAAAACCATCATCTTCAAGTCCCGATCAGCCTTAAAAAATACACCACAGCTCAGTTTTTAAAAGAATATATATACTTTTAAGTCTAGGCAGAGATTTTGGCCAATTCCAACGTAAGTATCTGGATCTCCCGCACTACTTCCCTAGGCAGTCCATGCATATCTAACCCTACAACGAGGAGCGCTGGCGGTGTGACCGGACACACGCAAGTCCCAGCGACAGCGGAGCGCGGCCCCGCGGCAAGCGGGCGGGGGCCGGCGACCGAGACCGCGTGCTCCCCTCGCTGGCGTGAGGCAAGCCTTCTCCCACAGTCCCGGGAAGCCCCGACGCCGCTGGCTTCCTCGCCGTGGAGGAGCCGCCCGGGCGTAGTTCCTCCACCGCTTCCTCCTCCAGCTGCACCGCGTCCCTTCCTGCTCGACAGGCCCCCACCGCGCGGGTTTGAAGCGCGCGCCACGGCGAGCCCGGAGGCGGCGCAGAGAGCGAGGGAGACGCGCGGCTGCACGCACGCGCGCAGTGGGCCCCGCCCCGTCCCCGAGGCCCCGCCCTCGAGGCCCCGCCCCCAGTGCAGCTGGCGCGGCCGGCGGGCGAGACTCCGGCTGCAAACCCCTCTCGGCGGGGCGGGGAGCCGAGCTTCCTTCTCGGAGGGCCACGCAGCGCCGCCCGACTTGTCCTTCCGCCCCGGCCTCCGCAGCTCGCTGGCGAGCGGAAGACGCGCCGTGGCCGAGGTCCGCGACGCGGCCGGCGGGAGCAGCGGCGGTCGGGGGTCGTCGGCGCGCGCCATGTCGCTGTGGGGCGAGCCGCTGCAGGGCCCGCCGTCCCTGGCCTCGCAGCCCCCTCCGGCCGGCGCGACCCTCAACCGCCTGCGGGAGCCGCTGCTGCGGAGGCTCAGCGAGAGCTTGGACCGGGCGCCCGAGGGCCGGGGCTGGCGGAGGCTGGCCGAGCTGGCGGGGAGCCGGGGGCGCCTCCGGCTCAGGTGAGCGCGGGCGCCGGGGCGCGAGGGGCGCGGCCGGAGGGGTGGACGCCTGGGGTGGGTATGGGCGTCGAGGCCGCGCGAGACGGGGAGAGGCAGCCGGTGTGAAAGAGGGAAGGCGGCGGGGACAGCTTCAGGCACCTTTCAGAGAGAGCCTGAAGGGGACCCAGCAGAGTCCTGGGAATGCGAGGGTCCGAGGCGGGGCCGGGGCTCCGGAAGGGAGAAGGCAGAAATGGCAGGCCGGCTGCTTCACACCGTTTTCCCACCCTCCGCACCTTGGGCTGAGAGAGAGAAGTCAAGGTTGACCCCAGAGGGTATAGCGAGAAGGAGAGCTATCTGGAGACCATCGTGCTAGGGCAGGAATTCCAAAGGACTTAAAACGCGAGAGAAAGGGCTGTGGACACAACCCTGGAAGACCCAAGGAAGGTTGGGAGGAAGCACAGGTGAAGCGGATGAAAGCAAAGGGTTGGGGGCAGGAACTCTTGAAGGTTTTGAAGGATGGTGGGAAAGGCTGAAACTGAACTCATCATCTTCCTCCATCAAGCCGAGTCACCAAGTTCTCTTCCTGACTTCACTGTGAACGTTAAACTCTAAGTTTTGTATTTCTATATTTTCCTTACCAGGCTTGGAAACCACTCTCTTAGCGGTTCTTGAAGTTTTTGGTCTCAGGACTCTTTTACGCTCTTAAGAATTATTGAGGACCTCCGAGAGCTCTTATATGGGTTATATATATTGCACACATATAAAATATACTGATATGTACCACATTTGACGTTAAAACCAAGAAATTTTCAAAATATTTGCTTAAAAAGAACAACCCATTACATGGTAATAGAAATAACACTTTTGTGGAAAAACAAATGTTCCAAAACAAAACAAAAAAATTAATTGGAAAAGTTACATTGGTTTACATTTTGAGCATGTTTAACGTCTTGGCTTAATCGCAGAGCTAGATTCTTTTATGTGCTTCTGCTTTCAGTCTGTTGCAATATCACAGGTCAGGGAACACTGTAAACTCCATTGTATGCTCCTGGGAGAATGAATGAATGAATGAAAGAGGTAAATAAGGTCTTGGTATGATTATTGTGAAAAATCGTTTTGACTTTGTGGATCCCCTGAAAGGGTCTCAGGAACAGCACTAGGGTTCCCAGAACCACACTTAGAACCATTAACTCTATACCATTATTATGATTTGGGTCTGTCTTTGAACCCCATAGCAGTTTTTAAACTTCTCAAATGATTTAAGTTTGTCTTGTACTGTAATTATTTGTGCACATGTTTATAGACTCCTTAAGAACAGGACCATATCTTAATATTCTGTGTTATGGGTAGAACCTATCTTAGAAGACAAATGGTTGATAAATTGAAAGGGAAGACATTCACTCAAAATTATTTTTAGTAAGTGCTTCTTATTTGCTAGAAGTTCCATAAGATAAAAAGTTAACAAATATTTAGCTTCTGTTTATAAGGGCTTATCTAGTAATGGACTATTATTTTGGGAGATTTACAAATAACAAATGAAGTGTGGATGACCATAATAATGGATGTTTCTCATTCATTGAGCACATAGCATATATTAGACATTGTACTAAATGTTTACATATATTACATTAACACTCTCAACAACTCTTAGTTTCAGAGTTTGGGGTTGAAGCAAAGAGAATAATGATTTGGGATTATTGTTCATACAGAAGAGTAATGATGTGAGGAAGGAATTAAGAAGTGGTAAACTAACAAAGTCGAGCAGACAATGACATATTTTTTTCTGTTCCAGGAAAAACATTGGGCTTTTGGCTGTGTAGAGGAAATCCAAAGTATTATTCTAGGTCCATAAATTTCTGAATTTCTAGACTTACAATGTAAAAAGTTGTCTTCTTTGGGGGCAGATCTCCAGAGTATTGTGGTGGTAACTAGTATTCTAATTAGGGAAGGCTCTGGGCTTCCTGAAAAGAGCCTGATACCGAGGACTTCTACTTAAAGGAGAGAAGAAAGTCAGTAAGGACCTGCCAGGGAAGAAGCCTGGCTGGTGGAGTCTTAAAGTAGTGGCTACCTGATACCAGGTGTTATGTTTTCCTCCCCAAGCCTTCAGTCACTTTTTAACTGTTAAAGGCTACAAAGTGGTCTTAGCTTTGGGGAACTAACAGAAAGATTTGAGGCCACTTTTCTGTAGAGTAGCACAGAGAGAAGGGAAATTGCCTAGTAAGAGGTGACAAGCACAGAAGACATGTATTTGTGGAATTTGAGAGTTTAGAATGGGATGTCTGATAAGAGACAGATGAGTTCCACCAGTCTTCCAGGATGGTGAAGGTTAGTTCCAAGCTGGTTAGGTGAGGTGAGGTGGGTTCAGGAATTTGGGAACATTAAGCTCATCTACCTGTTGAGATTAAAGAATTAAACTGACGTAAAAAAAAATGGTTAGCCCTGGGTACTTGGGGGCTGGACAGTGACAACAGGAGCAGTGTGCTCTGGGGGTGGAGGAGTGGTCGGCTGGTGATGCTCACTGTGTGATCGAAAAAAATTATTTTAAATTGATTTCATGCTGATGGGAGGAGAACATTTGTGATAGTAGAAGGTCCTAAAGGCATTTTTCTCTAGTGTCAAACCCAGGATGTAGTATGAGTGTCCAATCCAAGTGGATAACAAGCCCTGTGAGGCTGTGAAGTGCTTTCCTCGGTCACTGGATTCACGGCCCTAAAATCTCAAAACATGGCCTATTTTGTTTCTTTTTCTTCTCTTCATTTTTTTTCGGACTCTTTACATCTTTCCTCAAACTGGATGAGAATTTATTTAATAATAAAAATAAGTAAACCACAAGAAAAGAGACCATTTAGAACGTCCCACCAGGGATTAGGAATAATTATAAATGTTGTCAGATGGTTACTAATGACTCAGTAAATCCTTGCATATAGTTTGGTTTGCCACAAACCCAGCCCTAGTTCCTTTCCAGACAGATCTGATATTGAACACCCTTTGCCATCAGTGTAGGTAGGTACAGACCCTGAGTGTCTTGCCCAAGCTATATAAATTCTTTGGTGGGGTGGAACATCTGAGCTCTAAGGATGGCAGAGCTTTCAGGAGGCTCTAAAATGCTGCCTAACTTCCATTAAGCAGGGAGCTTAGAAATGGGGCTAAGGAACCTGGGCCAAGGAAAAACAGTCAGTCTTTGCATATCTGCTAAGTAGAAAATTCTCTTTTAGCTGCAGAAATCCTGCTCTCGGGCAACTTAAAATAGGAATTTGAATGTAAGAAGCTCTAACAAAAGGTTTCTTACTCATCTCTGTCTCTTCAGTCTCTGAATTTTGGAGCGTCATCTCAGGCTCTGTGTCTCTTTATCTGTGCTGCTTCCCCTACTGCCCTTCTTAGTGTTCTCCTTCCGTCTCATGGCTTTACACGTATTTAGGTTGAGGACTCCCAATTTCTCTCTCCAGCCCATACCTCTGCTTTGAAATCTTAGACTCATGTATGTACATGCCTACGTGTCACCTTCTCTTGAATGACTAGTAGTTACCTTAAACGTAACATGTCCAAAACTTGCTTTCCCCTGTAAACCTTTCTCTCACGGTTTCTGAATCCCTCCAGTTGCTCAGGCCAAAAACGTTAGAGTCATTCCTGACTCTACTTTTACATACCACATCATTTTTGTCATCAATTCCTGCCTGCTGTACCTTCATTGTACATCTAGAGTCCAGCTCCACTGCTCCCACACAGGGCCAGGCCACCATCATCCCTCACTTGGATTGCCCCAGTAGCCACTTATCTTCTCTCCTTTTGCTTCCCCATCCCCAGGCTGTTCTTGTTATAGCAGCACCAATGATGCTGTTAAAACATCACATCGGATCTTGTTCCTCCTCTGCTCAAAACCCTCCAGTCACTTTTCCATCTCAGATTAAAAGCACCCTGTAGCTACCGGTTAACTGTTGGTCCTGATACCTTATTCTTCTCTCTGTCCTTTTCTCTCGCTTTCTTGCTTTCCCTTGAACACAGTAGGGTCTTTGTACTTGGCTGCTTACTTAGGCTGAGATGGTCTCGGTCTCCGCAGATAACCACAACTTGCTCCTTCACTTTTTCAAGTGTTTGCAGAAAAGTCACCTTCTCAATGAGCTATCCTCTGATTGTAATATTTAAAATTAGCCCCTGCATCTTCTCAGCAATACCTGTACCCCTGCTTTGCCTTAGTTTTCTCAAAAACATTTATGACCAATGGATGGATGAACACACACAGTTGTCTCTGTGTGTGTGTATGTGTGTGTGTGTGTGTCTGTCTGTCTGTCTCTGTCTCCTATAGAGTGCAGAATCTAGGAGGTTAGGGAATTTTGTTTGCTGCTATATTCTCAACACCTAGAAAAAATGGTTGGCCTATTTTAGGTGATTGATAAATAGATTGAATTAATGAATAAAGATTCCAAAAAGTAAATGTACTACCGGGAGAAGCAAAATATCGCTTCTCAGCCTTTGGGCTAAGATCAAGTGTGAAGAGGAGAAGCAAAAGAACCTAAAAGTAATGCTAGGTTTGTATCCTAAAGGGTGTGTAATATGTACTATCTGATTATATATTTTTAAAAGTAAAGATAAAAATTAATTTTTTTTTAAAAGCAAAGGGTATTTGTTTCAGTGATAAAGCAGTTTTAAATTAAATCAAAAATTCAAATTAGGGCTTATAGAAACCACTTCAAAGCATACTCTTACAGGAATGTAACTAAAAAAGGAAAGAAATAAAAGTTGGGTTTGTATAAGCATCATCTTAGCCGAAAGCCAGTGCCCATGTGGAAAATCAGTAAGATGAAAGGAGATACAGAATCTTGTTTTTCTCCTCTCCCTCTTGTATTGGAAGAGAAATCATCTGCTTCAATTTGATCTTTGTTATTTTCGGGGAAAGAAAAGTCAAATTGTTTTTAGTTTTCTCTGTATCAGTATAAACGTTAATTAAAGCATCACTTGGTTGCATTTGATGAGATGGCTTCTTAATTTCATGTATCAGATCCTGATAAACTTCTGAATCATGAGAAATTATGTTTAGCATACAGCATCCTTATTTTTATAGATCTCACTCTAATTATTTGCAGAATGAGTAATCCTTATATTGTTTCTAATACAGACAGGTTCCTTCTCTTGGACATTTCAGGAACTAGTAAAAGAAAATTTTACAAAATAGCACCAACAGGCATCTTCAGCTTTTTATTTTTGCTGCCATCATAGTCATTATTATTTCATAAAAGAAGGGACACTTTAACATTTAAAAATAGGAAAGAATTTTAGAATAAAAAAGGGTTTTATTGTTCTTATCTTTATCATTTTACCATGAACTTCAGATTATGCTGCCACTGGTTGACAGTCCAGAATTTGGGAATGGTTGATCTATAATATGATTCACATTTAACAAGACTAGTATAGTGAATATAATAGAAATTTAACTAGAATACTTAAAAAGGAATACATAGTAAATATAGTGATCACAGGAGGCCTTGGGGGACACTATCAGATTACCAAAGTAACAACTACTTAAAAATTTTTAAGGAAAAGCTAAAATAGTTTCAGAAATAAGCATAGTTAAGAAATTAACCTTGGTATTCTTTTAATATCCCCATATTTTTTTTGTATAATAAGAGCTAACCTTTATCGAGTGTTTATTACTTAGCAAGCACTGTGCTAAGCACTTCTTACATGGATTATTTAATTTAATTCTAATAACCCTATGAGGTAGATAATATTACTATTGAAATTAATTTGGTTGAATGCATTTTTTCCATGTGAGGTAATTAACATTATCACAGAATTATAAATCTTGGATAATGTAAATGTTATGGCAGCATTTTAATAAAACTGATCAAAATGAATGAGGATTAAGAGCATTTCAAGTAATAAGGAAGCTTGCTAACCTTGATTCTGCCACAGCTGTGGCACTGTTATGTTTCACCCCTTCCACCCACCCAGTCTTCCAACCTTTTCCATTATGATTGAAATTCATTCAGTAATCATTCATTTATGAATAATTAATATGGACAAGACAGAATTTTAGGTATTGAGGGATTTAAATATATATGTTAGGTGAGGTTTCTGTTTTCAAGTTTACGATAATCTAGTTGCACAGAGAAGACATGCTTATCAAGAAAAGTTCATGGTTTTATGCCAAATTGTGTCAGATAAACGATTGCCTGAGGACCAAATCCAGGTGCTACCTGTTTTTGTACAGCCCTTGAGCTAAGTCTGGTTTTGTATTTTAAAATTTGTAAAACAAAAAACAACAAAGAAGAATATGTGACAAAGACTGGCCCCTAATGCCTAAAATATGTACTCTCTGGTCCTTTAGAGAAACAATTTGCCAACCCCTCTTCTATAACATAAGCTCAGTTAGGAAGGAGACTGTGTCTAAAGTGTATTTGGTGGACTGGTGTGGCCTGGGAGGACCCCATAGAGATGCTAGTATAATACAAATTGGCAGAGAAAGGAGCAGGATCTGCGAAGGTGGGTGAGGTGCGAATTCTGCAGTGTGATTACCTAAACACTTGGTTGGCCATTGTAGTTGGTAATGTTTCTTTGGGAAAGTTTTTGTTTTTTTGATTGTTAGATTTTTTACTTGTTTTTTCTCTCCTTGAATGTTTCAGACTTGTACTTTCCCCTTCTGTAAAATCATTGAATTCTGTAAAATCATTCTGTAAAATCCATATCATCTGATTTTTTAGGGCCTTCTATAATATGATCTTAACCTATCTTTCGAACCTTGTATACCACTAGTGTACACAGTAACATGGAGAAGGAAATTGTATGTGTATATTAAATACTGATACTAAAAAAAGAATAGTTTTATTGGAAGGACAATAAGACAGAATGCAAAGATCCTTTAGAGCAGGGGTTAGCAAACTATTTCTGTAAAGAGCCAAATAGTAAATATTTTTGGCTTTGCAGGCCAACTATTCAACTCTGCTGTTGTAACAGGAAAGCAACCATAGACATATATAAATATGTAAATGAATGAACACAGATGTGCTCCAGTAAAATTTTATTTACAAAAACCAGGTAGCTGAACACATTTAGCCTACAGACCATAGTTTACCTGTCCCTGTGATACAGTATTTCTAGGTACTTAGAAGTACTTCAAATGTCAATAGTATTGATTCTCTTTCTAAATTTACTTTTTAAAAATTGTTGAAAAATTAATGTACATAGTAAAAAATTAAACAGTACAAAAGGGTTTATGGTGAAAAATCATTCAGCCATGAACTCTACTTTCCTAGTTTTTCTCTCCCTACTCTGTGTATGTAAGAACACACATGCACACACACACACACATATTCTTGGTAATAAGAATGTGAGTACACACATGGGCATACTACCTTGTTAATACACATAGTGGTGTATTATACACACTGTTTTGTGTGTTAATTCTTTTTTTTTTCAATGCTATTAAGACCTATGCCTCTGCCTCAATTTTTTTAATTAATTCATGGGATTTGGGTCTTTTTGCACTTCATCCTCTTGGAAGGATTAAAGAAGTTTGATCTTCGTATCCCACATTCCCAAATTAAAGGCAAAAATTTTTCTCAATATCAAGGCTGAATTTCTCTCACATCCTGTTTCAAGGTTTCTCTCTCATTCTCCTGATTTAGTAATGATAGGAGCTGAGTGGGGAAAAAGGAATAGAGATGAATCCCCTATGATGGGAAGGAGGAGGAAACGACATAAGTATTCATAATGTAAAGAGTTTCTCAGGGTTCACCGACTTGTGATTTATTCCCTGTAGCACCTACAACAGTCCAGATATATAGCAGGCCTATCATATTGAACAAAGTTGTTGACATGAATTAAATCTGTTGCTTTCAGTTGCCTGGACCTGGAGCAGTGTTCTCTTAAGGTATTGGAGCCTGAAGGGAGCCCAAGCCTGTGTTTACTGAAGCTAATGGGTGAAAAAGGTTGTACAGTCACAGAACTGAGTGACTTTCTGCAGGCTATGGAACACACTGAAGTTCTTCAGCTTCTTAGCCCCCCAGGTAGGTTTTTCCATTAGGAATCTTCCCCAGGAGGTAGTCAAATTTAAAGGAAAATGTCTCATTTGACCAGATGAAATGTGTTGAATATTTTTGGAAGCTGTAAATGTATAGAGCCTTATTTTCTTTCCCAGGTTGAGGCTAAAGATCACATAAAAAGCAAATACAATGTGTGAACATCAATTGGATTATGGTTCAAAAAATCAGCTATAGGAGACATTTTTGAGACAGTTGGAAAAATTTGAATATAACCTATGTATTGATACTAAGGAATTATGTGGTAATGATGTTGTAGGTCTATAGACAAATGTCCTTTATTCCAAGGAGATGCATGTTAAAGTATTTAGGGATAAGATTTCTATAACATACATTGAAATAGTGCAACCAAAAAGATGAACATATTTATTTCTATGTGTGTATGTTTGTGGATGAGATAAAGCAAGTATAACAAATGTTTATTGCTTAAATTTTTTGTTGACATGATGCTTTTGAATGTTGATTAACTCAACTATGTGACTTTTCCCTGAATATACCAATACAGAGTGAGGCTTCTCACTTCCCAGACCAGGTGAGGAATAGGAAACAGACCCTCCTCTCCACAGCTACAGATAAAGCTGGGCAGCTGCAGTGGTGTCAGGCAGGGGGCACATGCCATCAGAGTTGCCTGATGGCAGCAGCACTGCAGGCCTCCTTCCCAAGAGGTCCATTTGGCCATTATTTGTCCCACTGGAAGCAAAGAGGCTCGACAGGCTTGAAAGGGCTATGGACTAAGGACCTGATGCTCTCTATTTTACATGGTTTTGATGTATGCCGTTTCTATAGCCAGCTTTGTTAAGGTTTATTTTTAAGTTAACAGGAGGAATTGAAAACTATAATTTAGATCTTTCTTTTGACTGTGTTAGTTCTGGGGTTGGGGAATTAGGGACACATGGTAGGGTGGTGTGCTGTCAATTACATGTACCAGAAACCCCAACTCAAATTGCCATAATAAAGGGAATATATTTCTTCTTCTAACTCATAAGCCTAGAACAGGTTGGGCCTCAAGAGAGGCAGGGTGCCCTGCTTCCAAGGAGTTAGGGGTGTGATTTTGCCTTTACTCTTCCTTTCTTGTTGGCATTGGCTTCCTTCTACAGACTAACTCTCCACATAGTCCAAGATGTCTGTTAGCTATTCCTGGGTTCATTCATTCTTCTCCCAGCAAAGCCTAGAAGTTTCACTCTAGTTAACCAGTTTTGGTCACATGTGTGTCCCTAAACCTGTCACTGTAGCCAAGGAGATGGAATGTGCTGACTTGCCTGGCTTAAAGCCAAGAGTGGAGTTGGGTTGGGTAAGCTTCCCAGGAACCACATGGCTCACCAAATAAAATCGGGCCTGTTGGACCAGGTGCAGTGGCTCACACCTGTTATCCCAGCAACTTGGGAGGCTAAGGTGGGAGATCAGTTGAGGCCAGGAGTTTGAGACTAGTCTGGGCAACATAGTGAGACACTGTCTCTAAAAACATAGGCCAGGTACCATTACTCCTGTAATCCCAGCACTCTGGGAGGCCAAGGTGGGAGGATCACTTGAGCTCAGGAGTTTGAGGTTTCAGGGAGCTATGATGACGCCACAGCACTCTACTCAGAGCAACAGAGTGAGACTCTGTCTCAAAAAAAAAAATTCAAAATAAAAATATTCTAATGTTTTCTCTCCTCTTTGCAGTAATGCCATTTCATAGGAGGACATTAGTTCTTATTCCACAGGAAGTCTGATGATTTTTCTGTGATTGTCCTTACAGAGAGAGGTCTGGTTTGGATTATGCTGTGAGCTTCTGAACAGGCCTTTCAGGTCTAAATGCAGGGAGAAGGGGAAACTTTAGATTTATTTCAACTAAAGGAGAAGCTTTAGTCTTATTTTACCATATTTGGTTCCAGGTGTTTGTGGAACAATAGCCAGAGATAGCTGTAAGAGATAACTGTAATATGGAGTTTCTCTGTTTTTTGGGAAACTGACCAAGTGACCTTCATATGTTTGCTTGGTAGCACAGAAGTGGCTAGGGCAGCATTCCCTCATCTCTAACTGAGACAATTTCTGTGACATGGAGGCAGCTTCAGTGGGCACTCAGCATGAAGTCTAAGATGAGTGGGCACTCACCCTGAAATTCTTGCTCTCTGGGCTCTGGCACCCAATAAGTTTTCTGAAGGAGCCTCATAGGATTGAGGTTTTATCCTCTACTTTCTCCCATTGGGCATTTCCACAGCACCGCAGTCGGCCTGCTTGTCCCTTAGCCTGGCCTTGCTTGAACTGTGTTAGAGACATGGCTTCTACTTTATGTGTGGATTGTGTTCATCCCCATTTCCCAGCACTAATAAATTATGCCCCTGTTTTCATTCCTTTAGTCATCTCGGTGGGAATTGGAGAGGAGGGTTAAATGAGTGTGCTGAAATGGTTTTGAACCAGGGGTCTGTAATGATCTTTTTAGATCTTCTTTTATATTTTTTTTCAAATCCCTTGTAGCATACTCATTGTTATGTTTCTGATATCAATTTTTTATTATTTTTATTGTCTCTAAAATAGTGTAAGGGATTATTGAATATTATTCTTTAGTTTCTAGAATACCTTCATATTTTATCTCACAATTCTGTGAAGAGACAGAACAGTACTATTATGAACATTTAAATTTTACTAGAAAACATTTATATGGAAAATGAAATTTCTAAAAGTTTTCATTTGACCAAAGTCATAGTTAGTTATTGAAAAAGTTAGGATTAAAAACCAGGCCTACTGACCCTGACCTGAACTCAATGCCATTTCCATGATGCTTGGACAATTCCAGGGTATTTGAGAAACTTATAGAATTGCCTCTTTGACCCGTGGACTTTAATTTGTTCTTCCTGCTAAGTTAAAAAGTATTCAAGTACTGTATCTTATTTATAAGGGACTTTTCTTATTTCATGAACATCAGGAAATTGATTTTTATTCCCAAGAGGAAAATATGAAGAAGTGAAAAGAGACCAAGATGGTATGGATGGGAATGAAGATAAGGAAGAAGTAGGGGAAGGGGTGGTAAGCGAGGCCTGAGAGAATGTGCTTCTTGGCATGGAGTGTTGGGGTAGGAGGGCCTCACGGGCAGTGTAACAGGATAAGGGATGTTATGTGGGAGCCACAGTAGATACAGATGTAAATTGTCTTGTAGGAGGGACATATGTGGACATACCTTGTATAATGTTGTAGGATGAACATGTGGACATTCTTTGGTTGTGTAATGGAGGAGATTGTTGGAGGAAGAAGAACGATATTCTGGCACGCTGTGGGGCGCATAGGTAGTTTTCAGTAATAGCTTAGAAAATTGCAGAGTAACTTTGAGGAAGAGTTATAGATGGAAGCTGATGAAAAAAATTTTGGTTTGTGACCTCCTGAAGTAGGTGTATTTCAGTATATGCAATAGGTCTGTTTCTGGAAAAGGTGTTTGTAAATTGCATCAATATTTAAGTGCATTATGAGAGAGTGTAACTTAAAGGGAGCCTGTGATGACTACTTTTTGTCAAGTCAAGAATTATCCTAATTTATCTTCTTTGTAATTCCAGCAGGGTTTTAAATTTTGTTTTATTGCTTAGTATCATCTGTCTGTTTGTGTGTGTGTGTGTGTGTGTGTGTGTGTGTTGAAAGCACAATCCTTAGTCCCATCGTACCTAATCACGTTCTCCCAGGCTTACAGGAAATCAAGTAACCTCTCTGACTTCTTTGCAGATGTTATCTGAAAAATACGCTCATTTGCCAGGAAGCTGTGCATTCACCGTTTA
This sequence comes from Cheirogaleus medius, assembly GCA_008086735.1. Classification (NCBI taxonomy): domain Eukaryota; kingdom Metazoa; phylum Chordata; class Mammalia; order Primates; family Cheirogaleidae; genus Cheirogaleus; species Cheirogaleus medius. The sequence goes on from VBSM01003157.1 coordinate 40,485,499, forward strand.
AAATAGAACTTTCGTTTGTGTACCCTGGGTACATCCTACATAGCGCTGTGCCATAATCTTTCCTTACCTTTGTTTAGTACCTTCTGACTAGTGGGCGCTGCATTAGGGTGATTAAGGGTTGACCATGGGTCCCTGCGCACAAGGCTATGTGGGAGGAAGGAAATATGTGTGGTTAAAACATGGGAGGTATTGTGACTTCTTTTCTTTACTACTCAGCAGGGGTGGTTTCCAAATCACAGTTTGACTGTCAATTCTCAGTCTTTGAAGCAATAAGTAATAAATATATATATATATTTACTTGCTTATTGAAGACTAGACTCCTAAAGTTGATGATACAGGACAGACTTACAAACTGTGAGTTTGAATGTACATTAAAAATCATTTAATCTTGTGTCCCACACAAAGGAAAGATACTGTTTAGGACCTGGCCATGTGGTCCCCTTCCAGCATTCATTCATTTCTTTATAAGACACTCTAGGGGAGAAAGCCTTTTCATTTTCATCATTCTTGTCTCTGTGTATAATGGTAGAGAATATTTGCCCTGGTAAATTTATGAGCAGTGTCATGGTTCAAGATTGTCCCCTGCCTGATACACTCCCTTCGGTAAGATAGGCTTTTTGTGGCTGAAGGTGTGATTACTCTAAGAGTCACTGAGGTAGCAAAACATAAGAGTTTTAAAGCCAAGAAAACCTAGGTTTGCATCCTGTTTCTGCCATTTTACAATGTAAAAAAAATTACTCATAGGTTAAATAACTTACCCCAAGTAATTTGGGTGACCTTCTGTAAATTACTTAACTTTTTTTCATTGTCACTTAAATCTGATTAATATCAGATACCTTGTATGGATATTTCAAAGGTCAGTGCTAAAGTAGTCAGTAAGTTGCTACAGTAATTTTTATTATTATACACATTCAACAAATACATGTTGAACACCCACTGTATCACCATATGCAAGGCACTATTCTAGATGTCAGATGAACTGGTGACTAAGACAAACAGGATCCTTGCTCTCGTGGAACTTCTGTTCTAGTAGGTAAGACAGATCATTGGAAACAAGGATTTCAAATGATAGTACAATGAAGGACACAAAACAGGGTGAATGCAATAGACAACAGGGGTGGAGGAATAGCTAATTTAGAGATGTTTCCAAGAGAAGCTGGACATTTTAGTAAGAGACTTGAATGATGAGAAAAGACATAGCTGCCATGAAACAGTGCGAGTTCGGTTGAGAATCCAGCAAAGGACTGTAAGTAGAAAGGCAGAAAAGACCTTGGCTTGTGAAAGGAAGGAGGACCAGTGCAGCTGGAGCGTGGTGAGCTGGGGGAGAGCGGGTGGGGGTTGGGGGGAGTTCATGTGGGGCCTTGTAGGCCGTGGGTAGGAGTTTGGATTTTATTGTAAGTACAGGCAGACCTCGTTTTATTATGCTTCACTTTATTGCAGATAATGTGTTTTTTACAAATTGAAGGTTTGTGGCAACCTTGTGTTGAGCAAGTCTGTCAGTGCCATTTTTCCAATAGCATGTGGTCTCTGTGTCACATTTTGGTAATTCTCACAATATTTCAAACTTTTCCATTATTGTTATATTGTTATGGTGATCTGGGATCAGTGATCTTGGATGTTACTATCAGAATTGTTTCTGTAATTTGGGTGCCTTGAATTGTGCCCATATAAGACAGTGAACTTAATTGATAAATTTTATTTGTGTTCTGTCTGCTTCACCAACCGGTGGTTCCTCTGTCTCCCTCTCCTTGCCCCCCCCCATTCCTTGAGACACAACAATATTGAAATTAGGCCAATTAATAACATTACATGTAGGCCTCCAAGTATTCAAATGAAAGGAAGAGTTGCATGTCTCTCACTTTAAATCAAAAGCTAGAAATGATTAAACTTGATGGGAAAGGCATATCAAAAGCCGAGACAGGCGAAAGCTAGGCCTCTTTTGCCAGTTAGACAAGTTGTGAATGTAAAGGAAAAATTCTTGAAGGAAATGAAAAGTGCTACTCTGGTGAACACACAAATGATAAGAAAGTGAAATAGCGTTATTGCTGATGTGGAGGAAGTTTGAGTGGTCTGAATAGAAGATCAAGCCAGCCTCAACATTCCCATAAGCTAAAGCCTAATCCAGAGCAAGGCCCTAACTCTCTTCAATTCTTTGAAGCTGAGAGATGTGAGGAAGCTCAGAAGAAAAGTTGGTTCATGAGGTTTAAGGAAATATACTGTCTCTATAACATAAAAATGCAAGATAATGCAGCAAGTACTGATGGAAGAGCTGCAGCAAGTGATTCAGAAGATCTAGCTAAGAACATTGATGAAGGTGGCTACATTAAACAACAGATTTTCAATGGAGACTAAATAGACTTATATTGGAAGAAGATGCCATCTAGAACATTCATAGCTAGATAGAAGAAGTCAATGCCTGGCTTCAAAGTACAGGCTGACTCTCTTGTTAGGGGCTTTGAGTTAAAGCCAGTACTCATTTACCATTCTGAAAATCCTAGGACCCTTGAGAATTAGGCTAAGTCTACTCTTCCTATACTCTGTAAATGAAACAACAAAGCCTGGATGACAGAACATCAGTTTATAGCATGATATACTGAATATTTTCAGCCCACTGTTGAGATCTGCTCAGAAAAAAAGATTTCTTTCAGAATGTTGTTGCTCATTGACAATGCATGCAGTCAGCCAAGAGCTCTTATGGAGATGTACAAAAAGATAAATGTTGTTTTCATGCCTATTAATACAACATTCATTTTGCAGCCCATGAATCAAGGGATAATTTCGTCTTTCAAGTTGTATTAAGAAATACATTTTATACAGCTAAAACGCCACAGATAGTGATTCTTCTGATGGATCTGGGTAAAGCAAATTGAAAACCACCTGGAAAGGATTCACCATTTAGATGCCATTAAGAAGATTCCTGATTCATGGGAGGTGGTCAAAATATCAGTATTAACAGAAGTTTGAAAGACGTTTATTCCAACCCTCATGGATGACTTTGAGTGGTTCAACACTTCAGTGGAGGAGGTCACTGAAGATGTGGTGGAAATAGCAAAAGAACTAGAATTAGAAGTGGAGCCTGAAGATGTGACTGAATTGCTGCAATCTCATGATCAAACTTGAATGGATGAGGAATAGTTTATGGATGAGCAAAGGAAGTGGTTTATTGAGATGGAAACTACTCCTGATGAAGATGCTATGAATGAACAGTGTTGAAATGACAATAAAGCATTTAGAATATCCCATAAACTTAGTTGATAAAGCAGTGGCAGGGTTTGAGAGGATTGACTCCAAGTTTGAAAGATATTCTCCTATGTATAAAATGCTATCAAACAGCATTGCATGTTACAGAGAAATCTTTCATGAAAGGAAGAGTTAATTGATGTGGCAAACTTCCTAGTTGTCTTATTTTAAGAAATTGCCACAGCCATCCCAGCTTTCAGCAACCACCACCCTGATCAGTCAGCAGCCATCAACAAAGACCCTCCACTAGCAAAAAGATTACAACTTGCTGAAGGCTCAGATGATCATTAGCATTTTTTAGCAATAAAATATTTTTAAATTAAGGTATATACATTGATTTTTTTTAGACATAATGCTATCACACACTTAATAGACTACAGTATAGTATAATGCATAACTTTTATATGCACTAGGAAACCAAAAAATTTGTGTGACTCGCTCTGTGAGGGTGATCTGGAACTGAACCCACAGTATCACCAAAGTATACTTGTACAGTGGGAAGCCATTAGAGGATTTTAATTGCAAGAGTGGTATGAATTAATTTATCTTTTAAAAAGACATTTGGGCTGCTGGAAGCAAGGAAACAAGTTAGCAGGCCATAACAATAGTTCACTCCAGAGCTGACCGTGGCTTGGATTAAGATGGCATTGAAAGTGGCGAGATGTGGAACTTAATTGACAGGACTGGCAGATAAAGTACCCATGAGAAATAAGAAAGGGGGGACGTGGCATTCCAGGATGACTACTAAGGTTGTGTCCCGAGTAACTGGATAAATGGTAGACTGCAAGACTGGCTTACCTTCCGTAAGATGGGGAAACTGCAGGGGTGGCAGAAGAGTAGATTTTTAGTCAGAAGGGATTTGGGACATGTTAAGTTTGAGGTCACTATAAGACATCAAAATTTAGAGCCAATTTAGCCAAAACTCTTATTTTTCAGGTGTATTACTTATTCTCTTTAGTCTTTGCTGCAACTTTTTTTTCTCTTTTCACACCTAAACTTTGGAAAATCAGAATTTTTGTATCTTATGGTTGTGATATAAGACTCTTCTGGCAGATGAACAGTAAATATGAGGCCATTAAAATACAGTGTTGTGAATTTGCTGGCTTCAGCGAGAGTGCTTATATCCCATTTTCCAACTTTCCTACCAGCTTATATTACAGAATTCAGAAAAATTCTGAACTTCATCCATCTTGTGCTAACTTGGCCTCAACATAAAGGACTAATGAATATGAAAGCTCTCCCTTGGTGAGAGTTTTAAATTATTTTTTGAGAGGTTCTACTCTATTTACTGAAGATTTTCTAGGGTTTCTCTGGATTCCTCAAATACGTTAGATATGCAGTAAATACTCATTTTGAATTTTGGTTTTATTTGGTATCTTTCTGCTATGAATTTCACATACATATTTTTTACCTTATCTACCATTTTGTCTAGAACATTTAGTACCTTTGATGTATTAAGATTACTATTATTTACACTATCTCCTCTTATAATCTTGTTCCTTTGAATTAGTGGGTGGTAGAATACAAAGACATTGTTATGAGGTCACATTCAGGATAGACAAGGAAAGAAAATAAAAGTAAGTGTAGGAAATTAAGTTTTACAAGTTTTAATGATCTTTTCTGCTTCCTTCTGAAGGCTAACCAACCCAGTGTTATGTATTATGACGTTGGCAAACGTAAAATTTCCTAACTTTGGTTTATGTCAGTTATCTATTACTGCACAATAAATTACTCCCAAACCAGAAGTTTCAAACAGTGACGATTTATCTCATGCAGTTTCTGAGAATAGGAATCCACGAGTGGCTTAGCTGGGTGGTCCTGGCCAAGAGTCTCTCATGAGCCAGGGCTGCAGTCAGCTGAAGGTTTGACTGAGGCTGGAAAGTCCACTTTTCAGATGGCTCGTTCACATGGAGATTGTCAGAGACCTCATTTCCTCACTGGCTGTTGGCAGGAGGCCTGAGGTTTTTTTTCTTGCCACTGGGCCTCTCAGCAGGGATGCCTGAGTATGCTCCTGACATGGCATTGTACTTCCCCAGCATGAGAGCGTGAGAGAGAGGAAGGAGAGAGGGGGTTGTGGGTGTTCCCTTACTGAGTCTAGCATTTTCTTCCAAGCTCCTGTTGAAAGTTTCCAAGTTTTGGTGTTGGTAGTTATTCCTCAAATGAGAAATGTTTTTACCACAAGTATCAAATTTATATCCTGCTGCTCTGTTTCTGTGACTTTCTGCTTCCAAAATAATTTTCATTTCATTGCAAAATCATGATAATTTAAAGACACTTTCAATGACATTGTGTTAGTCTGTTTCATGCTGCTGTAACAGAATGCCACAGACTGGGTGGGTAATTTATAAGGAACAAATATTTATTTCTCAGAGTTCTGAAGCCTGGGGAGTCCAAGATCAAGGCACTGGTATCTGATGAGGGCCTTCTTGCTGCGTCCTCATATGGCACAAAGTAGAATGGCAAGCATGGACAAATATTATGTCCTATGGCAAAAGAGCAGAAGAGAGTAAACCCAAGCCTTTTCCGTAGGGGCATTAATCCATTCATGAGGGTAAAACCCACATGACTCAATCACCTCCTTTAGGCCCCACCTCCCAATACTTGTTGCATTGGGAATTAAGTTTCCAACATATCAATTTGGGGGGACACATTCAGACCATAGCAGGCATTTCAACTTAACACTTGTATTACTAATAGTGTACCCAACCCAACTGAAGTGCCAGCCATATGAGCATTTACGACCAAGTATTTGTGTGAACTGACATTGAGAACTACACTGTGACTGCTGACCGGCAGGCATCTATTATAAGGTGCATCCTGATTTCAGAGTGTTAGAATGTGGGGGAAAAAATGTTTCTAAGAATTGAAGAAATATGGCAAATAATTTTCTCACCTAATCATGGGGAAGTATAGGAGATCAAAGTCTCCTGGGTAAGTTTCTTTCCTCTTGGTTTTACAAAGCCTGGGGAAGGAGATGTGAATGGGTGATTTATAACAGATAAATATGTAGGTTATTTCTAGAATATTTCATTTTTTGTTTTCAGATACATAAACAAGGAAAGTTCCTCTTCTGTTATTTTTATTTATTAATTTTTTTTTCAGGAATAAAGATCATTGTAAACCCAGAATCAAAGGCAGTCTTGGCTGGACAGTTTGTGAAACTGTGTTGCCGGGCAACTGGACATCCTTTTGTGCAATATCAATGGTTCAAAATGAATAAAGAGGTATTTTTTAATGTCTTTTAATTCTTCTGTAATAAGAGGAAAGAATGATAGAAAATTAACATTATTGTCCTAAATGTGGTTTTCTTTGGTTTAAGAGTCTTGATAGACATTGCTAGGTTATTGCTGAAGCATTCAATAATTATTATTTTAGTAAGACAATTCCAAAATTGTCTCACCAAAAACTTGTAAACAGTAATGAAATCAGTTCTCCACTCTAAAAATTGTAGAAAGTAGAGATTACATAGGACAACAACATTAGCAAATATGAAACCTCACCAGTACATTCTTACATATCTATACAAAACTTTTTGCAACAGATATGTTCCAACCAAAATGTTTAAAAGATTTTCAAGGCTACATGGAAAGCTAATGCCTTATTTTCTTAAGAATTCCACATAACTGTGTTCTATCAAAAGATTTAGGACATTGTTTAGATTCTGAAGTAAAATTCAGGTAAGCAGAGTGGGGCATTTATTCCTTTTGTGGAAGGGTTGTATCCCTGCACCACTCAACAGATAATGAACAATCAAATATTAGAATTCTCTTTTCCTCAAAGTTCTTCAAACCACCTGCCACTGGGGGGTTCTCCGTGGTCTGGCTGCCCCATGTTGAGTCTCACTCTTGTGGGCTTTTCCCTTCCTCTCCTTCATCCCTCTCCCTTCACCCTCTTCCCTCCCCAGTTACATCTGAAAAGTCTATATTTAGTCACAACCTCAGTCACAGTATTTCAGCTTCCTTCCAAGCTTGATGCCTAGTCTCCATTTGCAAATCTAAAACTAAATAAAAGAGCTGTTCTCAGATTACGATTTTCCCTTTAATTGGATCACTTCATGTGACAGAAGATTTTTGTGGTATTATACAGTTTTCTGTTTCTATCCCTAACACAGAGGTAAGGTAAAAGAACTGGAATGTAGTAAAAAGATTGCATGTAGGCTTTGGCACCAGAGAGGTCTGTGTTGGAACCCTGACGACACTTGTTAGCCCCGTAAATTCCTATCATAAAGGGTTGTGAGAATTAAGTAGATAGGATGTTTTATGTGCCTAGGCTCTTGAGAGATGGTAGCTGAAGGTATTTTTACCATATTTTCTTAATTGCAAAGTTGCTTTCATTTTAATGAATGACTTTTGAAGGATTGGGGAAAACCTGCTACATTTATGTGTATTGTTTGTAAAATATGTCCTGATTGGAGAAAGGTAGAAATGTAGGGGTGGGGAGTGTGTCTTAGATTGGAATAGTTGTAATGGATTTAAAAACTCTTAACAAATCAAGTTTTGTCAAACCACTCTCATGTTTATAGGATGCTGATAGGTCTATTGTAGGAGATTTTCATTTAACAAATGTTTGTTGAGTGCCTGTTTTGTACCAGGCCGTGTTCTAAGGCATGACTATGCAGCAGTGACCACCAGGTCTCAGCACCTCTCAGTACCTACACCAGAGCAAGAGCATCACACTCCAGTGGGGAGACAGACAGTAAGCACAGATAGTTCTGTGAGTGAAGAGCTATGAGGAAAACCAACAGGGTGGTCATATAAGGAGGTGAGAAGCCACTAAAGGTTTTAAGCAAGGGAAGTAAGGCAATAGGATTTATGTTTTTAAAACACAAACTTGCTGCTTGAAAGAAGCAGAAAACAGCAAAAAGCCCAGCTATCTAATGCCTATGCTTGACTAGAAATAGCAGTAGTGTGGGCTAGGGTATGGCAGTGGCGGTGGATCACAGTATGTGATTCAGTATGTATTTTAGAAATGTGTTTAACCCAGCTGACAGACTAGATGTGAGCATGAGGAGAAAGGAGGAGAAATCAAGATGACCCTTAGGTTTTTCACTTGAGCATCAGGGACATGTTGAAGATTGAAGAGGACCAGGTTTAGGGAGAAAATTCAAGAGTTTGACTTTAGACATGTTAAATTTGAAGTGCCTAGTACAGTCCAGATGAATCAGCTGGGCAGTTTGGGTGTCTGGGGAGGCAGCATTGAGAGCTATGTAGGAGCAGGAACCAGCAAGGAGATAACTAAGAGGAATCTGCCAGAGAGACAGGAGGAAAGCCAAGAGAGAACGGTGTGGAAGTCTAGAGAGAAAAATGTTTCAAGAAGAAAGAGGTGGCCAGCTTCTTCAGTGCTGCCCAGAGAAAGTGTGGGGCCAGGAGAAGCTTGCTTGGTGTTTTGGTTTATTTAAGATAGAAGGTACTAGAGTATGTTTTTGAGAGTAATATAGTAAAAGGGAAAGTAGATGCTAAAGCAAAGAGAGAAAAAATTGCAGGAATAAAGTCAAGAGAGGATGGAATTTGAGGGGAGGAAAAACTTTATCTTCTTAGGTTCAGTACCTGGGGGCCCGTGAATTAACTGAAAGAAGACAGATTAACAGGAGAATAAGTTTAGTTATATGCGTATAGGAGCTTACAAAAGAAATAGCTGGCTAAATGGCTAAGTTATAACTTAGTAGGGAAAAGACAGATGTTGGGGAGCCTCTGTAGGAATAAATAGATTTCTTCTGGAAAGACCAAGGGGTTTCTAGAAGAGCAAGAGGAAATAGGAAAGTTTGTGATAACGTTTGTTTGTGCAAGTGCCAGTAGTCTTTCCCCTTCTTTGTGGCCATAAACTTCCCAAAAGGGATTTATGGTAGTTTTACTCTTGGTCTCCTTTCTGGGAGTAAAAGCTGCCCCAAGAGGGAATTTATGGTGGCCTCATTTCTCAGAACTTTCTGCTTTTAATCAGATAAGGAGAGACTGAGAAGACTTCTTTCTGCCTCTGTTGAATCCCACATGTCTTCAGTTTAATGTAATCTTCATACCAACCCTGAGGATCTGAGTGAATCCCCATAGATCTTTAGCTCACGTAGCCTTTATTAGGAAAATGCATCTTCCATTTTAACAGGAGGGATAGGTCTGTGATTTGGTGGCAGGAAAAAGAGATCATTTTTATCTACAGTCAATGCCCGAGAGAAGTAGGATTGCTGGAGGTTTGAGGAGGAAGAGCGAGTATACATTAATAGTCTAGTAGCAGAGCAGACTTACCAGGATAACATAGGATTGTCAAGCAGTGCTAAATGCAGCCTGTCAGCCCAGCTGTCACGCCTTCAGCGGAGTGCTCGTGCTCTGGTGCAGTTACTGAGAGGGAGAGAGTTGATTTCAGCTGGTTGGGGATTAGAGAAGAAGAGGGGTGAGCTTATTGAAGTACAGGTTGAATATCCTTATCTCAAATGCCTGGGACCAGGAGCGTTTTAGAATTCAGATTTTTTTAAGATGTTGGAATATTTGCATAATATATTTACTGGTGGACTATCCCAAATCTGAAAATCCAAAATTACAAGTGCTCCAATGAACATTTCCTTTGAGTGTCATGTCGATGTGCAAAAAGCTTCAAATTTAGGAGCATTTCAGATTTTGGGTTTTTGGATTTGTGATGCTCAACCTGCCCTTTGCAAGGGAATTATTGTAATATAATGAGGCACTTGGGTAACCCCTTAGCAATGTGCCAAAGTTGGTGTAGCAGATACATTGCTGTGAGCAGAAAAAGTAAAAGAAACCTTATTGGGGTGATGGAGCCCTGGATAAGAGTTTGGGAACCTGTGGGTGGCTGCTCCCCTCAACACTGATAGCTTTCCATAGCCCTTCTCAGCCCAGACCTTGAAAGAGAGTGGATATTGTTTGGTTGAGGATTCTATCCTCTTAGAGAATGTTGCAGATCAGAAAGTGAAATCTCAAAGGTAAACTAACTTGTCTGTGAATTTGCAGCTAATTTGGTCAGAGCTGAAAATCATAGTCATGTCTAACTCTGTGTTCTCTCCACACCACTGTGGTGCTTGTCCTGTTGTATGACTGCTTAACTCATAAACGTTGTGATTATAGATCTTTTCAGCGCTCAATGATTGAACTGTTTTAAATGACAGATGGTTTTCTGTTAGCTTTTGGAAGATGTATGGGGGACAACTTAACTCTACTTAATGGATTTATAAAAGACTGTGGATTTTTAATACTTTCATCCTAAATAACTAAAAAATGTTGTTTGTTTTTTAATTCAAAAATATTTTAGAACTTGGTGGGGATGGGTAGAATAAGACATACTTTCAAGTCTCCATACTGAAATCATAGATTTTCCACAGTATATTTTATAAGACATGTTTTTGATGAGTCATTCACTTATTCTCTTATTGATTTGTTCACAGATTCCATACGGAAATACATCAGAACTTATTTTTAACACGGTGCATGTAAAAGATGCAGGCTTTTATGTCTGTCGAGTTAATAATAATTTCACCTTTGAATTCAGCAAGTGGTCACAGCTGGATGTTTGCGATGTCACAGACGTAACAGAAAGCTTCCGGGGTAAGTGATAAAAGAAGCTGAATGTTGAGACGAGGATTGCCTTATTTTATTTTATTTTATTTTATTTGTTTACTTTTAAATAATTTCAGAGTACCAAAAGCTCACAGATGTACTTCATCCAATATAATGTCAACAGTTGTTAAGATTTGATTCCATGTGCTTTGTCTTTCTCTATGTGTGCACCTACACACACACGTATGTGTGTGCAGATGACATAGGCCCTCCTCAGTCTGGTTCCTGCGCCGGACCTCTTCAACCTTGCCTTCCCTGGTGGCCCATTAGCTACCCTCACGCACGACACCTGTATGTACTCAAGCTTCATTTCTCCTGCCACTCCCGTTGTCTTGAATATGCCTTGCTTATTCACAACTCACGTCTTTGCGTCAGTTCATCTTTCCATCTGGAATACCTTTTCTGCTGGCATACTCTCATGATTCTTTCAAGCCTCAACTTCCTCTTCTGCTCCCTTGGCATTCTGATTTTACCTCTATTATTATAGAACTTGTTGCATTACTTTTAAAATTATTTGTTTGCCTAGTTGTGTAGGGGTAAAGAGTAGCTCATAGTTCCCTTTTGTCTTTCTAGTTCTTAGAACAAAGCCTGTCAGGTAGCGGTCATTCATCAGTTATGCAATTCACTGAACACTTTCATGAGGCACAGTCTTGGGCTTAGGTGTTAAAGCCGTTCTAAACTAAGCATTAGAGAGAGCCCCTGACCCAAATTACTTACAGAGTGATCAGGAAGGAAAGATTACCTGTTGCAGTAGAAAGCAGAAAGACTTCCTCAGAGCCTTCTTTGCTGCCTTTCTCTTCCTCCCAAAAGTTAATCTTTTGAACATACTTCTATCTTTCAATTGTTATCATCAGGCCTATCTGCCTATTAGACTAAGTTCCTGAGGGTAAAGTCTGGGTCTTAACAATCTTTGATGAATCCAAACACTTCACCAGTAGGCATTCAATAGATGTTTGTCAACAGAATGAAAAACCAGGGTAAATTCTGTTTCACAAGGCAGAAATGGATACATTTCCATCAAGAGCATTTAATATTTTCACATTTAAAGCACATATTCAGGGCTATCTGAAAATCTCTGAAGGGTTCATTGTAGCCAAAACTTATTTTTCCTTATTTAAGAAACAATCTTGTGAAACTAACATCATGGAAAAATGCTACTTCTTGAAGTTACTCACGAGTGCTGAATAACATCATTGTAAAAAGTAGAGTAGAGAAACAAAAAGCGTATAAGACCTGATAGTCTTGAGTTCTGCGATTAAGGTGTGAGTCAACTAGAGGTCAGTTTGTTGTGGATTTGAATGTTGTGGTCTCTGGTTTGGGAGGAGAAAAACCTCTTATCTAACATAGTCTTGCTGCTCAGTTTTCAGTTCCTTTCTATAATGTCTGTTTTCTCCCAAATCATTGTATTGCTCCCAAAAATTTCTGTTGTGGAAAAACTCCAGAGTTGATGTCAGCACTAAAGGCCATGTAGTATGTCATTCAGTGCAACAAAACATTCATCCTTCATCTACTCATAGTGCTCCATCTTTTTAGTCCTGTAACTAGTATTGATCAAGATAAAGACCCAGCTACTCTTTAGAGTAGCCATCAGATATATTTTGTTTATTCACATGCACAATCAAGACCATATTCTTTGTTGTGTTTGCTAGACAGAATAGAGAGGGAAACAGACTTTTTGTTAAAAGAAAGTCTGTCTTCCATTCCTCTCTCTCATTTTTAGCTTTTCCTAAACTCAAATAAATAATGTCAGGGTTGTTGAGAATAAAAGAATATCACCATTTTCTTTAAAGAAAAAATATCTCATGTACCTCTCTCAATTTTAATTTTTTTCATCTTGTTTTTATTGAGGAATAATTTGCATACAATACGATATACAGATCCTAAATGTACAGTCCAGTGAGTTTTAACAAATACATATCTGTTTAACCCACACCCCTATCAAAATGTGGAACATGTTCATTAGCTGAGCGAGTTTTCTTGTGCCCTTTCCCAGGCAATGCCTGCCTTTCTCACCTATAGTCGCTCTTTTGATTTCTTTCATCACAAATTGATTTTAGTTTTTCCTTATGTTAGAACTTCAGATAGAGTAATATACATATATTTTTATATCCAACTACTTCCACTCAGCATAATTTTTAAGATTTATTCATGTTACTAGGTGTATCAGCAGTTAGTCCTCTCTTTTTGCTGAGTAATAATCCATTATATGAATAGGTTAGTGTGTTTATCCATTCTCTTATTGATAAACATTTAGTTTGTGTTCAGTTTTGGAATATTATGGATAAAGCTGCTATAAACATTCTCTTAAAAGCCTTTTTCTGGATATATGTTTTTATTTCTTCTGAATATTACCTAGAAAGTATGTTTAATTTTCTTTAAAAACTGCCAAATATAATAGTTTCCAAAATAGTCTTACCATTTTGCATTACCATCTGCATCCTGGGAAACCCTCTGGCCCAGGCTGCCTGAGATCACTGGTCACACTAATGCCAGCTCACACTCTGCTCTTAAAAATGTGTAAAACATTCAGCTGGCTTACTCTTCCTCATCCATTCAGTTCTAAAGGTGGGGCCAAGCAGGGTGGACATTTGGGTAGGGATTGGGGGGGTGTCTGTGATGGCCCAGAGCAGAATATCAAAGCCCAGGTAAGGTACCTGTGTGAGAGTGGGGCATAGTCTCCAGAAATAATCACGATTAATTAAGAGAGCAATTTATATCTTTCTAGACTATTTCTGTACATGTAATAAACTTTAATATATTTATAAGTGGAATCATATCCAACAAATATTGATCACCTGCAATGTGTTAGACACTGAGTTTCATAATAGAGACTTGGTACTACATCAGACTGACAAGCCTTGTGCCCTCAAGGAACTTAAAGAGTAGTAAATGAATATTATTATTTCTGATATCTGCCTAGGGAAGAAATGTTAGTGATAACCTTTCCATATATATTCAGTGCTGATGATAACAAAACTTCTTATTTCAGTAAGTCAAAGAACAGAACATAGAGCTTTCCATGTTGAATGTGAATATCATTCAAGATGTTAATAAGTTATTTGTTCCATCAAAAAGATTCTGCATCCAGGCACATTTGGAAAACACTTGAACTGTATTCCTCACTTTAATTCATAATGCACACTAACATTGAAAAGTCCTGCAATAAAGAAATGTGTTTAACCTTGTTTAGCCCAGAATTTTCTAAATTTATTTGTCCATGGCATTCTTTTGTCCATAGAACATCTCTTAATATTTCTAGAAGTGCTATAGTTTTGTGAAACATAGTTTGGGAATATTGTTAAAGACTATAACAAATGAACTTGGACACGTATTTTTTTTCTAATTATAGGAAAAATTTGTTTTTATTTCTAACCTAGAGCTTTTTCAAGGAAGTTTGGATGGCATCTCTGAATCCAAGTTGCAAATTTGTGTTGAACCGAGATCCCAGAAGCTGATGCCAGGCAGCACGTTGGTTTTACAGTGTGTTGCTATTGGAAGCCCTATTCCTCACTACCAGTGGTTCAAAAATGAATCACCATTAACACATGAGACAAAAAAGCTATACATGGTAGGAAGTTGATTTGGGGAGTGTTTTGGGGGATTAATATGTAAAACAAATTGTACAGTTGAAATTTGGGTGAACATTAAAACTCATTTTTTGTAATTTAATATTTTCAGTATTTTCAAGTCTTATGATTTAATATTAATTAGCTTTTATATTTGCAAAAGTGCTAGAATTCATCATGGGCTTATATGAAAAATGTCAAATAGTATTGCATCAAACTTACCACTGTTGGAATCATTATATCATTTGCTTGCTAATATTTAACCTAATGAAGCCAATCTAACAATATTTAAAGCCTTCTGAATTTTATCTTTTAGAGAGTTTTGTTAAAACACAAAATGACTTTTTCTCCAAGCCAATTTAAATTAAAATTGAAGAGGAAATATGTATATGTTCTGATCTTGATATAGGTGCCTTATGTGGATTTGGAACATCAAGGAACCTATTGGTGTCATGTATATAATGATCGAGACAGTCAAGATAGCAAGAAGGTAGAAATCATCATAGGTAAGCAGTGTTACTCACTGTTCTCACAAGTGGACTTTAATGTGAGCTATATAAACTAAAACATTTAAGCAAAGGAAATTCTTTTTACCCCATACTATTTGTGTGTTAAGTTTACCAGGAGTAGTGAAATTTGAGACAATGCATACTAAATGCATAATCTAGGTTCACATACAAAGAGCAAAAAGAACCAGGGGAAAAAGCTATTTATTTTATTTAGATCATTTTAGTTATTTAATTTTATAGTTTATTTTAAACATTTATGGCTAAAATGTATTCTTCAGAGCTTTAGCTACAAAATACTAATTTAGTGAAAAAAAGAGTTCTAATAAAACATTTTTAAAACAAACATAGACACATGAAAGAAGAATGATTATTAATCAACTGTCCGCATTATGAACTGCATAATTTGGGAATTCTGCTTAAGCTTAACACAAGTATAGTTATGCTGTAAATAGTAGGATACATGTTGACATTGATGCTCATGTTGTTTTGCCAGTATATCTCTATGATATTTATCTCTGTGCTTAATGGCTGCCCTTCCTAAGATCATGAATTACAATATATTCAAATTTGTTTTCTCTGAAACAAGGAAGAACAGATGAGGCAGTGGAGTGCACTGAAGGTAGTGTAATTCTTTGGTTTGAAACCAGATCTTCTGCATGCTGGTTACTCTCGGGATTGGTGCAGTGCTCTTAGCTTACTGAGTGCAGTAATGGAAAAAATACTAGCTCTAAGAAAGGATTATGATTGAGGGGTATTATATCTTAGTCTTTGAAATTTTATAAATTGCCACAGACACTATTACAATAACTAATCTTCAGTTGCCTTCTTATCACATATAAGAAAAAAGTTCCTGCATAATATCTTCTGAGTAGTGACCATTTGTAATTAATTCTTAATGTTAATTTTTATCTGCATAAAATTTGTTAAAAAAGATAGGTGGCTATCCTGTCATGGATGTTTGTTTAAATTATTTTATCCTTTAGCCATGATAAGATGCCTCTCAAATGCAAATATCGTTTCTATAAAAGTTTCAGGACAGGAAATTTGTTTAACACATGTTTTATATGTTTAAAATTATAAATATTCTGTTTTAATATAAAAAATTCATAAAATTTTTTTGAAGCTACAAAACTGTAGATTAATCTACTATGTCACCTTTACCATATGTAAAGAGAACTAAAAATCTATTTCAGCATAAACATCTCATTTGTTTTAATTAGCTAAAGTATTGTACTTAAATTATAATAAGTAGGTTTTAAAACTTAGATCACTTTTCTTAGCATGATGTCACATTGGTTTGCAAAATTAGGTTTGTGGACAGCAAAGTATTTTTTCAATTTCTGCCTCTTTATAACACAACCTTAAGCTCTACTACTTGGGTAAAGTAAGAAAATAATGTTAAATCTTACGTTTCCTGGTTTTCCTGTCCTTCGTGTCTCTGTGGTGTCACTTTGAAATACTATAATTACTGTTTTCATCCTAATACTTGTGATCAAGAATTCTCTCACATAAGGGAGTTCCAATCCTATGATCTTTTAACACTATGGGAAGCCGTGTAAGAAATCCTAATCTTCCTCTCTTAATTCTTTTTGCCTAATTGCATGGTTTTTAAAACTTCTTAATGTTGGAGACCTCTAAGAATAAATATAAGCTAGCACTGCTGTTTTTCTTCAGGGTGATGCATGTGAATTATTTCTGTGCTGCTTCTATACCTAAAAGATTTCTTATATAATTTTTGCAGTGGCAAACATACCATTAAACAATAATTTTCAAATAACTCTATTCAGAACATAGAGATGAAAATCCAGCTATGAAGTTGCTCCAAAAATTTCAGATAGAAAAATTAGATCCAAATCTTTTTCTGCAAAAGTCTACAAAGTTGAGACATTGTGTGTAAACAGTGTCCATATATATATAGAGAGAGAGAGAGAGAGAGAGCGCGCGTGCAAGCGAGAGCGCGCATGCATGCGTGCGCATGTGTGTTCATGGTGTCCTCCACTTCATTTTACGTATTTTGTTAAAAATACTTGATCAGGCTATTCTGCCATAAAAAAGAATGAAATTATGTCATTTGCAGCAACATGGATGGAACTGGAGGTCACTATGTTAAGTGAAATAAGCCAGGCACAGCAAGACAAATAAGGCATGTTCTTACTAATATGTGGGAGTTTAAGAAGTTGATCTCATGGAGGTTAGAGAGTAGATTAATGGTTACCAGAGGCTGGGAAGATGGGAGAGGTGTATATTTCAAAACAGCTAGAAGAAAAGAGTCGAAATGTTCCCAACACAAAGAAATGATAAAAGTTTGAGGTGATAGATATCCTGAATACCCTGATTTAATATTGTACATTCTATGCATGTGTCAAAATTTCACATGTAGCCTATAAATATGTACAAATATGTGTTAGGATCAGGGGTGGGGGTTGAATAGGTGGATATTTTTTAGGGCAGTGGAACTATTCTGTATGATTAACTGTAATGGTGAATACACGTATACAAATTTTAAACAGTCATTCAGGAGGTCAGAGGAGGCAGACCCCAAGAGGGACAAGACTCTAGCTATATTATAAATGTCTGAAACTGCCTCACTGAGGAGGGATGGAAGAATAAGGTGCTGCTGACCCAAGTAACTGGGAATAAGTCTAGTCTGTAAGACTGAAGGCAAAAGAAATTACAGTCTCTCATGCACTGGTTGATACCCTCCTTCATTGATTTTATGTCTCATATAAAAATAAAGTTTGTGTGTAACATCTTAGAAATAGTATAACATTTGTAATTTACTGTTAAATGTTAATTTTTTTATCTTCATTAAATTCATGAAGGAAAAAAAAATAAACTGGGCATGGTGGGTCACATCTTTAGTCCCAGCTACTCAGGAGGCTCAGGCAGCAGGAGGGTCACTTGCATAGGAGTTCATGTCTAGCCTGGGCAACATAGCAAGACCCCATCTCTAAAAAAAAAAAAATCAGATAGCTATAATGTCATAGATATTTGCTTATTTTTTTAAAAAAAGATCATTTGAGATTGTTAATTAGTTTCAAGAAGTTTATAGTTGGGGCTACAGACAAACCTGTCTCTTGACTGTTTTTGTCCCATAATTGGCCAGAATATCTAAAACTTTGAACAAATTATGAATGAGCTTAGTGTTTTGTCATTTAATGAAAAACATTAATAGTTGAGAAGTCCTAAATGATATGCATAACAGTAGTCTTTCTTATTCAGCATTTGCATGGCTGCTTCATTTAATTTGAAAAGTTCTAAACTGATAAAACATTATAACATGATTTAATGACAGAAAAATTACTACTTTGATTAGTCTTATTATTTGTGCTAAATTGGAGGTTGTATTACTTAAAATTAATCTATTTTCTCTTATTCCATTTTAGATGAATTAAATAATCTTGAGCATCCTGGTGAGTAGTACAAATAGAACATTAGTTTTAGATTTTTAAATTGTTGACTATAATAAAAATACTATAGATACTCTTTTGCTAGAGTAATACTAGCAATTTTTTATTGCAATAATATAACTTAAGGTTGAAATTAACTACTTACCTAAAGTACAATTTCATGCAAGTGAAACACTAAAAATATTTTAGATTGTAAAACTATAAGGGTAGCAAAATAAACATTTGAGGCAACATAAAACCTCAGTGTATTTTTTTATCATTGTGTATTACTCCTTATATCATGAAAAGTAAGTTAATGGGGGAAGTGTATGATCTTTAATCCAAAAGACAGGAGTGTTTGAAAGAGTGATAGGTAACAGTTCTAAACAGGACAGATGTCTGGGACCTTGTCTCCATTACTCAACTGTTGAGTGTGTCTGAACTCACTGGGTGGGCATCTTTACCTGAAATAAGAAGTGTGTTCGTGGAGATAGTTGGCACTGCACAAGTGGGTTGGTCAGCGACCACTGAGAGACTGACGGTTGGTTGGCAGGAGTATGGAGAGTTCTGTAGACTAATTTTAATTAGAACAGGTTCCTGAACAAGCTAAGATAAAGAGAAAGCCTTCACTGAGTAAAAGGCATATCAGTAATAAGGACGACGTGAAGACAGGACATCAATGTAGATTACGGCGATTCTGAAAGACAGCAGGGGAACCTGTGAGTATACCTGAAAATAAAACCTTGCAGGAGTAGATTAAGAAGGCAATGATCACATCATAGGGATGTGGTGCGAGCATTGTGGAGGGGAAGGGCATACCTCTAACCCTTCTTAGGGAGAGGCAAAGATATACAATGTAACCAAAATGTAAAAAAAAATCTTTTGTCAGGTGGAGGGCAGGGGGGAGGGGAGGGGAGGTGTATACTTACATAATGGGTGCCTTGCGCGCCACCTGGGGATTGGACATGCTTGAAGCTCTGGCACATGGGTGGGGGGTGGCAGGGGCAATGTATGTAACCCTAACAATATTTGTACCCCCATTATATGATGAAATAAAAGGAAAAAAAAAGGCAATGATGTCATTTAATATTTGTTGAAAGCCGGTGTTATTTCTCTACATGTTATTTCTCATTATTTTAGCATTATAACTAGTTTGCTTAGTGTCATACTCATATTTCATTAATAAACATCTATTATTGTGAATGCTCTTTGGGCTGTGCTGATTGCATATGAGCAAATTAGACACAGCAGAAAGCCGCCATTACTTGTGTATCGTTCTCCTTGCTGTAGTATTCTCAGTAAGACCTGCTTCAAACATCTAAAACTAGAAGGTGTCAAAAACCATCCTATTAATTATTTCTCTTGGTCTAGATAGAATCCCCTTTTCCTAAATTTGCCTTTCATTTCTTGCCCTTCTTTAATGAACATTGTAAAAAGTTATTTCAGAAAAACTTTAATGAACAACCACCACTAAAATTCTAAAATTTTCCTAGCCCCCTCTTTGATTATCTCCTTATTCCCCACAGTTCAGAGAGTAGTTTTAAAAAAGAATGATGTGTGGGAAAAGCTTTTAATAGGCTCCAGTGGCATTTATTTTTCTAAAAGTGCAGAGTTACTCACTCAATAGTAGTAGATACATGCCTGATTGAACGACACCTTTCCCTGCATCTCTTCCTGAGGATGCTCAAGGTGGGAGCAGGACTTCATTTTATGTGTGATAGGTGGTGAAAGCATAGAATCTGGAATGAGGCTTCCTAAATTAGAATCCAGATTTGCTACTTGCTAGCTTGATAACTTTGGGCAAGTGACTTAATCTCTCACTGCCTCCGTGTCCTTATCTGTATAATGGGGTTAATTATAGTACATACCTCATAGGGTAGAGTGAGGTTTCATTAGATCTGTTACATAAAGCATGTAGAACAGTGCCACCCAAGGCATCAGTCAATGTTAACAACTGCTGCTGCTGCTGCTTATTATGAACACCACCATCGTTTTCAGATTGTAATTTCCACCAACCTGCTAAGGATTATTACCCCAGCTGTGGCAGTCAATTACCAAGGGAGTTCCACTGCTTTGATTCCAATTCTGTCACTTCATGAATGTCTTTATCAAAAATCTGAAGATCTTAAAATTGTACATTAGCTATTAGAAACTATTTGCTGTTATCTTAATGATGCCACTGATATTATTCATTACTTTTCTGATATCTTTAACTCTGAAAATATATCATGAATAACAATATCTTACATGCTTTACTTTTTTATCTTTGTACAGATAATAAAGAGCAAGCGACTGACCAGCCTTTGGGTGAGTAGAGCTTTAAAAAAGTACATGATTAAAATATGATTATAGTACTTAACTCTAGAAGGAATTTAAAACATTTTAATTTGATCTTAAAAATATTTGAATAGTGTTGGGACCAAATGTTCAATTTTTTTTATTTGTAAAAGAAAGTACAAAAGAAGAAGCTTAAGAAAGATTACAAAATTAGTTTCTGGAATCAGGTCAACTTCTGTGGAATGATTTGTAAGTTTCTAGAAATATACAAGCCAACGTAAACAAAAAGAAACATGTACATGTCACATAAATGTTAACATAATTAACATAGAGGAAGAAGTGATTAATACTATGTTGTGGTGGGGGATGGAGATTAGGAAAGCATCCCAGGGATTTGTAGTAAGCTTTAGAGTTTGCTTCCCCATCTTCTCCAGTGGGAAGGAAAGACGATTTAGGATAAAATGTAAATGAATAGTGGTACTTAAACAGTACCTGGGAGAACAAAATATAAGGGAGAAAACTAAGAAAATAGCCAGGAAATTGATACCATAAAAGGTCAGCAAATTAATACTTAGAGGTGATAAAAGTAGTCAGTGTTTTGATCCTGGCAGAGGTCAGGTAAACTAAGGTCTAAAATTTGTCCACTGGATTCAGCTACTGAAGAAATAATTGACGACTTTCAATGAAATGTTGAAAGTGCCTAATAACGTGTCAGTTACTAAGTTAAGTGAGGGATTAAAATATGGATAAAGAATGATTCAGAAGTGAACAACTGAAGACAGAGTATAAATTAATTTATTTAAAAAATAGTGATTTGAAGTTAACTAGTTGGGGCATATATTCAGAGTTTTTAGAGAGATGGGGAAATAATGAAGATATTTTCATTTGGAGAGGAAGGATGTGTTGCAACTGTATAGGTTAGAGTGATCTGTTAAAGGATGGACAATTTGTGGAGCAAGTTCCTAGAAGAGATGTTAGAAATTTGGGCCAAGGTAAAAACAAGAGACACTGGCTTTAACAGAATGTTGAAACCTCTTCTTTTGAGATTAGAAGGAAGGAGAGATTGGCGAAGATTCAGATTTACTGGGAAGTTGAGTACACTTTTAGTTGGTGGTTTTTCTTTCTAAGTAATTGGACATAGTAAGATGCTTAAAGGATTGAGGAAAAGAGAGTAGACTAAGGCTGAATAGAGAACTTAGGCAGTGGCAGAGGCTTAGATGCTAAAGAAAATGGAAACAATGTCTGATCATCTACAAGTAAAAGAATATTGAGAGAGTCCAACTAAGACTTAAAAATTAAGACTTTATAATGGTACAGATCGGTTGTGTAATTTTTCTGTAGCCGATTTCAGCTTTAAAATAGAGAAGGCAGACTAATCAACTGGTTCTTCTGTTCTTTTAAGAAATACTTATCAGGTATCTACTGTGTGCCAGGCGCTATGGTAGTCAAGAGTTTTATAGGGCACATCCAGAAGGGAGCAAGAGAGCAGGGACTTGGAGGAATTAACCAAGGGTTAAAGACTGCATAGAGAAAGAAATCCTTGAAAAGACTAATAAACTAAGAGAAAATAGAGGAGTCAAGAGATTTAAAAAGTTTCTTAAGTTAGCTAGGCACACAGCAGCTCATGTCTATAATCCTAGTGCTTTGGAAGACTGAGGCATGAGGACCGCCTGAGGTCAGGAGTATGAGGCCAGCCTGGACAATATAGCCAGACCCTGTTACTACAAAAAATAAAAATGAAAAATATTTAGCTGGACATGGTGGTGAGTGCCTGTAGTCCCAGCTACTCAGGAGGCTACAGTGAGCTACGATCGCACCACTGCACTCCAGACTGAGTGACAGAGGGAGACCCCATCTCTATTTTTTAAAAAGTTTACTGAGTTGGAAGAACAAGTGTAGTAGGGGCAAAACTGTTAAAAGAATAGGAGGGTTTTTATGGTTACAGAGAAGAAATACATTGTTTTAGATTTTCAGAGGTGGAACAGCTTAGGAGTCCTCAAACTATGGCCCGCGGGCCACATGCGGCCCGCCAAGGACATGTATCCAGCCCGCCAGGTGTTTTTGCCGCCGCTGCCTGTCCTGCTTAGCAGCCAACTTGTCCCAGGCCTACAGTGCGCACTCTCCAGTGGCCTGAGGGACAGTGAACTGGCCCCCTGTTTAAAAAGTTTGAGGACCCCTGGCTTAGGTGATGGCAAAATCGAGGCTACAATCAGGGAATTAGGTGACAGTGAAGGTGAAGGCCCTTGATATTGAAGAGGACAAGGGGCTGTGAATTACCACATTTAAAAAAGAATCTGCTATATTTCATTCATAGTAGTAAGTTTTTGTGTATTCCAGCTCCATTATCTTTCCTCTAAATTCCCAAATCTCATTGGTTAAGAAAGACCTGTTAAAATAGTGTTCCAAACAAAGGCCTAGCCATCCTGTTCTCTAGTGAGAAGCATGTGTATGTCTGTAAGTACACAAAATGACAAGATCCAAACATGACTGGGTTAGTTGCTGAAGATGGTTTAATCACAAGTATGCATTTAATAGTAATACTAATAAAATAAGTGTTTTCACTTGGTGTAATGTATAATTTAACCCTGAGATGTAGATATTTTTTCTGATTTTTGATAGATGGAAATTAAAACTGTTTAATAAAACTTGCTTAGAATTACACAATTTAGTAGGTGAACCAGGATTGTTTAGTAGGTGAACCAGGTGTCTCTCATTCCATAGCGCCTGTTAGTTTTATTATGCCAGGTGTCCTTTCTCAAACACCTCCTAATTGAAAGAATAGCAAACTGAATATCAAGTCAGTTTCTATCATTGAAATTAACCGAACATTTAATGTCTCATCTGTGCTACCCTTTAAGAAGAGAATAAGCCTTGGTTCCTGAACTCATACCTTGCAGTCTTAATAAGGGAAGACAGATGGTAAATGAATAATATAGTACCTGGTACATACCATAGTAGAAACATGTAAAAATCTAGAAATTGTTCATAGAAGATGGTGATCAGATTAGTCTAAGAGAGTCAAGGAAGACTTTACCTAAGAGATGAAGCCCAGGTGAGGATTTTCAAGGATAAATAGGGAGATCACAAAGTGCATAAAATGAGAAGATGTGTTTGAGGCAGAAAGGTTCAGATTTCATTCACAAATGAAGGAGGGGGGGAAATGTGGCTAAGACATGGCAGGGATGGAGGCATGAAGGTAGATGGTGTGTGTGAGGAGCAAGCAGTTCAGCATTGCTGGAAGATAGTACTAGGGAAGGGGTACTGGGGATTAGAATAATTAGCAATTGTTCTACTGCTGAATAACATTATTCCAAAATTTACTAGTATTAAAACAATATCAGGCCAGATGTGGCTCACACCTGGTGGCTGATGCCTGTAATCCCAGTAGTTTGGGAAGCCCAAGTGAGAAGATCACTTGAGGCCAGGAGTTCAAGATCCCATCTCTACAAAAAATTTTTAAAAATTAGCCACGCATGGTAGTGCATGCCTGTAGTCCCAGCTACTTGGAAGGCTGAGGCAGGAGGATCACTTGAGGTTATAGTGAGGTTATAGTGAGCCAGGATCAGGCCACTGCGTTCCAGCCTGGGCGACAGAGTAAGACCCTGTCTCTGAGAAAAAAGAAAAAAATTAGTTGTGTTATCTCTCATGGTTCTGTAGGTTGGAGTGGGTTTAACAGATGGTTCTGCTGCTGCTGGTCTTTTCTTGGGGTCTCTCACGTGGTTGCAGTCAGATGGTGGCTGGGATTCCAGCATCCAAGGTGGCTTCACTCACATACCTGGTACCTTAGTGGGAATTAGTGAAAGATTGAAAATCACTCTCCCTCTCTCTGTCCTACCTTCTTCTTCTACCTTTCCTTCCCTCAGTTTCTCTTCCCTCCCTGAGTGGTCTCTCCATACAGCTGCTTTCTTTACATAATGGCTAGATCCCCAAAGTGGAAGCTGTCACGGCTTCTTAAGGCTTAGACCCAGAACTGGCAGAATGTCACACCTTATTATACTCAAAGTCACATGCAGCCCAGATTTGGGGCTGAGGTGACTACATAACACAACGGCAAGGATACCATGGTTCATTGGGGGCCATCTGTTATCATAGCTGGACAGGTAGGTGTGGACTAGAATGTGAATGGCCCTGGTATGCCAAACTAAGGAACTTGGACTTCATTTTGTAGGACATGGAGAGTCATTAAAAGATTTAGTGCATGAGAATAATAAGAACTAAGTATTCAATCAGTCACATTTGATGCCAAAACTCAATTTTTGATAGACATCCAAAGAGTTTATTTAACAGATACTTAATAGCATTTAATATGTACCAGGCCCTTTTCTAGGTGGTTCTGAATATTAACTCATTTTGGATAAGTAACATAATAATTAGTAGTATTGGACATGAAATGCATGATATAACACTGTACCAATTTTTGTATTAAGCTTTGGAAGATATCTAGGATCTTACAGTTAAAATATCTTTCTTTAGTGGTTTCATTATTCTTTTGTTTAATTAACTGGCATTTTTGTTTCCATTTCCCAATAAATGGTTTGTGCTCAAGAAGTTGTGGGTGGCTTTTACAGTAAATGTTTTTCTACAGGAAATTTCTTCCATTTATTTTATCACTTGAAAACCATCACCAATTGCTTACATACTTACTGTCTTGATGTTTCTTTGTTCCTCACTCTTATCTCCTCATATTTAGATTTATTGTTCCTTTCTGTGTCATATCTCTGAAATCTGATTTTTCTTTTCTCTTTCTACAACTTATTTCCGCAATGGGTCTTTGTCCTCTCTTCTTTGGAGCACAGCAGTCAGCTTGTCTGTTTTAAATCCACCCCATTCTCCTGTCATCCAGAAACTTTCACAAGTAGATTGGACAAGGTAAGATTTACTTACCCATCATCTTTATCACCGTTAAATTCAAGAAAATATACTCTAAGACATCTTAGGAACTAGCAATTAAAAATTATCATTTGAAAAATGTTTTAGAAGAGTTATAGGCAATTATCAATATATACATTTTAAGACTTGTAGTTCTCAAATTGTTGAACCCCCCTTACATTTTGTAAACAATACCAAGTGTTCTTTTGCAGGCAGATCACAAAACCAATGAATCAAGAATTGGTATCAGCAGAAACATTCCATGATGCTTAATTTGATGCTAATTTTTTTCCCTAAAGAACCCAGTGATTTTTTTCTATTACATATTTGTAATTGTTTTCTGCCAATAAAATTCAGTCTAAGATGTATATAATTAAATTACAGTGTTCTACAAAAAAGCCCACAATGATTTATAAGCACTTCAGTACCTTAATAGCTTGGGTGACCTCATGCTCTAAATCCATGACTGGGTTATAACAGTGTAAACCAGAGGCAGCACATTCTCTTATTTTCCCTCACTTAGGAGAAGATGGAACTGAATCTGTCATTCTACTGGGATTGGGTCTGAATTCTGATAGGTTGATGAACTCACAGAAAAGCACACTGAAATTTTTCTTTCTGTAGATTAACTAGCCAACAGTCTTACTTTGGTATAAGAGTACTAGTTTATTTAAGAAGAAACTTAAAAAAAAAAAAAAAAGAAATACAAGTGATACTAAGTGTTATATTGCCTCCTATTGAAATCCGTCGTGAGTATTCTTAGCTTTTTCACTGAGCTAAAAATGTGGCATAAGTGTCATTTCATTTTTATCTAAAATGTGCATATTTATAAGAATAGGCGATTTGATAGAACTCTCTAAAAATGTAAACAGAATGAAGATACTGTGACAAAATTATTGAGGCTTTTCACAAAGTGGGGTTTTCTGCCTCTTTAAGAGAGTCACATTTTTTAAGTTGGGGCTAGTTTTTAACAATAGAATTAAGTGTTCAATGGAAAAAGAAGAAATTTCACCGAAGAGATTTTTGGTGAAATTTAAATCTTAGTGATTTAAAACATCAGAATTATATATTATAGACATTAAGTCAGGAATGTGATTATTCGTGTCTGTTTCGACTTCAGAAGGGTAATATTCATAATAACTTACAAATAAACTGCTTAGCAGCACTTCGTGATGGGGGTTGGTCAGCAAGTCCTGGCCTGCATCAGAGGAGGTGGCCTTCATCCTACCCACCTGGCTCTTCAACAGTTGGCCGGTGCTATCAGGTGCTCTCGTCACACCATCTCCTCCCCTCCCTGGCATGTCTATACTGGTGTCTGCTGTGACTTTTACTGCACACACCTCACTGTCAATCCTCAAGAAAAAAGTTACTGTAGCTTCTTATTGTCATGGGATGGTCTTGAGTTTTTAACCTTTGACCCTACCCCAGACTATCAAAGAAAGGTAGAATTTTGAAGACCTCTTAAGTACTAAGCTATGTCCACCTTTCCACAATTGTTGGACAGGCTACACACCTGATTAAGCTTGTTGGT
Organism: Cheirogaleus medius; assembly: GCA_008086735.1. Taxonomy (NCBI): domain Eukaryota; kingdom Metazoa; phylum Chordata; class Mammalia; order Primates; family Cheirogaleidae; genus Cheirogaleus; species Cheirogaleus medius. Next base: position 40,512,439 of record VBSM01003157.1, read on the forward strand.
ACTTTTTAAGGTATGGATATAGATCTTTTTACCTCTTACAAACAAGAAAACTATTTCTATCAGAACACATTATCTTTAGCAAAATCTCAATGCACTAAGTTCAGAAAATGAACTGTTAAGATATTCATACAAAAAGTTTTCACATTTCCCTAAAGTAGCCTCATCTCAGTCAGACGGGAAATATTTTTTAAAGAAGCTACGAGGAGACAGTATGTCCACATGGCTGCTGCAGGAAGAATACAGTACTTGTGAAGTTCTGCTTTCTGTCATCTCTGGTATTTCCCCTAACTTGCTCTGATGTGAATTCTTCCTGTCCCTCTTTTAGGTATTTCTGTTGTTTTTAGCCTCTTCCATTTTCAGCAAAACAGAACCTAATTTGACAAGAACCCAATTTCAAATATTGTTTGTTTAAATTTGCTCTAAAAGTCTAGTTGAATATTGTATTATTTACTTTTGTTGTAATTCCATAAAAGTATACTTTAATGTTAATTACCATTATACTTCAAATAACAAATATCCAGTAATATTTGTACCCCCATAATATACTGAAATTAAAAAAAAACCAAAAAAACAAATATCCTTTGCCTGGTTCTCAAAAGTATCAATAAGTTTAATTTCCAGTTGAGTTTTTTAGCCTCTTGTGTTCATCAGAATATAATGGTCTGCTACATAAAGTAATAGTTCTAAAATGAAATTAAATAATAATGAAATCTTAAATGAAATAATGCAATCTTAAAGCATACTTTTTTATTAATATAATGATACCATTTCCATAGGTTTTGTTTTCATCTTTATATCCTCCTTTAAATGCCCTTCCTTTTTTTTTTTTTAAACAGCAAAAGACAAGGTTGCTCTTTTGATAGGAAATATGAATTACTGGGAGCACCCCAAACTTAAAGCTCCTTTGGTGGATGTTTATGAATTGACCAACTTATTAAGACAGCTGGATTTCAAAGTTGTTTCACTGTTGGATCTTACTGAATATGAGATGCGTAATGCTGTGGATGAGTTTTTACTACTTTTAGACAAAGGAGTTTATGGTAAGATATTTACAATCTTTTTTTTTATAATTACTTGCTATTCTTGTACAAGTTAGGTTAAGAGTTAAAAAAATCAAATAAAGGTAAAGTGAACACATTATTGAACTGAAAAGTTTTTCTTGTTAAAAATGATAGATTTGATCTTCATTCCATATGAATAATTAGTTTACTGTCTTTACTTTTTTGTTTTTTATTTTGTCAAAACAATATTATTCTTATTAGAATTCTTACCTGTCTTTTGTGATTTCTTTTTTGTTGACTACCGGAGCTACAGTATAGTAAAGCTTGATTATGAAATAGCAAAATGTATACTCATATATGGAAAATATTACTGTGTGTGGTTTTGGGGGTTTTTTAGTGTAAAAGGATCTAACAGAATGTACATTATATTTGTTTCCTTTTTATAACTATTGTATGGTATATTCTAGTCTTAAAATGGGAACTAGAATTGAATAAGGAAATATTGGGGAATGAAACCTTTAATTGTGCCTGCTAAGTAGAGAACCAGAAATATAAAAAGCTGTGTCAAGATTTCAGTTGAAGCTAAAGCTTTACCCCACTATAAGTACATCATCTTGGAGTACAGAATAAAGAGGCCTATCAAAGCAAAATGGCAGCTTAAGAAAGTTAGAAAATTTTTAAATCCAACTGATTCATGTCTTAACAGGATGGCTGCATTATATTTTGAAGTATTGTGAATATCCCAAACATCAGACACATCTACATTAAATGTAAGTGTGGTAGAGGCTTGAGGGTTTAGGGCATACCATAAAGAAACCTTTAACTTTTTCCTTTTTTTTTTTTTTTGGACTATGCCTTTAGTCCAAAATCCTTTAGTTTATATCCCCAGGTGACTCATAGTACTCAAGGAGTTGGGGGGGAGGATGGAAGGCAGAGTCACAGGAATTTCAGCATAAACAACTTTTAGATATGGAAAACAGAAGGACTCAAGTTTATGCCTTTTATATTATATTGCCCACAGGTTTGTAAAAGAAATAGAAATTACAACAGAACAGAAAATAATTCACTTTTAAACATAAAAAGTAAGAACCAAAAACAAAAACAACTGACTTATACTATATGTCCTAGAAGATATTAATAAATCAGGATAAAAATTTCTAGTTATCTTATATATACAGCTAGGATAAAGAGTAACTATTTGGCCTGAAATCTACCCCACCAAATGTCTTTCTATATTCATTTGCTGCTGCTTAGCTGTGCTTTTGTGAGAATATGAGAGTCTGGTCAGAATATGACAAAAGCCTTATCTACCCTGGAGGAATCATTCAGTGCACGTAGCTCAGTGGTTAAGCAGTGGGCCAAAGCTTTGGCTTTTCTGCTTACTAGCTGTATGACTGTGGTTGAGTTATTTAACTTTTCTAAGCCAAAAGGGGTCTATGAAATGGATTGACCTAAATTAATGAGGTTGTTACAGGATAAGCAAGATAAAATAATTATCCCCATGCCTGGAACACTAAAAATGCTTAAAATATTATAGCCATTATTGTAGTTTCCTGACAATTTATTAGAAATTTAAATGCTTTTTCATCTTTAGATTGGGGATTTGGACTAGGTAGCATTCTACTTCAGGCCTCAATTATAGAAAAACAGCTTTCATCAGTTTTTACATATTAAGGATCTGCCAAAGATTTCTTTGGGGAAAAAAAGGGGAAGAAGTTTAAAGCAATAGCATAGTAAGACAATAAAAAACCGATACACTAAGCTGGGCGTGGTGGCTCACACCTGTAATCCTAGCACTTTGGGAGGCTGAGGCGGGCGGATCGCTCAAGGTCAGGAGTTCGAAACCAGCCTGAGCGAGACCCTGTCTCTACTAAAAATAGAAATTAATTGACCAACTAAAAATATATACAGAAAAAATTAGCCGGGCATGATGGCACATGCCTGTAGTCCCAGCTACTCGGGAGGCTGAGGCAGTAGGATCGCTTGAGCCCAGGAGATTGAGGTTGCTGTGAGCTAGGCTGACGCCACAGCACTCACTCTAGCCTGGGCAACAAAGTGAGACTCTGTCTCAAAAAAAAAGAAAACAAAAAACTGATACACTGACATTTTATATTTTCTGAGAGTAAAGTTAACTAAAAAGATAGTAGTTGGTGGGGGGAGGGGAGAGAATGGGTGAAATCATACCTAATGGGTACAATGTATACTATCTGGGTGATGGGCACACTTACAACTTTGACTCAAGCAGTACAAAAGCAATCCGTGTAACCAAAACATTTATATCCCTGTAATATTCTGAAATAAAAATTTAAAAAGCCAGTAGTTGATTATAGAGACAATATAACATGGCACAGTGATTAAGCTGGCCTGCACCCACATTCTACTTATATCCTTATTAATCATTTGTATTTAGGTGAGCTCTTAAATCTCTCAGTGTCTCAGTTTTTATAGCTATAAAAGGGGAGTGATAATATCACCTACCTTGTTCTGAGCTGTATGTTATAAGAGGTAATATAACTGAAGAGCTTTCTTGGAACCATGCCTGGCACGTAGTGAGTGCTGTGTAAGTCCGCTGGTGGTGGTGGTTGCTGGTCTAATGAGAGCATGTGCTAGGTGTAGTGCAAATTCACTCCAGTGGGAAAGTTTTCTATTTAAATGATTATTTTCTCTGTAGACAAAAATATCTGTGATGAATTATATTCTCGGAAATCATGTTCCTGAGAAATAAAATTCCTTAAAGATCTAATCTGCAGAATTATATTTCTAACTACATTTAAGTTCTTTGACATTTATAAAGATATCCCATTGAGTAATGGAATGGTTAATTAAATGAATGAGTATTACTAGAGATGGAATTTTAAAAAAACAATGATCTGGGCTAGTTTGTTTTACATTAAAGTACTTAATCCCCTTCAATATAATTTGGTTGCAGACTTTGATACAAAATGCTTACCCTTTTCATAAGTCATTTTGGGGAGAAGAAAAAGTATTTTGGTGTCAGTTCCTTAATTTCAACAGTTGTAGAGCTGGGCTTATGGCATTGACATCATGGAACCACACTTGGCTTTTCCTGGATAAATGGAAGCTAATCGTGTCCTTGATGCTGTTGTGTGTTCTCCCCAGTCAAGTCTTGCTGGAGCCAGAATGTGTTACGTGACCTGAGGGAGGCAGACAGGCTTTCTGGTTGGTTGTCTAGGTAATACCAGTTGTTGAAATAGCACCATTGCTCCTAGAAGTCAGACTCCAGATCTAACTCTGTCTTGATTGGTTTGCATTGTTAATCTAATGCAACACAGTAAGTGTTTACTGATTTCCCATCATATCCATAATCAAGATAAGGGGTATGCTGCATGCTCAAGGAGTTATAGAAAATAAAGAACCTGATCTATCCTATGGAAATGATAGTCCATTAATATAAGGGAGGAAGAAGCCATAAATGGAGTCCAAACACCTATCAGCTATGTAGTTTTAAACAGATCATTTAATCTTTTAAATTTAATTTTCTCATCTGTAAAATAAAAGTAGAAATCATTTAAAGATTGTTACATGGATTAAAATTAGATTGTGTCCAAGTACTTTGAAAACCAAGAAAATGTTATACAAGTTGAATATGTCTAATTCAAAAATCCAAAACACTTCTTGCCCCAAACATTTTGGATAAGGGATGTTCAACCTGTACAAATGTAAAAGATTAATGTCAACATGATCTTTTTTAATCCAAAAAACTAAGTAGATGCTGGGTGTGGTGGCTCACGCCTGTAATCCTAGCACTCTGGGAGGCCGAGGCAGGAGGATCACTCGAGGTCAGGAGTTCGAGACCAGCGTGAGCAAGAGCGAGACCCTGTCTCTACTAAAAATAGAAAGAAATTAGTGGAACTAAAAATATATAGAAAAAATTAGCCGGGCATGGTGGCGCATGCCTGTAGTCCCAGCTACTCGGGAGGCTGAGGCAGGAGGATCGCTTGAGCCCAGGAGTTTGAGGTTGCTGTGAGCTAGGCTGATGCCACGGCACTCTAGCCCAGGCAACAGAGTGAGACTCTGTCTCAGAAACAAAACAAAACAAAAAAACTAAGTAGATGTAAGACTTGGCAATGTCAGTAAAAGCCAGTATGTGATTAAGTGTCAAAAAGTGCTGCTGCAGCATTTCAAGGGAGGGAGAGATTGAAATACATGAGAAAGCTACAAACTAAGTGATAGCTTGCTAAAGATTCTGTACTTTTGAGATAACTTGAGAATTGGTTAAGGTTTGAGTAGATAGAAAGGAGACATAATAACTTGAGAAAAATCATGGAAGTTAAAAATAAGCTTATCTCACTCTAGAAGCAGTAAACAGACTGGTGGGAAGTAGAGTCATATTTTGAATATTTGATAGAAGAGTATAAATTTTACTCTTTAAAGTGTAATTCAGTGGTTTCAGTATATTCACAAAGTTGGGCATCAGTCACCACTACTTAACTTCATAATATTTTTGTCACTTCAAAAAGAAACCCCATACCCATTAGCAGTCACTCCCAGTACTCCTTACCCAGCCCCTGGCAACCACAAATCTACTTTCTGTCTCTGTGTATTTGCCTATTCTGGGCATTTCTTATAAATAGAATCACTCAATATGTGGCCTTTTATGTCTGGCTTCTCTCACTTAGCGTAAAGTTTTCAGGGTTCATCCATATTGTAGCATGTACTAGAACTTCATTATTTTAGAGTTAGGTAATATTTCATTGTATGATTATACCACATTTTGTTTATCCATTCATCAGCAGATGGACATTTTTGGATATTATGAATAATGCTGCTATGTCCATTTGTGTACACATTTTTGGGTGGGCATAAGTTCCCAGTTCCTTGGGTATATACCCAGGAGTAGAATTGCTGGATCACGTGGTTATCCTATGTTTAACTTTTTGAGGAACTCTTAAACTTTCCAAAGTTCTTACACCATTTTTCACTTCCACCAGAAATGAGTGAAGGTTCTAATTTCTCTACATCCTTGCCAGCACTTATTACTGTCTGTCCTTTTTATTATAGCCATCCTAATAAGTATGAAGAGGTATCTTATTGTGGTTTGGATCTGCATTTCACTAGTGTCTGATGATGATAAGCATCTTTTCATGTACATATTTGCCATTTGTATATCGTCTTTGGAAAAGTGTTTATTCAAATCCTTTGCCTATTTTAAAATTGGGTTATTCTTTTTGTTGATGAGCTGAAGAGTTTCTTATTTATTCTGGATACAAGTTGTCCTTATCAAATAAATGATATGCAAATATTTTCTCCTTTCGTGTGGTTATCTTTGCCTCGTCTTTTTTGCTTATTAAAGTAGATCCACCTCCTTCGTCATAATTTTCAGAACTCTCCCTATTTGTGCACTCTTATTTTCATTTACAACCGTAATTTAATTCCTTGCTAGGCCAGTCTCTTTTTTGCTAGCTGTCATTCCAGGTCCAAGCCTTGTTAGTTTCTGTTCTCCTGCCCATAATGTACCTTGCGTGCTCAACTTGCTCACTTTCTCTCTGCCTTTCCAAATTCTACCCATTCTCTCAAGACCATCCCCTGTTGTTTTACCTCATACTGATATTCCCCTTTGCACTTCGCTCATGTCATACATTGTTGCCCTAATAACATGATGTGTGGCATTCAATTATATACTGACTTTCATTGTTGATTAATAATATGAGCATGCCTGAATCTCCCAACTACTTTGCAAAATCCTAGAGGGCAGGAACTTTGTCTTTTTCATTTCCCTCAGTGCCTATATGATAATATTCAGTGCACACGTGAGCTACAGTATAAACCCACAGTGAAGAAATGGGTGTATACATTTTCTCATTTTACCAGAAATGCTATATATGTAAGAGTAATTTTCCTCATTTTAATAGAAATTCAAGAAAAGCAGAACCTGAATTCTGCCTTCTAGGATTTGGTGAAGCAAGTTGTCTTTAGTTCTCAAAGCCATATTCTCTGCTGGGAAAGTTGGGGTTATAATTACAATGGATTAGCTATTTTTGGTTCCCTAAATGGTTTTACTGTTAACTTTAAAATACCATATAAAGAAATCCCTGCTCTGTGCCAGGGATACACAAATAAACTTAAGACTGTCTCTGTTCTGAAGAAGCTCTTAGCTTTGTGTAGGAGATAGATGAGTCAAAGAAGCCCTAGACCACCTTCTTTTATACATCATAAGATAAAATTGCATTTCATATTACACCATTGGTTACAAATCTAATGCATTTACGAATTAGAATACACTTCAGGCAGCATTTTGATGTTTTAAATGCATCATTTAAGTGAAGACTGTTGACAGAATAATTTTAAATGCAAATTAGCATTGACTTTATAATTGGGTATTGCTTAAATAGGCTTGTGTCAATTTGAAGAAAATAAAAATCATAGTTTTTTTTTAAAAAAAATTATGCTGTCTGTTCAGAGTATATTTAGAATTGACGCCTCCCTTTTTTCTCTCTCTCTCCTCAGGGTTATTATATTATGCAGGACATGGTTACGAAAACTTTGGGAACAGCTTTATGGTCCCTATTGATGCTCCAAATCCATACAGGTCTGAAAACTGCCTATGTGTACAAAATATACTGAAATTGATGCAAGAAAAAGAAACTGGACTCAATGTGTTCTTGTTGGATATGTGTAGGAAAAGGTAAAATTTCTAATATTTTTTAAACAATTATATTAGAGTTAAATATCAACCTTGACAAATTAAACCCTAAGGCAAACCTGTGATATGCTAAGAAACATTTGAGTTCGTGAATTTTAGATTGTACCTTGAAACCAAAAGAATAAAACTAGAGGAAAATATATTTACTCCATTTATATCTGATTATATTAACCCTTTCCCTATTTGCCATAGAACACAAGTGAAGAACTAAAGGGGCATAGGTGCTCATCCGACAAGGGATTCAACTCTCCAGAATGCCTTTAGATATCTCTACCAATCACTGCAGTTATTCCCTCGGGACTTAACAAGACCAACACCTGCAGAGTTAGGGCCTCTGGTCACTAGTCAGTCCTGGTCTTGGAGATACAGAAAGTATAGCTGAAGCAGGTGTTTGAAGATTCAGATCCCATTTGTCTGCCATTGCCTTACTAAGGAATAGAAGCAATGACTATTACCCCCAGATGTACTATTTTTTGCTTGCTCAGTATTTACCAATTAAAATTCAATGCAACTCCAGTTTTCAAATGCAGAGTTCAAATGCAACTCCAGTTTTAAAACTAAAAGAAAAGATATGACTGTCTACTGTCCTAATAGTGTAGGAGCCCTTGGTTATTTTGGGTTAATATGTAGCTGACAAGATGAAAGAAGTTTGAGTCTATAGTTTTAAATTATGTATACTAAAATAGTATTATATTTTTTCATTATTTATACTCTTTTAAGAATGCTATTTAACTTCACATTTTTATCTGTCCTTCTCTCTTTCCTCCTTTTAAATAGAAATGACTATGATGATACCATTCCAATCTTGGATGCGCTAAAAGTCACTGCCAATATTGTGTTTGGATATGCCACGTAAGAAAATTTTATGTTTATGTTGAAGATTCCACTATTCTTTCATGTCTTCTTTTTGATTGTAGATTAAAGGCTTAGAAATATCCATAGACATCTAGGCATAAATTTGCCTCCTTGATATTCTTGGTAGAAAATTTTAAATAATTGACTTTAGCATTTCATGTCTTACTATCTTATCACTAAGCCTGAAAGCATTTAACTCCTGCTTAAAGATTAACTCTTCAATTAGGGATGTCAAGCAAGGTGCAGGAGAGATAAGGAGGCCGAACAGTGTGTACAGAAGTCCCATGTGGCAAGTTGCCTTTTTTAAATTTTCTTTTTTTTAAATTATTTTTGTTGGATATTGACAGATTATAATTGCATATTTGTGAAGTACAAAGTGATGCTATGATATATGTATTTAATGTGGAATGGCTGAATCAAATCAATTAACCTATCTGCCACCTCAGATACTTACCATTTTTTTTCCTCCTAACTGAAACACTGTACCCTTTAATCAACATCTCCTCAGCCCCCATCCCCCTGCTTCTGTGAGTTCATTTTTTTTTTTAGCTTCCACATGTAAGTGAGAACATGTGGTATTTGCCTTTCTGTGCCTGGGTCATTTCGCTTATTTATTTTGTTGTTTTCAAGGTGTCAAGGAGCAGAAGCTTTTGAAATCCAGCATTCTGGATTGGCAAATGGGATCTTTATGAAATTTTTGAAAGATAGATTATTAGAAGACAAGAAAATTACTGTGTTACTGGATGAAGTTGCAGAAGGTAAAATAAAAAATAAAGAGAAAACTACTTGGAAAAAGGAGAGAGAGAGGGAAATGCACCTACTCAGGGTTCCCTGTTGGTGGTTATTTTATTCTTGCTGTTATTGTATGGGTTTGGAATTAGTGTTTACTTTATAAAACAATTTTTTCTATGATGTTCAAACAACACTCCTGCTATTTAATTTTTTCCTTCCTTCCCTGTTGACTCAGCTGCACGCCATCTGTGCAGCATTACTCAGACTACAGGGCTAACCCCATGCACAATTGTGAAATAAGGTTTAATCCTCAAAGCTCTACCTTGTTTCTATACCCAGTGCCTTGGTGCTGCCAAATCTGCTTATTTGCCCCCAAAAAAGTCCCATGAGCAGTTTCTCCCAGTATTCAAGAGGACTTTACAGAAATTTTGAGACCCTGCTAGAAAAAGCTGAGTTCATTTATTTCTTGATGAACTTAATAAATAGTTTTAAAATATTGCTTTAAGGATATCCAAGTGCAAGATTAATTTTCTTAAATATCACATATGTGCTTGAGAAAGAAATGGATATTCTGTATAGTTATTGCATGTAGAACTCTATATATGTCCATTAGATTAGACTTATTTTTATTAATTGTGTTATTCTATACTTTTGCTGATGTTTTTTCTCTTTGATCAATCATTGAGAGAGATGTTGAAACCTCCCAATTTACCAATTTTTTCCTTGTAATTGTATCAGCTTTTACTTCATATATATTGTGACTGTTTTATTAGGAGCATAAGTGTTTTTACATGTTTATATTTTCTTAGTGAATTGTACCTTTTATTATTATGTAATGATGCCTCCATCTCAAATAATGCTTTTCATCGTTTGTTTAATATTAAGAGAGCCACACCAGCTTCCTTGTTGTTGACCTGATATGATAGTTTGAAATTTAAATTGATGTATATCAATATACATTAATTTGTATCTGAAACATATTGAATGAAAATAGTACATTACAAAAGCATGCATATAAGATCTTTGTTAAATTCAAAACCTGAAACATTGGCACATACTATTTATGAATACCTATACATGAGTAAAAATTAAAATATGCATGGGAATATACACACTACATTGGGTAATGGTTACTTCAAGTCAGGGGAGAAGAGTGGTGGTGCTTTAACCAGATGGGTGATTTTAACACATTATTTCCTGTTTTAAAAATAAAGATATTGGAGGTAAATGTGGCTTGTTGTTTTAACTTTTTTCATAGATATGCAAATTATCATGGCCGCTCTTTTAGTAAAGAAATATACTTTTAGTTCTTTGTGGATTTTAAGGCCTAGGATATTAGGGATCTTTAAATAGACTAATGGAAGATAAGAGCTAGGAAGTAACCTTTAAAAGTGAACTGGTCCAATAATTTTATGTGTTTGTTCATTGCTACATCCCCAGCATCTTGAACCATATGTGGCACATAGTAGGTGCTCAGGAAATATTTGTTGAGTGAATGAATGATACTGAGAGTATAACCTGATTTGTAGGAAAGTTCTTAGCCTAAATATTTAAAACATAACAAAAGAATTGGTGGTCTTAAAAATAATATTTACTTTCTTATCTTTTAGACATGGGAAAATGCCACCTTACCAAAGGCAAACAGGCGCTAGAGATACGAAGTAGTTTATCTGAGAAGAGAGCACTTACTGATCCAATAAAGGGAACAGAACATTCTGCAGAATCTCTGGTGCGGAATTTACAGTGGGCCAAGGCTCATGGTATGGTAAAGTCTACTGTTTGGGGGATCTTTCTATAATATACTTATGTTAAATCATTAAGTTTTTTTCTTCTGAATAAACAGCTTCTCTCCCAATTTTATAGTGAAAATATTTTGACCTAGTAGGCAGATCCAAAACTAAACAAATGTTTTAATTATGGATATTACACTGATTTATTTGATGTTGGAAATATCAAATTATTTAGCTTATTATTTTCACCATTGGTAAAATCTAAATGATCATTTTAAAAAGGGTTAATTTTCCATTTGTCTAATATGAGTCTCCTAAATTGTGACCCGTTGAAGTGTGCAGCTGTCAGAATCAGCCAGGTCTGGGCTCTGATCGGTCTCTATCACTTGATAAACATGTTACCTATAAAATGGGGATAAAAAATAGTACCTACTTTGTAAGGTGGTACAGATCGAATGGGAGCACACTTGTAGAGACATGCATGGTGTTCAGCAAGTGCTCTGTGCTCACAAATGTAACTGAACTTGCTCTCGGACACTGGAACTGGTAGATTAATCAAGAGAAAAGAAGATGAGATAAAAATCATATCTGTAGCTTAATTACCATTCAGTAATTCCGTGTGATTTAGTGAAAAAATAAGTTTAAATTGTTGACTGAAATAAAGATTTTGGATTTTCTGTGAGTCCCAAATATCTGTTCTGTGAATCTCTTATTATATAGACAATTGAAAATAATTATATTTATTGGGCTTCTATAAAATATCTTTATTTTCAAAATAGTTTTTGTTCTCTAAGATATATTTTTGGTAAATTAATGTTTAAGCACATTAAATGTAAAGTACCATAAATATATTATGTTGCCATTCCAGATAACTGGATAAGTAATTGAAATTGAATGTATTTTCCCTAAAAAAGATCTAAACAACAACAATAACAAAATTACCGATCAACAGTAAACAAAACCTTTTGTAAAATGAAACTAAAAGATCAAATAGTATTTGTAACAAATTTAATACATAGGTAATTTTTTAATAATAGCTCATACAAAATGGTAAGAGAAAAAACATTAAGACTCCTTCCTCAATAAATAAGTAAATGATGCTAAGTTCAATCCACATGGTTGAAAATAAATTAAGAATTAAGAAATAAATCTAGCAAATGGTGAATTTAAATAGTAATTAAGGAATAATTAAAACTACGATGATGTATTTCTGTCTTTTTTTAATCCCATCAAATAAGCAAACACTTTAAAAATTGATATTATCCTTTTTGGGAATGTTATAATGAAACTAGTATTTTTATATTCTGTGTAAATTGAAAACAGTTTATCCCATATGTAAGGAACCATTACATAGGTAAAGTCAACATTCCTAAAGCATTAAATATGTGTATGAGAAATACTGATTACAATAGAAAAACAGTAAAACACGGAGGTAGTATAGATGTTCAAGCGTTAGCAGAATGGTTAAAGGTAACAAACTATAGTGTGGCCATTAATTTTGTGTGTGTGTGTTTAAACAATATGATGTTGGTTATATAATATTTTTAAGTAAAAGAAAGACTCTAACCATATTCTGCCCCATAAAAGCTATTTTATGTTTATCATCAGAAAACTTACCAAGCACTCTTTAAATAATTTTTTATAAGTTGTTCTTACTGTTCTTTTTCAGAACTTCCAGAAAGTATGTGTCTTAAATTTCAGTGTGGTGTTCAGATTCAATTAGGATTTGCAGCTGAGTTTTCCAATGTCATGATAATCTATACAAGTATAGTTTACAAGCCACCTGAGATAATAATGTGTGATGCCTATGTTACCGATTTTCCACTTGTAAGTCTCTCCTTTTTTCTTTTATTTAAAATAAAAAGATGTATTCTCATTTATTAAGACTAAATTTTTAAAAACAAAGCTGATGGTGAATATAAAGGAAATATGTATATATTTATAGAATTGTGTATATGTATGTTTATTTGTAGTTTAGTAACATTGATCATAATATTTAATAATTACTGATCAAATATAGAAATATCTGAAGTTCACTCAGGAAGGATACCTTTAATTTCTCATATCCTAAATAGGATATCAAATGTGAAGAAATAAAATATGCAATACATATGTCAAGAATAATTTCCTTTTAAAAACTTTTGTTTCCAATATGTTATTATAAGTTATGTCTTATTTGGCAAGTTAAGGCAGTATACCAGAAGACCAGAAATCTAGCTCTCTTTTCAAACATTTAGGTATGATTTATTTTATGTTGGTCTAAAGAAGCCAATAAATAGAACCCCTCTTTCCTACATAGGTGTTACAAGCAGAGAAGTAAGCAGGGAGTAAGACAAACAGAAACCCAGCGTATCACTTTTATTACTGATAGAGGCTTCACGGAGGACATTGCTTCGTGTAAGAGCAAATGGTCTAGCACCAAAACCCAGAATTCCATAAGTCGGCCCCGTGCCCCCAGTCACAGCAGCACTGGACTGGAATAGGCCTCCCAGGGTGCTGGGCAGGGGCAGAGGCTGAGGGCTTCTCCCTGGAGGAGCAGAACACCTCTTGCTCTTGGCCAGTGGTTTGGCCATAAAAGAAGAAAAGGGGAGAGGTTGCCTTCGGCATGCCCATTTTTTCTTCTTAAATATCCAAATCATATACATCCCCCTGCACCTTCCCAAAAGTGACGATAAAGAGGGAGAGAACCCAGGAGTCAAACACTAATGGGGCTCTCTCCACTGAAAAGGAAACTTGAGTAGGTTAAGAAGTGTTCCTAGGAATAGTTTGAAAGGAAACTCTCCTTTCAGAGCTCACTTTACTTTCTAAATGGCTTAGTGCAGAATTGAGTGTTTCTGTTATAACCATAGAATGTTGGTTTCATTGTTTCTTTAATCCTGGGTTAGGAGTAACCTACTCAGACCAAAATTCATGAGACAGCAAAACCTGTTAGGATATCTTATGTCATAGACTATGTTGTGACTGTTATTAACTTCATTATTAACATTCACTGATTTTTCACAGGACCTAGATATTGATCCAAAAGATGCAAACAAAGGCACACCTGAAGAAACCGGCAGCTACTTAGTATCAAAGGATCTTCCCAAGCATTGCCTCTATACTAGACTCAGTTCACTGCAAAAATTAAAGGTCACTACTTTTTTTCCTGTTTGTAGCTACTAATAGAAAACTTTATGGAACTAGAAGTTCATTTTAGCATAGACCAAAGATGTGCTGCTACATTGGGTAATAAAATGAAATAGAGATCTACACTGGGTCTCATCAGTGCCTCTTTTTATATTCTGTCCCTGATAGTGGCTGCAGGGCTTTTGTGTGAGAGTATATGTGCTTACCCTCCATATTGTTGAAAAGTTAGGAACATAGAGCATATTCCACTTTTAAATATCTTAGTATTTTCAAGTAATCATTTCCTAGTTCTTTGACTTTCTGCAAAACAAATTAGAATTAGAATTTCTTTTCAATCTTTTTTCATCTCTAGTTGACTTACAAAAATGAGAAGCTAGTTCTACATGGTTGAGCATCCTAATAAAAGCATATCCTGGCCGGGCGTGGCGGCTCACGCCTGTAAACCTAGCACTCTGGGAGGCCGAGGCGGGAGGATCGGTCAAGGTCAGGAGTTCAAAAGCAGCAGCCTGAGCAAGAGCGAGACCCCGTCTCTACTAAAAAATAGAAAGAAATTAATTGGCCAACTAAAAAAAAAAAAATATATATATATATATATAAATTAGCTGGGCATGGTGGTGCATGCCTGTAGTCCCAGCTCCTCGGGAGGATGAGGCAGAAGGATCACTTGAGCCCAGGAATTTGAGGTTGCTGTGAGCTAGGCTGACGCCACGGCGGCACTCTAGCGCGGGCAACAGAGTGAGACTTTGTCTAAAAAAAAGCTTATCCTTACAGAAGTTGAGTTTTTAATTTGTTCATAGCTGCATGACCATAGAACGTATCAGCCAAAACTCAGGGAATAGAAAGGGCCCCACTGATAGTTACATAAGGACAACAAGTATAAATCTGTTATCAGCCTGTTCATTAGCTCATCTACTTGAAGTTTCCTTTTCTCTTAGAAATTTAGCCCATTATCTGATTCAGTTATATATTCTACCTATGATTGTGGATTATTATTTATAATATCTTAAAAATAGCTTAAGCTTTTGACCTAGGTATAAAGCCAGATCATTTTTCATTAAAGGATAACTCCCCATCTCCAACAATAGGGACAGATAAGTCTCCTAAGCCCCATTGCTTAGAAAATACCTTTTTGCTGTTCATGAGGAATAGAATATAAGAGCTCCATGATTTCGACTATTTATAGTATTAAGAACTACTACTACTACTCTATTAAATTCTTGAGTATTGAATGAAGGAAAAAGAAAATGAGTATAACTGACCTCTCTTAGTTTAGGGTAGATGCAAAGGATACCTTGATTTGGAGCGTGGGAAAGAGGGATGGGTGGATTTTTGTGTTGGGGTGTGTGTATGTGTGGAATAATATTTTAAGAGTGATATATTTTCACTGTTGATGTAGATAACGAACGTCATTTTTTTCCTTTTCAGGAACATCTGATCTTCACAGTATGTTTATCGTATCAGTACTCAGGATTGGAAGATACTGTAGAGGAAAAGCAGGAAGTGAATGTTGGGAAACCTCTCATTGCTAAATTGGACGTCCATCGAGGTTTGGGAAGGAAGACTTGCTTTCAGACTTGCCTTATGTCTAATGGCCCTTACCAGAGCTCTGTGTCCACCTCAGGAGGAGCAGGACATTATCACTCATCTCAAGACTCATTCCATGGTGTTTATCATTCGCATCTGGGTAATTCGAATAATGTTATGCCATCAGATAGTTGTCATTGCAGCCGGACTCCAGATGCATTTATTTCCAGTTACCATGCTCACCATTATTCATGCCAGTTTGGCAGAAGTAATGTGCCAGTAGAGACAACTGATGAAATACCATTTAGTTTCTCTGACAGGCTCAGAATTTCTGAAAAATGACCCCTTTGTTTTTCAAATTTAGCATAATTACTAGATGCCTCATATGAAATAGTACTGTACCTATATAAAATGAGGCAGCCTGAAAAGGCAAATATGAATATGTAGAGAGAGAAAATTAGTAACAGCTGGTTCATAGCAAACTCAGGACTTTGAAATGTTGGCATTACGCCATTTAATCACTTCTTTCTCTTTTTAAAGAGTTTTTGAGTTGGTTGATCTGTTTTATAAGAATAAAGTGTGGGTGTGTATGTGTTTATGTGTAAATAACAAAAATATTTTCATTTGGGCCACTCTGAAGAAAGAGCAATGGGAATGGCATTATTTTTTTTTTTTCTGGGACAGTCTCACACTGTTGCCTGACCTAGAGTGCAGTGGCATCAGCCTAGCTCACAGCAACCTCAAACTCCTGGGCTCAAGTGATCCTCCTGCCTCAGCCTCCCGAGTAGCTGGGACTACAGGCATGAGCCACCATGCCCGGCTAATTTTTTCTATATATTTTTAGTTCCACTAATTTCTTTCTATTTTTAGTAGAGACAGGGTCTTGCTCTTGCTCAGGCTGGTCTCGAACTCCGGAGCTCAAGCAATCCTCCCGCCTCGTCCTCCCAAAGTGCTAGGATTACAGGCGTGAGCCACCGCACCCAGCCGGAATGGCATTATTGTCAAATACATGTATTGTATTTTTAGCACCAGAAAGAACTTTGCTGATGATCAGACTTAACCTAATTTTACTAGTAGGAGAAATAGAGGCATCTAAATTAGAGGACCAGAACCAAGACCTCCAGAGTTCTATTCTAGTGTTTTTTCCACTACACACTGCCTTCCTGACAGGTTCTGAGACAGGTAATATTTTTGTAGATAGAATATATTTATATATGTATAAATATATAGATATGCATATCTGTGTATTATCTCAAGGAATGTACAAATTTTAGTATGTGATTATAGGACTTTGCTGCAAGTGTCAGTTAAGAGGTTTGTGTATAAATCTTACATAGAACAGGCTGAAATTTCTTGTTTGTAAGATTATGATACCACAGGAGAGGTGAAGATTTCCTGTTTGTCTATGTTAAAGCTAAATAGCAGAGGTTAAGAATCAAAATATAATTGGATACTTTTGATAGCTGCTTATCTGAATCTCCCCAACATTGGAAGTGTTTTCCTTGATAACATATATTTTGTTCTTGAATTTTACTGGCCTTAAGCAATAGTATCCTTACCACCATTGGTTCTACCTAAAAGCAGGCTAACAAGGTAACTGACAATAACAAAACAACAACAAAAAAAAGATTGAATTAGTAATTTTTAAAGTCTGACAAAGAAAATCCCAGGCCTAGATGGCTTCACTGCTGAATTCTACCAAACATTAAAATTAACCTTAATTCTTTGCAAACTCTTCCTAGAAACAGAAGAGAGAACACTTCCCTTTGAGGCCAGTGTTCCCCTGATACCTAAACCAAACAAAAATACCACAAGAAAACAAAAATATTCCTTACAAATATAGGCACAAAAATCATTAACAAAATACTAGCATACTGCATCCAGCAACATATAAAAAGGATTATACATCATGACCAAGTGGGATTTATCCCAGGAATTCAAGGTTGATTTAACATCTAAAAATTAAGAATATATAGTCAATTGTCATTATTCACAGTAGTTACACTCTATAAACTGACCCCAAACACTGAAGTAGTGAATATGGAACCATTGCTTTTAGGAGAATTGTATGTGTGTTTACATGTGTGTCTCACATAGATTACGAACTTGAATCCCTAAAAACAACTCATCCTGGTAGATTCCATTCTATTTTACAAAAGTGAAAGTAAGGTTCAGAAGTGTTAAGTGACTTGCCTGAGGCCATCCCAATAACAGACCCCAGAGTTGGAATTCAAACCCTGTCTATTTGGCCCCCGAATGAGAGTTTCTTGTACTGCACTGAACTGCCCCTGCCATCTCCATCCTCCGGTCTTCTCTCTACAAGAGCTGAAACAAGAAAGCAAAGTATGTCTTTGTTTGACCTCAGCTGGGAACATGCATATTAGGTGACTCAAATTTTTCACCAGTCTGCACATGTCTATGAATGATTACAAAGTGCCACAAATACTGATTTGAGAGTTATAAATTGTAGTTAAGTCAGTAAATGCACAAATACATAATCATAAATGAGGATCAACTGTACCATATTAATAAGACACAAAACCACATTGATTATCTTAATAGATGCAGAAAAAGCATTTGATAAAATCTAACACCCTTTCATGATAAAAACACTCAACAAACTAAGGGTAAAATGCATCTTCCAAACATGTTAAGCAAACATCTATGAAAATCCCACACCTAACATCATACTTAATGGTGACAGACCAAAGGCTGAATGTTTTCCCCTTAAGATGAGGAATAAGATAAGAATGTCCACTCTCACCACTTAAGTTCAGCATTGTACTTGAGGTTGTAGCCAGGGCAATTAGGCAAGAAGAGAAGAAATAAAGCCATCCATATTGAAAAAGAAGTAAAAACTTTATGTATTCACAGTTGACATATACTCATATAGAGAAAATCCTAAGGAAGTAATTTAAAAACTAATAAATGAGTCCAAGGTTTCAGGATATAAGATCAAAATACAAACATCAGTTTTATTTCTATACTAGCAACAAACATTCTGAAACGAGATTAAGAAAATTCTATTTACAATAGCATCAAGAAAAATAAAATACTATAAAACTTTAATTTCTTCCTTATCAAAAGAAATTAAAGACAATTCAAATAAATAGAAAGATATACATGTTCATGGATTGGAAGACCTGACATTGTTAAGATGGCGGTGCTGCCTAAATTGGTCCACAGACTCAACACAATTCCTGTCACAATCCCAGCTGGAGTTTTTGCAGAAATTGACAAACTGATGATAATATTGATGTGGAATTGTAAGGGACCCAAAATAACTAAAACAATCTTAAAAAAGAACAAAGTTGGGAGGACTTGCCGTAACCAATTTAAAAACTTACTAAAATAAGGGGGGAGGGGGGAGGGGCAATGTATGTAACCCAAACAATATTTGTACCCCCATTACAAGATGGAAAAAAAAAAAAAAAAAGACTTTATTTACCACATTATGCATATTATAAAATCTACTTTTTCTTTTTTTGTTGTTGTCATGACTAGCAATTCATGTAACCAAAACATTTGTATCCCCGTGATATTGTGAAATAAAAATAAATAAATAAAAAAAAAAAAAAAACTTACTAAAATAAGACAGTATAGGCATATGGATAGACATATAAATCAAAAAGAGAACAGAGAATCTAAAAATAAACCCGTACATTTCTGACCAACTGGTTTTCGTCAAGGGTGCCAATACCATTCAATGGGGGAAAGAGTTGTCTTTTCAACAAATGATACTGAGACAACTGGTAGCTATATGCAGCGCAAAAGGGTCCTTACCTCATACCACATACAGATTTTAACTCAAGATCGTTCAGAGTCCTAGATATAAGAGATAAACCTCCTAGAAGAAAATGTAGAAGTAAATCTGTGTGACTTTTGGCTAAGCAATGGTTTCTCAGATACAACACCAAAAGCATAAGCAACAAAGGAAAAAATAGGCAAATGGGACTTCACCAAAATTAACTTTTGTGCGTTGATGGACACCATTATTAATAAAGTGAAAAAATGACTCTCAGAATGGGAGGAAAATTCATAGCTCTGATAAGGGACTCATAGTATCCAGAATAAATCATGGCTACTGCAGAGCAGCACTGTCCAGTGAGCATCTGTGGTGGTGGAGACGCTCTGTGTCTGCACTCCCAACGTGCCAGCCTCGAGCCTTGCGTGGGTGTTGAGCAATTAAAATATAGCTAGTGTGAGGAATGGAATTTTTTAATTTTAGTTTTATTTAAATAGCCACATGTAGCTAGTGGCTTCCATACTGGACTGTGCAGGTGTCTCGAATGGAACTAGAAGATAGTTAGGGTAAAGAAACATTTTACCTTTCACTTTATGCCTTTCTGTATATTTGAATTTTTTAAAAATCTAAGCATGTATTTAGAATTTTTTTTTGATACAGAGTCTCACTCTGTTGCCCCGGTTAGAGTGCTGTGGCGTCAGCCTAGCTCACAGCAACCTCAAACTCCTGGGCTCAAGCAATCCTTCTGCCTCAGCCTCCTGAGTAGCTAGGACTACAGGCATGCGCTACCATGCCCGACTAATTTTTTTCTATTTTTGGTAGAGACAGGGTCTCGCTCTGGCTCAGGCTGGTCTCGAACTCCTGAGCTGAAAGGATCGTCCCGCCTCTGCCTCCCAGAGTGCTAGGATTACAGGCATCAGCCACTGCGCCCAGCCTAAACTGGCTTTAAAAACAAGAAGAATGGTACAGTTTTTTTATCAGCCATGTTTTTATTTTACTTGAATTTCTTAGGCCAATTTCTTTATAATATTAGGATAGGATTTACACAAACTTGGAATTCAGAACAGTAATCTTCCAATACCAATTAGAATGAAAGAAAGAAATTAGGGTAGTAGAGGCTTGAGCAATTAAAGGCTCACCTAAATTCAAAGCCAATATTTGATGCTGGGGAAGAGGGTTATATTATTTTCTGGAAGGTAATTTTTAAAAATTAGAAAGTAGCAATTATAAATTATGTTTTTTAATAAAAACCAAATATCAATACATGGGATCATTTGAATATAAAACACTGAATTGTTATTCATCCCATGATAAACAGATCAAAACATGCTTTAGAAAAGAAAGTCTTTCAAGAAGAATAATAATAGCACAGAAAAGTGCTAGTGCATTTAGTCATTGCCTTCTTCCTTTATCTCCAGTGTTTATTACTCTTCAAATCTCTGACTTGCAATGAAGCAACAATGAGGTGGCCTCTTCAGTAATCACAATTTTTGGACTTATCAAATTCAAGAAATTCAATCATGTAACCAAAATGTAGATCATTGACATATATATCAGCATAAGTGTAATATCAGGATGAAATCTGATTTTTTTGGTTTACTTTTAAGGTTTTTTTTAAAAAAACAGATGGCCTAATATACTTGTTTCCTGTTATTTGAACATTCCCCTGATGCTTAAATACTATCATTACTTTCAACTGTCAACTGATGCCAAATACTCAGAATTTTTACACTGCTTTTGTGTATTTCATCCTGTTTCTCAGATTGACACTGGCATTCAAATTCAGAGTTTGAAATTGTGAATTTTATCCAGGTCTAAACTAAAGTATACTTTTTGTTTCTTGCCCCTTGAATTATATGACATTTCTCATATTAATAAAATATTAGTAAGGAAAAATATACCCAAAACATACAAATGTGTTTATAAATATACATATTTTTTCCAAGTTGATTGCATTAAGAACAAATACTTCAGCATCAGACACAAAGTTTGTCTTTGTTATGGAGAAGAAGGGGCTGAGACAACTCCAGGTTTCAGTATTTACTAATAGTGTGGCTTGAAGTGTGGTACTTGTCGTTTTTTTATTTCCTTATCTGTAAAATGATGATATAACATCAAAAGGCTTATAATACAGAGCTGGCAGGACTAACTAAGATCATTTCTATAAATTGCTGGCTTTGAAAAGGATCAGCATTGCTCTTCAAATGTGGCATTCTCAAAACCATAACTGTAAACAGTACAGAGTGCATTTGTTATTAATGTACTTCCTACAAAGCACTGTCATAGTGTTGGCAATGTGTATCTTTTAAAGTAAGTTGCAATTGAATTTTTCACTCCAAAATCATTTTTCAAAAAGCATGCACATTTAACATCACCAGTTGTTAGTGTTATTTAAGATATGTAACCCCCAAAACAGCTCAAAGGTCATTTACTAAAAGATTAACAATGTTTATCTCTCATGGGATTATTTTTCTTTGTTTGCTTACCTGTATTTTCCTAATTTTACCCAGTGAACAACTATTGTATAATTTTAAAATATAGATATGCACAATTGTATAATGTAAATATGCTAAGCTTCAATAAATTTGTTTTTAGAACATATTTTTAACTTTTCATAAAGCCAATCCTAAATTTAAAAGTACACAGGAGTGCTCACTTCAGCAGTACATATACTCAAACTGGAATGATAGAGAGAAGATTAACATGGTCCCTGCACAAGGATGACATGCAAATTCATGAAGCATTCCATATTTTTAAAAAATAAAAGAGTACGCAGGACTTCATGTAATTTTTAATATCGTGAGTAATTACAGAGGTGCTGATTATACCCATAAACCTGAAGTAATTCCCAGTTTTTTTTTCCATCATGTTGATAAACAGCATTTTAAGTAGCAAAAATGGTTGGGTAAGTATTTCTACATTAATAAGTTGCTGAGCACAGGGCAGCAGGGTGGCAGATACTGTCACTTTCTGCATGCCAGCTACAAACATGTTATACACAGTCTCATTTAACCCTCGATAGACTTGCAATTTATAGACTTAAGAAACTGATTGTTAGGCTAACCTGGGATGTTAGTTTTCCCAGGGTAACCCAACTGGTAAGAGCAGGGGCAGGAGGATGCAAGCCCAGATCAGGGCCCGTGATCTTGTCCACCTGCTGCTGCTGCTGCATATACAGTAACGGAGAAGCTGCACAATCGTTGAATCCATCGGTGCAAAAGTAGAGTGACATTAAATGCTAATAATTGTTGGAGTATTAAAGATTGTGTCTAAGAGAGAGAACTCTTTGAAGTTTACTTGACATTGTCCTACTTTGTAAACAGAAGAAATGGCACCTGAGTTAGAGAACTTCAAGTGCTTGAAGCCAACAGTGGTTTCTGATGACATTTTAACAGTGTCTTCATATTTCATTCTTCCATGAAAAAATGTTTTTGAAATACTTAAACATTGTAGAAGAGGAAGTAATTTACCATCTCTAAGTGTGAAAGTCACAGGTCACACTGAAAAACTTTCCAAAGGATTTGACCTAAAAGTAATGTTGCTGTATTACCCTCAATAGAGTAGGCTGTTCTGATAGGGAAATGTGGGGTTTTTAAAATAGTTTAAATATGTGCATAAGCTTTTGTTTTACCACTTCCAACTATGTGTAGAATGGTCATATCTGTATTTCAAAGACACAGTGTCTCCCCTAAAGGTTGACAGTTTTTATGTATATTTATAATCTGTTCCTCTCACTGCCAGACTTGGGTTCCTACGGTACTCTCTGACCTTGGCATCCTTTATTTTATGCTCTAACTTGGGTAAGTGGCGTTGTTTCCCTTCCCACTTTCCTCTTCACACAGTGACCTCACATCTGCGTCCAGTGGGGCTGTCAAACTGCTGGGAGTAGCTCCTCGCTGGGCGGGTGGAGTGGCGCTGCCCACCTGTTTGATGTAGCGCAGCCCTGCTTCCCTGTCTCTCGCCCTGCCTTTCCCGTGGGCTTTGGCCTGCGGATAATGAATCCGGTCTCTTCTCACTGGGCCCCGCCATCGCTTGGGGACTCTCCCCTTACACGAAGCCATACCCCACACCAGCTGGGTGCCTTTGGGAGACCGCAGTGCTGAGAAAGGAGGGGAAGAAAAGCTTCCCAACTGCACAGTGAGTGCTGGAGGCGTCCAGCCTCCCTGCCACAGAAAAGAGTCCTGTGAGCCAGTCGGTTTGAGCTGCTGAGGACAAGGAAAGGCCGTGTGAGCAGGGCCTGGCCTGCAGTTTGGGCCTCTGGAGCAAATAGCACCAAACTTGGCCCTCACCTTAGCTTTGTCATTCAAGATGTGGCTTGCTGGTGGGTGTTACTAACAAGGCGAGGAACCATCTGGTACCCTCCCATTGGAATCAGTTGTTATGTTATTGCTAACTAGGTATTCAGTTTCTTAAAACCTGATTTTGCCCTTTGGTGTTATCTGACCTGATTCTGGCTTTGGCAGGGAAACAGTTTCCAGGTAGAAGTATGTTTGCTGGGACAGGCCAGGTGGGCGGTGCACTGGGACGAGCAAGCTGGGACGTGCTCTTCCTGGCAGCACACCTGTGTGGAAGCACCTGTGTGGAAAACCAAATCACTAACAAAGCTGGTTTTTGTGAGCATGACAGGAACAGGGGAGTCACATAGATGAATCTGATGGTAAATGACAGTAGGCTAAGATGACCCAAATATCCCTCTCCGTGGCTGACCTTGCCAACGAGCCTGGAATGCTTCCAGGCCCAGAGTCCGTCAGTCCTGGACAGCACGACTAGGGCACTGCCAGTGTCTGCTGCCACTTCCCGCTTCTGACAAAGTTTCCTTTAGCTGTAGTGATTCGTTTGATCAGCTCACAGACTTGCCTCGGGAGCCGTTCTAGCCGTGCAAGCTGACCCACATCTCAGGGCGTGTCTGTATCATGGTGTGACTCTCAGGACTACCTTTCCCCACATTTTCATGTCCTGGATGCTTGTTGGCAGCATGTGACCAACATTGGTCACCAAGGGCCACGCTGGGCTGGCCAGCAGAGGGCTGAGGGCTGTGGAAACTACCACGGTTCTAAGCTTCGATTCTGTCCACAGACAGGAAAGAATGCAGCAAGTCCTGCAGCGAGGAAGGCTAAGGAGGACTGTTCCATGAGGCCTGGCTCAGCTGAGCTAACCAGAGGCCCCGCTGGTGAGAGGTGAGAGAGGGATGTCCTTCTGGTGGGCCACAAGGAGCAGCTGGCTTTCAAAATGCGTCCTCAAAGGGACACCTGGTACCCATGGTGGCTCATGGCCATGAGCTTGAGCTCTCTCCTGAACCCCAGTCACTTTCCCACTACCCTAAATTCAGCAGGTGACCACGCAGCCCTCTACAGAGGCCATGAGGGGCCCCCTCCCCCATTCCTCCCCTCGAGGTGAGAGAGAGTTTCAGATACTTTCCCAAGGCCCCCCGGTACTTCGCTTTAGAGCCCGTCTCCTCTCTCAGCCCCCGCGCCTTTGCCATCTGTTGCCACATTTGCCCAGGTGCTCACTGGGGACCTGCCCCTGCTCTCCCACCAAGATCGTTCGCCCCTCCTCCCTTTCTCATGTTTGAAGCCTGTCCCTTGACACTGGCTTCTTGACCGGAGACTGCAACATCACCCAGAAAGGCTCAATCCTGGGCACCCCCCCCCCAAGTCTCCTCCCCTCCTCTCCTGCACTTCTCAACGACACGGTGCACACCGGATCTACGCTCCTTCACATCCTGTTCCCTGTAGACAGCCACACAAGGGCGAGTCCACAGGCAGCGTGGTATCGGCAGAGGGCGTTGGTCAAGGTCAAAACGTCTCCTGGCGCCCAGGCCTCAGACTTACTCTAGTTGTAGTGGACTAGATTTTTTTATTTATTTATTTTCTGTAAATATCTTTAAAAGTCCCTCCTCCCCCATAATCCCAATTCCACTTTTAAGAGATAATCAATGTTAACTCTTTGGTGTATTTTCATTCTGATTGTATTACTTATATATAATATACTTATATTATATACTTGACGTCAACTACAGGGAGAATGAAGAATGCTTTTTTGTGGCTTATGGCATGCTACGATCTACTTGTAGAGACACTTCAAGCCTTTTTAAATTATGAATTCCTGGCAAAAGCTAAATGAGGAAGGCCTACGCGTCCTAACCTCAGGTGCATGGTGCAAGAAAAGGAGGACTTGCTTTCGGTTCAGCCAGCCTTCTGAAGCCAACCTGAGGTTCTCAACCCCTGGGCACATGCTCCTTTTAAGATCTCCCAGAGAATCTTTTCACGGCTCTGTCATCAGGTGACTATTTTTAAATGCTCCTGTTGCTTTCGGAATTCTTCCTGGGCATGATCTGCCCCTTTGCGTATCAAGATTTCATAGGCCCAGAAAAGTCTTGCTGCCATTTGTGACTTCCTGAGGGAAAGTCTTCCATTCAGCAGAAACAGCTGAGGTTTCTGAAGGTCTGCGCCACTTCTGGTTTACTGCAGGTCATTTTTGCTATGAGGAAGAGACATGGTGAGGTGAAGTGCATAAAGATGTCCTTGCCTTCTTGCCACCTCCTGCTTACTTGTCCTCTGTCCCCAGGCTGCCCTGGTCTCTGAATGATCCCTCCATTCAGCCACAGTAAATACCAACCCCTCAGCTTTCGAGCCCCCCCCCGCTGCGACATCACGCTGAGGTGCGGCTGACTAGCCCTCCCAGGAGCAGTGGAAAATGTTGAGGGAGAGAAAGAAAAAGAGAAGGGAATGAGGAAGAGTGAGAGTGTTTCTCCTAGAAACAGCCACGCACAGACCCGAGAGCTGAGCCTCTGTGCTTTAACTTCAGGCGCTGTGGCGGGCAAGTGACCTTGAGAGCAGCCGGGAGGAAAAGGAGACCATAACATCTCCGCGTAGACCGTCTCCTCACGGCAAAAGCCAGCCCCGCTCACAGCAGCATTTCCCGGCGCTTGCAAAACTTTCAGTATGAACACATTTACTGTCAGAGCTCAAGCTCACACCTTTAGTGACACCATTGCCTGCTGACATTTCCTATTCTGATGCCAGGGCAGCCAGCCCCGCAGAACACAGAATGGGAAGCTAAACTGGAGAGACGGCCCTGAGCAACTAAGAATTAAGCATCTCCCAAAATATTAACTATGGGTGCCAGGAAATTTCATGAAGAAGAAATAGAGACGGGCGATGCCATAAGCATTCTTCAGCAATCGTAAGACACCACTTGCAGGAAGA
This sequence comes from Cheirogaleus medius, assembly GCA_008086735.1. Taxonomy (NCBI): domain Eukaryota; kingdom Metazoa; phylum Chordata; class Mammalia; order Primates; family Cheirogaleidae; genus Cheirogaleus; species Cheirogaleus medius. The sequence continues at coordinate 40,539,024 of VBSM01003157.1, forward strand.
GAGGTCGTAGACAGCCACACAAGGGCGAGTCCACAGGCAGCGTGGTATCGGCAGAGGGCGTTGGTCAAGGTCAAAACGTCTCCTGGCGCCCAGACCTCAGACTTACTCTAGTTGTAGTGGACTAGATTTTTTTATTTATTTATTTTCTGTAAATAAAGATCTTTAAAAGTCCCTCCTCCCCCATAATCCCAATTCCACTTTTAAGAGATAATCAATGTTAACTCTTTGGTGTATTTTCATTCTGATTATATCATATATATAATCTCCAAGCCATATAGACACACACGTACACATATGAGTGTATTATACATAAACATACCTGTGTCTACAGACATGTCTATTTTACATGCATGTGTACACATAAGTACATACATATGCTATCACACCAAGAGCACTGTTTTATAGTTCCTTCTTCAGTTCATGATAGCTCTGGGCCATCATCCACAGCAGTGTATTTAGAGCAACTCCATAAATAGAATGATATTTTCTTTTCTATTTAGAGACAGGGTCTCACTCAGTCACCCAGGCTGGAGTGCAGTGGCATGGTCACAGCTTACTGCAGCCTTGAACTCCTGGGCTCCAGCGATCCTCCCACCTCAGCCTCCCAAAGTATTGGGATTATAGGTGTGAGCCACCACACCCAGACTGTATCTCAATTTAAATTGATTACAGGTAAGTTGTTGATATTTCCTTTCATCATATGTATGAAATGACTACCACCAAATCTCACCTGTTTAAAAGAAAATGCAATCAATTATTAATACAATGGAACAACCCCTTGCGACAGGCAGAGGCTGCGGACACATTTCCACCGTGAAGAGGCAGGCAGCACCCGCCTGGGAGTAAGAGCGCAGTTCCGCTGTGTTCGAAGCCGGCTCTGCAGCTGACTCGCCTCTTGAAACCTTGGTTTTCTCATCTGTAAACAGTACTGTCTGCCCTAGGGCTAACTGTGAGCATTAAATAAGGTAATTTGAAAGAGCTTGCAGTGAGCTATGATGATGCCAATGCACTTTAGCCCTGGAAACAGAAGGGGACCCTGACTCAAAAAATAAATAAATAAAATAATAAAATTTGGGCCACCTACTGTTATTACACTGGGGGAAAAAAAGGCTGAATGGTGGCCCCCAAAAAAGACATATCCACCTCCTAAAACCCCCGCCCCCCCCCCAGTGTGGCCTTACTTGGAAATAGGGTCTTCGCGGATGTAATTAAGTTAAGGACCTGCACATAAGAGCATCCTAGATCAGTGTGGGCCCTGAATTCAGTGACAAGTGTCCTTGTGAGAGATGGGAGGGAAGACATGGACACAGAGAAGGTCATGTAGGGATGGAGACAGGGACTGGAGTGATGCAGCCTCAGGCAAGAAGGACCCGGAGCCACCGAGCTGCAAGAGACAAGGGAGGATTCTCCCCAGAGCCAGGCCGCGCCGGCACCTGGATTTCTGCCCAATCACAGTGATTTTGCATTTCTGGGCTCCAGAACTAGGAGTGGATAAATCTCTGTTATTGCAAGCCACCAAGCTAGTGGAAATTTGTTGTAACAGCCCTAGGAAACGAACACGGAAGGGCGGAGAGGGTGCGAGCGCCTCCATAGCGCACCTCTTTGTTCTCCGAGAGGCGCGCGGGGGGCGGCCCTCGTGCTGCGGTCTCGCGCGCCCCCTCCTGGCCCCAAGGCGGAACGGCGCGCCCTGCGGTCTAGTCCCGGTCTCAGAGGAAAGGGGAGAACAGAGGCCATCCGAAAAGTTAGACAGAAACATGGTTGCAAGAACAAATTTTCAAATAGTAAACTTAAATAAATAAATGCATTTAAATAAATTTTTCAGTAGCGTTATTTCTCCATCTTGAGAAAAAAGTTGAGACCTTAGCACTTGTCCTGAAGCCTTATGCTCATCTGTCCCCTCTGGTCATCCTTGGTCATTTCCACTCGTTGTTGGCAGCCCAGCCACCGGTCCTCTGGGTGCCTTGACTTCCTCGCCCACCGAGACTTCTTGTTACCCAGCCACACGTATCCCTGGAGATGCCCTCCCGGGCCGTGTCCACACAGCAACTGCACACTTCCAACAGCCCGGATTTAAACTGTGCCCTCTGGGATCACAGCGCCCTGTGCTCCGGCTCACTCTCTCCAGTCCCTCCAATCGTGAAGATTCGCCTGGATCAACTTGCTCACCCAGTGATCCTTCTGATGCCAGACCAGTCTCTCTGGACTGAACTTACTTTCCCGCCTAACCCAGTTTCTTGTTTCATCTCGCCGTCACTCTCTCCCACATCCAGCTCCCTTGATCCACTTTCCCCCATTCTTTTAAAGAAAATTTAATTTTTTCTATATATTTTTAGTTGGTCAATTAATTTCTTTCTATTTTTAGTAGAGACGGGGGTCTCGCTCTTGCTCAGGCTGGTCTCGAACTCCTGAGCTCAAGCAATCCTCCTGCCTCGGCCTCCCAGAGTGCTAGGATTACAGGCGTGAGCCACCGCACCCGGCCCCCCATTTTCTTTTAACTGGAAAAGCTCCAGCCCCACCACCTTCCACACATTTCTCTCTGCTCACACCCTCCTTCCTCCTCCTCCTCCTCCTCCTGCCCCCCTCCTCGGACTGAGAGCCCTGCCTGTCGTTGAGGAATGGAAGCCATCACAGAGCATCACTAACCCTCCTGCATCTGCGACGGTTTTCTCTCTTCCTGCTGCAAGGGAGGACGTGGGCCTCCTTCTGCCTAATCAGCCCCTCCGCATAGACTTGGGGTCCCATCTCCTTGTTGTCTTTCCCAAATTTCATTTCTTTGGTCATCCCCCAATCTTTCTTACATTATCTCTCTTTTTTAACAAATTACTCTCATTGGTGTGCACACCCACCGTCGGCACCAGCTTCACAGCCATGACCCCTGCAGTCACACAGGGCACCGTGCTTGGTTTACTGCGCTGTTGTCACTGTGTCTAAATTCTTCATAATCTTTGAACGAGGGGCCAGTCTTGCCTGCTGTAGCATCTGCCATTTTGCTCTGCCTCCCTCTCTAATTGTCAAAAGAGCAGCCTATGGGAACCATCTCTACTTCCACTAGTATTTCTACTTCTTCTCTGTCATCAACTCTGGAAGTGTTCCAGTCCCAGTGCTTTCTCCCGAAACTGTCCCCGTCAAACTTTCCAATGGCTCAATGTGGTGAACGCTTTTCAGTGATACTTTTATGTCATCATCCCTGAAGACCTTCCTCTTTCCGTCCTCCACTTCATTCTCCATGCCGACGCCCTGTCCATTACTTTGCTAGCACTTTTCTCAATTCCTAACTGTGGCATTTTTAATGCGCTTTGTCTTCTTCCACTAGACGCTAAGCTCTGGGCAGAGATCGTGTGTGCTTGGTGCCTAACACGGTACCTAGAAGGCACTCAATGGATGTTTACTGGGTGAATGAATAAATGAATGAATGTACGACAGAATAAAAGAATAAGAGTTCAAATGAGTGGTAATGTATAAATTCAGCAGGGAAATTTTAAAAAGCTAAGAAGACCTGATGGGTTGAAAGAAAAGGAGGGGCCAAAAAATTTGGATTACCTGGAAAGAAAATGAGCAAATATTAAATAGTTTACATTAAGAGGATGAGTAGTTGCTGTGAGAAGGTGGAATTCTGAAGTTTAAGATTTTTAGAACAGTTCTGGTAGCTGCACAGGCTGACCCATTCTGGGGTGGGCATGAATTAGGGTGCATTGGCCAAATTACAAGTGAAGTTCCCTGGGGCCGAGAACAAGGACTTGGTCTGAGCGTGCTGGATGGGTTGCTCATATGAATAGTCAAGGAATCAGATTGACAGTAGAAGCTGGAGTCAAAGCAAAGACATCACACCAGGAGTGGTGGCGTGCACCTGTAGTCCCAGCTACCCAGGAGGCTGAGGCAGGAGGATCGCTTGAGTCTAGGAGTTCGAGGCTGCAGTGAGCTATGATGACGCCACTGCACACCAACCCAGACGACAGAGCAAGACCTTGTCTCTAAAAAATAAATAAATAAATAAGTAAATCAGGGATGACATCACCAACCTGTTCAGTGAATAATAATGACTGACAATTGTAAAGCGCCTACTATGTGCCACACACTGTTCTAAGTGCTTTACATATATTTTATTATTTGTATGTTAACAACAACCCTATGAAGCATGTTATCATTATTATTATCCCCATTTCATAGATGATAAAATTGAGGCAAGAGAGGTAACTCGCCCCAGGTCAAACAGCTAACAAATAATAGAGCTGGTACAGGAACCCACGCTGTTGGCTCCAGAGCACGCCACCTCTTGTTTGACCCATGGAAGGATGACAGGCACAAGAGCCCATAATGCTGGAGTGAAACGTGGAAACCAGATCTGCAGAGCTTTGCATTTCATGCTCAGTTTTGTAATGACCCTCTTGGCAACTGGCAGATTTGAAGGAGGTCAGGCAGGGGCATGACAGAATCAGATTAATGTTCTGGAAAGATCAGTCCGTCTGGCTGCAGAGTCAAGTGGGGGTTGGCTCTTGCAAGGACGGGGGACTTGATAAGCAGGTGCCCAGAACTCTGTTTTGGAAAGGAAATGAGGCCAGCGGGATGCAGGGCACGCCCGCAGGAACCGAGCAGGAACCACAGCCGGCCCAGGGAGCACGTCCTGGTGACCTAGAAATGGCTTGGTACACGCCAGCCTGCGCCCACACGGAGGCCGGGGCGGACCCGGGAGAATCGCTGGGGCCCGCGAGAGGGCAACCGGCCACGAGCTGGCCTGGGGGGCTTCCGGGACTAGAGGCACCCCTTCCAGGCCGGCTGCCGCCCCTGCCCTGCCCCTGCTCTGCGCGCCCCGCCTGGCCTTGGGGCTCCCTTCTGCGTCTGAGCCTGGGAAGGTCGTGCCTGGCTCCCCTCTCCCGTGCTCCATCCGCCCCTCCCAGGCCCCCGGCGGTGCTCCAGGACCCGCGCAGGTGCTCCCGTGCCGCCCTCGCAGGTGCTCCCGTGCCGCCCGGGGCGCGGAGGGGCGCCAGGGAGGCCTGGGGCGAAGGGAGGCAGAGGGAGGGCGCCCGGGGCAGCGGGGTGGCCGCCAGACTCTGGCCGCAGGAACAAGCCCTCCCAGCCTCCCCTCCTCTCTCCTCTCCTCTGCGTTCCTCTCCCACGTCCGCCCCGGAAAAGGGCAGAGAAATTATCAGAAAGCCACTCCTGGGCCGAGCCTGGCCACAGCCACCCGCCCCCCACGTGGTCGGCTCCTGCTTTGTCAAACAGTGGTCAGGATAAGCGGGCTCCCCTGGGCGGGGGCGGGGGCGGGCGCGGAAGCGAATGAAGGTGGCGTCCTGGCGGAGCTGACACCAACCCGCCCAGGAGGAAAAAGAAAGGAGGATGCGGTGATGGCAGAGAGCTCCAGAGGACCGGACTCTCGGCTGGGGTCTCTCCAAAGTGGGTGTCAAATCACAAATGAGGGTCTCTAGGTCCCTCCCGCTCTAGTTTTTTGTTTTTAATGATTGAATTGTTTACTATAACTTTTAATTGTAGTAAAATACACATAACAGAAAAGGTGCCATCTTAACCAAAATTTTTATTTGTACAGTTCCGTAGTGTTAAGTACTTTCACATGGCTCCACTCTAGATTTATATTGTGGTTTCTCACATACAGAATGCCGCATGGAGACACAGTCAACCTCAAAGAAAAGGCAGAGACCTGGAGAATGACTTTGCTGAGAAAAATACAGAAGGAATCCCAAGGTGAGCATGAGAGGTTTTGCAGGCCACTGTGCACTTAGGAACTTTTCAGAACACCTGTTTCCCCCAGGGTTTACACCCTATACATCTCAGTCATGTCTCCTCACCACGCCTTCCCCATACACCAGCCAAACAGAACCCGCAGCTCGTCTGAGAGTGAGTAGCGAGTACCCGGAAGGAATCCTGGCCCACGTTCAGAAACAGGAGCAAGGCTACTCAAAAACCTTTGCAATGTCACCATGGAAATAACCTGTGCAGTATGTAAATGGGAAGTTATGGGTAATTGTGACAAAAAAAAATATTCAACAGTGAAAGGCATTGTGTCTTTGGTCTCCTGTGAGCTAGAAAGCAGAGCAGGACAGAACTTGAACCCTCATAATGAGAATGGCTAATACAGAGAGCCTGTGCTATGAGCCCCGCATGGTGCTAACCGCTTTCCTCATTCCATTCTTTGTGATGGAGACGCGGATATTTTACAGAGAAAGGAACTGAAGCCCCAGGGCTAGCTGGCTTGTTCAGGGCCACAGGGGAAGTAGATAGTCTCTCCTGGATTTGGACCCGGATGGACTGGCTCTGGTGACATTACTAATGACCCCATCCTTGCCCGATGCTGTGCAAGGTGCTGGGGAGACCGGGACAGCTCCCACCCTGGGAGGCTCAGAAGCTGGTAGAAGGGTGAGTCCACTGACTTCGAACATTGTCAGAGTCACCAGTCTTGCGGGGAGCTATTAATAGAATTGCCCTAAATCTGTCCATTCTGACTGGTAAATTTTGGTTTTTTTTTTTTTTTTT